>CM077151.1:6296349-6980419 GCA_039583875.1 Platanthera guangdongensis | reverse complement strand
ACGACCTTCGTCATCATGTCTGAAGGATTTTCATCCGTGTGGACCTTCTCCACATTCAACAGTTTTTCCTCGACATTATCTTGAATCCAGTGATACATCACATCAATGTGCTTTGTCTCGGAGTGGTAGGCGAGGTTTTTGGAAAGAAAAATGGCGCTCTGACTATCACTGTAAACAGTAACACCTCTTGCTGGAGTACAAGTTCAAGCATGAACTTCTTCATCCACAAGACTTCCTTCAACGTCTCTGCCAGAGCAATGCATTCTGCCTCCGTCGTCGATAGTGCCACACACTTCTGCAATCTCGACTGTCATGACATTGCTCCCCTGATATAAGTAACAACAAACCCCGAAGTGGATCTCCTAGAGTTAACATTTCTAGACATGTCCGAATTAGAATACCCAACAAGGGTCGGAGACACTTCACCATACTGTAAATAGTAGCCTGAGGAACCACTGAGATATCGAAGTATCGACTTCACAGCATCCCAATGAATCCTCCCCGTGTTTGCCAAGTATCTGCTCACTATCCCCAGCTGTATAAACTATGTTTGGCCTCGTACATACCATAACATACATCAAAATCCCACTGCAGATGCATAGTGGACTCGACTTATCTCCTCCACTTTCTTTTCAGATGAAGGACACTGAGAGCATGATGGCTTGAAGTGTCCACCCAATGGAGTAGCTACCGTCTTGGCCTTTTCCATCATGAACCGCTTCAACCCCTTTTCAACATACTCAACCTGAGATAGCCACAACTGATCCGCACTCCTGTCTCTAGTGATATTCATCCCCCAGATCTTCCTTGCTAGTCCCAGTCCTTCATCTCGAAGAACTCACTATGCTCCTTCTTCAGCTCAACAATGCTTGACTTGTCATCACCGACAATCAACATATTATCAACATACATAAGTAGAATAGTAAGAGTCTTCTCAGTCTTCTTCATATAAACACAGTGATTAGCCCTGATTCTCTGGAACTTGCTCTTCAACATAAAGAAGTCAAACTCCTTGTACCGCTACATGTGTGTTGGCTTCAACCCATAAAGACTCTTCCCGAGTCAGCAGACTAATTGCTCCTTATCCTTGACCTCAAATCCTTTGGTCTGCTCCATGTACAACTCCTCCAAGTCCCCATACAAGAATGTAATCTTGACATCCATCTGCTCAATTTCAAGAACACTGGAGGAAACCAAACCCAATACCAGTCTGATATAAGACATTTTCACCACTGGTGAAAATATCTCATCAAAGTCCAAACTGTGTTTTTTACTGAACCCTTTGATTACCAATATTGTCTTATATTTAGGTTGGAAAGATGTTCATCAGACTTCAACTTAAAGATCAACTTGTTCTTCAAAGCTTTCTTCCTCTTTAATAGCTGGACCAACTCATAGGTCTCATTCTTTTGAAGCGACTCTAGCTCCTCCTCCATAGTTGTATCCCAAGTTACTCTGTCTTTAGATCTCTGAGCCTACTCAAAGACTCAGACTCTCCACAATCAGTAAGAAAAACATAATCTTGTGGTGGATACCTGGTGTTTGGCCTCCAAACTCCGTCAGATCTCCTGAGGGGTACCTCCACAATAGGTGGAATATCTACATGCAAAGCTCTCCCTCCATCAAGAATCTCCTCCTGGTCTGGAATCTGCACAGCTTCCTCTGCCCTCCATCAGCACCAACATACTTTGGCTCAGGAAATACATCAGAATACTCATAGCCGGTGAATCATGTGGCTCAGTAACCTCCTGCTCATTAATAATCTGGTCTTCCATAAAGACCACATCCTTGCTTCTGACGTTCCTCTTCCTCTCCGGGTCCCAGAGTATATAACCAAACTCCTCAGATGGGAACCCGAACAAGATACACTCCCGGGACTTCTCGTCAAGCTTCGATCTCTCCTCCTTAGGGACATGAACATGTGTCTTGCAACTAAACACATGTACTTACCCATAAGACACCTCCTTCCCAGACCAGACACGCTCTGAGATATCTTTATCCGACGGTGCTGAGGGGAATAGATTGATAAAATGCACATCAGTATGTACGACATCTGCCCAGAACTGCTTGTCAATACCTTCCTGAGAGATCATACACTTGATCTTCTCCACAATCGTCCTATTCATCCTCTCTGCCAACCTATTTTGTTATGGCGTCTTCAGAACTGTCTTCTCATGCATGATGTCATGCTCTCTAGAGTAAACATCAAAGGCTTTAATATACTTACCCTCATTGTCAGATCGTACCCGCTTGATCACCTTCCCGGTCATCTTCTCTATCATTGCCCTGAACTCCATAAACTTTGCATACATATCATTCTTCTGCTTCAGAAAATAATATCATACCTTTCTTGAGTTATCATCTATGAACGTGACAAAGTAGGATGCTCCACCCACTGAAATAGGCTCGATCAGACCACACACATCAGTGTGTATCAAGCTCAGCAGCTCCGCCTTCCTCTTCGTTCAGCATGTGCAAAGGAAACACATCTCTGCTTGCCAGCCAAGTAGTGAATGCACGTGTCAGGAAGCTCCCCTAACGGCTCTGGAAGAACCTTTTCTTCATCAAGATCTTCAAGTTCTTCTCACTAATGTGGTCGAGTCTGCGGCGCCACAACTACATAGGGTTGTCTTCAGCTGCATTCACACTCGGGAAGTAGATCTTGGCCTTTGCTTGGTATAAACCACATCACTTCTTGCCTCAGGCCACCACCAAGGACCCCTTCACTAGTCTCCAGGCACCTCTGCTTCAATGCTCATGAAACCTCCATCATCCAATCTGTCAACAAAAATGAGATTTATCATCAAGTCAGGAATATGCCTAACATCCTTAAGGATAACCCTCCCAGATCAATCTCCAAGTGGACATCTCCACTACCAATAATCTCTGACACCCCGACATTTGCCATCCGGGTAGTGCCAAGATCTCCAACAACATATGAGTAGAAGTAATCTCCGTAAGGAATGCAATGGTAGGATGCTCCACCATCCACTGTAACGTCGCAATTTAGAGCTCATAGGCCCACTGCGTAACAGTGCAGTTTGTCTCGCCCCGGTGCCCCGCTACAGGACTGCAGTCCGTGCCACCCAAACCCATATCCGGCATGTTTCTCAGTACAGCGGGTTTTTTGCAAACGCGGGGATTCGAACCCACGCCGTCTTGATAAGGCACCTTCCACAGTCCTCATCACCAACTGAGCTGCAGCTCAGTTGGTGATGAGGACTGTGGAAGGTGCCTTATCAAGGAGGTGTCGGGTTCGAAACCTAACATGCTCAAAAACCCGTTGTGCTAATAAAGAGGCCGGATATGAGTTTGGGTGGCACAGACTGTAGTCTTGTAGCGGGGCACCGGGGCGAGACAAGCTGCACTGTTACGCAGTGGGCCTCTGAGCTCTAAACCGGGACTTTACGCAGTGCACTTTTATGCAAAGTCCCGGTTTAGAGCTCAGAGGCCCACTGTGTAACAGTGCATCTTGTCTCGCCCCGGTGCCCCGCTATAGGACTACAGTCTGTGCCATCCAAACCCATCTCCGGTCTGTTTCTCAGCACAACAGGTTTTTGCAATCGCGGGATTCGAACCCACGCCACCTTGATAAGACACCTTCCACAGTCCTCATCACCAACTGAGCTGCAGCTCAGTTGGTGATGAGGACTGTGGAAGGTGCCTTATCAAGGAGGTGTTGGGTTCAAAACCTAACATGCTCAAAACCCCCCGTGCTGAGAAACATGCCAGAGATGGGTTTGGGTGGCACGGACTGCAGTCCTGTAAGCGGGGCACCGGGGCGAGACAAGCTGCACTGTTACGCAGTGGGCCTCTGAGCTCTAAACCGGGACGTTACATAAAAGTGCTTTTTATGTAATGTCCCGGTTTAGAGCTCAGAGGCCCACTGCGTAACAGTGCAGCTTGTCTCGCCCCGGTGCCCCGCTACAGGACTGCAGTCCGTGCCACCCAAACCGTTCTCTGGCTTGTTTCTCAGCACATCGGTTTTTGCAAATGCGGGGATTTTTTCAAACCCACGCCGCCTTGAAAAGCACCTTCCACACAGTCCTCATCACCAGCTGAGCCGGAGATGGTTTTGGGTGGCATGGACTGCAGTCCTATAGCGGGGCACCGTGGCGAGACAAGATGCACTGTTACGCAGTGGGCCTCTGAGCTCTAAACCGGGACGTTACATCCACTACCCAGTCTATATCAACACACTACTGCAAGCAACCCCCTGAAATGTAAGCACAGTGACTCTTCTTCCGCATTCGAGGCCACACCTGCACCTACACTTGATTCTCCAGTCTCCTTTGAGAATTTCCCTTCTGATCTCTTTGCAACACTTGAAGCAGTCCTTCTTGAAGTGACCATTCTTCCTGCATTAATAGCACTTGATCTCCTTCTTGGACTTCGGCCTGAACTTTCTTATGGAGTTAGCCCGTGGCTTACCATCCTTAATCAACCTGCCTCTTCCCTCCATAAGAAGAGCATCTGAAGAAGAGACTCCAAAATTCTTCCTCCTTAGCTCCATGTTCAAGAGACAGCTCATCACCATCTCCATTGACACAACGTCATCCAACGTCAAATTGCTCAAGGACACCGCAAGAGTTTCCCAACTCTCTAACAAAGAGCTAAGGACCATCAATGCTTGCACCTCGTCCCCCAAGGTGATCTTCATGGACTCCAACTGGTTGATGATGCTTTGAGCAAGATTCAGATGCTCTGTCATCTGAGATCTATCACTGTACTTCAAATTTACTAGCTTCCTTATCAAGAAAGCATTGCTCCATCCCGCTGTCTTCCGCTCATACAATGCTTCAAGATTCTTTTTTAAAGCCTGAGCCGATAATTATATGGATACATGATGGAAGACAGAATCATTATGCCATTGCTGAATGAAACTCACTGCCTTCTAATATATCTTCCACTTTGTTTCATCCAACACGGTAGCCGACCTCCCCAACAACGGAGCATAAAGATCCTTGCAATATAATAGATCTTCCATTTGCGGCTTCCAAATACTACAGTTTTTGCCATTAATGCTAATCATTCTTGTGCTTTACTCCGTCTTCTCAAACAGTCTGACGATCCAAGACAGGTCTGATTAATTCACGGAAAAGATTTAGGAAGATAGGGAGCGGACCAATGTCGTCATCTATTGTTGACCCAAATCTAAACCAGAACAACAAATCAGACACAAATGAACCTGACTCTGATACCACTTGTTGAGAAACAAATATTCCACTGCGCTTGCGTTACCGAACACTTAGAAGACAGAAACGTAGCAAACACAAAAAAAACCATAGAACACAAATTTTTCGTGGAAAACTCTCTCTCAAATCACGGAGGGAAAAACCACGGGGTGGGGCACATGGGAATCCACTATAGAAAAATAAAGATTACAAAACAAGACACTAGGTTTGCCCAACGTAGATGCCCCCGGATTCACAGATTGAATCCCACATTCAAATTACAAAAAATCCTTTCTTCAAGAAAAGGGTCACAAACTCTAACAATCTATTTTCAAACCCCAAGGGAAAACGAAGACAAGAAAGACAGCAAAAATACCCTTACAACGAATGCAAAACACCAATTTGAGAATCTTTTGTTCTTCTTCATGAAGAAGAACCCTGATAGCAGCAATGGCGAAAAACCGAACACCTTCAGAACCCGAGAGCGCGATCTTCTTTCTGACAGCCGAAAAATAATTGTTGTACATTTCTGGAATAAGTCGTGGCCTATTTAGGGCAAAGGGTGATGCTATCTCATCCCTTAGATAAGGCGCTAACCCATCAGACGGTAGAGGAGTCCGAGATTTCATGAAACAACTTCCATCAGCCATCCCTCGACGCCCAGCAGCTCCACTCGACGCCCAACAACTCCACTCAACGCCCAACAGCTCACTCGACGCCCAATAGCTCACTCGACGACTAGTAGCTTCACTCGACGCCTGACATCTCACTCGACACATGTCATCTCACTCGACACCTGACAGCTCACTCGACGCCTGAAAACTCACTTGATGCCTGACAACTCACTTGACGCCTCTAGACAGAGAACTTTTTTGAGTCTCAGCACTGCTTCCAGCACAAATCTAAACCCGATCTGCTAATTTTTCTGAGTCCACTTACTCTTTAGGGGTTGGACCCAAACATGACCGGCAGCGGCAAACGCCGCGTTTGCTCCCGTAGCAAGGAGGAAAATCCATGTTCTCGCTCATTTCGATCCTCCCATCCCCCTCCAATTCGAGACCAGTGTTTGTACCCGCCGGTTGCTCCTACCACCGTCGCAACAAATGAAGCCTTAAACTATTTCAACCTTGAATTTTCCTTCTAGGATTACACGAATTCCTTCACCAAAGAAACCCGGACGAAATTGGTTTTTGGTTTAAAAAAACGATCGTTAACCGCAACTCGTTATTGGCTAGTCGCACCCCAAAATCTCCTAATTTTCGCACCTTTTCGAAATACGCCTTGTACGTGCAATTTCAGGAAAAGTGTTCAACACGAAAGTTGTAGATCTCGATGAGATCTACAACTTTCGTGTTGAACACTTCCTGAAATTGCACGTAAAAGGCATATTTCTGAAAGGCGCAAAAACCGAGCATATTTTCAAAGTACGCATTGTACATGTATTTTTAGGAAGTGCTCAACACGAAACTTGTAGATTTACAACTTTCGTGTTGAGCATTTTTTCTAAAGTTACATATACAAGATTTATTTTAAAAAGACACGAAAAATTAGGAGATTTTAAGGTGAAACTACCTACAATAACGGTTGCGGTTAACGATCACTAAAAAACAGTGGGGATCGCTCAACCGCGAGAAATCACGCGGGTTGCGGGATTCGCTACTTGCGACTTCTCCCTTCTCTCCGGCGAACGTCCAGCTTCTCCTCTCTGGCGACGGAGTTCAGCTTCTCCTCCTCCAGCGTAGGCAAGGTGGTTATCCTCTTCTCCCGTAGTCAAGCTTCTCTTGTTCAGTTTCGGCCGATCATTGGGTGACCTAATCGAGCCAAGTGCCGCCCCTTCTTCCTCCTCTCCGGCGACGCCAGCGAGGAGCTTATTCCTATAAAGTCTACAAGGCCTTCTTCCTCTTCTCTGGCCCACCTCCTTCCGGTTAGGTATAACAATTTTCTCTTATTTTGTTCCTCCCAAGAGATTGGTAGCATTTTTTGATATTCTTGTGAAACTCTTGAAGTTTTAAAAAATATATTGGTAGCATTGTTATGTGTGTGTATTCTTGTGGTCATATTTGTTCTTATCAGTAGCCTTCTTGTGAAATTTTTGAAGTTTAAAAATGATTTTTGTTTTACTTTACGCAATAGATGGTTTAGAGTACTTTTTTTAGGAATTTAAGTTTAAAAATGTTTTTTGTTTTACTTTACGCAATAGATGGTTTAGAGTACTTTTTTTAGGAATTTATATGTATAGATATGGGTGTGTGTGCGCGCGTGTGCGTGTACTTGTGTTTGTGTGTCTATGTGTATGTATGGTTTGTGTATTTTGTATTTGTGTGTTTGTGTGTGTATGTTTGGGTTTGCGTGTGTGTTGTATGTGAATGTGTGTATGTGTGTATTGTATGTGTACCGAGTTTTATTGTGTGTTATGTGTGTATTGTGTGTGTATGTTTGTGTTTGTGTGTGTTTGTATATGTGTGTGCGTTCTGTATGAATGTTTGTGTATGTGTGTATTGTATGGGTACTGAGTTTTATTGTGTGTTATGTGTGTATGTTTGTGTTTGTGTGTGTTGTGTCTTGTGTGTGAATGTTTGTGTATGTGTACTGATTCTTTTTTTTGTGTGTGTGTTGAATGTCTATGTGTGTGTTAGTGTTTATTTATGTGTGTTAGTGTTTGTTTTTATGTATGTGTGTTTGTGTGTCCATGTATGTGTATGTGTATGTATCGTTGTGTATGATCGTGTATGTCTTTATTTGTGTGTGTGTGTGTGTGTGTGTGTGTGTGTTTGTGTTTGTGTATGTATGTTTGTGTTTGTGGTTTTGTATGTGTGTTGTGTGTGAATGTTTGTGTTTATATATGTGTGTATATGTTTGTATTGTGTATTGGGTGTTATTGTGTGTTATGTGTGTTCATATATGTTTGTATTATGTGCTGTGTTTTTATTGTATATTGTATGTGTGTCTTGTGTGTTCATTCACTTTTATGTTTAAAACTAGTTTTCTTCTCTTCGTAGAGGTTATAACTGTTGTCATGCAAAACATATATTCTATGATGGTGGTGTTTTGTCTAAACTCACCGGAGCAAAAATGCCCCGCCAAACAGAGCCTTAATGTTCATGGGTGGTTGGACTACCACACTTACATGCACTGTGTAGGCTTTATAATGTTTGTGTTTCGTAGCTTGACATATATGCATGCATGCTGATTTAATTTTGTAAGCATTTGCTGCAAAGAATATGTCACTGTATTTAAAAATAATTTGATCTGGAAATATTATTCTTCCATAGTATCACACAGTAGCATGTCCAATCATTTTTTTTCTCTTATTTTATGTGTTATCCTTTTGGATCTCCTGTTTTGTGGCATTATTTAGCTTGCATGTTACCAGAGATTATAAGGTGTAATATATAATCACTCAAGAGAAGATTCTTCACATTTTAGTGGATGGTAAATACCGTCGCTTGTGTAATATATTTTTAACAAGTTTATTTGGTTGATATATTGTGTATTCTTATATTTTTCACAAATACGATAGGTAAAGTAAGACAATTATGAGTGAGAAACAATAAATATGTGTCTGTTTGTAGGTTCAGATAGGAGTTTTTTGTGGGCAAGAAGTTAGTGATATTACAAGCTTGGTCTCTTTGGTGACATCAATGCATCTTAGTGTTTGTGTTTGCTACATTATCTCGGTGTCTAAGGTTAGAGGTGGAGTCGTCGACTCAACGTCAGGAGCAGAGCGCTAATTTTGTGGTAGTGGTGGTCTCGAATCACCCAATGAAGGATGGAGATTTGTGTCTCTTGATCTTGGGTGGGGGGTGTTAGCATGCATAAATTAAGGAGGTGGAACCTGATGCTATATCTGAGGTGGAAGTTGCACCCCTCAAAATACTTTCAAGCGTGAAACTATTCAATCTAAAGGCCCTGGAAGAGGTCAATAGAACATAGAAGCTGGCTCTGGTTTTTCGATCCATTGATAAAATACTGATGATCTCGGTGGTTGGGCGATCCTTGGGGTTTCAATGGGCCGGTAAGAAGCCGTTCTAGGTCATGAAGGTTGCTACTGTTTTTTTGTCTCCCAACTTTGACAGTGAGGCAGACTGGGACATAGTTAAATTAGGAGGATCTTGGGTACTTGCAGGGGAGTTGCCTTGGATGATATGATACATTTCTTCCATCCGCAATCAGATTTATTTCCATCATTAACGATAGGGGTATGGATGCCTAAGCTTCTGATGGTTCATGCTTATACGTTGCCAATGTTGCAGATACACCCTGCTGATGGATGCTAGTGCTGAAGGGGTTGAGAAGATGAACACCAAGTGGGGTTTTCATGATTGTGGCACGTGATGATGAATGGACTTTGGGTAGCCGTCTTCGGCAAGAAAAGCAAGAAGGTACGAGAAAGTCTTTACCAAGATAAGATTTCTAATATAGCAAGACTTGTCAAGATCAGCAGGGCCCTTCCAACTTGAGTGTTGTGTCAAAAGTGATACTTACTATTCGGCATAATCCCGTAATTAAGGGGGAAATGTGCAAAGTAATTTGCTTGTGCCTTATGCCAACATCTCTAGGAAAGCAAAACATTGGAAACAACCTATCAAAAGGTATGATTAAACACCAATAGGTCGACAACGGAGGGAAGACAAGGAGGGGTTAATATCCATTCATGATCAAGTCATGATGCTTATTCAATGGGAGCAATTGATTCGTCCAACTATTGGGTATTCTGAGTCGAAAACTGGAGCTATTGCGGTGTATGTGGGCTTTACAAGTATGCATAATATTGCCATCATTGGTTCAAATACTACTTTCAACTGGAGCACCCTATTCCACCTCTTGTCAAAGGCTCAAACTCCGGAGTTTGGTGACCATGATAGCCGCAATTGTGATGGTTGGAATCGGTTAAAAAGTAAATCTAAATTGTGTTCTCAACGATTTTCCTCGTTGGAAAGGAATCGACCCTTGATAAGCAACTTGATAGTGCTAGTTATGGATGGAATCTCATAATTGATGAAATTCTTATTAACATGCTTAAGGATGTCGTATCGGCTAGTGTTATGAAGGGATCCCTGTTATGGGCCTACTTAGAGGAGTTACCGGAGGTGGTGATGGCGGTAAGAAAGGGATATACTAGAGCCTTGATCATGATTGCCTAAGCGGGACTTGCTCGTAGGAGGAGAGAGTTTCTAAAACCCCACAAAAAGAGACGAGGGAAATTCTTCGATCCCAATACAAGACCCACTGGGTCCTTTAAGTAGACGTATAACCGACTCTAATGGAAATACAAACGACGGACTTGAAACACGAATAAATAGGAAATCAACGACAGATTTGGAATGCGGCTAAATGGGAATGTGACCTAAATGATAATAACACAATAATAAAAACCATAACATCTCCTTCGTCCTTCAAATCGAGCATGTCCTCAAGTAGACGTACAATCGACTCTAATGGAAATACAAACGACGGACTTGAAACACAATTAAATAGGAAATCAACGACAAACTTGGAATGCGGCTAAATAGGAATGTGACTTAAATGATAACGACACAATAATAAAGCCCATAACATCTCCTTCGTCCTTCAAATCAAGCCTGTCCTCAGCTTGAACGAGGCTTGTGCTGCTTGATCGTTTGGCTCTTTGATTTTCTGCGAGAACAACTCCTGGTATCGTGTTGCATTAGTGGAGGCAGAAAAATGGTGATGAACAAGATGAACGGGGGTCCCCGACGATTGCGGACAAGAGAAGGCGATGGTATCCCAGGCGGATAAAGAGCGGTGTTGATCAGCAATGGCGACACCGACTTGGGGACAGTCAGCTGAAGAAATGGATCCAGAGGGGCTGACAATGCTAATGGCCGCTGATGAGGCGGTGATGCCGATGGCGAAAACTGCGAGGTGGAGCATGCAGGAGTTGGTGGAGAAAGGACAACCACATTGGAGAGCAGTGGCACGACTACGACCGACGTTGGAAGTGGTGGAAGGATGACTGCACAGACTAGTGGTGACGGTGAAATTGGCAACGACACGGTTTTCAATGAAAAAACGGTTCGCAGATTATCAATCTTTTGGAGGAGTGAGGTCATATTATCCCATCGACGTGCATCAACATTATGAAAGTGTGTGTCCATGAATGCCATGAATTCCTGTAGCATTGAACAGATCGAACTAATGGTGACCTCATCCGCGACACTAAGCTTGATGTCTCGCCTAATTAAATGATTATTTAATTAATTCAATTAAGAACTAATAAACAATAAAAATTTGAATTAATAATAATTAATTAATCAAGAAAATGATTAATCAATTTAAACAAAATTTTAATAATGTAGAATATTATGGGGGCTGGATATTCGGCTGCACATGGCTCAATTAGGAATTAAATATTCCTCCCTGCGTGAGTTTGGTGCTCGATATGGATCGTGCGTGACTTGAGAAGAAAAGGTGTGTGGATGGAGTGAGATGGAGGAAAATAATAAACGACAGCATGATGTCTGGATGGAGGTGACCTGGCTGAGGATGCTTCCGTCGAAGAAGGCTAGAGGCGGAGAAGACGCGTCTGGATGTGCGAAGAAGATCGATGGTGGTCTGTGATGAGAAGGCATACAGTTAATGAGGTAGGCTGCAGTGAGGGCATACAGTTAATGAGGTAGGCTACAGTGAGGACTACATCCCTCAATAGTACTTAGGAAGGTGCATTTGGAGAAGAAGACGACGGGCAACTTCCAAAAGGTGACAATTCTTGTGTCCGACCACCTTATTTTGGGCCGGTCAGTAAACACAAGATGTATTGTGGATAATATCGTGATTAGCAGGGTAGTGTTCGAAGTGGAAGTCAATGTACTCACGACTATTGTCAATACAAAGAATTTTGATAATTGTGCCAAATTGCATAGTGTTATAAACCACGGTGGGGCCCAGTTGAGGGGGGCACATGAATTCAGATCCGTGGCCGACTGCAGTCGTATGGCTAAATCATCCCCACCAAATCTCCCGGGGCCCACAGGGATAAATACCCGGGTAGGTTGTTGGGAGCCGGGATAGAACCCAGGACCTCCCCTTTATCAGGCTACTATCTCAAGACCTGATACCCAACTGCACTGCAGTGCAGTTGGGTATCAGGTCTTGAGATAGTAGCCTGATAAAGGGGAGGTCCTGGGTTCTATCCCGGCCATCTTTTGTTATAAACCACGGTGGGGCCCAGTTGAGGGGGGCACATGAATCCAGATCCGTGGCCGACTGCAGTCAAGCACGTAGAGCCCATCCAACAGACTACCAAAGGCAATCACCGTTTCTATTTTCAGGTTCTAAAAAATACAAGACAAAGGAAAGAAGACTGCAAAACATTTCATAGAATTGGTCACATGACTAATGTAGAGAAGATTGCGAGTAAACTTTGGTACATGAAAAACATAAGAGAGGGTGAGAGAGGAGCAGCAGATGGATCCTTTCCCAACAATCGGAGAGAAAGATCCATCAACAATGGTCACCTTGTCCCTACCAGACAAGGGAAGGTAAGAAACAAAACTTATGGCAGAACCAATCATATGATCCATGGATCCAGAATCAATTATCCAGTGAGTAGACAAATGAGAAGATGCAACATGAGCATCTGAGGATCCCTTGATGAGCATATGAGGATGAAGAAACATGGGTCTCAGTAGATTGTCCCTACATCAATCGACGAAACGCATGGATCTCATCTGCAGATAGATTCAAAGGAACTAGAGTGTTAGAGGAAGGTAAGAGCTTTGTCGAGGCATCATAAAGATGAGCAGACCGAGGCTGAGTAGAGCGGCCCTAAGTGAGGCCATAACCACGGCCTCCTCTTGGTGCAGAACCACCTCGTGGTGTAGGAAAACCAAGAAGATTGAAGCATGTGACCCTGGTATGTCGAGACTTCCCATAGTAATCACATAGAAAATGATCCTTGTCAGCGGACTTCGACTTTGGGTCACGTGAAGCAACGAGGGCAGAACCTTCAGGAGCAACATCAGGAGCCCAAGTCTGTCGCTTATCAAAATCTTGTTGAACAAGATTATAAACCTATAGGAGAGAAGGCGTGGGGGGAGCACCCATGTATCTGAACAATGATCTGATCAAAGTCCCGATGCAGATCATGAAGGAACTCAAAAAACTTTGTTCTTTTCTTCCCACTGCACCAATCGGCCAATCAAGGGAATCTGGGGCAGGAGCCTTCATAGTACCCAGAACATACCAAACAGACGTCTACTTTTCAAGGCAAGAGTGATAGCCCGAGAGCACGAGAGAAAATTTGAGCCATCTAGACCTATAGTCATGATTTGAGGAGTATTATGGTCATGACTTGACCGAACAGAACCACTGGACATCAAGGTAGCAGAGGACACGCCGGACTTAGAAGAGATCATGGGAGATTCACTATTTCCCTACATGATAATCCAAGAATAGAAATCAAGTAGTCAAGATGAGGGACATCACACCACTGAGAAAGAAATTAGGGTTTGCTCATAGAAAGGAATCAAACAAAGTCCATGTAGGATCATCCAATAGATATCGACACCGGAAATGCCTTCAAATTAGGTCAGCATATCCGGTGCCAAGCAAGGAGCGACAACAAACCGGAGAGGCGCCTCCCTCTGCGATGGCCCCCGACTAGAAGGAGAGCCCCCCACCCCACGCGTTTGCCTCCGTTTGGAAGGAGAAGCCCTCTTGAACGGTTGGACGAGCACTGGTGCGGTTGGACGAGCACTGGAGCGGTTTGCAGCTGGATGAGCGCTGGAGGAGGCGAGCGCTGGACGGAGGAGCGGCTTGCGGTTAAGAAGCGAGTGTTGAACGCTGGAGGAGGAGCAGGTGGAGGAGCGGCTGGTGGGCGAGCGGAAGAATGCGGGATCGGGCGAGCGGAAGAGTGCAGGTTGGACGAGCGTTGGAACGCCGGACGAGTTTAGATTTTGTTGTTGCTTGATAGTCAATGTATTGCTACCTTCTTTCATAGATCTGTGTTGATCCGCCGTTAGAATCATGTAAGTGGAGAATGATATTTTATCTCTGACTCTCAGGTGATCCAAACCAGCCTTCTACCAGTGTGGTGGGGGGGGGGGGGGGACTTTACCCCAAATTTCCATTTCTACCTCGGAGGCCAAAAGCAATTGGTTAACTCACAAGGTCATATGAATAAGGTTAAATAATGTTTTTTTTAAACCTTTGAAGTAAAAGGCCCTTTGTACAAATGTCTTCAATGGCGGTTTCTATTGGGTGTATTGGAATTTAGTTGGGAATAAAGTGTGGAAGTTGTGTTTCAACTTTTTAGTACCAATAACTTGTTAGGAGAATGGACGAAGGCTGGTATTGTGCTTATTCCCAAGGTGCTTCATTCTACTAGGCCTCTATTAATCTCTGTAACACGCTTTATAAACTGCAACAAGTGGTTGCACGTATTCTTGTGCATCGTCTTAAAACAATTCTCCTTAAAAATTTTGGAGGAACATGAGGCCTTTATCAATGGTAGTAATATTTTTGTTATAACTGCTTTTGAACTTAGGTTGATTCTACATCTATGATTCTGCTTTTGGTTGAGAGGGAATTAAAATGATTTGTACAGAAAGCATGTCCAAAAATTTTGAAAATCATATCCTCAGCTGGGTCACTAAGCTCATAATTCCCACCCTCTTGCTGAAATGTCTGGATATCATCCACGCACAACTTAGTAATTCATAGAAGAAATCAACTAGGTTATATAAATTCTGCAAGGTACTATGGAGGCCAAGCTTGTAAAGTTTCATGAGAAATTTAACATGAATATTTTGTGAAGTGACGAGCAAGAGTTACCTTGGTATTGGCAAAATTTTACTTTTTTTTTGCGAACGACTTGATACTCAGACCCATCTTCTTTAGACGGGTAACTTTTGGGGATTCCTCTTGTCAATATGACTCGTCATTCCTGAGCTGATTCAACTGAATCCACTTCTTTGTAATTTTTTTCCTTCTCTTAGGTTGCTTGTGCTCAATTGGCTTGCTTGCTTGATTTGGCAACTCATCCAAGTCATCGTTGATTCAATTGTTCATTGTAGTCGGAAGTTTCAATCACCTTCTTTGGGAGTTTGTCTTGATCCCTTCTTCCCTCAGCCTGACTCATTTCTCTGTTGTCAGTCTTGTGGTTGAGCCTACTCAGTTTTGGCCCTCACAATTTGATGTTGAGCCTTGCGGTCATCTCACAACTTCGATACTTCTTGGCAACTAGTCCTTCTAGTGGGCTTTGTCCGGGTTGCCTCCTAAACTACTTTGCTTTGATCCGCATGTCTTGAAAACCCAAATTTGCTGACGTTGATTGTCTGATCGGATTTGTTAGCCTAGTCTAAGGTCTTCTCGGGCACAAAGTTGGCAGCGATTTGCACCTTCTGTTGGCAAGTCCTTATACTAGGCAGAAGTTCAGAAAGGATATATGTTCTTTTAGCATTGATTTGTTAGTATATTCCTTATACTGAGGATGTTATTTACTTGATTTCTATTTAGGAATTTGAATTAAATAGAACGCTTATGGCCTTAGGATTGAACTTTTGGGTAGGCTTGTCCTTAATTCCCAGTGGACGGATTTTCATGGACAAGGCTGGCCAATTATTTATTGTCTATCCTCTAGCTCAGGAAGTGTTTCAGGAAGAGATCCCCTCTGGAAGGAATCCCCTGTTTCAGAATTGGCTCAGTGGGGCTCTTCTAAACTTCTCCGAGGCTTGTGGCTTCTTGCTTGCCTTTTAGAAGGCAATCATTGATTTCCCATAGTTTTACTCGGTCGGTCGTATTGAATCGGCACAGAACTTCTATTCATCAGAAGCGATTGACATTGTTTCTGATAGTGGTAATATTTTTTATGAGTATAAAGTATATATTAATATTCAGGATTAATTATCCTGGGATTTTCCATAATTACAGGAATCTCTTTTTGAAATTCTTAAAAACCCTCTCTTCTAAGTTTGCAAAGTTGCAAGTATGTCTTCACGGGGGAGATTTGTTGTCCTAAAAATCAACAATGTAATTTAGGTAGGAGGTTTTGGTAATTTCTTTGAAGGTAGGTCCTCAGAATTGTGCAAAGTCTGAGGGGAGGTCCCAGTAATTAACCATATTATTTCGGTCATTCAATCACATATTGTTACTATGAAATCATCACAACATCAGAAGTATTGTCCGTTTTGATTCATCGTAGCCCATACCGAGCTGAATACATACCGAGTTGAATCACACAGTTTTGCTCTTTCTATATGTGGCATGCGAGCACTTCCTAGGAGATCATTTATCCCAAGACTACTCCCACCGGAGCACCCTTAACCTTCAAGTTTTAATACAACTCCAGCAGTTGCTCCGAAAAGTAGCCTTTGATATTTGAGAATTCGAATGATTACTTAAGCACAACTTTTCTTCCAATTCCGATGTGATATTCAGTTTATTCTTGCACCTTATTTCACCTAGAAGCCTGACATCATATAAGCATGTCAGGAGCTGCTTTGCCTAGCCTTCGCTGCCCCAAAGCACTTCACGTCCTCATTGGATTGCCCTCGTCAGATTATAACATGACAACACTTCTCCACCAAACACTCGCAATTTTGATAGAATATTTTACAGGAATATTGCCGTACAAAGCCTAATTACCTTTAAACATGCTTCATCTTTACTCATTGTATCATCTATTCTTGTTTAATGGCAGCAGGCTGAGCCACACATTATGCTTCATGCAAAGAATGGTTCTTTAGGATGGACTCACTACGACATCTTGTCCGTGGACGAACGTGCGAGTTATGATGAGATGCGAGAAAACTACAAAGCCGCGATCCTCAACTCTCATCCCGACAAGGTTTTTGCTAAATCCGGAGAAAATCATCCTTCCGGAGATCAACAGGATGCATTTCTTCGTGTTCGTGAGGCATGGGAGGTTCTTTCAGATCCCAAGTCCAGAGAAAGTTATGACAATTTGCTCCTAGCTTCGAGGAACGAAGTGGATGTGGTCGACGGCGAGATAAGTTTAGAGGAAATGACGGGGCAGGCCCTCAATGATGCGCACGAGCTCTTGTATCAGTGTCGGTGTGGCGACTTTTTTTCGATTATGTCCGTCGAGCTCGGGGAATTAGTCGGCTCTGTGAAAGCTGCGGGGCGGCAAGTTTCGGTGGTTCTTCCTTGTGGCTCTTGTTCTCTCAAAATCCGGGTGATTATAGACGCGAGCACTGATCGATCCATGTGATTGCATGTTTTTAATGCATGCTTTTCATTCTTATTTGAGGATTGATTTGTTGCAACTTAAATCCGACAGGTTGTGATTTTGAAGAAATCTTTGGGTTCATATGTAAGCCTTTGTTTAAAAAAATCATTTTCTGGTCCAAAGGTCTGCCATTGGGTGATGCCCAATGATCAAGTTAGGATATTATTATTATTATTATTATTATTACAGGGCCATTTGCCCGGACCTGTCCTCCATGTTTGCTAAATTACATATTGCACTTTTTTTTACTTTTGAAATTACAAAAACACTCGAGCCTTTATCCCACTATAGTGGGGTTGCATATATGGATCTCACTAATGCCTAAGTACATCATGTCTTTCTTTATAGTTTCATTCCAACTCTTTATTGGTCCGCCCCTCCCTCTTTTAACATGCCTAGTGACTAGATTGTCACAATGCCCAACAGGTGTCTTTAATGATCTCCTTTGTACGTGTCCAAATCATCTTAGTCGAGCTTCTCTGTAATTGGTGCTACTCATGTCTTATCCCTGATACATTCATTCCTGTGTGCCCACACATCCAGTCTCGTGTGCCCACACATCCACCTAAGCATTATCATCTCCGAAACTCTCTTTTTTTGCTCATGTACACAATTCACTATTCACTACCTAACACTCAGAACCATAGATCATTGCTGGTCTAATTTCATTCGAGCTTTTTATAATTTCACGTACTTTTGAAATTACAAAAATCTCTCATAAAATTTACATTTCGTAATATTAATCTCCCTAAAGTTTACATTTCATAACATCTATGAGACAAAAATATCCCCTTGAAAATTTATACTAGGGGATATTTTTGTGCATGGATGTTATGAAATGTAAAACTCAGAAGAGCTTTTGATAATTTCAGAAGAGTGGTGCAACCTACAGTGCCTATCAAAGTTAGTTTTGCGCATGAGAGCTTACTACAGTGTATCTATCTAGATAGAGATCTAGGCCCCATGTAGTGAGGGCAATACCACACAAACTCTGAATATTAGATGACTTAAAGCATGGGTTAAGATCGGTCAGTGAGACAATGGGCGATAAACTTCATCATCGATAGGGAAGCCATACAAACCACCCGTTAAAGCCCATAAATGATCGCTTGGTAATAAAAGAGAGGTTGGGGTGGAGAGAGCCTGAAGTTTTGCCTTGAAGCATAAACCCTTGAAAGAGTGTTTAATAGCTCACTGATCAAACGCTCTTCCCCATCAGGGTACCCCCAACATCATTCGTTGGCCATATACAAACTTCATGAGGCTTCATATTTGCCACATTGTAATTAAAACTCTATCCTTGCAAATCTTCCACACAAAAATATAGATTGATCTAAAAACAAGGAATATTTTGAAGAACATTCCCAGAAAGTTGGCATAATTAAAGATTGCATCCCTCTTATTTTTGAAATTACAACCTTTCCTGAAGTTTATATTTCATAACATCCATGCAAAAAAATAACCCCTTGACGAAAAATTTTGAAGGGGTCTTTTTGTGCATATGGATGTTATAAAATGTACTCTTACATGGGAGGTTTCTATAATTTCAAAAGTAAGATGAGGTTGATTTTTGTAATTAAAAAAGTAAAAAGGATACAACCTGTAATTTAACAAACCTTGAGAGGAGTTCCTGATAAATGACCCCTAAAAATATTTCAAAAAGTGTACTCAGATCCATTGGATGGAGAACATGCATCATCAAACCAACGGCCAAGATTCTTGTCCTATCAATTTAATTTAACCTATTTTAAATAATAAAGTACAGCAATACCTGCATATAGTTCTACACTTCAAAGGTTTATAAATAATAGTGGTGCAAAATACAAAAAAAAAACTTTTCTTTTTTTTTTGATGATTATAATACTACTGACTATTGTTTCCACCAGTCATCCATAAATTACAATTATTTACCTCACAATATTAAATAACTGGGATGGAAGGGTAAAATTCCAATCCCCAAATGCTCTCTGAGACATAAATCAAAACCTTAATTTCTGAAGGAAAAAAAATCTAATTTTCAATATATATATATATATATATATATATATATATATATATATATATATATATATATATATATAGCAAGCAGAGTACCAATGAGCCTCACAGAACTTTCTGGACATCAAAGAAGCCATTTCTCTCTTCATTGGCTGCAGCAACATCATCTTGAGAAGTAACTGCAACCACAACTCCCTTATCCTTGACAGCCTCAAGGACATCCGCAAATTCTTTGAAATCCTTCAATCTGTTCATCAATTTCTACATGCGAGTTATTTCTTTTGAACGGAATTACGAAAGAAACCAAAGAACTTTATAGCGAAAAAATAGAGGGAAGCGTGCCTTGTTGATAGAATTTCCTCACGCCTTCTCTCGCGTTCCTCGTTGGTTATGCCCAACAAATGTCGAAGTAGACTGTTCAGATAAATATTAGAGAAGTAAATTTATGAGAGAATAGTTTTTATTCCTCGTAAAGGATACATTTCGTATGAAGAAAGGCAGCATCTTGTCGTTCGTAACAGTCACTTCTCATATAATGTTCAAAATCAGACTTGACCCTTTTGCGTGTGGCAAGCAAGTACAAACTAAAGACAAGAATCCTCGAGAACCTACCGGCTCAAGTGCACTCATAGGCAAGCAATAATGGTGACTATAGTTTGTGTAAATATTTTTCTTAGGATCAAAACTTTGTAGAACAATGTTTACCTATATATTATTAAGTTATCAATATTTGTTTTCTTAGAGATCTAGGAATCTAAAGCATGAATTAAGGGTCTGTTTGGCACGGTGGCGGCACGGGGGCGGCGGTCGTGAACATAGTGGTTATGACCGTCGTTCGTGAACACAAGACCTCGCCTAAGGAACTTCATGCATTTTAATTTTCAAAAATGTTTTTTTGGGCGACAGTCATAACCGTTGTCATGCCAAACACATTTCATCACGGTGGCGTTTTTGTCCAAATTTACTGGAGCAAAAATGCCGCACCAAACGGATGACGATTTGCAACCACCTCGTTCAGAACTGCCACCGCCATACCAAACAGACCCTAAGCTGCAACAGCCAAGTCTAAAAGGATAATAGATGAGGCTTATAATTAGAATTATGGAGGACAGGAAATAATAAGCCTATTGCTCCTTATTTGATATCTATAAGGAAACATTTTTTGCATCTCACTAAAGCTTGCAGCATGCATTAAAATCATGAATGATCAAACTTGACCCAATCGAAGAGACCGTAGTTTATGAATATTTCTCTAAATGATAAATTGGAGAAAAGATGATTTCCCAAACATGATGTGTTGTTCAGCTTAATTAATATGACTGGTTCTTTGCTCCCCACTAAGGGTTCCACATCAAATCAATGCAGCGTAAAATAGGATCCATACCTGCTATAACCTTTTGCATCTGGTAACTGGTAGGAATCTACGTCTCCAATCGTACCGATAATTGCTTTTGTAAGAGAATCATGATCTAATTCAAGCTCCCTAAGAAAACTTGGAGTCCCATCATAAATCTCGAGCGTTTTCAACAAATTTGGATCGCGATAGGACAAGTAGGAGAATACTCCTGCCACAATTAATGCAAAAAAGAGCAACCAGATCTAAGAACTATATCAATTCTATTGCAAATATTTTCGTACTATCTGCTTCAAAGAACACTCAACCAAAATTGAAATGACTTCATGAACAAATATGCAGAGCACCTGAATGAGTGTCAAAGTCGCAAAATCCTCCATAAGCGCCGCCACTAACCCGTACACGATCCCATAACCACGTATTACCGATGTATTTGGAAATGACGTGGGCACTTCCATTTAGCTGATATCCTGCTTCATACACATTACCAGCTTTCCCAACGTAATTAACCTGAGAACATTGAAAGATTGAGGTTAAAGATTGGGTGAAAATACTTGGCCCAAGGCAGGAGAGAAGAAATTATGTGCACCTGGGTCGGAATGACTATGGCTTCATTGACTGGAGGAAGTTGGTTACGCAAGGGATCAAGCTCAGCAGATGCAGAGTTTGGGAGAGAATCAAGAAACTTAGCCAAAAACTTTGTTGAGTGATTGAGATTTTTCTCGTCTGCGGTCACATTGACAAGGCAGCCTTTCCTAGAAAAGATAGATTGACGAATTTCCTCCAGTGATGAAGATAGTTCATCCCAGTTCTGATCAACCCTCTTTTCAAGATCTCGTAAGAAATTCAAGTAGCTGTAGAATGACAGCATGTTTGTTAGAGTATATTACTGAATTACTTACACTATAAGAACAACAAAGTCACATGAAAATACAAAGGTCAAAGAAAACATTGTTGTCACATTATAGGGAACTACATAGTTAATAATGGAAAACAGGAAACATGAAAGCATGTTATGACGTACAAAATATTGAAATTTAGGAAAACAAATATAAGCAGCAAAAGCCTACCATCATTTTCTCGAGTCAGAAAGTGAACTACATAGTTAATAATGGAAAACAGGAAACATTTAGTAAACACGAGAAAGTTCTCAAAAGGAAATTATCAACAGGTAGGATGTAATTCTACAGTAGTGGATGGACCTGCATTGATCTGTTTCCATGCTGTTTTGATATGGAAAAAAACTGTATCATAATATCTGTATAGAAATTTAAATCTGAACTACCTTCATGTGTCCAACTTTTTAAACTGCCCTATGTAAAAGCTATTCTGGCTTATACGTATGTTTGCAGGTACGCGCATGAATAAGTGCTGATTTTTCATGGAGTTTTGGTAATTTTATGTATGTGAAGTTGTTCTCTCCCTATATAAGGGAGTGTAGTGGAGTATTAGGTTATCTTTTTGAGTCTATGTATTCTCTTATTTGGGGACAGGTTCTTACTGGAAACTAGCCCTCAAGAACCACGGTATCAGATTGTCTCACGAGTGTATCATGTTTTCTTATTGTAGTGCAATTGTCTTTCCTGTTTATATTATTATTATTATTAATTGAATGCCTTTACATTTTTTATATAAAACAACCAGAAAGGCTTTAATTCAGAAGTTTAAAAAGAGAACTTCACAACAGATTAGTAGGTCCTCATATACATGTTAAATTTTCTCAACGTGGTCAGCAAGATAGCCCAAACGCCAAATTAATATCTTCGGAACTACCCAGTTCGCACGTTGAACCAGCGGAAAAACCCGAGGACTAGAGGTTTCACCCAACAAACAATGGAAGCACAAGAGGATCTTTTATACATTCACTTCTTTACAATCCGAGGTATACATAGCGAGACATGATTTCGCTAGTATTACAGATGTAAACAGAAAGCACCAAAAAACAAGCCGGGCGGACAGAACCGGAGTCCGCCGAGACCGCCGAGGTCGCCGAAGCCGCCCGAACTAAGCTGCAATCCGCCGAATACCACGGAGTCCGCCGAAGCCGCGAAGCCGCGAGGCCGCGCGGACACACCGTTATTCGCCTCCTGCTGAACCCGAACTGAGGAACACCCCTACCCGCCTGAAGCCGGCGGACAGGTTATTGAAGCTGGCAAAGTTGAAACAGAACTGACAAGACGCAGAGCGACCTCCTGCTGAGTCCGCAGAGACCGCACACTTCCAAGCACTTGACCGAAGTCACAGTCAAACTCCTGGCTCCTTGAAGTTATCCGCGCGACCTGCACACAGCAAACCGTCAGCCTGAAACAATCCGCGCGGACTGGCAAACACAGACCGCAGCTCCTCGCACAACCCAACTTACTGTTCACTCAAGTTACTTAGGTTAGTTGTAGATGTGCCAGGGGGGTCCTATTTATAGGTCAGATGAGTAGTGTGGTCACCGCCCAAGAGATAGCGACACCGCCCCAGCCCGCGCGAATACAAACCACCGTCCGCCGAGTCCGCGAGAACTTAGCCGGTCGCCAAGGAAAACCGCCAGGAGCAAGGCACCATTGACGAACCCTTTTCCAGTCCGTCCAAGCTAAGCGGACAAGGCACCAGCCCGCAAAGCTCCAACCACTGCAGGACAGCAAACCCCCTTCAATGGTTGTCCGCACCAACCCGAGGCAGTCCGCAAGACTCACACCTCAATCCGCCACAAGTCCACGACCAAAGGCAGCTAGCAACAGACCGCCCGGTCACAGCGGACTTGGCGGATACGGCGGACACCATGAACTCGGCACAAATTGTGACCATGCCCAATAACCATCAAGGGCTAATGCGAGCATGGCGGACGCAAAACCCCGTCCGCCAAAAACACCGAGCACAGACCGCCACAGTCCGCGAGCTCCCCGCACTCCTGCCCCATCGCAGCGGTCTAATCCCGGACTCCAACACCAGGCCGCCAAAACGATCTCCACAGCAAACACCTGCTGTGCCACCAGAGCTCGACAAGGCCTCATCCAAGCTCTAGGCTCAGTCCGCAACAGCCCAAACCGCGGACACGCCAGTCCGCAAGCTTCCCGCGAACTCGAGCCAACCCGCCTGTCAGCACAAGCTTGCACCCGCGGCCACTGAGCAATGCACCAGTCCGCAAACCTCTCTATCCGCAGATACCAGGCCGCACAAAACCGCGGACACCATGCAACAACCCGCTCAGAACACAGCCGGCTTCCACCAGACTTTTCACCAGGCCGCACAAAGCAGTCCGCCCAGTGCGCCCAGTCCGCCAAAGCTGTCCGCCACAGGCCGCCCGGCCTGTCCCGTCACCCACTTCCACTTCACAAAATTCAACAATACATTTGTATCAGAACATCCTACTACAATTATCTGTCTGACCTGATATTGGCACAAGTAGAATAAACTTGTTATAAAACTATGGAACAAGTAAGAGACAGAATTTGAGAAAGCCATAAAGAAGCAAACCTAATACCACCCATCTGTTCTGCAATCCATCCTGCAACATTTAGCTTTGCATCCATTCTGGCAGCTGCAATCCCATGCCCACTACCTCTTAATCGACTCTGATGATAGATTAAATTAGAAATTTAAGCTAGGTGCCTAAAAAATAACATAGTGGAAGGAATAATAGGTACCTCCATTCTAGCTTTGCTTTGAGAAACAAACTGCTTGAAGCGTTGAAGATCGGTGAACTGAACATCCTGAAGAATGCAATTCATCTGCAAAAAACATAATAAATCAGCTTACAGGAGAATGAAGATCATGGATAACTATCAAAAAGAACCAAATGTGCCATTCATCACGGGATCATTATTACTGATGCAACTTTTGACATCTGATGTGAAACAAAAAGCTAGGCGCGGAGTAGATATATGCTTTAAATAGGACAGAGGGATGTAATTTACTTTACAAAGAGATTGAAACCATAAACTAAGTTAGCAACACCAAAGAGACCATCTAGCAGGTTAATGGTTTTATTATTAATTTACATTTTGTTAGAAGATTCTAGTAACAAATTGGAAATAACATAGTATTTATAGAACTATTTTAAAGGCCTAAATCCAGCAAAAAATATCCACAAAAACAGGTTTAGAACAGACCTGACAGTTTGAAGTTATGTTGACTAAAACTATGTATCTGCTTGATTAACCAATTTGGCACATAATGAAAGCCCTCATCTGATGGTAAAAACATTATCATGCAGTCAAGGCAATGAGTTGGCAAAAGATGCTATAAGTAGTAGTATTGTCAAATAGTGTATTTCCCCTAGCGTAGCTTAAACTCACCACAATGCAATCCTGCGCCTGGATCCAGTTTGCTAGAAGTAGGGCTTTTAAAAACAATCGACATTCAAAACTCGCTCAAAAACTTACTCATAATTAGCTCGGCTTAATTCGATTTTCAGTCAATTTTGAGCTCCATAATAGACTCAAATCAATTTTGAGGCTTGAGCTTGATCTGGCTCACTCGAATATAGTTGTCAGGACACGATCTGTATCGTAGGATCTTATGATCCTACGATCCAGATTTTGTAAATCGATCCGGATCTTACCCAGGATCTAAATCGACACCTCTACAGTTGGGCTCTTGAGATCGTAAAGATCACGATCCCGACCCGGTTCTACCGATCCACCCAAAAAGAATTAAAAACAGGTCCAACCCTATCCCGATCCCATTCAACTGGTCCAACACCCATACCCCATCATTTACCCCTATCCCAATCCTGACCCCAATACCCCATCACAAAATCATACCTTGCAACTTTATCATATCGCAAGTGTCGACTGCAAACGGAGGCCAAAGGTAACCTCTTTGATCGCTTTTGTCCTGAGAACGCCTTCCCTTTCCTTCTTTACCTAGTTCCATTTTAGGTGGTGATCATGCCTTCTCTTCCATTCCAGCATATGAGCAATCCAGTGGCTTCCTGCATCCAAGCCGGCATATTCTCTTCCTTTTTAACTTATGAGCAATTCAGCGGCTAGAAATCCAACATAAGAGCATTTCGGGCTTCCTGCTTCCAACGTACAAGCAATCCAACTGATTTAATTATTCAATTATTTCTTGATATAATTATTCACATACTACTTAATTTAATGATTTTTGTGTTAATTGAGCACGTAATTGGATGAATCAAAATTCAATTTTATATTTTTAGTCTTAATTTATGAATGTTGTAGAATCTTGTGATCCTCAATCTGATCCTACAATCCTATTCGATCCAATCTCGAAACGATCTCATCTAGGATCTCGATCTTGATAACCTTGCTTGGAATGTGATATGAAGTCAAGGTCATTAACACAAAGCACAATCAGATTTTAAAATTTAACATGAAAACACAGAATGTGTGACTGAAATAACAAGGTAGAAGAACACAAAACCACCTCAACAATTCATAATTATAATAAGATTGTATACACACACAATTGAATATTAAACAAAAAACAACACAATGAGGTAAGTGTTACGATCACATATAAATTTCAGGAGGAATCCGACAAGAGAAGGGGTCGGCGGTGGTGAGAAAGAAGAAGAGAGGAAGAATAAGATAGTAACTTAGGGAGCAATCCTAAAATCTTTCATATATCCATCATACCATCACGCATAAACCCCTCCCCCTTATATAGATGAGGGAGGACAACCAAA
This sequence comes from Platanthera guangdongensis, assembly GCA_039583875.1. Classification (NCBI taxonomy): domain Eukaryota; kingdom Viridiplantae; phylum Streptophyta; class Magnoliopsida; order Asparagales; family Orchidaceae; genus Platanthera; species Platanthera guangdongensis. Next base: position 6,954,038 of record CM077151.1, on the reverse strand, counting down.
CAAGGAAATACAAAAAGTAATCAAACAAGGAAATACAAAATACTTAATTGATTAATATTAATTAATATTCATATGTGCGCTCCATGGTGGCTTCCATATGCGCGCTCCATAAATGATGACGAGGGGGGTCCACTTGAGTGAATGCTCCCACGACCACGTCGACTTTCATATGTGCACTCCATAAATTATGACGAGGAGGGTCCACTTGAGTGAATGTGCCTGCAACACGTGGACCCGTAACACTCCATCCGTCCTTCAAAACGAGTTTGCCCTCAAGCATGTGTATCAAGCGTGTGCCCGGATCATCTAGTAGTACCTTGACCTCCCGCCAGAACAAGGCCGGGTAGCGCGTAGCAGCGGCGACGGTGTTGGTCAGTCGCAGCGGCGCCATCAGAAAGACCGGCGGCGGCTTCTGCAAGGTCGATAGAGCGGTAGTGAGCAACAACCATAAGGATGTTGGAGACGCGACGGCCGACAACAGGAACGGATCCGTCGGGGACAGCGGGACACATGACGGTAGAAGAGTCGGCAAGGAGGCCGGTGGAAGCGGAAGAGGGACGACCACCGTGGAGAGAGGTGGTACCTCAGTGGCCGGTGCGCCTTTGACGGGAGGATCGACTGCAGGGCGGAGGAGTAGGTTGGTGTCGTAGAGGAATGTTGGGGACGGTATGGCAGGATAACTCTCGCATGGTGAAGGAGGCAGCCGTGGAGGAGCCAACTTAGGGCAGGGAACCTCGTGGGGGGTTGCGGAAGCCCGTATGTTGAACGTGAGTAGACGATCGACTTTGGCATGGAGGGAGAGGAGGGAGGCATGCATGGAGACGACGAGTTGCTCTTGAGCATCAACGCGGCGGCTTAAGGCGTCAACGATGGCACCGGAAGGAGGGTCGTCGGTGCAGCGGATGTTGGGAGCCATGGACTGGAGACGACAAACGGCGGCCGAAAGGGCAGCTCTGGCTAAGATCGGCGGCAACAGATGACCCGCGGTCCTCCTGCGACAGATCTGACGGAGAGGAGCGGATCAACGGCCGTCCTGCGGCAGATCGGCAGAAAGGAGGAGGATCGGCGGTCGTGACTGATCAAGTGCGGAAAGAGCGGGCGCGGATCGCGTATGTCGGCAGAGGCAGCCCTGGAGCGACGGATGAATGTCAGAAGACGATGGATCGGCGTGGCACAGGAGCGGATTGAGCGGAGCAGCAGCCTCTGCGGTAGGCGGGGAGGCGGAGCCGTCGGCTGGAGGAATGTCGGTGGACGACGCAACTGGACGACACCGCGATGCGGGGCTCGAAATCGCGAACCGGGCAAACCCGCGATGCAGATGGCGGACGTACGTGATATGCAATTTTGCGAACAGGCGCGCGAGCAGGTATTTGACGGCCGGCGGTTGTCAAGCGAGTGACACGGTAGGTTGGACCACTTGTTAGAATCACAAATAAATTTCAAGACGAATACGACAAGAAAAGGCACCGGCGGTGGTGAGAAAGAAGAAGAGAGGAAGAATAAGAGAGGAACTTGGGGAGCAATCCTAAAATCTTTCATATATCCATCATACCATCACACATAAACCCCTCCCCCTTATATAGATGAGGGAGTGCAACCAAACAAGTAAATGCAAAAAGTAATCAAACAAGGAAATACAAAATATACTTAATTGATTAATATTAATTAATATTCATATGCGTGCTCCATAAATTATGATGAGTGGGTTCACTTGAGTGAATGCGCTCGCGACCACGTCGACTTTCATGTGTGCTCCATAAATTATGACGAGTGGGGTCCACTTGAGTGAATGTGCACGTGACACGTGGACCCATAACATTAAGCAAGTTAGATGTCAACATCTAAGAGATAGAACAAGTTTTATCGCAGTAGTAAAAGAGAATTAAGATGACTGAAAGTTGAGAAACAAAAATTTAAATAAAATATAAGTATCCATCATTTGCAAATAGATTAAGAAATAATTAATCATACAAAGTAAACAAAATACATAACCAGGAAATTGTTCACTTGAGACGGGAGGAGAAGAATAAAAAAATAGAGAAAAGCAGAGGGCAACCGAATAAAAAACTCGAAAGATGAATAATAAATCTTTACTTCGCGTGTCATATCACATGAGAAATTTCCAATTTGGAATGGGAAGAGATGGCTGAGTGGACTAAAGCATTGGATTGCTAATCCGTTGTACGAATTATTCGTACCTAGGGTTTGAATCCCTCTCTCTGACTCTCTCTGATTCCCCCGATCACTTGAAATTTTCAAATTGAAATAAATTTTGATTCTTTTATTACTACGTCGAGTTTTTTACTTAGTTATTAACTAACTTCCAACTCTAGAAAAAAAGACTTTTCTGAAACGATATGACACCACATTATATTTTGAATAATTGGATTTTACCTTTACATTACATTAGATTTATGTACATATATTTGATAAATATTGTATATCCTTATATTTTTGAAAAAAAAATTCAACTTTTTCTAGACCTAACACCTTAGTATAAAACATAATGAAATATATGGACAAATCGCGAGTTGCACTAGGACTGGCGAAGATATGATGTGTTTTGTACTTTTGTTATTGTTTCGTTTCAAAAGCACACTTCAATGCACTTCTAACATAACTACTCAAAAAAAACATATAAATATATAGAGGGGTGCTCTTGTACGAATTGTTAAAGTACGCACAGTGAATCCAGGCCACTCGACTGAACCCCACCACCTAAGCATCCGACGGCCCCGCACAATCCAGCACCACCGCCGCTCGACGGGGGCTCGCCCGCTACCGGCCACCAGGCGTTCGTCGGCGGGCGGCCGGTGGACGGTGAGCCCACGTCCAGCGGCGCTGGGTTCGTTGGCAAGCCCACACCGACGAACCCCGGGCGGCCGGTGGCCGGCGGCGGCGGCGGCGATTTTGCCGAGTACGCAATGTGCTTACGGGGAGGAGTTCGTATAATAACATCTCTCTCTCTCTCTCTCTTTATGTATATATATAAAGATTGATTCCTCAAATGAACAAATGTTAAAAAGATAAAACAAAAAAAAAGATAAACAAATGTAATGGTGAGGCCTGTCAAATGAATCACACCCATTGATTCAAACTAAAATAAAAAAAATTCCCATAAAAACTCATCCCCAACCCGCAACCTACTCCCCATCCCCCTTCGATCCCAACCCCCTCTCTAGTCATGAGCAAACAACCCATTCATGATACATTCTTCTCCCAATCTAATGCACGCTCTGCCCACCGTCGTGGCCATCTCCTGAGGGCAGTCATGTCAGGAGACTGCAATCGTGGGATCAAGAGGTTGCGAGTGGAGGGAGTGTCATCGTGTCGTAGCATTGTCGCGGTCAGGGTACTGTTGTTGGCCACACTGAGGGAGGGGGGTGCACTATCACTCCTAATGGACCTAATATATATATACACACGCGCACTACATATATAGAAACCCATTTATGTACTGTTTTAAATGACCTCTGACATGTCTGCAGTCATATCATTTTTGAGGGCAAAACGACATTTTTCTAAAATAATCGATTATGTCCTTTTATAAAATATAAGCCGATATATCTGATTTTTTTATATATATAGTCCGACATGAGTTTTAAACATATCGTCCGTTATTTTATGTTAGCAATCAAAGAGAGATCTTATGGAGTCTTAGAAAAAAAGGTGTAAATGTATCATACATTGACAAACTTAAAGATATGTGATGCGGGACAGGAGTCTACCTGCCTGCCAACCTGGAGTCCCACCAGGGGGCCCACCTGGAGTTAGCACCAGGGGGCTTTAACAGGCCCACGGGCCGTACACCCAACCCATCCCCGACTCCACCACAGGGCTGATAGGTTGTTGAGTCCGGGGCTCGATCCCTCGACCTCCTTGATAAAGAGCTCTCAGGCGAGCTCTCATCACCAACTGACCCGGATTGAGCCCCGGAGTCAACAACCTATCGGCCCTGTGGTGGAGCCGGGGATGGATTGGGTTGTACGGCCCGTGGGCCTGATAAAGCCGACTGGTGCTGACTCCAGGTGGGCCCCCTGGTGAGACTCCAGGGTGGCGGGCAGGTGCACTTTTATGATGCGGGACAGGAGTCCACTTGTCCACCACCCTGGAGTCCCACCAGGGGGCCCACCTGGAGTCAGCATTAGGCGGCTTTATCAGGCCCACGGCCCATACACCCCAACCCATCCCCGCCTCCACCACAAGGTCGATAGGTTGTTGAGTCCGGGGCTCGATCCCCCGACCTCCTTGATAAAGAGCTCTCAGGCGAGCTCTCATCACCAACTGATCATAAATGATGTAGGGGTAGGCTACAGGTGCACAAAACCTACAACGCTATGTGATCGTGCAAAATGAGAAGTTTGGGCGGTGAAAATAACAGATCGGGAGGCGAGAATCCTAGATCTGGACAGATCTAGAATTTTAGGGTGATTGGGGTGGTGGATCCACGGAGGGAATTTAAAGGAGTGGTCGGCTAGGGTTTGTGGAGAGTCCGAGCAGTGAGGAGGGAGTAAGGGTGGTCGGCTGGTTGAAAGGACACGGAGGAATGGTTGGCTGGCTGGAAGGACGCGGAAGGCACAGGCTGGCGGTGGAGGTGAATAGCCTGTACAGGAAAATCAAAAATCAAAGGTGGATGTAGGGATTACCTTGGGGAGGAGTTTGGCGGCCTAGGAGTCATCACCTAGAGTTTCACGACGTCGGCACCGGGGAGGGAACGCTGGAATCCGGGAATACTTCTTCTCCAAATTCTGCAATCCCTCAATTCAGCCCTCAAGACTCTTATTTATAAGAAAAGAAATGTTAGGGCATCCCCATCAACGGCTATGATTGGTCGGTGGGTTCGGCCCTTAAAATACATCGATAATAGACTGAAAATTATAAACTAATATAGTGTTCTAACTCGTGGCGACGCTCCGGACGCAATCACTGAGCTCGATCGTCGATTCGGGCAAGTCATGTATGGAAAGTTGCCAAATCAGCCCTGAACGTGCCCAAAGCGCGTCCTCGTCTCTGCTCCGCATCAATCTCCCCGGCTTGAAAGAATTCATCTTCCGATGAATTGGGATCGGAATTCTCTCGTTGATCGCCAGGTACAACTCGAAGAGATCCACCGGAAGTCGTTCAAGTGTCATCGGCGGAAGGGTGTCCTCGCCAATCAATTTCCCCTGACTGAAAAGCTGTCATCTCTGGTGAAAGAAGATGGTTGTGCTGAAGTCAAAGTCCAGGGGCGAATCAATCAAGCTCTGCTACAAGTATCCAAACATCAACTGCCTCGGGGCGGTGCCGCCAATGTACCAAGTCGCGACAGCGTGGCCCATCTCCAGTAGGAACAAACTGGTGAAAACTGAACTCTGTGATGCTCTCATCGCTCATCTCTCGAAGGGTGGAACCCGGTGCGATCGGCGGTGCCGGTGGTGAAACCAAAGAAGACGAATCCCCGGGTGGGTGAGTTGTAGCACGGGGTGAACTGTGGTGGTCATTAGACGTAGGTGGGGTAAGAGAGTGGTAAGGTAATGACAGTGGGGGTGGGGGTGGCTGGGTATCTCCACTGCTCGGGTCCACATACTCATGAGGCTCATAGTATGGAGTAAGATCCTCAACATTAAACACCGGGTGAATTCTCATACTATCCGGGATATCGAGCCGGTAGACATTTGTCCCAATACGGCTAATAACAGAGTAGTAGAGTACGGACTCATTCGCCTGGCGCTTAATTTCTTGGCAGGCCCTAAAGGAAGCCTCTCTGGGCGGATTCGTACCATTACCTTTTCGCCTTCGGTAAATATTTGCTCTCGCTTTCGCTTATCTGCATGGGCCTTATAATTTTCATTGTTTATTATTATTTGTCGGTGAACCGACTCATGCAACTCATTCAAATGTCGTGCAAAACACTCAGCAGACTCATGTAGGTAATGCAAATGATGCAAAGACAACACGACAGACACGGTACACTTCTTATAGGAAAATCTAATAATGCATGAGATGTCTCTCAAATGTGGTGGCCTATCAGAAGGTTCTTTTGGTGGAGTGCAGACAAACTCATCCCGTGTGTGACAAGTACTTAGATGACCGTGAGAGACATCTATACTCAAATACGGGCTCGTAAAGAGCCAAATGTGTCTCGGGGAACGTAGCACATCAGGGGGGTCCCCAGGAGGTGTGTCAGAAAAGTCATCGCGAAGGAGACAACCACCTGAGTGAAAATCATGTACACCGACTAGAAGTTGTGACTCTAAAATATGGTGAGCATCCCAAACAAGAAAGAACTCATCGGGTGGCTCAGTGGGTGACGTGTCTCAAAACTCATCCAGAGTGTGAGGCGTCATAAGGTAGGTCCTGACAATATGACTATACTCAAGTGGACTCAACGTAGGAAACTCAAGTGGACTCAACGTAGGCCCTACATATGTTATGCTCCACTCAAGGTCCCTTCTCTGGGGCAAGGCCAAAGATGATAATGAAAGAGGCGTCATACTTGAGTGCCTCACCCGAGTCTCAACCTCACCAAGATGTGGCTGATCATCAGGAGGCTCAACAGGTGGCTCGTCATAAGGCTCGTCACCAAGGTCAAGGTCCTCCCGATGAGTACCATCGAAAGGGGTAGTGCCCCCGTGCATGAGTGACATAGCCACTACGAGATCAACACTATACTGTTGACTCTCAGTAGTGAAGTGACCCGAGATAGTACTAAGGGAAGAGTAGGGGGAGCCCAGACTCAAGTGTGGGTCAATCGATATAGTGTCGAGAATTGTGTCTCTGTTCAAAGAGGGTACTAGGTCTAGGTGTAGGTATAGGTGAGGTGAAAAGGATGGGTATACCATCACAGTGTCACTAGGTCGCTCGTCCTCACCCACGTGACCATGCTCACTAATCATGTCAGTATCACTCTCCACATGTATCAAAAAGTCATGATCATATTCAACCTCAAGATCACATGTGCACTGAATCTCGTCAAACTGAGAAGGATCAAAACCAAGTGTCGGGGCTCTCATCTTGATGGGAGCACTACTCACCGCATCGGTGGCTTGACCCAAATCTCTAGGCTTTCTTCGTAATGTAGATCTTAGGTGATCAGACTGAGTTTCTAAGATATCAAAACGGTCAAGTACTAATCGCATAAATTCAACCTCAGGTAACTCTATTGGTGGAACACTAGGAGGGTCTTGTAATGTACTGTGATCCTGCTGATGGTGACCTCTATAGGGTTCCTGAGGGTCGTCTAGACGGTAGTTCCAAACATAATTAGATTGTGCTCGTGGGTGCGTAGGAGCCCTGTGAACATGCAGTGGAGGTCGCTCATATCCAAACTCAGGCTCCTCTCCTAGAGGAGATGTGTAGCGGTGATGACCTGAATGATATTCAACTCTATCATCGTGAAATCGCGGAGAGGTGTAATGATGAAGACGTGAGGACCTCTCGTCGTGATGATCGCCTCTAGCATGATGGAATAGTGTCGAGGGGTCGACACGATCTCTAGGAGTGGTGTGCGGGGAACGATGATAATCATAATGATAACATGAAGATCTCTCTAGAGGGGCTCTATGAGGTCGGGTATAGGTAGACTTAGGATACTCAGATGGAGGAGACGAACGACGACGATAACTAGAAATAAATGAACTCAATGATTATTTAAAACCTACCACTACGAAGAATGCAAAAGGCCTAACCTCCCTCTGATACCAAAGTGATGTAGGGGTAGGCTACAGGTGCACAAAACCTACAACGTTATGTGATCGTGCAAGGGTGACACGCTAATCCAACTCTACATGTAATGCAATGACCGGTGTTTGACAAATAATTTAAGCAATGTAAGTTTTAGCACCACACAGATATTTGAATAGAAAAGCAATTATTTATTTAGGCAATTGGAATGGCTTTCTTCCGCTCGGAGGGCCAAAGCAAAGCGCGCAGCGAATGTCTTCTCCTGCAAGTTATTAGTGCACAAAACAAATTCCCACAAACAAAATATCGCAGCAAGATATGTTAAATTACTCAAATGCAAATGTGAATCAAATAATACAATACCACAAACGCTCACAAAATAGAGGGCTGAACTGAGACACTGAAGATTTGGAGGGGCGGATGTGTAGATCGGCGATCAGAGGTGGAATCGGTGGCGAAATGACGGTGACGGTGGCCGCCATCGGCGGAAAACGATGGTAAAGGGTAGTAAAACAGTGGATCCGTCCTCGAATAAGTAGATCCGGGCCGGGGATGGGTAGATCCACTATTTATGGTCGGATCCGGGCAAAATGGGACAAGGGTGAGGACATCTGGAGGATTAGCATAGGAATTCCCTATCATTGTTGGCTTACATCAAGGTTCAGCTTTAAGCTCTTATCTCTTTACCCTTATCTTAGATGAGCTCACCGGACATATCCAACAAGCAATACCTTTGTGTTTATTGTTTGCGGATGATATCATTTTGGTAGATGAGACAGCACGAGGGTGTAAACGCAAAACTTGAATCCTGGCAAGACACTTTAGAAAAGAAGGGTTTTAGGTTGAGAAGGGCAAAGACGGAGAATATGGAGCTTAAGTTTAGCAGTGCAAGAAGGATGGATGACTTCGTTATTAAGTTGGGTGATCAAGATATTTCCCGTAATGAGTGTTTTAAATATTTTGGATCGATAGTTCAAAAAGATAGAGGTATTGATAAAGATGTGACACAGAGCCAAGCGGGAGGGTTGAAGTGGAAAGGCACGTCAGGGATCTTATGTGATCGTAAAGTACCGTTAAAACTTAAGGGCAAGTTTTATTGCACTGCAATTAGGCCAGCGATGCTTGATGGTTCTGAGTGTTGGGCAGTGAATTGTATACATGAGCAAAGAATGAGAGTTGCAGAGATGAGAATGCTCAGCGATGCTCTATGGTTCTGAGTGTTGGGCAGTGAATTATGTACATGAGCAAAAAATGGGAGTTGCGGAGATAAGAATGCTTAGGTGATGTGTGGACATGAGACTGGATAAAATTGAATCTTGGCAAGACATTTTGGAAAAGAAGGGTTTTAGGTTGAGAAGGGCAAAGACGGAGAATATGGAGCTTAAATTTAGCAGTGCAAGAAGGATGGATTACTTCGTTATGAAGTTGGGTGATCAAGATATTTCCCGTAATGAGTGTTTTAAATATTTATGGTCGGATCCGGGCAAAATGGGAAGTTTGGGCGGTGGAAATAACGAATCGGGAGGCGAGAATCCTAGATCTAGACAGATCTAGAATTTTAGGGTGATTGGGGTGGTGGATCCACAGAGGGAATTTAAAGGAGTGGTCGGCTAGGGTTTGTGGAGAGTGCGAGCGGTGGGGAGGGAGTAAGGGTGGTCGGCTGGTTGAAAGGACACGGAGGAATGGTCGGCTGGCTGGAAGGAGGCGAAAGGCACAGGCTGGCGGTGGAGGTGAATAGCCTGTACAGGAAAATCAAAAAACCTTCGAAATGAACAGTAACATTTATTAATGAACGGTGCCTGAAACTGGAAATGGCCCGTGGAGGTTCCAGCGGGCTGTAGGGGTGAATCCGAGTGGTGGATGGAAGATTCGAGGTGGGGAAAACGAAGGTGGAGGTAGGGATTACCTTGGGGAGGAGTTTGGCGGCCTATGATTCGTCACCTAGGGTTCCACGGCGTCGGCACCGGGGAGGGATCGCTGGAATCCGGGAATACTTTTTCTCCAAATTCTGCAATCCCTCAAGACTCTTATTTATAAGAAAAGAAATGCTAGGGCATCCCCATCAACGGCTATGATTGGTCGGTGGGTTCGGCCCTTAAAATACATCGATAACAGACTGAAAAATATAAACTAATATAGTGTTTTGACTCGCGGAGACGCTCCGAACTCAATCGCGGAGCCTGATCGTTGATCCGGGCAAGCCATATATGGAAAGTTTCCAAATCAGTCCCGAACGGGCCCAAAGCGCGTCCTCGTCTCTGCTCCGCATCAATATGTCTACAAATTCAGTGACAAGGGTGAGGACATCTGGAGGATTAGCATAGGAATTCCCTATCATTGTTGGCTTACATCAAGGTTCAGCTTTAAGCTCTTATCTCTTTGCCCTTATCTTAGATGAGCTCGTCGGACATATCAACAAGCAATACCTTGGTGTTTATTGTTTGCGGATGATATCGCTTTGGTAGATGAGACAGCGCGAGGGTGTAAATGCAAATCTTGAATCTTGGCAAGACACTTTAGAAAAGAAAGGTTTTAGGTTGAGAAGGGCAAAGACGGAGAATATGGAGCTTAAATTTAGTAGTGCAAGAAGGATGGATAACTTCGTTATTAAGTTGGGTGATCAGGATATTTCCAGTAATGAGAGTTTTAAATATTTTGGATCGATAGTTCAAAAGGATAGAGGTATTGATAAAGATGTGACACAGAATCCAAGCGGGTGGGTTGAAGTGGAAAGGCACGTCAGGGATCTTATGTGATCGTAAAGTACCGTTAAAACTTAAGGGCAAGTTTTATTACACTGCAATTAGGCCAGCGATACTCAATGGTTCTGAGTGTTGGGCAGTGAATTGTATACATGAGCAAAGAATGAGAGTTGCAGAGATGCGAATGCTCAGCGAAGCTCTATGGTTCTGAGTGTTGGGCAGTGAATTATGCACATGAGCAAAAAATGGGAGTTGCGGAGATAATAATGCTTAGGTGATGTGTGGACATGAGACTGGATAAAATTAGGAATGAAACTATCAGGGATAAGGCAGGAGTAGCACCAATTGTAGAGAAGATGCGAGAAGCTCGACTAAGATGATTTGGACACGTACAAAGGAGACCATTGGAGGTACTTGTTAGGCGTTGTGAGAGTCTAGTCACTAGGCATCTTAAACGAGGGAGGGGATACCAATAAAGACTTGGAATGAAACTATAAGGAAAGACTTGATGTACTTAGGCATTAGTGAATAGGGCACAATGACGACAAATGATCCATATAGCCGACCTCACTATAGTGGGATAAAGGCTAGAGTGTTGTTGTTGTAGTCTAGCGATATATTTCTAAATCACACATATTATATTATGTTTAAATACATTACACTTATTGTTTCGTTTTGTAATTTGTTATTCTTATAATCAATTTTGTGTTCTTATTTTACACTATTTTTCTTGTTTCACATTACAAAAAATTGCATGAAAAGACTTATAATCAATCAAGGATAATTTGCTTAAAAAAATTTTGCTATAAAACTTAGTACTAACAAAATAAAATTTTTATATAATATTAAACATATTTTACAATGTCTTGATTTGTACTTGCTATAATATTTTTTTTGAATTTATTTTGAGATGTACATGAATCATTGTTTGTTTACTTGTAATGTTAATTTTTTTCCTTTTAGAATATATAATTATACTCAGTGACGGACGCGAGAATTATGTTCAGTATGCGCGGAGTGTAAAATTATTCAATAAAAAAAATCGACTAATATAACAAAAATATGTCTATATTACATTAATATCACACAATTATTTAAAATAGTAGATCAATTCGGGAAAAATGATATCATTTACCTCAATTCATTATTTTTTATTGATTATTTGAATATCATCATCCTTTTTAAATATTTTTAACATTCCACACAATAACATAATGAGGAACTTGTTTATATGAAAAAACCTTCAACAATTAATTTGTTTAACATAATGAGCTTGTTTATTAAAAAAATGTTTTAACAATAGCATATCAACCTTGTTTATAAAAAAAACATTATTATTAGTAGGAATTGAACCCTAGACCTCTAGATTAAGAAAAAGACACTACCAACTATGCCAAGATATATGTTTTAACATAAATATTTTTATTGTAATATATTAGTTTATAATGTATTTGCCATGATAAATCTATTTTTTACTACTGAAAGATAGCATTTTTAAAATTGAGTGTGGGTGGCCGCCCACACTCGGCCCTATGTAAGTCTGCGCCCGATTATACTTAATATGTATAAAAATAAATTTTTTTATCTACAAGATATGGAAATGACAGGGAACCTTGGCGTACCGATTGAGGTGTTGTTGTATGACCTTGAGGTCATGAGTTAGAGTCCTGCAAGCAGCCTCTTGCAAAAATTCAAGGTAAGGTTTGCCTACATTTCACCCGTGTGGCGGGACCCTTCCCCGGATCCTCACTACGTGGGGATGCCTTTGTGCACCAGGCTACCCCATAAGATATGGAATCTGATTTAATAAAATATCTCTAACATGTCTCCGACTTTCGACATCCGGCATTTAAAAACACAATTTGACATGTCGCCGACATCCGATATTTACAACATTGTCTTTATGTTGTAATACTGTAATGTCGGTGAGCCATCAAATTAATAACCGTCCGATCTCGTTGAAATCAATCTAGTAATATATTAATTTTGCTAGAGCTCCTATACCTACTATGGTAGAGTGTCCTAGGCCGATATTTTAAGGTCACTTCCCCCACAGCGTGAAATTACAATTTTGCCCCTATCTTCATTGAAAATTTAATACTTGTAAAATTGTGTTGTCATGGATAAACTCATAATCAGACATATTTATACTATATTAAAAGTGAAAAACACCTTTTTGTTAAACATTTACTTTCCAAATTTACCCCTCTATTAATAAAATTTCAACATTTAAAATTTGTGTCGTTTCTTTTATTTTTAAAAATTGTTCTTATATAGACAAAACCTTCTACCCACAATAAAAACATGTTCTCTTGTCGCTCACAAATCTCAGTGTACATCGCAATGAATAACACTTAGGAGTTTGAGAGCAGTGGGAACACCGTCGTGTCGGGACATTGTCGTCACATGGATAATGTCGCGCGGGGCACGGGGACCCCCGTGCACTATTGTAATTGAGGTACTGTTGTGGTTGGTCGTAGGGGCGGAGCCACGTGCCTGTCACTCGTATTGAATAAAGACACAACCACTACAAGTTATTGTAAGCACATAAATTACTATTTATATGAAAAAAAATAATAACTTTGTTACGCCCCCGACCGCAGACCGTTTCTCGGGGCGTTATTATGCTCGCAGACGCAAGGAAACGACGAGCAGCGAAGGGGCTGAACCATCTGGTTCAGCCCCCACTCAGTAGAATCGGTCGTCCAAGGGCTAAACCAACCGGTTCAGCCCTATGTGGAGGGGCCGGCCGACTCCCTCCTTGGCCCGGGTATTTATACCCGGGGAGGTCATCTTTTGGAGGGAGGCAATTTAACCCTAAGATATTTCTTCTTCTTCCTCTAAACCCTAGCCTCCATCCTTCTTCTCTCTAGTTTTTCTCTCTCTCCCTAGTAGTTCGTATCATTTGGTTATCAGAGGCGGTTATTCTCCGACGATGGTCACCACTCGCACGCAAGAAGAGGTCGCTCGTTTGGAGATCTTGGAGGAGAACTATGGTGGATTGATGGATTCGGAAGCCGCAATCGAGCAAGAGACGCGTACATCTACACAGCGGTTGGAGGCGCGCATAGACGTGCGGATGGAGGAGCTTAAGGCGCTGTTGAAAGGAAAAAGTCCCAGCGAGGAAGAACTGATCGGCGGAAGGCCCGATCGGTCCGTCGAAGCTTTGGGAACGCCCGATCCGGAGCGTTTGGGCACGGGAGCACCGGGCTTTGGCGGGAACGACGGCATCGGCCTCTCCCGACCCTGGGGGACCACCGACGAAGGCCCCGGAGGGGCGGCGTGGTCGGCGGCTACAGCGGGGGGCGTCGGCCCCAGTTTCGCTGGGCCGGCGAGCAGTGGAGCACCGGTACTGGGCGGAAACACAAGCGTCGGGTTCTCCCGACCCTGGGGGACCACCGGCAAAGGCGGGGGAGCGGCGGCATGGTCGGCAGGAGCAGCAGGAGGCGGCGGCCCCAGTTTTGCTGGGTAGGCTAAGTATGGTCCGGCTAGACACCCAGGCGGCGGCTCCGGAATTGCTGGCCCGGTGGATTATGGGCGGCAGCCGTAGCTACAGGCTGATGGGGGGCAGGGGGCTGCTGTGCGGGCTCCAGGAGGTGCGGCGGGAATTCTTCCTCACCCGCGTGGCGGCATTCTTCCCGGCGGGTTTGGAGGCCACGTTTTGTGGGTCGGGCAACACATTCCTCATCAGGGTCAGCCACCTCTAGGCTACCCGGGTGGACACGATGGGCATGTGGGACGATAGAATGGGCAAGGACAGGGCTGGCAAGGGGCAGGCTGGGCCACAGGCGTACATGCCACCGAAGTTGACACGTATGAACTTCCCCAAATTCAAAGGGGGGATGCATTGGAGTGGGTTCATAAGGCGGAGTTGTTCTTCAGCTATCAGGAGGCCCCTTGATAATTGCATTAGCATCAAAAAAATGCGGGAAGAAAAACAGAAGGAAAGAAAAAACAGCACCCTAGCCAAAATCATCATGGACAATCTCCATGAATTCGGTAGGGGCGGACGTCACATCGTGTCAAACAAAATTATTACAGCTTCCAAATTTAGCACAAAAATCCGCAAGTCTGTTGGCCTCCCGAGGAATGTGTCGGATGATAACTTGATTAAGTTCCGCAAGGAAAGCGAGATCCTGCTCCATGAAGGTGGCGTCGCTCCATTTCGCTCGATGCATCGAGTTGCGGCAGAACTCTAACACATTATTGCAGTCGCCCTCGAGGATGACCCTCTTAGCCTCCAGCATGGCCGGGGAAAGAAGCCGGCGGAGAGCTATCAGGAGGTCCCGGAGGGGCAATGGGTGCAACTAGCGTCGTTCCATCTAGAAGACGACGTGTTTCAGTGGACTCTGTGGTTCCTGAGAGGTAGAGATTATGTACCGTGGACTGAATTTGTGGAGGGGTCCACGACCCGGTTCGGGCCACTGGAGTATGAGGACTTCGAGGCGATGCTGCAGAAGTTACGACAAAAAGGGACAGTGACTGAGCACCAGACGGAATTCGAGAAGTTGGCCAACCTGGTACACTGGGAAGAGAAGTCACTGCTGAGTTGTTTTGTGTCCGGTTTGAAGGATCATCTGCGGGATGAGGTTCATGCTTATATGTCACGGAGCTTGAATCACCCTAGCGCGCATTCAGGTGGAGCGATTCAACCGGCAGCGGTCACGGACCACGGGGAAACCTCTTGCCACACCCGCCATAGCTAGGAGAGAGCCACAGGCGGTCGTCAAGCCTACGGTGACTCGTTTGTCGTGGGGCGAGCTCCAGGCCCGCAAGGAGAAGGGTCTCTGCTTCAATTGTGATGAGAAGTTTGTGCCCGGGCATAAATGTCAGAAGCTACAGGTTTTCATGCTGCATGAAGAGGTGGCCGATGAATCTTCGCCCGAGGTAGCTGTCGAGGAGGCGCTATTGGAAGAGGATGTGGATGTGACGGAGTTTGGGGTCTCCATCCAGGCCATGGAAGGGTGCAATCCACCTCTCACAATGCGGGTGGCCGGACGGGTTAGACAGGAGAAGGTGACGATATTAGTGGACAGTGGGAGCACCCACAATTTCATTCATTCGGTCGTTGCTTCGCCGGTTGGGCATGACATTGATAGGGGAGCTGCATTCCAGGTCATGGTGGCTGACGGCAGTAAGCTGCAGTGCGAAGGGGTCATGAAGGGAGTGAAGTTGCGGATTCAGGGATACATTGGGAGCACAGATGTATACCTTCTACCCATCCGGGGATCAGACATGGTACTCGGAGTTCAGTGACTGCAGCAGCTGAAGCGGGTCACTTTTGATTGGGAGCTCATGATGATGGAGTTCCTGCAGCGTGGCCGACAGTTCTGTTTGAAGGGTCTCACAGTTTTGCCGGTAAAGGAAGTCTCTCTTCGGAGCATGCAGCAGCTCGGAGAGGAAGGGAGCTTGATGGCAGCCCTTTTGGGAGTGCGGTCTGATGAGGTCGGGTCGTCTGAGGTACTCATACAGTTACAGTCCTTAGTCGAGCAGTATTCTGATGTCTTTCAGGAGCCACATACATTACCACCATCGTGGTTTCGGGATCACCAGATTGTACTCAAGGTCGGAGCGGAGCCTACCAATATCCGGCCTTACTGATATCCACACATGCAGAAGGCAGAGATCGAGCGCAGCGCCCGGGAGATGCTTGACGCCGGGATCATCCGACCCAGCACGAGCTCCTTTTCGGCCCCGATTATTATCGTCAAGAAAAAGGATGGCTCGTGGAGGTTCTGTGTCGACTACCGGGCTTTGAACGACATCACTTTGAAAGACAAGTTCTCAATTCCATTGGTTGAAGAGCTCTTGGATGAGCTACACGGGGCGACTCGATTCACAAAGCTTGACCTACGGTCGGGCTACTACTAGATCCTTATGCGGGAAGAGTATGTCCATAAGACGGCTTTCAGGACCCACGATGGCCACTACGAGTTCCTGGTGATGGCCAACGGGCTAACTGGCGGGCCATCCACCTTCCAAGACAATATGAACGAGATCTTTCGCCCACTACTTCGCCTTTTTGTGCTGATATTCTTTGATGACATCTTGATATACAGTGCTAATTGGGAAGATCACTTGTGCCATGTTGAACAGGTCTTTTCTATTCTACGGAAGCATTAGCTATATGTTAAGCGCTCCAAGTGTTCTTTTGGGCAGGAGGAGGTCGAGTATTTGGGCCACTTGGTCTCGGCTGAATGGGTCAAAGCTGACCCTCGGAAGATTGAGAGCAAGGTTTCTTGGTCGCGGCCCGAGACTGTTCGGGCTCTGCGGGGATTCTTGGGCCTCACCGGCTACTGCCGACGGTTCGTGTGGGATTATGGGAAGATTGCTCGACCACTGACCCAGCTACTGCAGAAGGATGCCTTCTCATAGCAGGATGATGTTGATGCGGCTTTTCAGGAGCTCAAACAGGCGGTCACGACCACCCCAGTGTTAGTCCTCCCGAATTTCACTAAGGAGTTCGTTGTGGAGACGGACGCCTCAGGGGTGGGGCTGGGCGCCGTCTTGATGCAGGAGGGCCGCCCACTGGCTTTTTATAGTAAAGCGTTGGCGCCTAAGACGTTGGGACTATCCACATATGAAAAGGAGCTGTTGGCAGTGGTTCAGGCAGTGGGTCTTTGGCGGCCATATCTTTTGGGGCGGCACTTCAAGATTCGTATGGATCACCAAAGTTTGAAGCATTTGTTGGACCAGCGAGTCTCCTCTCCTCTTCAGCAAAAGTGGGTCACCAAACTTTTGGGCTACGATTATGAGATCGTTTACCGCCAGGGCAAGAAGAATGTGGTGGCGGACGCCTTGTCCCGCCTACCTGATGGTGCACTCACCCAGATTTCGGGGCCAGTCCTCGACTCATTCGATGACATACATGAGGAGGTCTTGCGGGATCCCTCTCTACGCGCCCTCGCGGAGGCCCTCCAGCGTGGGGAGACTGTGACGCCAGGTTATCATCTACAGAGTGGGCGACCACATTACCACGACAGAGTCGTCATACCTCCAGGCTCAGCATGGAAGACAGTTATGCTCCACGAGTTTCATTCCTCTCTAGTGGGGGGTCATGCAGGAGTGCTCCGTACCCTCCAACGGGCGAAAGCAAATGTATTTTGGCCGGGGATATGCCGTGATGTGCAGCAGTTTGTACGACAGTGTGAGACATGTCAGCAACAGAAGTATGAGACCACTACACCTGTCGGGTTGCTCCACCCACTTGAGATTCCGCAGCACATCTGGGATACTGTGTCGATGGATTTTATTGATGGATTGCCCAAGTCTCAGGGCAAGTCGGTCATTCTGGTGGTGGTCGACAAGCTCTCCAAGTATGGTCATTTCCTCGCTCTCAGTCACCCTTATACAGCGGAGTCGGTCGCCGAACTCTTCACTCGAGAAGTCGTCTGCTTGCATGGCCTCCCACGCGCCATCATTTCTGACCGTGATCCCACTTTTGTGAGCCAGTTTTGGCGAGAGCTTTTCAGGCTTCAAGGGACTCGCTTGAGTTTCAGCACCGCAAATCACTCCCAGACCGACGGCCAAACGGAGGTTCTTAATCGCAGCGTGGAGACCTACCTCCGGTGTTTCGTCATGGACGAGCCTCGGACTTGGACCAGTTGGCTACACTGGGCCGAATATTGTTACAACACTGCTTACCACTCCGCCAGCAAAATCAAGCCATTTGAGGTAGTTTACGGTCGCCCACCACCTTCTTTGACCAGTTATGAGCCGGGCAGCACGGCATTACCGGCGGTCGATCGGACCCTCCGTGACCGCGACTGCACGTTAGTGACATTACGGGCGAATCTTCGCCTTGCCCAGAATCGCATGAAGACCCAGGCAGACAAGCACCGCAAGGAGAGGGAGTTCGCCGTGGGCGATGAAGTATTCTTTAAGCTCCAACCCTACCGACAGCTCTCAGTGGCTCGCCGTACAAATCAGAAGCTGGCTCCTCGATATTATGGCGCCTTTCGTGTTCTCAAAAGGGTGGTGCCGGTCGCTTGCACGTTGGAGCTTCCCGCGGGCTCCCGGATCCATCCGACATTTCATGTCTCTTTGCTCAAGAAGAAGATTGGTGACACTGCCCAACCGAGCCCTTTCTTGCCGGAAGCTACCGTTGCAGGCAAACTTCGGCCAATGCCGGAGAAGGTTCTCTTACTCAGGTGGAAGCAGCGTAGCGCCGAGTTTCGGGCCGAACTCTTCGTCAAGGGGAAGCACTTATCGGAAACACATAACTCCTGGGTTGATCTGTTGGACTTCAAGAAGATGATTTCCATCTTGAGGACAAGCTGGGTCTTGATGGGGAGGGGAATGTTACGCCCCCGACGGCGGAATGTTTCTCGGGGTGTTATTATGCTCGCAGTCGCAAGGAGACGACGAGCAGCAAAGGGGCTGAACCATCCGGTTCAGCCCCGACTCAGTAGAACCGGTCGGCCAAGGGCTGAACCAACCGGTTCAGCCCTATGTGGTGGGGCCGGCCGGCTCCCTCCTTGGCCCAAGTATTTATACCCGGGGAGGTCATCTTTTGGAGGGAGGCAATTTAACCCTAAGGTATTTCTTCTTCTTCCTCTAGACCCTAGCTTCCCTCCTTCTCTCTTGTTTTTTTTCTCTCCCTAGTGGTTCTTATCAAACTTCTATAACTAATATAAGTAAATATAATATAAATTATATTATATTTCCATTTATAATGATTAAAATATAAGTTAATATAATATAATTAAAATCATATAACATTTATATAATATAATTTATAAAATATAAGTTTATATGATATAACTTTGCAAAAAAAAAACGTTTATAACGTATGTTGGAACCAAAATTTTTGGTTCCTGCGTTCGGACCCAGGGGTGACCAAAGCTTACTGATTTATTGGTCGCCTCGTGGGAGACTTGCCAAGAAGAAGGTAGCGACCACAACGATCAATACCAAACTGCCTACAAACAAGACCCGTGTGCTGCAACGATGAGGTCTCGCCACACACCCGGAAGTCTATTGGAACCATGATTTTTGGTTCCTGCGTTCGGACCCGGGGGTGACCAAAGTTTACTGATTTATTGGTCGTCTCGCGAGAGACTTGGCAAGAAGAAGGTAGCGAGCACAACGATCAACACCAGACTGCCTGCAAACAAGACCCGCGTGCTGCAGCGAGCAGGTCCCGTCACACACCCGGAAGTCTATAGGAACTTTCCCTCCTAAATCCATTGCTGAGCTCAGCACAAGTGAGGCTAACTTTGAACTCGGCTTCTAAACTCGCCCCCTGCCGGGGTGAGGCCTTCTCAACTCGCCTCCTGCTAGGGCGAGGCCTTCTCAACTCGCCCCCTGCCGGGGCGAGGCCTCCAAACTTGCCCCCTGCCGGGGCGAGGCCTTCTCAACTCGCCCCCTGCCGGGGAGAGGCCTCCTCAATTCACCGTCGGCTGGGGAGAGGCCTCCTCAACTCGCCCCCGGCTGGGGCGAGGCCTTCTAAATTCGCCCTCGGCTGGGGCGAGGACTCCTCAACTCGCCCCCGGCTGGGGAGAGGCCTCCTCAACTCGCCCCCGGCTAGGGCGAGGCCTTCTAAACTCGCCCCCGACTGGGGCGAGGCCTCCTCAACTTGCCCCCTACCGGGGTGAGGCCTTCTGAGTCGTCTTCGGGATTCTCTGAACTCGACGAATTACAGGTTATACAACGTATATACAAAAACTAAAATATAAATTATAATAAACATATGAGTGATATTGCATGGTGCAGGGGATGCCTGGTGATGCGGGGGGAGATCGGTGGATGGAGGGGAAGCCCGGTGGATGGAGGGGAAGCCCGGTGGATGGAGGGGAAGCCCGGTGGATGGTGGGGAAGACCGGTGGATGGGGGGAGCCCGATGGATGTGGGGGAAGCCCGGTGGATGCAGGGGAATCCCGATTGGATGCGGGGGAAGCCCAAATGGATGTGGGGGAAACTCGGTTGGATGCGGGAGAACCCCAGTTGGATGCGGGGGAACACGCATCACCCGGGTTGGATGCGAGGGAACCCCGGTTGAATGAGGGGGAAGCCCGCTTGGATGCGTGGGAAGCCCACTTGGATGCGTGGGAAGCCCGCTTGGATGCGTGGGAAGCCCGCTTGGATGCATGGGAAGCCCGCTTGGATGCAGGGGAAGCCCGCTTGGATGCAGGGGAAGCCCGCTTGGATGCGGGGGAGGCCCGATAGGAGGCGGGCGAAACCCGATTAGAGGCGGGCGAAGCTTGCTTGGATGCCGCCGGCCGAATGATGCTGCCCGCAGAATGTTGTCACCTGCCGAATGATACTGCTCGCACGGGGAAGGAGGGGGCGTGCACTGTTACTTGTGTGTGTAATAACTAAGATTTTTTGAGTCAAGCTGAAAATCAATTTCAACTTTAGTCAACTTGACTTAAATTTATTTTGACCGAAGAAAATATTTTATTTATTTTTTCAAGTTGACATAAATTCTCTCAAACTCAACTCGATATCAACAGTGAGCTAGAATTATGTGAAAAACACTATCAAGTCAAAGTAACAATTGTTATCCCCAAAGAATCTGGGTTGGATGCCTTGAGTAGCCTAATGAATGACTCATTAAACAAGTGCCGACTAAATGTGCTGGAGAGCAGTAAGATTTTTCTATGAGATTGATAAAACAGTCACAACTCTTCGTTATTAAGAATTCATCACATCACATGATGAATAAAACACAATTAGGAAAGTAAACAGACTTAATTTGTCTTGATTCTTGAAGAAAGCATTTACAAATGAGTTTTACTGTTCTAAGTTCTAAGCAGGCTCAGAAACGCATTTAACAAATATGTTTCCAAATGCTAAACAAAAAAATGTAAGCATACCAGGTTAAATAGATCCTCAACTTTCCCAGACATTGCTTTACCGCGTATGATCATTCGGGTGCATGGATCCACTTGTCCCCGCACGGAAGAAGTGAAGGGATATACTGAAATACCTCCTGTTTTTCTTCCAATTAATTGATTAAGCTGGACAAAATCCATGTCTTTTGTACCCATTTCTAGCAAAGACTGACTGGCACAAAACTCAAAGATAATCAGCTCAACTATCAAATAAGCAGCATAGACATAATTTAGGAACTGAATAAGATATGAGAACAAAACAACAGAACGTCGAAAGCATGCAAAGATAAACAACATAGAGAAAGACAGTTTTGTTTACCAGAAGAGTGGAACCAGTTGAAGCAGCTCTTTCTTCAACGTAGTCATGTCAAAAACAACTTCAGAATAAACAACATCATTTGTAAAAAGGTCATGATGCAAAACCTTTACTCCATTGACATCTCCAATCTACAATAAGAAATAATGTAATATAACTACTTTTTCAACAGCAATAGTGAAAATTCTAGAAAATTCATGTATTCTTGTCTAGAATATATGAAAGTGAATCTTGAAACTTTCTTTACGTAGAATAATACTTGTAAAGGACAGGAAAGACATTACTTTTGTTGGTACATGTGTGGGCTTTTTAGGGATATCTTGCAAGGAAAGACATGGAACAGATCTTAAAGCTTCGGGAGGATCTGGAGTTTCTTGCTTTAGACGAAGTTCTTCTGTAGCCCGAGCTAGCTCGGCAAGATCCTCTTGTGTCATATTCGCTTTCACCTTTTGAAGAATTTCTTTCTCCTCAGCTTCATCACGAGAGGCTTTTTCTGGATCAGGCTGTAAAATTAAAAAAACTTCCTCAGATCAGAAATAAACAAGACAGTACCAATTCATTTATATGGGAAGTAAATCCAGGGGCCAGGGTAACCTGCATTTCGACAGTAACACGGTGAGGGTTGTTCAAAATGAACTTCCCTATTATTGGAGAGAACACAGCTTTCGTACCCTCGTTAGCAATGCGTTCCTTCAAAGACTGCAATGGCTTCTCATATGTTAGTGGCTCAAATGGATTCCTATCATATATCCATTTTCCCTGCAGAATAGCAATAAAACAAATATGAAAATAAATGGTGACATTGGCTGTAATTTTTCTGAGGGAGGCAAATAAAGTCATACAATGGAGCGAAGCATCAGAGATAATCCTCGTGGGAAGGAACCCGTGTTATTCTCCCTCAGGGAGAACTCAATGGTATTCATCGATGCCTCTACAGCTTCGGTAGTAAAGCCCTCCTCAGCTAGGGTTTTAAGTGTGTTCATAATCAACTCTTCAACCTTACCAATGTCATCTTTGGCAACACCCTTTAATCCGATACTAAATTGGGGTTGCAGCAGCTCGTCTTCCACTCCGCCGCCTACAGTGGCTTCTCCTAAGCTACTTTCAAGTAAAATTCTTCTCAGAGGGGAAGCCGGCGTTCCCAGTAACAAGTGATCCAAAAACCCTAGGGTGAGCTCGGTTTCCAAGTCCAATGGCCCATCAGAAAGTAACCAATTAACACAAACCATGTATTTCTTTTCCAAATCACCACCTTCGCCAGCAGGATATTTTTCAACAATCCGAACTGGTTCTTTGAATAATTTTTGTGCTTCGACCTTTGACTGGTTAGGAGCCGGACTGACTTCAAACTGGTCAAGATAAGCTGCATTAATTGAAAGATATTAGAAAATAAAGTAGAATCAATAATCTCAAAAAATTTAGAATCAAATTCTGAGTTTAATGGATATGATGCTTCAAAATCATGCATATCAGCTGACTATTAATGGTGGAGAACAGGGAACAAGTATACATCATTTTTCCCTGATAAGCCCTGACGAACAAAGAACAATCTTAAATTTCAACAGATCAACCTGCTCAAGGTGCTGTCTCTTTATAGATAAATTTTAGAGTGTCAACCTATTCTTTCAGATAACCCTATGAAGTTTACTCTGTAACGCCCCAGTCTACTGTGGCTGCGTCACAGATCTGCAAACCAGTGACCCCAACCCATCTCCACGAATATGTGTGGTCGCAGCCGCAAATTCCAGTGACGGGTTGTTGAGGGTCAGCTGGTGATGAGGACCAGTTTAGAGATCCCTTATCTAGAGGTCTGAGGTTCAAGCCCCAGCCTCAACAACCCGCCACTGGAATTAGCTGTTGCGGCCAATCAGATCTGTGGAGATGGGTTGAGGTCACTGGTTTGAAGACCTATAGTGCACCCAGAGTAGACTGGGGCGTTACATACTCTGTGGATATCGTGAATTCTAACTTAAATTGGCAGCTATTAAAAATGAAAATTTTTAATTTAACGCACCACTTAAAATACGTAATCGCTCAACTGGATCATCATCTCCATAGAACCATATCCTGGCATTGCTTGGGTGGTAATACTTTTGATGAAAACCCTGAAACATAGACATCAGTCATATCTCCATGCACAAAAGAGCATGCTGGTGTCCTGACAAACCAATAGAAAGTCCATAATTTTGCAATATATGCCCAACCAACTTGAGTATTAATGTTAAGATGAATTGATACTTAAAAAGGGTAGATACTAAAAAAAAATGACATAAGCCATATAAAATTACAGGACACAATAATGTCTAGAAGAGGGGAGAAAAATCTATACGTGATTCGTACGTAGAGGATGGTGCGCAGATCGTTGTTTCGGGAAAAAATACAGTCATTTTAAAGAAATAATTAACGAAATATTAATCTATGTATTTTTACGGTCATTTTAAATGCTCATATGTATATGTTTTGGGGGGAAAATGTAAATATACAGTTGTCAGCAAGATATTTTTTTAAGCTACTCTATTTCTGCAGAATTTACAGTCCAAGAAAAATACATTTGTAATTTGACTACTGTAAATGACATTACAACTTTAATTTTGCCAAGAAAAACGTACGTCCCTCTATGTGTGAATCACATACAGAAATTTTGAGCCTATAAGAGGCACTCTGATGCCACCATTGCAGGCCAGGAGAGGAATTGACATAGACAGCTGATGCAAATCTTAAATTTGTTAACATCAAATAGGCAAGTTGTGTGCGTCTTATTGGAAAAAAAACTAAAATATGACTGGGATTACACAATGCTCAAATCATAGGAACAAAGTTTTAAAAAATTGCAAATGGGAGTTAATAAAGCAGAAAAATTCATCATATCTTAGGAAGCATTAACCAGTAAAGTGATTAAAAAAACACAACTTATTACCAACCTACTATCTAAATTGATGTACTTAAATAGTTTAAGGCTTTATTGCAAACTATTAAGAGTGGGGTTAATATATAACCTTGAACTCTTCAAATGTGAGATTTGGGATGATTTTTGGATCGCCACCACTATCTACTCCATAAGTGTTCTCAGGGAAAATAGCCTGCAAGAAAACTAATCTAAATAAAGATAGATAAAGACTTTCCAAGAATTAAACAAAAACATCTGAGAGTCCAGTTCTCTTCACATCAAAGAAGTTTTCTTCCATTAAAAGTTAGCATCATAAAAAAGGAATCAAGGTAGTTAACTATCAAGAGGATTCTACTATAACCATTGCAATAGACTAAGTATAATTCCAACATTGGTAAGTAAGGCAAGGTGCGTAGAGAGGCCCTGGCTCATATTTGAAAACAATTTAAGTAAAATACCTGTAAAAGCAAGGACCATTAAAACTTAAGGGCAAGTTTTACACTAATGCAATTAGACCAGTGAATTGTGTACATGAGCAAAAAATGGGAGTTGCGGAGATGAGAATGCTGAGGTGGATGTGTGGACACACGAGACTGGATAAAATTCGGAATGAATGTATCAGAGATAAGACATGAATAGCACCAATTGCAGAGAAAATGCAAGAAGCTCGACAAAGATGGTTTGGACATGTACACAGTAGACCATTAGAGACACTTATTAGGCATTGTGATGCACTTAGGTATTAGTGAGATTATGACAAAAGATAGTGCACAATGGCGACAAAGGATCCATATAGCCGACCCCACTATAGTGGGATAAAGGCTCGAGTGTTGTTGTTGACCTGTAATAGCAAGGACAGATCTCAACAACTGTCATACTTGATGTGATGGAAAAGTGACGGAAGAAGTCGTAGGCCCACCAAATGAGGACACAAGAAGGCTTAAATGGCGAGTATATTCCTGAAGGATATCATTGACTTCAAAGACGGACTAGAGCGGCACCTAATTGAGGATCACACTCATGTATTCCCACACTTTATTTTGGTTTTAGGTCTTTTGGAGCTTTAGACTATGAATAATCTTGTATTGAAAACTTTTTATCTGTGAATCATTTATCTAAAAGCCTAGGGTTGAGTCTTGCTAATGGAAGAGCCCACTCCTCTCTTTTTGAGCCGATTACTTGAAAATCCACGCGGTAGCATTGGTCAAACCCGCCACCCTCTGCTCTTCAGCTGCAAGAAACAACACCGTCTTAATCTATCGACTGCAAGAACCATCATGTCAAGCCTCAGGCCACTTGGAACGATGTCGGGTTCTCCGTCCACCTTGATCCCCTTCGTAAAGCCCCAACGAGTCTCGCATGAACATCGACGAGTCCATCCAACCGACTTGCGACTCCCCTACCATTCTAGGTTCTCTAATCTTATCGTTCTCTAACACAACTCCTAGATTCTAATCTGACTCTAGGGTTTTAATCGGGTCCCTGATTCTCCAATATTGGCCCCCCAATTCCGCTTCAAGTAGTTTTGTCGGGACTCATGTTTCTATTGCACTCGTGATTTGCTCAGATCAAAGCCACATTCCCATTAGCGCAATTGGAAAGGGCGTACGCAATAAGGATCGTAGTTCATGGGGCGACCTGTATCGGAGCTGGTTCAGATTTACATTTGTAGAGGGAGTTTGGATTGCCATATGAACAATTCGAGTCCGTAGTCGCATTTAGAGCGTCTGCGGGACATCTTCTCTGTATTTTCATTATTTTTTTTGTACATTATTTGTCTTTTATGTGTATTTCATTATGGCCAATCATAAGCCATCCATTGTGTTTTATAGCCTATAAGTATAGGTTGGGAGTTCATTTTTAGGGCATTGCAAAATTTTAAGAAGTTTTAGTTCTTTTGTAATCATTGACGGTGCTGATTAGTGGAATATTAGGTGTTCAAGGATAATCCATGTTTATCTTCCCAATTGGCCAATCCATGCTCTTCCATTTAATTCCACAATCGTAACCCATCTTTTTTCACATGAGCCCCATGATACAACCCTGTAACTGTAACCACCTGTATTCGATCGTAATTCCTCGCAACCACATGGAAACACCAGATAACCATAGCTTCAAGCATAATCAGGATTGTTAGCCCCTTCTTGGACGAGAAAGAAAGTCTTTATTCTATTTCCCAGTCCAGTCGGCCTGCCATCTTCCGAAATCTCGCTCATGTCCAGACGTACAGTTCAATTCTGACATAGTAGCACCTGTGTGCGGCCCAGTCCAGGCCTTCAATAACTCCATCGACGACATGGCCCTTGTTGAAGGTTGTCAGCCCGTCTCCAGCCTCCCCGCACCCAGCAGTAAAGGATTGTCAATATTTTTGCTCCAAAATTTTGTGACAGCGGTTTGATACCTCCTATAGCCCTCACCAGGAAGTCTCCAGCCCACCAACCTCAGTTCTCTCATCTATGAAACTCAAATCAATATTGAGAAGTCTTTTCAATGATAGAAGTATGTCAATTTTGTTGTCCATAACTTCACTATACAGTCGTACACTTGGGGGCTTAATTACCCGTGTAAGTTCTAAATTGGAAGTCAAATTTACTTTTGTGGTGATTGTTGGTTGGAATACATACAATTTGGGATACATATTTGTAGAATTTTGCTTAGTATTTTTGGTCTATTTGTAGGACACATTCGCTGAGTGTTTAATAAAAGCATTTTATGCTTTAATTGTAACTTGATCTTGTTTGTATAATTCAAGACGTAATCTCAATTGTGCATGTTATAAATTCCTTTTATAAGTTCATAATTATTGCGAACGAATGTTGGGACTATTGCATGAGCATTACAGTCATCTAGGTCTTCCTACACCACTACACTTGCATTCATTAATTAAAGCTTTATTAGGGCATATTGACCTCACGACCCACACCTTATCCGTCTTCAGTCTCTCATCCGCGCTATGGCTGAAGCTCGTCTCGAAGCAATGGAACACTGACTCACCACCCTCGCCCTACAAATAGAAAATCAGGAAGACCCCTTGGCTATCTTCCATGATATTATGCTATGGCTATAGTACAATTCCAGTCAAGTGTGACCATACCCGACACTCACATCTACAGTGCAATGGAACCCTCGTCACTCCTTTGGAACCATCCAAAACCCCTGCCATGCAGCCACCGAGAAACATTGCCCTCTTAGTCCGCCAAATGCAAAAAACATCATGGCAAGCCCTAGGACATTCAAATCGATATCAGCTTTCTCCATCCACCTTCATCCCCTCTCAAAAGCCTCAACAACTTGCACAACAAACCGCCAGACGCCCCTTGGACCACTCTAGGTTCCATATCTTGACAATCTACATCAGGTCCTGAATCAGTCGAATAGGATCTCCGACGCAGCTCCTAGATTCTACCATGATTCGGCTTTTTTATTGAGTCCCCAATTCTCCAAAATCAGTCCCATAATTCTGCTACAAGTACTACGCCCATGCCACATTTTTCTATTGTGTCACGATTCGCTCAGATCGAAGCCCTGATTGCCCTCGCGCAATTTTAAAGGGCGTATGTCTCGGCACTATGCCTGAAGCTCATCTTGTCACAATGGAACACTCATTTGTAACCCCCACCCTATGGATGGGCAATCAGGACAACCCCTTCTCTTTCAACCACACCAGTATGATACAGTTGGAGGGCAATTGCACTTGCTCGAGACCATCCCCGACACCGTATCTCCAATATCCACAGTGGAACCCTCATCACTCCTCGGGAAACACCCATCACTTAGATGGACATCTCTCAAACAAAAGTTGATCAATGCATGACTAAGAATTGCGGGATTTGATTAGGGATGACAAGGAGGAAATTGGCGTGGTCGGCTTTGAGACCCTCCTGGTTGAGAAAACCACTATGGTCACTACATTATTGGAAATTCTACATCGTCTTGACCTTGCTTTTCAGTCGGCGGCATATCAGGAATTCATACAATGCTTTGAGGCCAACTTCACACATACCCCATCCTAATAATGATTGATAGCAGAGTAACTAATAACTCGATCTCTCATAATCTTATCACTCATTTAAGTTGTACATTGATCCATCCTCGAAGTTCATTGTGTATTTGGGTGATGGCCTTCAAACACAATAGTTTATACTGCAATGTGTTTTTGCAAATGGCTTCGTGCACTGTCATAGCGGATTTCTACACCTTTGGGTGTAACTTAGCTACAAGTTCTTGGAGATGTCAAGGTTAATTGGGTAAATGTGACTCATGCCCTTTACGGTACAAGACCAACCACACAATGGGGGGAAAAGAGTCCCTCATCCAATTTTTTCCATCGCTCAAGGCCATCCAGAAGATGTTGAGCATAGAACTCAACGCTCCCTTATAGCACGTCACCACCAAGAACCCAAAGACCTCAAAGGCGACTCAATACCAGCTTTACCCCCTTAGTTCCAGCATATGTTAGAGTCCTTTGCACGGATTTATAAAGCATACATTGAAAAGACAATGAATGATTGCTGAGTAGAATAAATGAAGAATCAGATCAAGAAAATTAATTGGAGTTTGGTCATGATTATTTAAAATAAGATATGATTGCATCTTTCCTTCTCGGGTGTGTGTCAATGCCTTTATCTTAAGCTTGAGACCCCTTTGCACCTTGAGTCTTTAACAACTATGCCCATAACTGGTGGCAGATCATGGCATTCCATTTTAACATGGTGTTAGCTCAATTTTGACAATTTTATAAATATGGTTGCAGTCATAAGGATGAGATAGAGCTACTTGTAGAAGAGATGTTCACAACATGCATATGCCTAAGTGTTAGCCTATTCTTCAAACCAGTACTCTTTGAGAGAAAGAGTGAAAATACTTGTTGCTTCTGCGTCGATTACCGCGACCTAAATCAAGTAACAGTGGTTAGCAAATATCCCATTCTGATGATCCATGAGCTCTGCTCTGAGTACAATCATGTCGGGGCCAAGGCTAAGAACATCCACAAGACAGCTTTAAAACTCAAGAATCATTACGAGTGCTTAGCAATTTTGTTCTGCGTAACGAACACGCACACCACATTATAAGCTACTATTAATGACATCTTTTGATCGGTGCTTAGTAAGTATATCTTGATTTTTTATGGCATAATTATTTATAATCCATCATGACATAAAAACTTAAGCATCTTTAGGCAATCCTCACCACCCTCCAACATCATACCTTGTTGTTGACCCCAGAAGTGCTCATTTGTGCAAGTGCATATCAACTATTTGGGGAAGATAATTTCTTCCAAGATCGTTATAATGGACTTCTGTCCACTATAACAGAAGGTTCAATCATAACTATGACAAGTTAGCTCGGCCCAAACCAATCTCTTGAAGGAGGATGTCAGCTTAACCTTCCGTTGGATGACCGAGGCCAACCAAGCCTTTACCAACCTGCAATAAGCAATGGTGGTCGCTCCCATGTTGGCTATGCCAGATTTCTTTAAGTCATTTGTAACAAAAATACATAATGTGATGCATTTGGCTTAGGCGACCGCGCGGTGCTCATGTAGGATAACTAGCCCATTGAGAACATTGATTGTGTGTTCTCCACTCAGATTCTCTCATGCACTGCTTACGAAAACATGATCGCATTTGTCTTGACAGTTCAACATTGGGACCCATACTAGCTAGATCACCGCTTCACAATTCGCACAGGCCAACACAGCTTGCGATATATTTTGAGCTAAAATATTTCTATGTTGGCACAACAAGTGGTGATAATCACACTCTCCGGCTATGAGTTTACAGTCGAAATTAAGACAGGCAAGACAAATCGCAATGCAAATGCCCTTTCCTGACAATCGGAATTGGTTCCCCTTTTCGCGATTTTGACGAGAAGCAGAACTTATCCAACAAAGGTGTATAATAACAAATATCTCAAGTTTTTAACCCCATTGTGAAGGCCCTTCGAACAAATTCATTGGCACATCTTCATTCTCCCTTATCGGTAGGAGACTACACAATCAGGGATGCCTCGCTCTCTCGGCAGCATTGTCCTGCAACTTCCCATGAAGTTTCATGTTCCGTGGGTCATGATGGATCTTTTAAATATACTATTCCATGGCAGTATCCATCTATTGGCGAAGTATTGATGCGCCCTGCGACGCATCATAGCCTTTATGCAGTTATTTTATTTTATTTTATTACACGCACTATGTTTTCTGCATTTCTTTATGTTGTTTTCCGGCTCATCGGCTTGACCGACCGTTTGGACTTCAATAAAGAGGTCCGGTATTACTAGTAGTAGAACGTTAGCGGCAAGCCCAAAATTAATTACACAAGCATAAGTTTTCAAATTCAATTTTCAAATTTCAAATATCATCAATTATTGGGAAAGTCATTAAGAGGAGAATATTTTTTAAATTGGGAATCAAATTCATGAGATTCCATGTGTTATAGAAGGAAAGAAATAGAAGAAATTTAGCCTATTTAACAACCCCATTTAGTGGAGAGAAGGGGAGCCGGACAGAACCAGGACGAACGTCTTTTTTCGTTCTCTGTTCATTGCCGGTGATTCCGCCTACCAGCTGACGTGCCCTCATCGTCCCAGTTGCTGCTCGCAATCGAAGGAGTACGGGTCCCGCCCGGTCTCGTTTCTGTCGGGCTTCCCGCCGCGGGTCGCCAGCCGCTCCGACGCCACTGACGCACACAGCGTCGACCCGACGCTGCCAATCTCCCGCTAACGGGCCGTCGTCGACTCTGACGCAACCTTCCGACGGCCTGGACTTCTTCCCGGGCGTCGTCGACTCCGACGCAAGTAACCGACGGCCTGGACTTCTTCCGGGAGCCGTCAACTTCAACTCCAGCTCCGACCGACCCGTGTTCGCCCGTTTTAGGGCCGATTGCTGTCTTCCCGTGCACTGCCGAATTGGAAACCTGCTTATGCTCTAAATTGGGTAAACCCGTCCGCTCTCTTGAGTTAGTATCAAACTTTTGTTTTTTCTTAATTAATTCATGGGCTTGCCGTTACATTCGCACTGCTAAGAATATCGTTATTTCATAAATTATCTGAACTCAGATTTTGTTTGTGGCCGTGTGGGTTCCGTTGAAGGTTCGACTCGTGAACGCGTGAGAGAACCACTCAAGCGAGGTTAACGAACCTCTCAAAGCTCAGAGCGACGACGTGTATTTCGCGCGCGAAAATTCAAATTTTGGCCAACTCGGCTCTCCTTTTTTTTTCAAATTTAAGATTTTTATTTAAAGTAACCTCATAATTTGTTTTTTAACAAAATAAATATTTGATTAAAAATCCTTAATTAAATTCATGATACATCAGTTTGGTATCAGAGCGGGTATATGATTCGCTCCTATCGCGAATCACGCGATCCGAATTTCAAAAGAAGAAAAATTAAAGCAAATATATTTTAAAAAAATATTAATTAAATTTTATTTAAATCTGTTTTCAAATTTTTCAATGGAAAAAAGGTTCGATCAGTTAGAAAACAGCGTAGGAGATTTGGCTCGACGCATGAGTGATTTGATGAAAACCGTCGAGACGCTCACCGCCGGTATGGGTAGTGTCACGCATACCATGAACGGACTGCGCACTTCAGTTAATAATATTGAAGTCACCTTGCACGCCAACCGAACACCTACCCCGATGGCCGAAAATGATCCTGATCATAGACCTCGGGAACTTGCACACCCCGATCCGGAAGCACACAATGATCCACGACATCAACCCCGTTGGGATGTGGGAATCAAGTTGGACGTGGGTGATTTCGAAGGGCGAATAGAGCCCGAGAGTTGCCTAAAATGGTGTGAACGGATGGATCGATTCCTGGCTTGGAAGCAATTGCCCCAAGCTAGGCAAGTTGAGTATGTCACGCTTACACTTAAAGGATCCGCGTTAGTTTGGTGGGGACAATTAGAACGGTCTAGGTTTAATTTAGGTATGCCCCCGATCACAACATGGAACGATTTCAAAACTCAACTGCGTAAGCGATACGTTCCGTCCGATTACATGCAAACCTTGTATCGTAGGTTCCATAATTTACGTCAGGACAAATTATCTGTCGACGAGTACACAAATGAGTTCCTAATCTTGCAGTCTCGCCTCGACCTCCGAGAGGACGATGACATGACTGTTTCCCGTTATCTGAACGGGTTACGCTACTCCATTCGAGATCGGTTGGAGCTCCTTGATTATAAGGATTTAGGGGAGACTACGAGTCGCTCACGTAGAGTAGAGGCACTACAGAAACGAACAGCTGGAAACAAGACTACTGACAAGTCTCACCCGACTCACACTTTCACCCCTGTCGGGTCCTCCCGACCGATAGCGACCACGAACACCCCAGCACCTCCTGCCCCTCCCAACAAGGGTAAGGAGATTGTAGGCACTAGACCTCAGCCTGGGATGTTTAGATGTTTTAAGTGTACGAAGTCGGGTCATAAGTCTTCTGAGTGTCCGCGACGCCACTTCGTCGCCATCGTCGATTCTGAGAGTGGATCAGAACCTGAGTATGGAGTCTTTCTTAGTGACTCCCAGATTGACCCGACCCCCGAGGCTGAGTTAGAGAGTGAGTACGAAGTAAAGGGAGAACAATCTGAGCAGTTAGTGTGTGTTCTCCAACTCCTAACTCCTAAGGCCCCTATTGACGGCGAGTGATTGAGAAACAACATCTTTCGTACCACTGCACACATACAGGGGCAGTTCTGCTCCATCATTATAGACAGCAGTAATATGGAGAATTTTGTTTCTCAACGCATGGTTGAAAAGCTGAAATTAAAAACGCAACCTTTAGGAAAACCCTATAATCTATCATGGGTCACTAGTAGCACTACCATTCCTATCACGCACCAATGTCTCGTAAAGTTTTCCATAGGCAGTACATATCAGGATGCTGTATGGTGTCATGTCGCTACTATCGAGGTATGTCACATCCTGCTGGGACGACCTTGGCAGTACGATAGGCGCGTAGTTCATGATGGTTTGAAAAACTCTCACTCCTTCGAGCGCAATGGGCGCAAGATCGTTCTTCTTCCCCAGAAGAATGACCTTGTTCCCAAAGCCCCAGAAAGGACTTCACCCCCTTATACCACTGTCTCCGCGATATCCCTTCCCTCCGTCACCATGTTACTGACTGGGCCCCAATTCCAGGAGGAGATGAGGGATAGCGATGTCGTCTATATATTATCCGGTATCGATATCACCCCGACTACATTAGACATTCCTGATACGATGCGTCCCCTCATAGAAGAGTTCTTTGAGATCATGCCGGAGGAGCTTCCCGATCAGCTACCCCCGATGAGAGACATATAGCACAGCATAGACCTTATCGCAGGAGTTAGTCTACCTCACTTGCCCCACTATCGCATGAGTCCGAAAGAGCATGAGGAGCTACATAGGCAGGTGACCGATCTGATTTCGAAGGGTCACGTTAGAGAGAGTATGAGTCCATGCTCCGTTCCTGCACTCCTAGTTCCAAAAAAAGATGGGACATGGCGCATGTGTGTAGACAGTAGAGCGATAAATAAAATTACAATCAAATATCGCTTTCCGATTTCACGATTGGATGATATGCTAGATATGCTTAGTGGATCCCAAGTATTTTCCAAGATTGATTTAAAAAGTGGATACCACCAGATTAGAATTCGACCTGGGACGAATGGAAGACTGCGTTTAAAACGAAGGAAGGATTGTACGAGTGGCTAGTCATGCCTTTTGGCCTATCCAACGCTCCCAGTACGTTTATGCGAGTGATGAATCAAGTGCTTCGGCCACTCATAGGATTTTGTGTAGTGGTATACTTTGACGATATTTTGATTTATAGCATTGATCAGGATCAGCACATGATTCATCTTAGAAGAACATTCGTTACATTGTCTTTGAGTATCTCCGTGATTGGGTCAAATGGTTCAGTATGGTTGAATAATGAATACTCGTTCAACATGCCCTTTCAAACACTGACCAACACCACACATTTCCATATTATCTTATGACGGATCACCCCCGCCATGCTACGACATTTACCAAGGGGAGTGCAAGGTTTACGCACTTGTTACCCAACTTTAGATCTAGATGAGATTTTGCGTCAATTAAAATTCCATCCTCATCGGGCACAACAAAGCATGACACAACAGGAAGCCAAGTGTTGTCGTGCAAGACAGTTCAATATTGTCAAACTTTGACCACATCATTAAACTTCAGTGGCTACTCACACAGACCTCAAACTCACAACCATTGTATCTTGGATCATTTGTCATAGAAAAGTAGCAACGTAGCTTACCACCTCAAACTTTTGGCCATACTTTGTATCCATTTTGTCATTCACAACTCCCAATTGAAAAAAGTGATAGGCGACCATTCGATAAAGGGGTGCCACAACCTCCCGCTTGGAATCAAGTAAGCGAGCATGACGGGGAGCAGTCATGAAAGAGATTGTTATGACTACGAAAAATTATGCACTGTCTAGAACACGAAAATGGACACAGAAACCTAATTACATTGATTGAAAACGGACACACCAGATACAATCCGCAGCAAGCACCAGCCAAGTGCCTCGAGGGTGGGTCCTCCAAAGAACCTCACTCTCAAATGAGAGCCCAAAAGAACTAAGTGATCTAAGATAATCCCAACACACATACCCTTCCCCCTTATATAACTGAGGGAGGACACTTAATAATAATAATAATAAACTGATTATGATTATAATTAATTAATCAATATTAATTATTAATTATTAATAAATATTAATCAATCAAATCCATACTAATTAATTACAAATTATTTTATTCGACCAAATTTATCATGGCAGCTTCCTTACGCGAGCTCTGGTGGTTTCGATGATGAGTGGTGGCTCCTCCGGCAAATGTGTGAGGGTAACACTATACCAGCCTCGAAAATCAACTTTGTCCTAAAGGTTGAGTTTTAATTTTTTTTTGTAGGGGTATTTAAGAATGGGAGAGGCGTATAGATTGTATCCGCGGGGTGAAAAGGAGAGAAAATGATGGGAATGAATAGATAAATGGGGGTAGGCTTGGGAAAATTGTGACCAGAGAGTGAAAAAAAAAGAGGTTGGGGTGGGAGTGAAAGTCGTTGGTGTTAAAGGGAAATAGAGAGGATAGGGGGGTTGGGAGCTAGAGAAAAAATTAAATAAAAGGGAGGTGACAAGAGGAGGATCAAAGAAGGTGGGGTTTGGATTTTAGTAAGGGAAACACAATTGGCAGTTGGCGGTGTGGGCAAAGTGGGGCTCCTTTTGGGTTGGGTGCAAGAGGCGCGGGAAAGAAAGCAGGCAAGAACATCTTTTCCCAGCTGTGACCCACAAGGCTGGTAGGGGAAAAAATGGGGAGGGGATCAAGGGGCTGTTCAAGGGTGGTCTCGGAGCAGGGCAGTGGAGAGGAAGGAGGACAACGTGGCAGACAGTTAGAAGAGACTTGGAGAAGGAGGAATGCATGCACTCGTTGCTCGACAGGAGGAGGGGTACACAAACCCAACATACAGGTCCCTGGAGTTCGTCGTCCGGCTAGAGGGAAAGGTCGGGAAGCAGATCCAACAAGGGTGCCCGCGCCGAAAGTGGAGAGCGGCTGACATCGTCGGGTGGCCGCTCCGGAAGCTAGGGCGGACCAAGTGACGGGGGCAGCGTCGACACCTGGCGACAGGCATAAGGGTTGGGGCATTGCGAGATCTGTTAATGCGGGGTCTTGCAAATTGGGGGAGGCGCTGAAAAAGTATCGTGGTTGGTTGTACGAGGCTCTAGGATGTCAAATCGACGGAGAAGCTTCTGCACAGAGGCCTACAGGGAGGGCTAAGGAGGCAGACTGTAGGTTGAGGCGAGAGTCGATGACATTGAGGCTGGTGGTCAGTATGATGCTGGGATGGGGGTGGCTCGGGGGCGGTACGGACGCGAGCTGGGTAACTAATGGCAAGTAATCTGCTAGGTTACTCGAAAATTTGCTAGATAACTAATGGCAAAAAAACTATATAAGTAGTATTATAGAGGTCATTGATGGAAATTAATCTGGCAGGCTAGGATGATAAAGAACAGGGTGCATTCAACATATACATACATGCATACAAAAGCTGCAATAGCAAGGGTACATCTCAACAATTGCCATACTAGATGTCTAAGGCAGATAAAAGCGACATTATAGAAATAACAAGGAGAGCAGGATGCATGCATGCATACAAAAGCTACGATATGTTTTGAAAATGGGATTCAACAAAAAAAATCAACCTAACTGGAAGAATGTCATATGGTTGGTATAAAACACCAAGTATTAAGATATAGGAAACAAAAATCAATTCACCTATTCACAATAAATAAGTTTACTCAAAAACCATTCCCCATTAAAATTAACAATAAGAGAACGAAACCAAAAATCTTCCATAACAACAAAAAAAACTATTATAAAGCTCTGCATATACCAACAAGATTTCAAAATATCAATACAAAATTTGAAGATCCTTCAAATATAAGTGAGCTTAGCCAAAAGAAGCACGATTAAGATATAAATGACATAAACAACATAAACTTAATAAAATAACTAAACATTTTAAGAAGCGTCAAGAAACATATTTATTCACTTACATAGTTACATTACAAATGACTACAAATAACAATGTAGTATAAAAAAACGAAATATTCTTTAAAATGAATAAAATGGGGCTTGCCTGTTGAGATGCTCGGCCTAATATGTTATCGGGTTGAGAATATACACCTTTCATTTCATTGAAGACAACACCTGAGAGGGAATGACATAATTGAATAGCATTTCGGGAAAAAAAAGGAAGAGAGCACTTTGAAAAAAGGAAGACAACACTTCGAAAAAAGGGAAGAAAACACTTCGAAAAAAAGAGGAAAAGCACTCGGGATCCGTTTGGCACGGTGGTGGTGGTCATAAACGCATGGGTTAAACCGTCATTCGTTAAGGATCACTTAAAAACATCATTCGTTTGAACATAAAAGTGGATGAAGTTGCTTAGGTGGGCGTTAACGAATGCCAATTTAACCCCCATGTTCATGACCACCACCGTGCCAAACAGAGCCTTAAACTAGGCCTGCAAATTGAGTTGAGCCGGCTCGATAGCTCGACGAGATGGCTCAAAAAAAACTCAACTAGAACTCGAGCATGTCAAGCTCGAGCTTGCTTTTGAGCCGAGCTCGAGCCTCGTAAGCTTTGTTCATGAGCTCACGAGCCAGCTTGCAGATTTTTTAATTATATATTTTTAAATAATATATTACATAACTATTAATAAATAATATTCAAATCCCCATTCATAAATCCCGATTCTTTTCATTTCCCAAATCCCGATTCTGTCTTTTCGCCGCTCCAAGGTTAGGGTTTCGGGGCCTCTGGATTTCTGCCGCTAGTCCGCTACTCCTCACGATTATCCTATGTCGTTCATGCGAACAACTCATCACTTTGACTTTGCCAGCAGTCAGCCATTTCGTTCCAAGGTCGGGCGTTCAGAACTTTAGCTGCGTCTCTTTAAAGTTAAAACCCTGAAACCTTTTTGTTCTCCCCATAAACCTCTTCCTGATGTTGGTAGCAAATATTATGTACATAGCAGATGATCAATTGATGCTTCATTTCGGCCATCTCCACTTGCAGCAGAGGCTAATTTCCCTTCCTTTTTGTAGCAGAAGCATCATTTCTATTGTGTCATCTCGGTCACCTCCACCTCACTCGTAAAATGTGATGGAACATGTCAATTTCATCTTTCATTCACTTTAAAATCCATACAGCTAGATTTCAGCTTTAAATTTCTTCACATAATTCACCCAGGTTCTCTACTTTCAGCTTTTGTACTTAATATCCCGAGTTCTCTCTACTTTATTGTTTTGAAGTAGATTTCCATTGACCCACATTTCTTGTCAGTCTTTATTATTTGATTTTGTAGAAAGAGAGAAATAGGAGAGAGAAAATCACCCTCAATTATATTATTACCCAAAGAATAGGAATACATACACTTATATAGAGGTAGATAGAGGGAGAGATATCTACATTTACAATGTGGGACTAAAGAAGCTATACATGGGCCAATACACATGGGCCTCCCAAATGGGTTAATTATATTTTGTCTTTGACACTCCCCCGCAAGCTGGAGCGTACAAGTCAAAAGCGCCAAACTTGGATAAAAACTAATAGTACAAAGTCCGAGAGAGAGCCTTGGTGAAAATATCAGCAATTTGACTGGAGGCCGAGACATGTTCCAATACTATCTTCTTTGATTGAACCTTCTCCCGAATGAAGTGACGGTCAACTTCAATATGCTTTGTGCGCTCATGAAACACCGGATTCTTGGCAATAAAGGAAGTTAAATCGCCTGTGGTGCCAGGGTCCAGGGATTGAAGAGCAGAGATAATGTCGAAAAGGTGTTGTAAGC
This sequence comes from Platanthera guangdongensis, assembly GCA_039583875.1. Taxonomy (NCBI): domain Eukaryota; kingdom Viridiplantae; phylum Streptophyta; class Magnoliopsida; order Asparagales; family Orchidaceae; genus Platanthera; species Platanthera guangdongensis. Next base: position 6,915,269 of record CM077151.1, on the reverse strand, counting down.
TATGCTGGCCAGAGTAGAGAGAATGCAGCTCATCCCACATTTCCTTAGCCGTGTCATAATACATTGTCATGCGGTAAGACTCTGTGTCCATAGAGTTAAGCAACCAAGATTGGACTCGGCCGTCATCGCGAAGCCAGTCATCAGAGGGATCAGCAGGTTTGACCCGAGTGAGGTGAGGGAGTAGACCCTTAGTCAGCAGAACACGACGAACAGAATGAGCTCATTCGACATAGTTGGCCTTTCCGCTGAGGGAGATAGTGGTGATGTGAAGTTCATCACGAACCTCGGGAGGTGGTGCAGCGGCCCGGGCGAGCAGAGAGGAGGTAGTCGTGGTTGAATCACTAGAGGCCATGGCGGATAGAAGAAGCAGGTCGGGCGGCTAGCAGCAGAGGACTTTGAGGAGCAAGACGCGGCGACCAGAGCAGTCCGCGGCGACAACAATCAGGTCGTAGGTCGCGGTGAAGAGAAGCAGGGCGCAGCGACAAAGAGGAGTCCGCGGCGACAACAGGCAGGTCGCGGTGAGGAGAAGCAGTCCGCGACGACGACAGGCAGGTCGCAGGTCGCAGTGAGGAGAAGCAGGGCGCGGCGAATTGAGGCAGGCCGCAGCGACGAGAAGGAGGTCGCGGCTAGAGGCGGCACGGCGCAAAGAGAGGCAGACCGTGGCGACTTGAGATAGATCGCGGCGACTTGAGATAGGTCGCGGTGACAAGGAGAAGAAACCCTCTGGAGCAGCAACGAGAAGCGCACTGCAGCAGCAGCTCGCAGCGGACTGGGGCAGGAGCTCACAGCGAACTCGAGTAAGAGCGAGAAGCGAGAAGACAGACACTTCTAGGAGTAGTCCGCGGCGAGAAGGGCGAGAAGACTAAGTCCGCGGAGGGTTGTAATAGTAGGTTGCGAGCGAGAAGAGTGAGGCGAAGGTTGTCTGCGGTGGGAAGACAGTCCGCGATGGACTGAAGCAGAGTACAGCAAACAGGCAGGAACAAGTGGACCCCACGGGACAGAGAGACGAGGCTATAAGTAGCCCTGAGGGGAGGAAGGTGGAACCACGGAGTAGAGAGGAGGCGGTTTGACAAAGGGAGTCCGCCGAAGGCCGCGCGAGTACAGTGGACAGGAGAGGCGGAGTCCACAGGAAGTCCGCGGGAAAGAAGTTAGAGGCCGTTGGAAGCACAGGGAAGGAAGAATGGCTCTGATACCATGTAGAAAGAGAGAAATAGGAGAGATAAAATCACCCTCAATTATATTATTACCTAAAGAATGGGAATACATACACTTATATAGCGGTAGGTAGAGGGAGAGATATTTACATTTACAATGTGGGACTAAAGAAGCTATAAATGAGCTAATACACATGGGCCTCCCAAATGGGCTAATTATATTTTGTCTTTAACAGATTTAAACAAAGTTAAATCCCGTTTATAAGCTACTTTTTCCATGGTCAAAATTGTTATAATCTCTGCGTTTATGTTTGTTGTTGGAAGAAATTTACATTTCAAATGTTTGTGGCTTTATTTAATTCACAAAATACCAATCTACAAAATATTGAGAACTGAAAGCATTGAAATTCACTATAAGATAAGTAAATAACAGTCACGTCAAGAATGATGGCAATGAAGGCCGCAGGAACCTTGTAAGTTCATGATTTACCCTGTAAAGACCATCTCCATGTGTTTGATAAATGCTGTAGCTTAAAATTACCATTTACCATCAACCTGCACCAACTGTATTGAGGCATTCAATAACCTTAGATAGAAACAAGAGTGCAGAGAAATTTGTTACGGGACTTCATTCTGGTGCACTCTACTTCTACCATCCCTAATAATTGAACTAAACTAGGTTGTAAAGTGCACTAAATTTTTCAGTTGCAAGAGTATCCATTGCATTATAACTCTGTAGGCAATTTCTAGCTTGCACTTTCATAATTATATGAAGTTTTCCGAAGTTTTTCTTTGATTTGAATGATGATGGTTTCTTTGGTTGTTTTTTTAAATTAATAGTATGCAATTTTATAGATATGGACTCTGTAGACGATTCTACTAGTCTGATTGTGCGGAGTCACGAGAAAATAATTGAAAGAGTAATTAGTGATGTGGATTCAATTGTGAATGAAGTTGAAGATAAAGCTAGTACAGATACTCTTGCAACTAATTCTAAATTGAAGGAGGGCAATGAAAGTCTACTGCATAAGGCAAAAAGGCAGAATAATTATCCATTTGGTCAGAACTTTCAGAAGGCAAGGATAAAAATGGTTTGATAAGGATCGCTTGCAATCACTGTAAAAAGACTTTTGCAAAATCCAAAACAATTCCAACAACTCAGCTTCACAGACATCTACAAATTTGTGTGGCACATATTAGAGCAAAGACTGAGAAGGAGAGATCTACGCAAAGCCGCAAACACAAACACAACTTGGTTGTGTGTCATGGAATTTAGATCCATCTTCTCACCCCGCATTACATGATGGGAAATCATGAAAGAGTTTATAGCTAACTGGATTTTGATGCATGAACGCAAGTTTTCTATTATGGAGGAAGAAAGATTCAATTTGATGCTAAGACGGGGTATACCAAAAGTGGAAAAGCATATCAAGAACAACGACAATAAATTATTGTGTGAATGTTTATGAGATGAAAAAGAAGAGTTGAAAATTTTATTGAAGAATGTAACTGATGACGATCGATGATACGCAAACGTCTATTCCCGCAGGAGGCGGTGTTCGGCGACCTGTTCGGGCAATCCGAGTCTGCGGATCCCCTGGATGGTCGTTCCGAGTCAGTTTCATATATTGTAGTCTATTTTTGATGTTTTATTCGTCGTTTGATTTGCGGGACGGACGTATTCGGCGCACTTGAACGAAATTGTGCATCATCTCATTGGCTAATTAATTATAATTGTTCTTTACTCTTCATGGCTTGTTATCCACTTGTGCAATTGATTGTTTAGATGTTTTATGAATTTTAGTTACCTGTTTAATGATCGTAATTTGGATTGTTATCTCATGATCACACATGCACTGCATTTGGGTAGCATTTTCATTTGTTGAGTTTGGGCATTTGCGTCGTCCGCTATTTGTAGACTCGTGTTGCATCAATTTGGTATCAGAGGGTTTCGTTAAGGCCGCATTTTTTATGTAGTGGTGGAGTCTGTAGGTAGTATCTCATGACATATCATTACAATGAACATCCGTATTCACATTCCGCTAAATCGAGATATAGTGTCGGCCCTTCGCCGCGATTTACTAGAGACAATCGCTACGATTCACGCCACGACTTGATGCTAATATAGTCGAGGATCTTCGTAGAGCCCCACCGGAGAGATCGTCGTACTATTTCGATAAGCAGTCTCACCCTTCGCCCCGCACTGGTAGGGATCATATTCACCAGCTGATACGTTGTGGGTCCATTGGGGGTGAGCATGTTGATGACAGTCTGGAACCCTATAGAGGTCACCAATATGTGGATAACCGCACGCGTTTGGATCGCCCAAGTGTTCCACCTATAGAGATACCTGAAGCCGAATTTCAACGATTGGTACTTGAACAATTTGATGTCGTACATGATTAAATGGATCGCCTAAAATCCTCTTTAGGGGAAACAAATAGAGCGACACCACGGGATTTAAGTACTCCTATAGACATGAGCGTTTTGCCATTTGATGTTGGTATTCCTTCTCTTGGTGAGCCTCCGGTCTCACATGATTTTGAGGTAGAGTCCGAACACGGCCTTGTATTCCAGATGGAGAGCGCCATTAGCACGCCTAGTGAGTTTGGTCACAAGAGTGAGGACCCAACGACACATTGATGGTCTATCCATCTTCTACACCTCATGTTGGCCTCGTCACCTCCTTGGTTATAGACCCCTTTCTTGACACCTCACCAACCAACCCCACTTGAGTATGGATTCTTCTCACTCTCTCCTTAGCCTTATCTCGAGACATGTCATGACTGAGAGCCTCGAGCCTCATGTTGATATCATTAAAGAACCTACTGACGGGTTCTTTAATGATCCCCCTAACAACCCTTCCTGATGAACCCCCACTACCCTGTGAGATTGATATCCCGTTGAGTGCGTCATTTGTGAGCGTTGACTTATTGACACCTCTCTCATTCACGTCCCTTATGTTGCTTTGGAGAGCGGGTCTTGAGTGTAGCAATAAGTATGTAGGGCATTTCCTAGGCATACTTGAGCACCCTCCCGATGTACCGAGAATTGAGCGTATGACCCACCCAACCTATGATGAGTTCTTAGACATACCGCCTGTTGACCGACCAAATGAACTCTTTCCTATCAGCGACACTCGCCTCGATCGAGTGTCACATCCTAGTACTGATGTCTCTGCCGCTCACTCAGATGGTCATCGCCTTCGTGACGAATTTTCATATGTACCCATTGGTGAGCCTCCTGATGTGTCACGTTCCTTGAGAGATATGAGGGACCATGTGAGTTTGTATTGGAGTGTGGGCGTCGCACACGGTCATTCTGACACTCATCGCACACTCAATGAGTTTTACTACATCCTCTCGACGAACCCCTCGATAAACCACCTCTTTCAAGGAACCTTCGCCACATAAAGCTTGTTGAATGTTAGTGTATCGTGCATGTCGTGTTTTTCATGCATCATTCATGCGAGCATATCATCTTTTGGGTTCATCATATGCATAAGTCTGTCGAGTCATTCATTCAGCTCATACATGCACTTCATGTCATCATTTGGGTTCGTCAGTCACATCATTGGTCTGTTGAGTCGTATGTTTATCAAATACATGCACTACATGGGGCAGTCCAGAGAAAGATCGCGGTCAGTAATGAAATTTATAAAGCTCGGGCTGATTTGCACAGGAGCGAACAAGTGTTTGACATTGGTGAGCAAGATATGATCTGTCATCAACCTGAGAGGCTCCCACTGGGGGTAGCGAAGAAGTTAAGTGCTCGCCGAATGAGCCCCTATACAATCACTCGACGGATTGGTGTGAACGCTTATGAGGTTGATATCCCACCGACAATGGGAATTCACCGGGTGTTCAATGCGGAGGATTTAACTACATACTGCGAGGAGCAAGTGCATGTGGACCTATCGTCTCTAGCTACCCGTGAGCCACAGCTTGCCCCACCCTTGCCTGGCACCTCTCCACCTACCATGCTTGGGCAGTCACGAATGGTTAAGCACCGCTCGGAGGACCACACCACCCCGCCGACAGTTCCACCAGCACCAGTTTCAGACGGAGATACATTGTCGCGACAGTCGCCTACACGTGTCATAGATGCACAACAGATCGTTGGCCATGACTTCACGATGACGGGCAATTCAGTGGTCCTGCGGTACTTGGTCGATTGGCTCGCCCGCCCGACTTCTGACGACACTTGGATTTCTGTTGAGGAGCTCGAGAGACTCGCCCCAAACTTACGCCAAGAGTATGACCGTCTTCACTCCTCAGAGATGAGTGTTTTCAAGTCGGGGGAGTTGATGACAATCGATGGTACGCACACGTCTATTCCCGCAAGAGGCGGCGTTCGGCGACCCGTTCGGGCAATTCGAGCATGTGGATGCACCCGGATGGTTGTTCCGAGTCAGTTTCATATATTGTAGTCTATTTTTGATGTTGTATTGGGCCCCGATCAGCCCGAACACTATTAGTCATCCGATTGGGCGCCCTAGTTTTATTCATCTTCCTCTATTTATACTGATGTAGGGTGGCTCGCTTGGGGATCGATAGTTGTGGTTTCTGCAAATAGTTGGTCCTCCTTCGGTGGATTCTGAAGGCTTTGCGCCATCCGCTGCTTGCGTGTTGCTTCCCCTCCCGTGATCTCCCCTGTCTCGTCCGGCTTCACCTGCCCTCATAAAGTCCCTCTCGTCCACAGTTAGCCTCAGCCCTACCCAGCCGCTCCTCTCCCCTATTCGGCCCCGTCTTCGCAGTCCTGCACGCCCCCACCTTACTCGCAGGCCCCTTAACGGCCGTCGTCAGCCCATCCCCCCCCCCCCCCCCCGCCCCCGACGAACCCTCCTCTCCACCAGATCCTGACATCTTGCTACTCTCCCGGCTCCCAGCATCCCTTCATCCCACAGTCCATCGTTCAATCCCCAAACCAAATCCTACTACCCTAAGCCCAAAACTCTCGGAACCCATCCGCAGTCCCTAGACCCCACTTAGTTCCTTCAGATCTGGTCCATCACATTCCTGCTGCCTTTCCGTGGAACCACCATAAAGCCAAGGACGTTTTCCCCACCAGTCTACCACCCCAAGCCAAGCCGCCACACGCATGAGTGACTCGAGGTATGAGTGTTTGTTTCCTCTTATTTGAATGCTCTGGTTATGAACTGTTGCCCTGAGATTATTGATTATTATATGCGGTCGTGTTTTATTCGTCGTTTGATTTGCGAGGCGCATTCGGCGCACTTGAACGAAATTGTGCCTCATCTTGTTGGTTAATTATAATTGTTCTTTACTCTTCATGGCTTGTTATCCACTTGTGCAATTGATTGTTTAGATGCTTTATGAATTTTAGTTACTTGCTTAATGATCGTAAATTCGTAATTTGGACTGTTATCTCATGCTCGCACATGCACTGCATTTGGGTTGCATTTTCATTTGTTGAGTTTGGTCATTTGCGTCGTCTGCCATTTGTACACTCGTGTTGTATCAGTAACTAAAATCAGTCTCAGTACGAATTGTTGGAAATCCAAAAATCAAAGGATTGGATGCATGGTAATCACAGGTCATTGGATTGATCAGAATTGATAGCTACAAAATGTGTCTTAAACTATATTCACATTTCACCCCCTCACCGAGGCCTTGAAATTGCAGATGCAGTATGTCGGTGTTTGAAAGATTGGAGCATTGAGGGTAAGATTCAAACTATATCTGTTGACAGTGCATCTGTTAATGATTCTACTATATTTGTTGACTTTAAACATTTTGCTAGCCCTTTTATGCCGAGATTCGAACGCCATGGAAATTGTCCCCATTCTGGAGAGGAGCTTAGAACTAGAACTTGATGTCAGCGTTGCCGGCTACAATGCGGACATGATCAAATTATGCGTAACACCAGAAAATAAGAATTTAATGATTTTTTAGAACAATTCGAGCCGAGCTCGTCAAGCTCGTCGAACTCGAGCCGAGCCAGACATGAGATAGACGAGCACGAGCCATTTAAAACAAGCTCGTCGAGCTCGAGCCGGCTCTTTTTGATGAGCTCGACTCGTTTGCAGACCTAACTTAAACAGAGGCCATTAAAGTCTATTTATATGCACTTGACCTCATGGAAGACCTCATTTAAATTATCCTCAGGATAAATATAACATTTCACTCTCTTAGTCTATCACCCCTAAAGGCCTTTCCCCTCACTGGGCTCCCAAGTCCTCGTTCTACAACCACATGTCTCCCACATCCTCACTCTAAAATTGCAAGCCAAAAATCCTTACACCAATGTACGCTCTGTGTAGCCTTCGCCGCATTGCTTCTCATGCCTAACAACCACACAGCTGTCAAGATCATCCCTTGTCGGAGGCATTTTAAAAAGAAGATATTTTTGCTAGCCAAAAAAGGATAGCACAACAATCTATTGATGACGGCCAGAGGTAAGCAAAGGTTAATCCTTGATCACAAGAAACTTCTTAACTATATTAAGATTATTCTATATCAGCTTCAAGACGGAACAATAAGTGATTAGATATGGATCAACATCCTAGAAAACTTATTACTACCATAAGGTGCAAGCACAATATCAAAAATCAATCTTGAGCGACAATCTTAGGAGTGGAAGCTACTGAAGTTCATTGCATTGGTAAATAGCGACAATATTGTCATGAAAAATCATTAAGAATTTAATAAGTGTAGCAGGATCGATTTCTAATACAAGATTTCTTGTGCTTTATTATAAGGTAATTTTTAGTGTTCCTCTTAATGCTACTCCCTTTTAAGGTTCCAAAGTAATGAAACCGTTGAATAGTCGAGTAAACCTTATATATCCTTCTTGAATTACAAAATACAAGTATGCGTACAAATATATATGGAGAAGAGAGAGAATCATCCATTATACAAGATTTGGGACTAATATCATAAGAAAGAAGAAAACCTATAATGAGTCTTTTTAATGGGCCTTTACAAACAGTTTCTAACACTCCCCCGCAAGCTGGAGCGTACAAGTCATAGGCGCCAAGCTTGGATAAGAACTGATAGTATAACGGTCGAGAGAGAGCTTTAGTTAGCATGTCAGTGACTTGTCCTGTAGCGGGAACATGTTCCAATTCAATCTTCTTTGATTGAACTTTTTCTCGCGTGAAATGATAGTCAACTTCAATATGTTTCGTTCGTTCATGGAAAACTGGATTCTTGGCAATATGTATAGTTGTTTGACTGTCACAAAATAAGGTTGTCGGAGACGAGAGTTTGAGTCCCAAATCATTTAAAAGACTTTCACGTCAGGTTAACTCTGATACAACAGCAGCCAAGGCCTGGTACTTGGCCTCAGCAGAGGATCAAACAACAACGTTCTGCTTCTTACTACGCCAGGTTATAAGGTATCCACCGAAGTATGTACAAAACCATTTGTGGAACGTTTATCATCCAGAAAACCTGCGTAGTCAACGTCAGAATACGCAACTAGAGATATAGAGGTAGATGGTTTGTAAACAAGTCCTTTCCCGAAGCAGTCTTTAGAATCCGCTCAACGGATTGGAGATGAGATGTCCGAGGAGCATGCATAAAATGGCTCACAACTCTCACAGCAAATGAGATGTCAGGTTGAGTAACTGTAAGATTAATCAGCTTCCCCACCAAATGTCGATAATATTCTGGATTTGTAAGCAATTGGTCAGAATCACAACCATGTGCAGAGACTTGTGGTTTACATTCATAGGGGTGTCTGCAGGTTTGCACCCTGAGTAGTCAGCATCTTGAAGAAGGTCAATACAGTACTTCCGCTGGAATAATTTGAGACCATCAGGTCGTCTAGCGACTTCAAGTCGAAGGAAGTATCGAAGATTTCTCAGGTCTTTTGTCTGAAAAAATGAATTCAAATGTTGCTTGATTTGTTGTATTCTTGTAGAGTCGTCACCAATAATTAAGATATCATCAACATACACGAGGAGAATCACAGTGTCTATTGGTTGATGACAGGTGAATAGGGAGAAATCAGCTGAGCTTCGTGTAAAGCCAACTTCACGAACAACATTGCTGAACTTGTCAAATCAAGCACGCGGTGACTGTTTGAGACCATATATAGACTTCTGGAGATAACATACATGAGACTCCCTCGTGGTATCAAACCTGAGAGATTGGTGCATATAGACAGTTTCCCGCAGATCACCATTGAGGAATGCGTTTTTAATATCGAACTAATGGAGGGACCACTAGCGATGGACAGCCAAGGATATCAGGATCCAAACAGTATTCAACTTGGCAACCGGGGAAAAGGTTTCATCAGAATCAAGGTCTTGTTGCTGAGTGAACCCTCATGCCACGAGACGAGCTTTGAGGCGATCAATAGTCTCATCTGCAGTATGTTTGATAACAAACACTCACTTGCAGCTGACAAAAAACTGGCCAGGAGGAAGAGGAACCAGATCTCAGTTCTGGCCAACCCAGAGAGCAGTCATTTCATCTTCCACGGCTGCCCTCCACCCCGGGTGCTGAAGCGCGCCCTGGACGGAATTAGGAAGAGAGATGGAGGAAAGAGAAATGGCAAACTGGTGGGGTGATGGAGAGAGGCGATGGAGAGACACATAATTCGCTAAGGGGTGTGTCGTAGAGGTTGATGTTGGATCAACACGCCGCAGAATGCCATCTGTAGAGGAGAGCTGCTGCAGGGAAGTAGTCTTGGACTTACGACGAGTATAGACAAGGAGAGGATGTGAAGTTTGTGAAGGTTGTGAAGGAACGGGAGAGTAGGAGGAGATGGTAGAGATGGAGTCGTGATGGGGATGGCAGGACGAGCAGCAGTGGACGATGGTGGTGACGGGGTAGAGGGAGAGGAGTGGAATGGTTGATCCTCAAAGAAGGTTACATCAGCCGAAAAAATCATCTTGCGGTCAGTAGGTGAGTACCAGGCATAACCTTTTTGAGTGTGGGAGTAGCCAACAAACATATATTTTGTGGCGCGAGCAGCGAGCTTGTCAGTAGATGAACCAGAAGGTGTACATAACATGTACAAACAAAGACATGGGGTGTAAAAGAGGAAGGAGTCGCGGAAGGAAAAAAGAGACTAAATGGAGAGGCGAAGTCGAGGACGGACGAAGGCATGCGGTTGATGAGGTGACAAGCAGTAGAGACCGCAAAGTTCCAGTATTCTGTGGGCGCTTGCATTTGAAACATGAGGGAGCAAACAACATCAAAGAGGTGACGATTTTTCGCTCTGCCACACTATTTTGCTGAGGGTATAAGCACACGAGGTTTGATGTATGACTCCAAACTCGGTGCATAAATTGGAGAAGGTGTGAACGGTATATTCACGAGCATTATCGATGCGAATGATTTTTAGCATTGTAGAAAATTGCGTACGAGTCTCAGTTAGAAAAGTATGAAAAACAGATGTTAGTTCAGTACGATTATAAAGTAAATATAATCAAGTGAGACACGAGTAATTATCAATAAATGTGACAAAATACCGATAGCCAAAAATACTGGGGACTTTTTAGGAACCTCATATATCAAAATCAACTAAAGAGAACGGAGTAGTACTCCGGGTACATGTAGGAGGGAAAGAAATATGATGTTTGCCGTAAATACATGATTCACAAGTAAACTCTCGCAGTGAGACATCAGGAAGAGCCTTCTTGAGAATCGGGAGGGGAGCATGCCCAAGGCAGCGATGTCAGTCAACAGTGGAGACAGCAGAGAGAATGGTGGGTGGAACATCGAAGAGATACAGCTCATTCGATAGCCGCCCTTTATCAATGATACTTTGCGTGCGGCGATCCTGCACAACAAACGAGGAAGGAGAAAATGTTATACAACAGTCAAGTTTCTGAGTAAAACAACTAACTGATAACAAGTTGAGGGGGGATCCCGGAACATGGAGAACCGAGGATAGAGAGTGGGAGTAAGCCGAAGATTAGCCGCACCAGAAACCGAAGTGGTGTCGCTATTGACAACAGTGATGAATTTGGGATAAGTAAACTGTATATATTCTGGTGGTTGTTGGGATGTAATATGAGGAGTAGCACCCGAGTCCACGATCCAATGGGGGCTATCGGAGAGACAGGATATACCTTCAGTGGAGAAAGACGCTACGAAGCCAGACGAGCGAATGATAACGCTTTGGAGCTGTTGAAGCTGGGTGAGGAGAGCATTGATATCTTGTCGGGTAGAGAAATCAGAATCTAGTGGGAGAGCACCAGTGGGAGGAGAATGTAACACTCTCATTCCGTCACGAATAATATAACAGAAAGTCTGGTCGGGGCCTCACTCCATATTACACGAACAGACTAAAGAGTTACGAAATGAAACCATAATTCTTTTATAATTTTAAACGCAACCTAACACGGAGTTGCAAACTAGCGGCAACATTAACGAGATAAAAACAACCACCCAATTAGAAATGTCCACTAACAGTTATAACCGAAAATGAGAAGACATAAATCATAAAGTTTTGGTCTAAAGGCCTTACATCAACAAAGTTTCACCAAATTAAATGTGGTTTCCAAACATCGGCACGCAGGCTGGCAAAACAGGAAAACAATAGCAAAATTTGGGCCTTCGAGGGCCGGCGCAACTTTGAGCTTCAGTCCGCTACTTCCCGCTTGGCTCCGCAGCACCTGCCCGCAAAACATTCCACCAAGCGGTGGAAAACAAGACAACGGTCAGCTGGAGTTGAACAAATTATAACGACTTCACCCTTTTCTCGGTGTAATGGTGCTTAATCCCTGCAAGCAATTAGCATGATCACACATTTAATATAAATGTGCAACTTAAGCACCATTCATCACAGACGATGACGCAAACAGCCCAACGTCTCGTGGAATCAGGGCACCTCAACGGCGTACCGGGTTTCCCCAAGTCCCACCTTTTTGCCATCACAGGCATACAATCGTGCATAAAACACCTCAACGGTGAACTCCGCTAGTCCATCATCATTCTCAGTCACGGACCGGATGGTTCCGATTGAGCATTACTAGCTAGGCCTATAGCCTCGACTAACCCCTATGCCAACGGCAATTTCCACGTACTTTAGGTCTACTTAGCCAAATGACATAGAGCGGGTACAGTTCAGCTCTTTTTCGTTGCTCAAATTGTTGTGTCAATTAATGACAACGACACAGGTCAGCATCCCTCTTCCCGTATACGACATAACGCACGTTATGCTTCAACGTTGGCACTCGTGGCCACCAAAGTTGGGCACCCAAGGCGCGCAACTCAACACGCTAGCACACGGTCTCCGAGAGATCGGTTAGGCACACAGCACAACAAAAGCTCCCCGGGAGCTAATGCTAACGATGCATCGATCATATGCAAACATTATGATATTTCCTGAAACACACCTCCAGTACTAATTGCCGCCCCGGACAGACCCCCATTCTGAAACATTCAACTTTCGCGGAGTCTTCTCCGGGAACCCATATAACATCACCAATCCAGACCACACGTCTGGATGGACTTCACACAGCATGCCTAAAATCGTACTCGCGCTTCCGGGTACTAAATAACGGGGATGTACACGTCGACCCGTCGGAGAGCACTCTTCCCCCACCAGTCGATGGGGAGGGGATTTCATGCCAACATGTTAAAATTAAGGGTTTCACCTGCCCAAGAAGAAAAGTCGTTACCCTTGACGCGCGATCCTTAGCCAAACCCTAGTTGCTCAACACCCTAATACATCTTGGCGGGCCAAGAGGAGAGAGGGGTCGGTCACGGCCTCAACCCTAGCCGACAGCGGCCGGAACAAGAAAGAGGAAGGGAAGTTTTCCCCCTTACAGGCGGCGGCCGGGAAAGGCGGGCTCGGATCCTTCTAGCGGCGGCAGATCGAGAGAGAGAAAAAGAGACGAGAGAGGAAGAGGAGGCTACCTCCTTCCAGCCGGCGACGGGAAAGAGGGAAGCGGGGTTCGCCAGCGACGGCGAGGGTCGGGCTATGTTACGCGTGAAAAGATCGGGAGAGTTAAAGTGAGGGGTTAGATCTGGAATACCCTAGAGGGGGTGAATAAAGTATTTAGAGTTTTTATAAAATTTTCTAACTACTTCAATCTAGTCCTATTGCAGTAGGAATTAAATCAAAGCACAAACACGGTTATCCTACCTAGCACTGCCACAGCAAGAAACAAAAGAAAAGAGCAATCAGACAACACAAGAAATTTATAGTGGTTCCCCTAAACTTGGGTACATCCACTCTTCTACCACCCTGGTAGGAATCCACTCAGATTTTTGATCAGGTGTCTGACACTAATGAGCTTTTGATCAGGTGCTCAAAAATCAATCATCGAGTCTTTTGGTCAGGTGACTTGCAACCAGGAATAACTTTTGAAGGGAGTTAAGAACCTTTTTACAGTGGGGGTGAGAGATTGATTTTGTTTTCTCTTTCTCAATGTACAACTGAGAAGACTTTTGTGGATTTGATGTTAGCAAAGGCTCCCCCTGAGATGTTGAATGATTCAGGAAGATGGAGCTTTGCTTCAGGGTGATAGGCCTTCAGTCTTTTAGCATTGACCAGACAAAATACAGGAACTTCTTGACCGATAGAGGGTTTGTTGTCTTTTGAAGTGTCCTGGAGTGTAGAGGAAAGAAGACTCTTGATTTTGATTTGATGTTCTTCTTCTTCAGATTGCTGATATTCTTCTGGTCTAGATCTTGTATTTCTGTATCAGCTTTCTATCTCTTTTTGTCTCAGAGTGTTGTCGAGAGAAAGAGCAGCAGAAGATTCTTGATTCCTGATTCACAGAACTGACTATCTGTCTCTTACAGAGAAGAAGATGGAAAATCCCTTTTATATTTTCATATTATCTTTTTTTTGAAATTTGAAATTCTTCTGCATTAAAAGCTGACGACCTGGAGAATGTTTTGCATTAATTGAGTTTCCTCAACTGTCCCATGGAAAAATGGCAAGCAATAATCCTGTAGAAGAACATAATTAATGCTCCGTCTAACGGTAATATTCAGAGAATATTTTAGCATTAATTACTCAGAAATTATTACAATAGGAAAGGGACAGAAGGATGGAAATGACGAAGTCTGGATTCGTCGAACAGAGAACAGAAATCGTTGAGCTGAGTCCACAGTTCGTCGAGCTGAGGAGTTGTGTTTGTCAACCAGATGGCTTCTGTTCGTCGAGCTGAGTTCCAAAATCGCCGAGCTGAGAACAGATAACTGCATTCTCTAGAACCTTGCCTTTTCGTTGAGCTGAGAATTTGACTTCGTCGACCAGAGTTCAGTGAAGTGTTTTTGGACTTAGATATTTCTGGAATGAAATGCTGAAGTAGAGTATCCAGAAATCATCGACCTGAGAACTGGGTTCGTCGAGCTGAGTCCACATTTCTTCTTTAACTTCTTGACACAGCTTCTGTGGAATGTGTCGACAGAAATCTGGAGTGTGTCGACACAAGTCCTGTGTGTCGACACAATTGCTTCTTGTCTCGACATAGTTGTTGTGTTGACAGAAATCTGGAGTGTATCGACAGAAATCTGAAGTGTGTCGACACAAGTCCTGTGTGTCGACACAATTGCTGTCGACAGATGTTCTGTGTGTCGACACAGCTTCTGTGGAATGTGTCGACACAAGTCCTGTGTGTCGACACAATGGCTTCTAGTGTCGACATAGTCTTTCCCAAGTGTCGACACAATTGCTTGATTCTAAGGACTTGGCATAGACTGTAGGACACAACCATGACCCTGGCTATACATGATGGGTCATATGATCCTAACTTAGTGAACCTAGCCCAAATCCAACTAGGGATCCAACAATCTCCCCATATTTGGGTAAGGTCACTAATTACAGACTCAAAATAAAATCAAAAAAAAATTATAAAGTATGAAAACATATATCTGGCAGGAAAAATAAACATATGCAGCAGATATATATATATACAGTAAGCTTTGTATCAAGAAATTAATAAGTAGTTTCAAAACAACACAAACTTATCAGTTCAGGTTTCACTTTCTCTTCTTCTTCTCCTTGTGGTTATCCTCTTTAGCTCTTTCACCAGGCTTAGTAAATATAATTTCCATGTTGGGATCTGCAGCTTGCACCTTTGTCATTGTCATATCAGCAGCCCCTATGATATTTAGAGATGTAGCCCTTGGGACCACTACTTCTGGATGCAGTTTCATGTAGTCATCAACATTGAAAAATTTATTAGCTTTTTCAAACCTGTTGAGCTCTTCCTTCCTGTATTTTGACATGGTAGTATATTCTGACGGATCCTTCCCTTCAGCTTTGTTTTTGTTGATCATAGAAAGGCCAACCAGTTCTTTGAACCTGGTCATCATAGTTGTTGTTGTTGTTTCAGGATCTTCATATGGTACGGGTGGGGAAGCAGGTCTCTTGGGGCTTTCAGCTTTTGATGCTTAGGGAGTTGTTGTTGTAGCTGTTGTTGATGCTGCTGTTGTTAAGGTTGGTGTTGCTTGCCTGAAGAGTAGTATCTCTGATAGCTGCTTCCTGAGGATAAGGACCTACCTTGATGCCTTTTATAAGTTTGAAACTGAGTAGTCCTCTGAGATGTTGTGCCTGAAGCACCAGCAGCTGGAGGAGGAGGTGGAGGATCTTTCCTATATCTTTGAGTAGGAGGAGGTGAATACCTTCTGCTTTTCTTTCTTTCTTTCTGTTCATTTTTAGATAATCACATCCAAACAGGCATTCCCTTATAGGGAGTGATTTTTTGGAGGATATAGTAAGGGTGTCATTTGCTGGATTGGGCTTTGGAACAGGAGGTGGAGGTGCTTTCCTCTTTTTAGAAATTTTCTTTTTCTTAGGTTTTTCATCTGAGTCTTCATCTTCATCATCATCATCATCAGAATCTGGAGGAGCATCATATAAGGCATCAATGGCCTTTAGTACTGATTTGTCAATTTGCTTTTCAGCCTGAACAGTAACTGGAGGAAGAGCTGGGACTGGGGATGGAGCAGGAATGGTTTCTGGAGGGGATGAAATGATGACTGACAGCTTTAGGTGGAGATGAGATGGCTGGAGACTCTGGAGTAGCAAAAATTGCCTTGAGTTGCTTGGCAACTTTGGGGCTTATTGGTTTGGTGTATGGGATTATAGCCAAAGATGGCTTAGTACTATCTTCTGGAAGAAAGCTCAAATAAGTTGTATCAAAAATTCTTAACAAGCTTGACAAATCAACTGTGGGATTAATGATATAATCACCAACAATATTTATTTCTCCTGTTACTGACTCATCTATTTCCATGTCAGTTTCAATAAAATGAATTAAATCAAACAAATCTTCATCATCTGTTGCTGCTACTGTTTCTGCTGGAACTGTTGTTACTGCTGGAACTGCTGCGGCTTATTCATCAAGTATCTCCCCTGCCTGGTTTCAGTGCAAACTGGAGTCAGACCCCTAACTGAAGAGGGGGGCAGCATAGAGGGCAGAGATCTGGACAGCAAGAGATAATATAGAAGTAGCAAGAGGTGAAATGGCCTCTGCTATGATGGTTTTTAGGAGGGGAGTAATGAGGGTAATGAGAGAGGAGATGGTGGAGGGGTCCAATGGTGGAGTTGCAGATGGTGTGTCAGAAGGTGTTTGAGTGGAAATAGATGGAGGGATGGTAGTAGTTGGTGGGGTTGGAGGAGGAGCATCTTGCATTTGGTCATCTTGTGGGGAGGAGAAATGAGGGGGGATAGCAAGTTTAAGGATGATATGGAGGACAAATGTGGTGGAAGAGGAGATGAAGGAGGTGTTGGAAGTGGTGATGGAGATGGTGTAGCAAAGGGAGATTGAGTTGGTGTTCCATGTGGAGATTGAGGTGGGGTGGGAAGATGAGTATGGGGTGGAAATGTAAGGATGGGGGACGATGGAGGTGTGGGAGTTTGAATGATTGTGTGGGCTGTGGAGGGAAGTTGTGTTTGAATTGCTGGAAGGGATGGGGGTGAAGGAGTGATCTCTTCAGAAGGGTGGGGAATGGTTGTATCAGCCCTTGTACTTTCAGAAGCTTTTGTGGAAGAGGGAGCCTTGGAGGGCTTCGTGATGGTCCTCTCCCACTTGCCAAAAAGAGCACAAATTATCCCCTTACTGGCATTTATGAATATGGTCTGAGAGACCAGTGATTCAGCAGCCTTCTCTTTCAAGAAGATCCTCAGGATCCTTCCAAAACTAACTTCCTTTTTATTATTCTTTTTCTTAATAAAATCAAAAATGATCTGTGCCCAGTTCACCTATTTCTTGTTCACCACTGCACACATAATCAGAAATCGATGCATGGTTATATAGTCGTGTGCAGTGTGCTTGCCCAGCAAGACTTTCCCAACTATGACTGCTAGAAACTTAAATTCGCAGAGAGATGTTTCTTCAGTAATTTGTTTGGGTTTTCTCCAAAGTAACCCATCATATTCAGCATCATATCATATTCTTCATTATCAATCTCTAATGCATATTCTCCATTACTTAATCCAAAGATTTCAGTTAGAACGGCGGGAGAGAGAGAAACAGCATTACCCGCTATTGTTCCAGCCAGTGTGTTGTCATCTGTTATAGAGGAAGTATATACTCATTCTCTGATTTCTGATCCAGATATTTTGATCCTTGTGGATAGCTGAGTTTTCAATTTTTGGTCGTCAAGAAGTTTCAGGATTTCCAGAAAGACAGGGTCGGAATGTTGGAATGAATCGAAATCCACATCGAAGCTGGTATCAAACTTCATTGCTGCAAGGGTTCCCGTTGGAATCGTCATTTGAGTACCTGCAAGAGAAAAACGACGATCAAGTGCAATTGTGCAAAGGAATCTGAAGGCGAGGGACGGAGGTCGAAGAAAACTTAGATATAGGGTTTTCCAGAATATGAATCGACAAACTTCGTTCCACGAAAATTAAAAAATTCTTCGATCTGAGGTCGACGAAATAATTTAGAGTTAAACAATTCGTCGAGCTCAGTCTAAAGATTTGAAGACATTTCGTCGAGCTTCGTTCGACAAAAGTTTTCTGAATCAGATTCGTCGATCTTCGGTCGACGAAAATTGGTTCACTCACAGAGAGTTCGTCAATCTCCGTTCGACGAATGTCTCAAGAACTTTTCCCAGATCGTCGAACTCCGTTCGACGAACTGTGAAAAATTCGTTGAGTGCAGACAGAAACTTAACTAAGTTTTCTCCATTGATCATTCCAAGCTGATTTATAAAGAACAAGTGATTTCTCTCATCCAGAGGTTTGGTGAATATATCAGCTCTTTGTAAATCAGTGTAGATATAGACAAGATTAACTTTATTTTTGTTTATACACTATCTAATGAAATGATGATTAATATCTATATGTTTGGTTCTACTGTGATGAACTGGCTTTGTGTTATGCCTATAGCACTTGTGTTATCACAAAATAGAGTTGAATTATTTAAGTTGAGACCATAGTCTACTAGTTGATTCTGAATCCACAACATCTGTGAACAGCAACTGCCAGCAGCTATATATTCTGCTTCAGCTGTTGATGTAAACACAGATGATTGTTTCTTACAAAACCAAGACACTAATCTCATCCCAAGGAACTGGCAAGTTCCTGAGGTGCTTTTTTTGTCCACTCTGTATCCTGCAAAGTCAGCATCTGAATATACAATTAAATCAAATTCTGACTCAGTAGGATACCATAGGCCTAGACTAGAACAACTCTTTATATATCTCAAAAATTTTTAAAAGAAAATTAGGTGAGATTCTTTAGGTTTCACCTGGAACCTAGCACAAAGGCATGTGACAAACATAATATTAGGTCTGCTTGTTGTAAGGTATAGTAGGGACCCAACAATGCCCCTATATAGTTTCTTATTCACAGGTTTCCCCAAGCTTTTAAAAACCGGACCGGACCGGCCGGTCGGACCGGTCGAACCGCGGACCGGGGACCCAGCCGGTCCGGTCCAGGTAAGAAAACCGCATCCGCCAAGGACCGCTCAAGAACCGCGGAACCGGGCGGGCGGACCGGTGGGCCGGGAACCGGGCGCGGTTTCAAGGAACCGGGCCTTTGGCCCGCCCGTTATCAAATGGCGGAAAAAAATGTAGGCGGTGGGTTTCGAACCCACCACCATTACAACATTAATATAATAGCAAACCACCTGACCATTTGGTTTGTTTGTTTTTATGCTGTAATATATTATATACATATCAATATTAACGTATGTATAAAATCTAATTTAATATACATATATATAAATATTAATTACATATTTTGTTAAATATATTATTATATTAACATATTAAATTATCTTTTAAAAATTAAAGTTTATATTTTTTTTAATATATACATACATGATAATCTATCTTTCAAATAAATTTTAAGTTCCGTTTGGCACGGCGGTGGCGGTCATCAACGTGGTGGTTATGAACCGTCGTTCTTGAACGTCCGACCATATATAAGAAATTTCATACATTTTTATGTTCGATCTTGAACCAAAAATTTATAGGTAAATTTATAAGTTAATGTTAAATTTTTTTATTTGCTAATATGTATATATATATATATATGCAACGGTTCGACCCCGGTTGAACCGGTTGGACCGGTTCAACCTTGAACCTTTCCCTCCGCCGGTTCGATGTCCGGTCCGGTTTTCAAAACCTTGGGTTTCCCATGTGCATCAGAGTCTATTACAGCATTTGTAGTCATGGGTGTTTTCTTTGCTGAGCCATCAGTCATCCCAAACTTTTTTATAAACTCTTTAGCATATTTAGCTTGGGAGATGAAGATGTCATCAGGGAGCTGCTTCACTTGAAGACCAAAGAAGTAGGACAACTCACACATGCTTCTCATTTCAAATTTTGAATACATGAGGTTAGAGAACCTCTTGCATAATTTAGAATCAGTAAACCCAAATATGATGTCATCCACATATATTTGTACTAACAAGGTTTGATCTTTATGATGTCTAGTGAAAAGTATTTTATCTACTATGCCTCTAATGAATTTATGCTCTATCAAAAAGCTAGCTAGAGTCTCATAACAAGCTCTTTGAGCTTGTTTTAGACCATAAAGAGTTTTATGCAATTTAAAAATATGATAAGGATGAGTTGGAGAGACAAAACCTGGAGGTTGTTCAACATAAACCTCTTCTTTCAGTACTTTATTTAAAAATGCACTTTTCACATCCATCTAATACACTTTGAATTTCTTGAAGACAGCATAGCCCAGAAAGATTCTGATGGCATCTAAACTTGCAACTGGTGCAAAGGTCTGATCATAATCTATCCCTCCTTTTTGTTTGTATCCTTGAGCAACAAGTCTAGCTTTGTTCCTCACAATTGTACCTTGGGCATCCAGTTTATTTCTGTACACTCATTTGGTTCCAATGACTGGATAGTCCTGGGGTCTTGGAATCAAATCTCAGACTCTACATCTCTCAAATTGGTTAAGTTCATCTTGCATTGCAATGATCCAGTGGTGATCCTGCTCAGCATCTTTTATGCATTGAGGTTCAACCTGAGAGAGAAAACAGGCATGCATCAAGTCTTGGTTGAGTTGATGTCTTGTCTGTACACCAGTTGATATGTCTCCAATCACCTGAGATCTAGGGTGATCCCTTAGTGTGACAAGATCATTTGGTGGAGTTGGTTCAGCAACAGCATTTTGAATTAATTCCTCTTGTGGAATTATATTTGCTATTGGATGAGGTTCAGTCACTTCAGTTCCTTCTTCTTCACTTTCTTCTTCATCTTATGGAGAAAGATGTGTTGGAGCTTCTTGGGTGAGGCTTAGTCTATCCAAGTTCTCACACAAGTGAGGTACCTGCAAAGGATTACTGATAAAAACTTTTTTCTCCTTGCAAGACATGTTAGTCTCATCAAATGTTACATGTATAGACTCTTCTATTTTTAAAGATGATTTATTGAATACCCTATAAGCTTTGCTTACTTGGGAATATCCTAGAAAAATTCTCTCTTCAGCCTTACCTTCAAACTTTTTAATTATTTCTTGTTGTTATTATGTATATAACATATACAACCAAATACTTTAAAATTGTTGATTTTAGATTTCTTCCCTTTAAGTAATTCATAAGGAGTCATATTCTTCAGTTTATGTATCAAGCTCCTGTTCAGGACATAGTTTGTTGTGCTTACAGCCTCTGCCCAAAAGGTTAGTGGCATGTAAGCATCTGTAAGCAATGTATCTGCAGCTTCAATTATGGTCCTATTTTTCCTTTCAGCTACCTCATTTTGTTGGGGAGTTCTAGGAGCTGAGAAACAGTGTCTGATACCTTCCTTCTCACAGAACTCATGCATAAGAAGAGACTCAAACTCTGTACCATGATCACTTCTTATCAATCCAACATGAGTAGAGTACTCAATCTGTATGGTCCTGAAAAAATCTGTAAGAACTTTAAAGATATCTGACTTAGATCTCAGAAAGGACACCCAAGTGAACCTTGAGAAGTCATCTACAATAACTAAAGTGTAGGATTTCCCTCCTAGACTTTGTACAACAATGGGTCCAAAGAGATCCATGTGTAGCAAATACAAAATCATATGTGAATCACTTTTATTAACTGACTTAAAACTAGTTTTAGCTTGTTTGCCTAGTTGACAAGCCCTGCAAAGACCATTCTTCTTGTAGTGACCAGAAGGTAAGCCTCTTACAAGACTGTCTTTAGATAACCTAGCAATGTTTTTCATGTTAACATGACCTAGCCTTTTATGTCATAATTCATTCTGAGTACTAGCTATGTTGAGTAGGTAGATATCTGAATTGGCAGAATAGAAATTAACTAAGTAGATGTTGTCTTGTCTATTTCCAATTAAAACAATTTGTTTTCTTTATTAGAGATAGTGCAGGAGGTTGAGTTAAAGTGTATCTGAAAACCTTCATCACATAATTGACTTATGGAGATGAGGTTATGTTTGAGTCCTCTGACATATGTCACTTTCTTAAAGGTGACAACGCCAATTTTCACTTCTTCATATCCTTCTGACTGACTACACTTTGAATCACCAAAGATTACATTTGGCCCCAGCTTGGACTTATAGCTGATTAGGTTTTCCTTGTTGCCAGTCATGTGTTTGGAGCATCCACTGTCCAGCTACCAGGTTTGATTAATCACTACACAGCCTTTTATCTGTAGAGAAAACAGTTAGTTGTTCTTGACTCAGGTTACCTTGAGTCATTTATATTGCTGATATGAAAAACTAGAGATTACAGAAAATTCTGGTTGTGATTTATATCCTACTGGGTGATATCTTATAGGTGGAATTATCCAATTAGCTAATGGATTAAATGGTTTCCTATATTTATTAGAGTTGTTGTTACAATTATAATTTTTGTTAAGTCTTTCTGGGTTCGACGAATTATTGTGAGTTCGTCGACCAGAGTTCGACGAATTGGGATGAGATCGTCGATCTCTGCCCAGAGAATGAACATAGTCATTTTTTGTGTCCCGCGTTCGTCGATCTCTGCTCGACGAACCATACAAAGTTCGTCGATAGTAGTTAGACGAATAATTATAGCTAAATTTGCATTCAGCGTTCGTCGACTGGAGTTCGACGAACTGGTCATATTTCGTCGATCTGAGTTCGACGAAATTTGCTGAACTTTGTTTTTACCTAAGGTTTTCTGATTTTTGTTATTTTGACCTTTTGAGTTAAACATTTGTTCTGTGGTTTGTTTATTGGTTGTTATTTCTTTTCCCTTGACAGAAACAAATTTAATGGGAGTTGTCAAAATAGTATTCTTAAGAATGGGGGCAAACTTGATGAAGCACTCATGCCCAGCTTGTCATTCAGTCTGACATTTACAGTGCTTGTAATGTCCATCAGCTTGAGGCTTCTCCCGTTGAGAGATTCCTCAAATTATTTTGTCTCACATAATTCAGTTTTTAAAGAGTTAATTTGTTCATTTGCTAGATTTAATTCTTCATTTAACTTATTGTTTTCAGAAATAACATTTTTTTGGTTTCCTAGTTTTTCTCTAAGTGTTTTTATTTTTTTCTGAATTTATTAGATCTATGCACATGATTTTAAATTCAGATTTAAATGATTCAGAATTATAATCAAAAGAAGAAAATACATGGTCAGCTTCAGATTCTGAAGATTCTGAAGCTTCTTCATTATCAGACTCTTCTTCATCTGATTGCCTCCTAGAAGCATCAATGGTCATAAGGCAAACTTCTTTGGTCCTTGCTTCTTCTTCTTCACTGGAGCTGGAAGATGTTGATTCATTTTCAGTTTCACTCCAGGATTCAGATACAAATCCTTTCTCCTTCTTCTTGTATCTGCTGGAGGAAGGTTTTGAGCTGTGTTGTCTTCTGGTATCCTTCTCTTCTCTTATCCTTTTTTTGATTTTCTGGACACTCTGAGATGAAGTGTCCAGCTTTCCTGTAACCAAAGCACACCACTTCTTTAGTGGGGGTCTTGTCATACATTGGCTTGTCATCCTGTCTGGATGACTTTCTTCTGAAGTCTTTTCATGTCATCTTGTAGAATCTCTTGGTAAAGAGAGACATCAGTTCTTCATTCATTGTTGGAGTCTCTGTCTCCTCAGCAGCTTTGAATGCAATGTTGTGCTCCTTCCTTACTGGTGGAGGTGTTCTTTGCTCAGCTGCCTCTCTGGATTTGATAAGTTGCTCATAGGACTTTAGCTTTCCCAAAAGAGATTCAATGGAAATCTCATTCAGGCTCCTGGCCTCCTTGATGGGCCAGATCCTTGAATCTCATGTGCTTGGGAAGCACATAAGGATTTTATCATTCACCTCTGTGATGGTGATGTCCTTGTCCAAGGTTTTCAGCTCATTGATGATTGATCTCAACCTATTGTACATCTCTACAACTGATTCAGCTTCTTATTTCTTGAAGTTCTCATATTGTGATATGAGATTGGACCTTCTATCTTTTCTTTCATCAGCAGACCCAGCCACCATTTGATTGAGGGAATTCCAGATGGCTTTGGCTGATGTGCATTCAGCCATTTTTTGAAAGATGTCATCTGACATTGTTTGGGCCAGAATATTCATGGCCTTGGCATCAACAATTTTAGCCTTCTTCTGTGCCTCAGTCCACTCAGGTGGTGGAACTGTATTGTTGCTGGATGTTGCAGTAGAGGTGGAGGCAGATGGTTGAGGAGGACCTGTCACAATGAAATTAAAAATATCATCATCAATAGCATTCATATATAACTTGATTTTTGTCTTCCAGATGGCAAACCTATTTAGGTTGCAAACTGGAGGTTTGGTGCTTGCATAGTCTTTGTTCTGTGTCATGCTGTGTGTATAATCCTAGTAAAATAAATATTAGATCTAACTCGGGATCTTTGATTCAAGGGTTAGCTTGTACAACTAAAGAAACCTTGCTCTGATACCAATTGAAAGTGAGGGTTAGATCTGAAATACTCTAAAGGGGGTGTACAACCCCGTATTCGCGAAAAGTGGACCCTAAATGAGGCGTGCTTAGTTTTTAAGCTTTTTGAGTATTTTGAACTCTCGGTGGCCAATTTTGGCTCTAGCTTGGAAATATACTAATAGGGGGAGAAGAAATCGGCCTCCCCCCGCGGCCCCTTAGTTGGAGTGTGAGAGCGGCAGGTTGGTAGGCACCCGCCCGGGCCAATTGGGTGTGTAGGCGGGATCAGCAGGCCCTCCCCCTCCCCCTTTTTCCCCTCAGGCCGGCGAGACCAACCCCGAGCCCGGCGGGTAGGCCGGGCGAGACCGCCCCTCGGGCCGGGTCTCGCCCCACCCCGCGGGCAGTCAGGCGAGACCGGCCCCCAGGCCGGGTCTCGCCGAGCCCGGTGGGTAGGCCGGGCGAGACCGGCCCTCGGGCCAGGTCTCGCCCCGCCCCGCGGGCAGCCCGGCGAGACCGGCCCCCAGACCGGGTCTCGCCGAGCCCGGCGGGTAGGACGGGCGAGACCGGCCCTCGGGCCGGGTCTCGCCCCGCCCCGCGGGCAGCCCGACGAGACCGGCCCCCAGACCGGGTCTCGCCGAGCCCGGCGGGTAGGACGGGCGAGACCGGCCCTCGGGCCGGGTCTCGCCCCGCCCCGCGGGCAGCCCGGCGAGACCGGCCCCCAGGCCGGGTCTCGCCGAGCCCGGCGGGTAGGCCGGGCGAGACCGGCCCTCGGGCCGGGTCTCGCCCCGCCCCGCGGGCAGCCCGGCGAGACCGGCCCCCAGGTCGGGTCTCGCCGAGCCCGGCGGGTAGGCCGGGCGAGCCCGACGGGTAGGCCGGGCGAGACCGGCCCTCGGGCCAGGTCTCGCCCCGCCCCGCGGGCAGCCAGGCGAGACCGGCCCCCAGGCCGGGTCTCGCCGAGCCCGGCGGGCAGCCGGGCGAGACCGGCCCTCGGGCCGGGTCTCGCCGAGCCCCGCGGGCAGCCCGGCGAGACCGGCCCCCAGGCCGGGTCTCGCCGAGCCCGGCGGGCAGCCCGGCGAGACCGGCCCCCAGGCCGGGTCTCGCCGAGCCCGGCGGGCGGCCCGCCGAGCCGGGCGAGACCGGCCCCCAGGCCGGGCGACACCGGCCCCCAGGCCGGGCGACAGCGGCCCCCAGGCCGGGCGAGACCGGCCCCCAGGCCGGGCGAGACCGGCCCCCAGGCCGGGCGAGACCGGCCCCCAGGCCGGGTCTCGCCCCGGCCCGCAGGGTGGGTCCCCTATTTGCTTTAGGTGACGCGTTTTTTCCTTCTCTACCCCCTGGCGTGGCAGTTTCCTATTGGCCTGAGGCCTTTTGGCCGTAGGGGTATTTTGGTCATTTTTGGCCAAAGGGATTTGGAAAACTATAAATAGACCCCCTTTGGTGCCTTGGAGATGATCTTTTTCTTAGTTTTCTCCTCCCTTAGCTTCTTCTTGGTGGAGTTGAGAGAGCTCTTCAAGGCACCCTAGCTTGAGCATTGGCTAGGGAGGGGAAGTGCTCAGGTAGCCTTCCGGGTGTGAGGTGTGACCTCCGCGTTAGAGCCGAGGGTCTGTTCCTAGCTTCTTGATCCCTTGGTCCGTGACGTTCTCTTGAGTGTAGTAGGTGTGAGGTCACCCCTTTCTAGGGACCCCGAACTCCACAGAGACCAAGTTTTCGGTTTCAACACTTTGGTGCGGTGAGCGTGGAGAGTGACCAGCACAAAAGATCTGGGAGAGTGTCATGACGGGAGGTCAAGGAGGTAGTGATGATCTCGGCGAGCTCCCCACCCCAGGACCCTTTGTGGGGAGGCAAGAGTTCATGGCCTCCATCCAGGGCATCATGGAGATGCTGCGAAGCATTGCTCCTCAGGGTGGCAGCTCTACCCCGACCCCCCAGGAGTTAGCTCCCCCTCTCGACGAGCCGACTCCCAGGGATCTAGGCGAGATGACCCCAGCAGGGGGAGAAGGAAGTGCACCAGGAAGAAGGCCCGGGAGGGAGAGGATGGGCGATGGGGTCGAGCGAGACCTCACCGGCCGGGAGCTATTCTTCAGCCCGGCGAGTGCCAACCTCCCAGGCGAACAGGTCGCGCGAGTGGAGGTGGCGAGACCACCCCTTAGGGGGTCACCCTTCAGCGAGCTGATCATCTCAGCTCCCGTTCCCGAGGGGTTCAGAGAGCCAGACATGGCTTACTATACAGGGAAGGATGACCCCGTCCAGCATTTGCAGTGGTTCGAAGACGTCATCTCCATCAGACCGATGACGGATGCCTTCAAGTGTCGCCTCTTTGCGATCACGCTGAAGGAGAAGGCAAGGGACTGGTTCCATCAACTCCCTCCGAGGTCGATCTATGGGTTCGAGGACTTGAGCCGAAGCTTCCAGCTCCACTTCTCCACCTCCAAGAAGCGGAAGAGGAGTCCTGAGTCCATCTTCTTGATAAGGCAGGGGGCCGAGGAGTCGT
Source organism: Platanthera guangdongensis (assembly GCA_039583875.1). Classification (NCBI taxonomy): domain Eukaryota; kingdom Viridiplantae; phylum Streptophyta; class Magnoliopsida; order Asparagales; family Orchidaceae; genus Platanthera; species Platanthera guangdongensis. The sequence continues at coordinate 6,888,408 of CM077151.1, read as the reverse complement.
TGGCCCGCTACGTAGACAGGTTCCAAGAGGAGATCTTGGAGGTCCAGGAGATGCCAGGGTATGTTCTCCAGATGGCCTTCACCGTTGGGCTGAAGGAGGGCTTCTTCAAGATGAGCTTGACCCGGAAGGCCCCCCTTTCCTTCGAGGAGCTGATGGAAAGGGCGGCAGAGGAGATTGCCATGGAGGCAGCCAACCCGGCATTTGTCAAGAGGTTGGAAAAGTTGACGGAGGTGGAGTCAAAGGAGCAGGGTGGCTTAAGGCATCAGGAAGGAAGAAGGAGAGAGGAGCAGAGAGCTCAGGGGTTCCAAGGACAGGAGGGTCCGGAACCAGACTGGAGGCAGCAGGGAGGACCTGCCCAAGGTCCAGGAAGAGCTCTCATCCAAGGAGGGGGGAACTTCCACGGGGGCCAAGGGAGGTTCAACTTCCAGAGGCAGGCCCCAAGGCAACTCTTACCCCGCCGCAGCAAGCCTTGGCAATAGGAGGGGGAAGAGGTAACAGGAGAGAGCGCCCAGCCCGCCGAAAGAGGGGAGAAAGAGCGCTGCTGTACTGCGACTTCCACCAAGTGGAGGGGCACGTCACGGCTACCTGCCCCGAGTTCTTGGAGGTGAGGTGGGAGAGAGGCCTTGCTCAGCCGCAGCCGCCGGTACGGGCAGAAGAGGTTCTACCCGGAGAAGGGGGTGATGATATATGCGAGGATCGGGTCGACGTGGGAACCCGAGGCGGTATAGGAGTGATCCACGGTGGAGTGGGGGTTGAGGCCACCCGGAAGGCAAGCCTCCATGTCATGTACCGGAGGAGCGTTGCCTCAACCTCCCAGACCCCGCCCCAGAGGAAAAGATCACCTTCTCGGTGAAGGACCTACCGGATCATGAGGATCCGTTCTGTGATGCGCTGGTCATCCAGACAGCCATCGAAGGCTACATCGACTCCCGAATCCTGGTTGACAACGGAAGCTCCGTCAACGTCATTTTCAAGAAGGCGTTTGACGAGATGAAGGTGGAGCCAAGGAGGGTGTTAGCCTCGGACGGACCTCTGTTCGGATTCTCAGGAGAGAGGAAGGAGGTCGAAGGTGGAGTGGGGCTCCAAGTAAAATTGGGAGGAGTCTCGAGGAACTGTCGGTTCGTCATTGTTGACGCTCCAAGCAGCTACAACGTCATCTTCGGAAGACCTCTCATCAGCGCCTTTTGTTGCGTGCCATCTTCAATCCACCAATGCCTCAAGTTCAGCTCAGAAGGGATCCAGGTCAGAGTCAAGGGAGACTCCAGGATGGCAAGGCAGTGCTACGTCACGGCCGTCAACACCATCTCTTGGTTGGCCAAGGCAGAGGAGATGGAGAAGGTCATGGAGAGCCTGAGCAGGATGGAAGTGTCCGGCGAGGAGGAAGCGGATGACGACCACCGGGCCCAGACCCCCTGAAGAAGCCTCGCCCCGGCAGAGTCCTGTATATATCTTATCTTGTAATGAGTCTAACCCCCGACCAACTGAGTCGGGGGGATCATGTAACCCATCTATTTTCCCCGTTTGAGGATGTAGGATTTGGTAAGGTTTGATTGTGTAGCTCAAGTCCTTTGCTCCGATGATGATTCCGCGGCCAGGCTCCCACTAGCTGGCAGGGCAGGTTGATCTCTCGTGGTAGCCCAAGTCCTTTGCTCCGATGACGATTCCGCCGCCAGGCTCCCACTAGCTGGCTGGGTAGGTTGATCTCTCGTGGTAGCCCAGGTCCTTTGCTCCGATGATGATTCCGCGGCCAGGCTCTCACTAGCTGGCAGGTCAGGTTGATCTCTCGTGGTAGCCCAAGTCCTTTGCTCCGATGACGATTCCGCCGCCAGGCTCCCACTAGCTGACTGGGTAGGTTGATCTCTCGTGGTAGCCCAAGTCCTTTGCTCCGATGATGATTCCGCGGTCAGGCTCCCACTAGCTGGCAGGGCAGGTTGATCTCTCGTGATAGCCCAAGTCCTTTGCTCCGATGATGATTCAGCGGCCAGGCTCTCACTAGCTGGCAGGGCAGGTTGATCTCTCGTGGTAGCCCAAGTCCTTTGCTACGATGATGATTCCGCGGCCAGGCTCCCACTAGCTGGCAGGGCAGGTTGATCTCTCGTGGTAGCCCAAGTCCTTTGCTCCGATGATGATTCCGCCGTCAGGCTCCCACTAGCTGGCTGGGTGGGTTGATCTCTCGTGGTAGCCTAAGTCCCTTTGCTCCGAGGTGGTCCCGCTGTCAGGCTCCCACTAGCTGACAGGGCCGGTGGTACCTCTCGTGGAGAGTACGTGTTTGCACCCCGAGGCCGTCTCGTCACTCAGGCTCCCATTAGCTGGCTTGACAGGTTGACCCCTCGGGGAGGCTAAGTGTTTTCACCCAGAGGAGGTCTCGCCACCCAGGCTCCCATAGCTGGCATGGCAGGTTGACCCCGAGGGGAAGTTACACTCCGCGAATACGTTGGGTTGGATGTTTCTTTCCGAGCTTGTGCCAACCTCGAAAAGAGCGGGGATTGTGTACAACCCCGTATTGGCGAAGAGTGGACTCTAAATGAGGTGTGCTTAGTTTTTAAGCTTTTTGAGTATTTTGAACTCTCGGTGGCCAATTTTGGCTCTAGCTTGGAAATATACTAGTAGGGGAAGGAGAAATCGGCCTCCCCCTGCGGCCCCTTAGTTGGAGTGTGAGAGCGGCAGGTTGGTAGGCGCCCGCCCGGGCCAATTGGGTGTGGAGGCGGGATCAGCAGGCCCTCTCCCTCCCCCTTTTTCCCCTCAGGCCGGCGAGACCAACCCCGAGCCCGGCGGGTAGGCCGGGCGAGACCGGCTCGCCGAGCCCGGCGGGTAGGCCTGGCGAGACCAGCCCTCGGGCCAGGTCTCGCCCCGCCCCGCGGGCAGCCCGGCGAGACAGGCCCCCAGGCCGGGTCTCGCCGGGCCCAGCGGGTAGGCCGGGCGAGACCGGCCCTCGGGCCAGGTCTCTCCCCACCCCGCGGGCAGCCAGGCGAGACCGGCCCCCAGGTCGGGTCTCGCCGAGCCCGGCGGGTAGGCCGGGCGAGACCAGCCCTCGGGCCAGGTCTCGCCCCGCCCCGCGGGCAGCCCGGCGAGACCGGCCCCCAGGCCGGGTCTCGCCAAGCCCGGCGGGTAGGCCGGGCGAGACCGGCCCCCAGGCCGGGTCTCGCCCCGTCCCGCAGGGTGGGTCCCCTATTTGCTTTAGGTGACGCATTTTTCCTTCTCTACCCCCCGGCGTGGCGGTTTCCTATTGGCCCGAGGCCTTTTGGCCGTAGGGGTATTTTGGTCATTTTTGGCCAAAGGGATTTGGAAAACTATAAATAGACCCCCTTGGGTGCCTTGGAGAGGATCTTTTTCGTAGTTTTCTCCTCCCTTAGCTTCTTCTTGGTAGAGTTGAGAGAGCTCTTCAAGGCACCCTAGCTCGAGCATTGGCTAGGGAGGGGAAGTGCTCATGTAGCCTTTCGGGTGTGAGGTGGGACCTCCGCGCTAGAGCTGAGGGTCTGTTCCTAGCTTCTTGATCCCTTGGTCCGTGACGTTCTCTTGAGTGTAGTAGGTGTGAGGTCACCCCTTTCTAGGGACCCCTAACTCCACAGAGACCAAGTTTTTGGTTTCAACAGGGGGGGTGAATAAAGTATTTAGAGTTTTTATAAAATTTTCTAACTACTTCAATCTAGTCCTAGTGCAGCAGGAATTAAATCAAAGCACAAACACAGTTATCCTAGCTAGCACAGCCACAGCAAGAAACAAAAGAAAAAAGCAACCAGACAACACACGAAATTTATAGTGGTTCCCCTAAACTTGGGTACATCCACTCTTCTACCACCCTGGTAGAAATCCACTCAGATTTTTGATCAGGTGTCTGACACCAATGAGCTTTTGATCAATTGCTCAAAAACCAATCCTCAAGTTTTTTGGTCAGGTGACTTGCAACCAGGAATAACTTTTGAAGGGAGTTAAGAATCCTTTTTACAGTGGGGGTGAGAGATTGATTTTATATTCACTTTCTCAATGTAGAACTGAGAAGACTTTTGTGGATTTGATGTTAGCAAAGGCTCCCCCTGAGATGTTGAATGGTTCAGAAAGATGGAGTTTTGCTTCAGAGTGATAGGCCTTCTGTCTTTCAGCTTTGACCAGACAAAGTACAGGAACTTCTTGACAGATAGAGGGTTTGTTGTCCTTTGAAGTGTCCTGGAGTGTAGAGGAAAGAAGACACTTGATTTTGATTTGATGTTCTTCTTCTTCAGATTGCTGATATTCTTCTGGTCTAGATCTTGTATTTTTGTATTAGCTTTCTATCTCTTTTTGTCTCAGAGTGTGGTCGAGAGAGAGAGCAGCAGAAGATTCTTGATTCCTGATTCACAGAACTGACTGACTGTCTCTTACAAAGAAGAAGATGGAAAATCCCTTTTATATTTTCATATTATCTTCTTTTTGAAATTTAAAATTCTTCTGCATTCAAAGCTGACGGCCTGGAGAATGTTTTGCATTGATTGAGTTTCCTCAACTGTCCCATGGAAAAATGGCAAGCAATAATCTTGGAGAAGACCATAATTAATGTTCTGTCTAACGGTAATATTCAGAGAATATTTTAGCATTAATTACTCAGGAATTATTACAATAGGAAAGGGACAGAAGGATGGAAATGACCAAGTCTGGATTCGTCGAACAGAGAACAGAAATCGTTGAGCTGAGTCCACAGTTCGTCGAGCTGAGGAGTTGTGTTCGTCGACCAGATGTCTTCTGTTCGTCGAGCTGAGTTCCAAAATCGTCGAGCTGAGAACAGATAACTGCATTCTCTAGAACCTTGCTTTTTCGTCAAGCTGAGAATTTGACTTCGTCAACCAGAGTTCAGTGAAGTGTTTTTAGACTTAGATATTTCTGAAATTAAATGTTGAAGTAGAGTATCCAGAAATCGTCGACCTGAGAACTGGGTTCGTCGAGCTGAGTCCACGGTTCTTCTTTAACTTCTTGACACGGCTTTTGTGGAATGTGTCGACAGAAATCTGGAGTGTGTCGCCACAATTGCTTCTTGTCTCGACATAGTTGTTGTGCACACAGAAATCTGGAGTGTGTCGACACAAGTCCTGTGTGTCGACACAATTGCTGTCGACAGATGTTCTGTGTGTCGACACAGCTTCTGTGGAATGTGTCGACACAATGGCTCCTAGTGTCGACACAGCCTTTCTCAAGTGTCGACACAATTGCTTGAGTCTCTGGCAGTCTGTTGAAGGCTGGTCCATGTGATGTTGATTCTAAGGACTTGGCCTAGACTCTAGGACACAACCATGACATTGGCTATACATGATGGGTCATATGATCCTAACTTAGTGAACCTAGCACAAATCCAACTAGGGATCCAACAGAGAGGGAGGCGGGGTTCGGTCCGTGAGAATGAGGGAGAAAAGGGAAGGGTTTTAGGTTTTATATAAAAACAAATCCTAGCTAAACAGCTATAAGTAGACCACCCCCTAAAGGCATACCAAAATAACTACGGTTAAATTTGGGGAGTTACAATTCTCTCCTTCTTAAATAAATTTTGTCCCGAAATTTAAAATACGAATAACAAAATAAAACTCGTCATACCTGAATAAAATAGATCGGGGTACTCCTCGCGAATGACCTCTTCTGCCTCCCAAAAAAGCTCCTCGCGGCCACAATTGTCTCAACGGACTCTCACCATCTTGATGGTCTTTCTCCGCAACTATCGTATGTCTCTATCGACGATGCAAATCGGCTTCACCTTGATAGATAGGCCACAATCCACCGGCACGCTATCGGCCTCCAACACGGAATCGGGCTCCCGCACCGCCTTTCTCAACACAGAAATGTGGAAGACGTCGTGCAACCCACTCAGCTTCATCGACAAATCAAGTCGGTAAGTTGCCTCGCCGATGCGCTCGGTGATCTCGAATTACCCTAAATACCTGGGACTCAGCTTTTTCAGGCGTCGAACTCTCGACACTCCCTTGAAAGACTTTATCTTTAAGTACACCCAATCTCCAACCGCGAACTCCACGTTTTGGTGTTTGTTGTTGTAATAATTCGTCTGACGATCATGGGCAGTCAACAACCGCTCTCGAATGATTCGTATGGACTCATTCGCCCCCTCAACATCTTTGCGTTCCAACAGCTTGGTATCACCGGTCTCTGCCCATGCTAAAGGAGTACGACACATCCTACCATAAAGTGTTTCGAACGGAGTCATCTGAATACTCGTCTGATAACTATTGTTATAGGCGAACTCTACCATGAAAAGGTGATCCTCCCAACGCTGCCCGAAATCCAAAACACGCATACGCAGCATATCCTCCATCGTCTGATTTGTCCTCTCGGTCTACCCATCCGTCGGCGGATGGAAGGCGGTGCTAAACTTGAGCTTCGTGCCCAGTAAACGATGAACATGCCTCCAATCACCGGACATAAACCGTCCATCACGGTCGCTAACAGTACTTCGAAGGACGCCATGTAATCGAACGATGTTCTCCACATATAGCTTTGTCAACTTCTCCACTGAATCACTTTTCTGATTTGGAATAAAATGTGCAACTTTAGTCAACCGATCAACAATCACCCAAATCGAGTCATTTTTTTGCAGCGACTTTGGCAATCCGTGCACAAAGTCCATGGAAATATCATCGAATTTTCACTATGGGATTGACAATGACTTCAAGAATCCTCCTGACCGCTGGCATTCGGCCTTCACCAACGCGCACGTTTGGCACTTGCCACGAAAAGAGTTATGTTTTTCTTCATCTCTGACCACCAGAACAACGTTTTCATGACTTGATACATTTTTGTGCTCCCGGGATAAAGCGCATACTTGGTGATATGAGCTTCGTACACCAATTCATCACGCAGTTTTCCATGATTAGGAACACAAAGTCTGTCATTCTTCCGTAATAGCTCATCCTCAAGTAGAAACTCAGTGTTCGACCCCTCGGCGGGCTCTGACAAATAGCGATGCATGCTTGGATCAAACTCCAAGGCAGATTTCACACGGTCGGCAATGTCATACTGGACGTCCATCCCGCTAAGACTGGCAGTGGAAGATGAACCTCGATTCACACGAGATTTCCAAGGCCTCAAACTCACATGTCAAACGCTCATCGTGAGCCAAAATCCAACTCGCCTGCGTCGGCGCTCAACGACTCAAAGCGTCTGCCACTACGTTCCCTTTCCCAGGGGTATAGAGTATATCGGAAGTGTAATCCCCCAGAAATTTCATCTATCTCCTTTGATGCATATTCAAATCTTTTTGATCTAGCAAGTACTTCAGACTTTTATGTTCCGTGAAAATTTTGACCTTCACGTCATACAAGTAATGTCTCCACAACTTCAGAGCAAACACCACGGCCGCCAACTCTAAATCATGGACTGGGTAGTTTCTCTCATGCACCTTCAACTGGCGTGAACCGTAAGCGATGACTTTCCCATGTTGACACAGCACACATCCCAAACCACTGCCTGAGGCGTCACTGTACACATGGTAACCTTCAGTCCCACACGGCGAACATAGAATCGGGGCAGAAATCAGTCGGCTCTTCAGCTCCTCGAAAACTCGCACGCACTCTGGCGTCCAGACGAACCGTTGATCATTCCTAGTCAGCGTGGTGAGGGGAAGTGCAATCCACGAAAAATTCTCCACAAAGCGCCTGTAATAACCGGCAAGCCCCAAGAAGCTCTGGACTTCCGTTACATTCCTCAGCTCAGGCCACTATCGAATCGCCGCAACTTTTGCCGGATCTACCGCAGCATCCTCTCCACTAACTATGTGCACCAGAAATGTCACCGATGATAGCCAAAACTTGCATTTGGAGAATTTTGCATACAACCGATGACTCCTCAGGACTGTCAAAACTATGTGAAGGTGGTCGGCATGGTCTTCCTCGGACTACGAGTACACCAGAATATCATCAATGAAGACGATAACAAACAGATCCAGGTACTCCCGGAACGCCCTATTCATCCGGTCCATAAAAATTGACGGTGCATTTGTGAGCCCAAAGGGCATCACCGTGAAGTCATAATGTCCGTAGCGGGTGCTGAAAGCAGTATTTGGAATGTCTGACTCCCGTATCCTGAGCTTATAGTATTCGGATTTCAAATCCAACTTTGAGTACACCGTGGATCCTACCAACTGATCAAACAGGTCATTGATGTGGGGAATCAGATATTTATTCTTTTTTGTCAACTTATTCAATTCCATATAGTCTATGCAGTATGCACAGGCGCAAACTACTGTCCTTCTTCACGAAAATGACCGGTGCACTCCATGTTGACGAGCTTGGACATATAAACCCTCGCTCAAGCAACTCCTGCAGTTGTACCTTCAGTTCTGTCATCTCCTTTGGCACCATACGATAGGGAGAGCGTGACACGGGTTTGGAACCCGGCACAAGATCGATACAAAAATCGATTTCCCTCTGAGGCGGAGCCACGGGAAGCTCATCTGGAAAAACAACTGCAAATTCCGCTACGACTGTCAAATCACATAGCTTGGGCTTCTGCTTAGAAGCGTATACTAAAGCGAAGAATATCTCAGCGCCTTTTCGTGTTGCTTTCACCACTTGGACGGTGGTCATCAGGGTTTTGCTCACTTCTCGTAGACCGGTAAAACGAGTTTCGTCTCCGCATTCTCTGTTTAATAAGACTTCTTTTGATCTGCAATCAATGCACGCGCCCTGCTTTGTCAGCCAATCCATGTTAAATATGACATCGAACTCTGACAGTGGTAACAGCGCGGCCTCCAAATCGAAGTCTTGCTCTCCAATTTGAACCTTCACACGGCTCTTCCTCCCCGTACTCATTAGGCACCCATTAGGTAAGAGCACATCCAACTTCGCCTCTGCCAACATACAAGACACTCCGATTTGCACCACAAAGTCTTCTGATAAGGAGTGCGATGTACCGGTGTCAAACAATGCTCTCGCTAGATGAATCAATACCAATACGAAACCTAACGAGTCCACGAGAAACAAACATACACAAGAATTATAAGTAGTACACATGACCGTAATTACAAGTAAATGTACTTGTCACGACGTCGCTTTGCTTAATAGTCTCCTGCAGGCCAAGATTATAGACTCTGGGTTGCGTTGGTGTATAGTGAGACACGGACAACTCCGCTGCTTTTCCCTTCTCGGCATACGACGCACCCGCCTTTCTGTCAGACTTCACGGGACGGCTCCAACAATCTCGAGCATAACGTCCCACCTTGCCACAGTTGTAGCACATGTGCGGACCAAGGCCCGTAGTACCTCCAGAAGCAGTAGGAGTTGGTCAAGACGACATAGCCTTCTTGTTCCACCTGCTGCGGAACCCAGACTTTGAAGAACTCGGCGCTTTTAACTCTTGCTTCCTCCCCGAGAGATCCTTCTTACCCTGCACTCTCTTTATATCTTGTTCGAGAGACCGGGCAATGTTTACCAACGTAAAAAAGCTCTGCATCATTGGACCTGCCAACAACAGCCTCAGATCGTCTCGCAGACCTTCATAGAATCAGTTGGTCTTCATTTCCTCATCAGCAAATGAGGTTATTGCATACCACCCCAACCTAGTAAATTCATACAAGTAGTCATTCACCAGACTCTCGCCCTGAGTTAACCTCTGGAATTGGTTTTCCATAACGATCCTTTGCGCGGAAGGGAGATACCGTGCAAGGAATAGCCTCAAAAATTCCTCCATCGAGACCTCAGACAGTAGCCTGCCCGCAAGTTGATGCAACTCTAGCTCATCCCATCATAACCTTGTCTCTCCGTCCAATAAGAAAGTGGCTAGCATGACTTTCTAACTTTCCTCCGTCTCCGTAGCCGTCAAGATTCTCTTCACTCACGAGAGTCAATCCTCGGCCTGAGTCGGGGATCCCGTTCCCGTAAACATAGGCGGATTGAAACTCATAAAGTGCTTAAGTTGCTACTTCGTCGCTCGCCTCACTGCCAAAGGCTCAGCGGCCACTTGCTTCACCACCACTGGCTCAACTACGCCAGCCTGTATCGGGGCCACCTCAGGGTGTACCTGCCTTCTTGGTTGCACATTGATCATTGCGAACACAGCTTCAGCAACTGAATAGACTGTCTCGGTAGAAGGAGGCGTAGGCGCCTGAGACGGTGCATTACTTTCTACGGAGTGCTGATTTTGTGACTGCTCTGCACCGCTACTTGTCACATATAATTGCGCAACACGCAATTTAGTGACCAATAAACATAGCAAACATCAAACAAAGGAACGTTCAGGTTCCACAAACAATACTTTTAACATATTTCATGTGAGTTTTTCATTCCAAAGTGGACATTTGCCTGTGATTTTACATCTTTACGGTGTCGCACACACGTGGTCTTCAACCCTTAAAAGAATTCGACCACGAATTCAGCGGACACGAACCGACACCTATAAGTTGATACCAAATTGTAACACCTTCATTCCGTCACGAATAATATAACAGAAGGTCTGGTCGGGGCCCATGTCATATTACATGAACAGACTAAAAGATGTGAAATGAAACCATAATTCCTTTATAATTTTAAACGCACTTTAACACAGCGTTGCAAACTAGCGGAAACATTAACGAGATAAAAACAACCACCAAATTAGGAATATCCACTAACAGTTATAACCGGTAATGAAAAGACATACACCATAAAGTTTTGGCTTTAAGGCCTTGCATCAACAAGTTTCAACAAAATAAATGTGGTTTCCAAACATCGGCATGCAGATCGGCAAAACAGGAAAACAATAGCAAAATTTGGGCCTTCGAGGGTTGGCACAGCTTTGGGATTCAGCCCGCTACTTCCTGCTTGGCTCCGCATCACCTACACGCAAAACATTCCACCAAGCGGAGGCAAACAAGGCAACAGTCAGCTGGAGCTGAGCAAATTATAACGACTTCACCCCTTTCTCGCAGTGGTGGTGTTTAATCACTGCAAGCAATTAGCATGATCACAAATTTAATATAAATATGTAACTTAAGCACCATTCATCGCAGACGATGACGCAAACAACCCAACATCTTGTGCACTCAGGGCACCTTAACGACATACTGGGTTTTCTCAAGTCTCACCTTTTTGCCATCACAGGCATACGATCGTGCATAAAACACCTCAACGGTGAACTCCGCAAGTCCACCACCATTCTCAGTCCCGGACCGGATGGTTCCGCTTGAGCATCACTAATCAGGCCTATAGCCTCGACTCACCCCTATGCCAACGACAATTGCGGCGTACTTTAAGTGTATTTAGCCGAACGACATAGAGTGAGTACAGTTCAGCTCTTTCCCGTTGCTCAAATCGTTGTGTCAATTAACGACAACGACGCGGGTCAGCATCCTCTTTCCCGTACACGACATCACGCACGATATGCTTCAAGGTTGGCACTCGTAGCCACCAAAGTTGGGCACCCAAGGCGCACAACTCAACACGCTAGCATACGGTGTCCGGGAGACCGGTTAGGCACACAGCACAACAAAAGCTCCTTGAGAGCTAATGCTAACGATACATCGATCATATACAAACATTATGGTGTTTCGTGGAGCACACCTCCAGTACTAACTGCCACCCCGGGCAGACCCCCAATCCGAAACATTCAACTTCCACGGAGTCTTCTTCGCGAACTCACAGAACATCACCAATCCAGACCACACGCCCGGATGGGCTTCACACAGCATGCCTAAAACTGTACTCGCGCTTCCGGGTATTAAATGGAATTAAATAACGGGGATGTACACATCGACCCGTCGGAGAGCACCCTTCCTCCACCCGTCGGTGGGGAGGGGCTTCGATGCAAACATGCTAAAATTAAGGGATTCACCTGCCCAAGAAGAAAAGTCGTTACCCTTGATGCGCGTTTCGGAGTCATAGCTCGGTCGTCACGGATTTGGTTTCCATGCACCGGTTCGAGCTCCAAATTGAACACTTTGTCGTGATCCTTAGCCAAACCCTACTTGCTCACCAACAACGCCTTTGGATGGCTTCCTCCTGCAAGTGCAAACCTAACCCTAATCCCTCTTGGTCGGCCAAGAGGAGAGGGGCGTCGGTCACAGCCTCAATTGTACAACCCCATATTCGATGAGTCGACCCCATCAGATAGGCGAGTGAGGCAGTTTGGCCTGCACTCGCCCAAGGCCTAAAGTGGGGGTTCGCGCAACCCTTGGAGGGGTGGTTTGGCCATTCGATGAGTGCAACCTTCATCCAGCACTCGCCTAAGGATCTCGCGCCTATCTCCGCAAACGAGGCCAGTTCTCGCCAAGTCAGGCGAGTGGCCACCCAGCCAGGCACTCGCCCCTCAAAGAGCTTCGGGGCGGCGAATGTGTTGTACTACCAGCATTCGCCCCTTTAGCCGAACGGTGCTCTCGCAGATTATTCATCCAGCAGGGTCCCAAGGCAAAAATTACCTGGATGCCCTCAGAGGTTTGCATTTAGCCCCTCAGAACAGCAGAGTTACGTTGTTGGCAGGCCAATTAGGACTACGTATAGCCTTTTAGAACAGCGAAAGTTGACTGTTGGCAGGCCATTTTCAGAAATTTATAAATAGATCCAAGGGGGTACCTCGGAAGGCATGCTTACGTGTGCCCCGGTCTTTTTGCGCTTTCTGAGATACCCTTACCTTGGCATTTGGCTAGGGAGGGGAAGCACTCTAAGATCTTTCGGGTGTGTGGTGGGTCCTCCACGCTGAGCCCTTGGGTTTGTCCCTTGTTCTTTTTCATTTGTTGTTTAGCTCGCGGGAGGCAAGTAAGTGTGCGATCACCCCTTCTCCGAGGGTGAACTTCTCATAGACCGAATTTTTGGTTTTAACATTTTTGGTGCGGTGAGCGTGAAGAGTGGTCAGCACAGAAAATCTTCAGCATGCTCAATGGTTGGAGGAGAAAGGCAAGGTTCGGACAGGGCCGACTCGCCACCCCCTCCCCCTCTCGCCGCGACGCGGATGTTCGAGGAGTTCAGGCAGGAGGTGCTCGGCCTCGTCAGGTTCGCACTCGGCGCGCGAGCCGAGTGCTCGACTCCAGCAGTACCAGTCATCGCCGCCCCGGCTCTGGGCGAGGACGCTCCCGGCAGGCGAGCTGGAAAGGAAGTTGCAGAAGAAAGGAGAGGGAGCGAGCTCCGCGGGAGAGTGCTCTTCCCCGGGTCGACGAGTGGAGGCCGGTTCGGTGAGATGGGGGTGCAGGACCCTCCGGCTCGCCCAGCATGAGGGGCAGCCCCTTCATCGAGTTGGTTTCTTCTGCGCCAGTTCCAGAGGGGTTCCGAGAGCTGGAAATGTCCTACTACACCGGGAAGGATGACCCGGTCCAGCACATCCAATGGTTCGAAGATGTGGTGTCGATAAGGCAGATGTCGGATGCCTTTAAATGCAGACACTTTGTTATCACCCTCAAGGAGAAGGCGAGGGAGTGGTTCCACCAGCTACCGGCTAACTTCATCTACTGCTTCGAGGACCTGCGACGGGGATTCATGTTGAGGTTCACCAACTCCAAGAAAAGGAAGGAGTCGGAGTCTCTATTCCGCATCAAGCAGGTGGTGAACGAGACCTTGGAAAGCTACGTGGACCGATTCCAGGAGGAGGTCACCGGGTACAGGAGATGTCGGGGCATACCCTGATGATGATCTTCACCTTGGGGCTGCAACAAGGCTTCTTCCGGATGGAACTGAAGAGAGTGTCGCCCCTCTTCTATGAGGAGCTGATGGAGAGGGCGGCAGGGAAAGTCAACGGGGAGGCGTCAAACCCCGAGTTTGCGAAGAAGTTGGTCAGGTGGGCCACGGAAGAGGAGAAGGAGCCAGGAGGTGGCCGGGGGCAGGAGGTGAGGAGAGACGAACATCGGCAGAGAGAGCAACAACAACAACAACAGCTCAGGTGGGGGCGTCACGAGCAGAACAACCGGCTCGGCTGGAGGCAGCCGGAGTGGCAAGACCAATGTCAGCGAAGAGGTTTCCACGGAGGAGACTTCCGTCAGGGGGGCCACGGTCAGTATCACCCTCCGGGATAGAGGCAAGGCCAGAGACCTCCTCTCTCCCGATCAACACCAGGCTATGACAATAGCCATGCAGAGGAGGAGGGGTCAACAGAGGAGAAGGAGGGAGGTCAGGGTGGAGCTACCATATTGTGACTTCCACCAGAGAAGGGGCACGCCACAACCACGTGTCCGGAGTTCCTCGAGTTGAGAGGGAACAGGGAGCAGCAGCAACAGCGGGATCGTCAGGAGGTGCGGATCGAAGAAGTCCTGCCCCGAACAGAGGAGGACAGGGGTGAGGACCGAGCTGATGTGGGGGCTCGAGACGGGATCGGAGTGATCCATGGGGGTGGGAATTGAGGCTTCCCGGAAGGCAAGTCTCCACACCATGTACTGTCGGACCGTTGGCTCCACATCCCAGACCCGACCCCCGGAGGAGAGGATCACCTTCTCTAGAAGTGACATGTCAGATCATGAGGATCCCTTCTGCGACGCGTTGGCCATTCAGACCGCGGTCGAGAACTTCACCGTCTCCCGGATCCTCATCGACAACAGGAGTTCGGTCAACGTCATCTTCAAGAAGGCGTTTGACGTGATGAAGGTGGAGACCAAGAGGGTGTTGACCTCGGATGGGCCCCTGTTCGGATTTTCGAGGGAGAGGAAGGAAGAGGAAGGAGGAGTGGGGCTCCATGTCACTATGGGGGGGAGTCACGAAACTGCAGGTTCGTCATCGTGAACTCCCCCAGCAGTTACAATGCCATCTTCGGACGACCTTTCATCAGCGCCTTCCGCTGCGTCCCTTCGTCCTTCCACCAATGCCTGAAGTTCAACGTCGAGGGGATCCAGGTCCGGGTCCGGGGGGACCCCAAGGTGGTGAGGAAGTGTTATGTTACCGTCGTGAACTCCATCTCTTGGCAGGAGGGAGCCGAGGAGATGGAGCGGAGGATGGAGGAGGCGGAGCAGGAAGTCGGTGGAGAAGAGATGGAGGTGGAGGAGAGCAGTATCCAGGTGGAGGTGGCGGAGGAAGTCCAGGAAGGGCCGGCCGAGGTAATGGTTGTAGAGGAGGCAGAAGCGGAGGTTCTTGTCCCAGGAGAAGGGGACATTGGTGAGTGGGGAGAGCATTCCAGGATGGAAGCTGCGGAACAAGTGGTGGAGATGGAAGTTCTCACCCAGGGAGGCGGGGTGGAGAAGGTTCGCATCAGCGGGGGGCTAACCCCAGAGGACCCGGGAAGGATGCTGGAGTGCATCCAGAAGAACATGGATATCTTCGCATGGAGCGCGGGAGAGATGTCAGGGATCGATGCAGACGTTGTCTGTCACCTCCTCAACCTGGATCCGGAAGCCCGCCCCATCCAGCAGAAGAAGAGGTTCATCGCGGACAAACTAGCTGAGCCCATCAGAGAGGAGGTAGCCAAGCTCCTGAAGGCTGGCTTTGTATCCGAAATTCAATACCCCGGCTGGATCTCCAATGTAGTAATGGTTAAAAAAGGAGACGGTTGGTGGCGTATGTGTGTTGATTTATCTTTGCTTAATAAATCGTGTCCTAAGGATTGTTATCTCTTGGCTCAAATCGACGCACTGGTTGACTCAGCTGTCGATTTTCCTGTAATGAGTTTTTTGGATACGTTTTCAGGTTACTACCAAATCAGGATGCACCCTCCCGACATAAAAGATGTCTCCTTCATCACGGGGAATGAGTGCTACTGTTACAAGATGATGCCCTTTGGGCTGAAGAATGCAGGGGCGACATATCAAAAGTTGATGGACAGGGTCTTCCGGGAACAAAAGGGAAGAAACCTGGAGGTATATGTAGATGATCTTATGATCAAGAGTCGAGACGTGTACTCTCACCTCCAAGACCTAGAGGAAACCTTTGGCATCTTGCGCGAGTACAAGATGAGGCTGAACCCCTTGAAGTGCGTCTTCGGGGCCAGCAGGGGTAAGTTCTTGGGTCATCTCCTCACCCCCGCAGGGGTGGAGCCAAATTCCAACAAGGTCAAGGCGATCATGGAGTTGGGGTCGCCTCGGAATGCTAAAGAGGTGCAGCGGTTGACAGGGAAGTTGGCAGGGCTAAGCAGGTTCCTGTCCCGGGCCGGGGAGAAGTGTTCTCCCTTCTTCAAAGCATCGAGGGGAGGCAAGAAGTTTGAGTGGACTGGAGAATGCGAGGAGGAGTTCCAAGCATTGAAGAGGCAACTAACTCAGACCCCTATGCTCCAAGGGCCAAAGGAGGGGAAAGACTTATCCTTGTATCTCGGGGTCGGAGCAGGGGCCTTGAGCTCCGTCCTGGTTCGGGAAGAGGGGAGTAAGCAGTTGCCAATATACTACGTAAGTTGGATCCTCGGGAAGGCAGAACTCTGTTATCCCATCTTGGAGAAGCTGACCTTTGCTCTGATCATCTCGGCCCGGAGGCTCCGGCCTTACTTCCAGGCACACTCCATCCGAGTGGCGACTGACCATCCCCTCTGCAACATCTTCAAGGGGGTGAGACATTCAGGCAGGTTGGCTAAGTGGTCGGTAAAATTGAGCGAGTTTGACATTTCTTCTGTCCCCTGCCTCTCGATCAAGGCCCAAGCGATGGCCGACTTTCTGTTTGATTACATGGTCGAGGTGACGGGGGCGGAACTCAACCGCCCAGTTCCTTGGAAGGTGATGGTGGATGGTGCCTCAGGCAAGCATTCCTTGGGGGTGGGGGTAATCTTGGAAAGCCCCCAAGGAACAAAGATAGAGCAAATAATAGTGGTCCATTTTTCAATTACTAACAATCAGGTCGAGTAAGAGACGGTGATTGCAGGGCTGCGTCTGGCCAGGGAACTGGGAGTGCTTGACATGGAGGTTCTCATTGACTCTATAGTGGTGGCTTCCCAGATCAATGGGGAGTTTGAGGCAAGGGAGCTTACCCTTCAGTTGTACTTAGCAAAGGTAAAGGGGGTCATCAGCATATTCCAGACCTTCTTTATCTGACACGTGCCCAGGGAGGAAAATGAACAGGTTGATCGGCTGGCAAAGCATGGTCCCCGGGTGGGGGGTACCGTCACTGATCTATTCCGACCTTCCATCGAAGAGGGAGAGCTGATGGAGGTGGATCATCACCACTCGTGGATGGACCCTTTCACCACGTTCCTTTCCACGATGAAGTATACGGAGATGTGCGAACAGAAAAGAGCAGACCGAAAAATTTGGAGTAATGTAAACTTTATTATCCAAAAAAAGTATTGATTACAATGGTATAGCCTCCATTTTATATAATGGAGGAGATGAGAGAGAATACAATTAAGCAATGTGGGACTAAAAATTTACAAGTATATGCGGCTTTACAAAAGGCAAACCGGACAGGCCGGGCGGTTAGACAAGTCGGCTAACCGCCCGTCAACTAACAAGAGGAGATAACATGTGCCACAAAGATCAAGCCGCCGCAGGAGACCGCTAGACCGCCTGGTCTCCAAGTCGTCTGAGACAAACCACCAGATCGCTGGGATACCAAACAGCACCAGCCCGGCAGACAGACCGGCCAGAATAAACCGGCAGTCCGCCCGATCTCCGAACAGCAACAGACCGCCCGACCTCCGAATAGCAACAGATCGCCCGACTTCCATATTGCAACAATCCCCCTCAAGCTGAAGCATAGATATCAATCATGCACAGCTTGTCGCAAATGTGGAAAAAGGAAGCGGATATCGGCTTGGTGAAAATGTCGGCCAACTCGTTGTCTGAAGTGACGAACGGAGTACAAATCTGTTTCTTCAAGATCTCCTCCCGAATGAAATGACAGTCGACTTTTATGTGCTTCGTTCTTTTATGAAAGACCGGATTTTTGGAGATATATATCGCGGTCTTATTGTCACAGAACATAGGAAGAGGATAGTTGTACATCTCTCCTAAATCAAGCATGAGAGCCCATAGCCATTTCAACTCACATGTGGTTAATGTCATACTGCAAGATTCTACCTCTGCACTGGACCTGGAGACCACAGACTGTTTCTTGCTCTTCCAACTCACAAGATTACCTCCAACAAACGTGCAGAATCCTGATGTCGACTTGCGATCCACTTTGTCATCAGTATAGCTCGAATTAGAGTACGCTTCAACCCTTAGGTGATCATTCTTCTGAAAAAGGAGTCATTTCCCTGGTGCTGCTTTAATATACTTCAATATCCTCAAGGCAGATTGTAGATGACACTCTCTATAAGCTTGCATGAACTGGCTCACCTTATCAATAGCATAAGAGATGTCGGGTCTGGTTACCGTGAGATAAATGAGTTTGCCCACCAGACGCCGGTACTTCGTAAGATCGGATAGAAGAGGCGAGTCATCTGTCCAAGTTTTGTCTTCCCCAATAGCCATGGGAGAACGGGCAGGTTTAGCACCAGTCAATCCTGCCTCTTTTAGAAGATCAAGAGCATACTTCTGTTGGGAAATGACCATGGAGTTGGGCTTCCTAGAGATTTCAATTCCCAGAAAATATTTCGGGGAGCTCATATCCTTCGTGACCAGGTGCTGACGGAGGTGTTTATTTATCAATGTTACCCCATCCTGATCATCGGCAGTAAAAAGAATGTCATCAACATAAACCGCAAGAACTACCAGACCAGAGGCAGTTTTCCGAACGAACAAGGAGTGATCGGCTGAGCTTCTTGTAAAACCAATGGCCGCAACGATGCCGCTAAACTTGTCAAACCAGGCACGAGGACTTTGCTTGAGGCCATAGATAGCCTTCTTTAGCCGGCATACTTGTGTCTCCCCCGGAGCAACATACCCAGGAGGTTGCCCCATGTAAACATCTTCCTGAAGATCCCCATAAAGAAAGGCATTCTTGACATCCAGCTGTGAAATGGGTCAATCTATGTTGACAGCCACAGAGAGAATGACTCTAATAGTACTGAGACGAACAAAAGGAGAGAGTATCAAAGTAATCAACCCCATAAATTTGGGTAAAATCTTTGGCAACAAGCCGAGCCTGTAACGATCCACACTGCCATCGGGAAGGAACTTCACCACAAAGACTCAGCAACAGCCAACAACATCTGTGCCGAAAGGAGGAGGAACCAGGGTCCAGGTACCCCGTTCAGTGATAGTAGCAACCTCCTCATCCATGGCAGCTTTCTATTGAGGAATAGTAAGGGCCTCCTGGTATGAACGGGGGGTGGCAGTGGTCGAGATAGCCAGTGCAAAAGCTCTGCGATAAGGGGTAAGACGATCAAAAGAAACAACTGCAGCAAGCGGGTGTTGAGTACAGGCCCGAACCCCTTTACGAAGGGCAATGGGGAGATCCATGGCAGCTGGTTCCGCAGTATCCGGAGCGTCCGTGGTGGAGAGAGCTGGCCCGGGAGTAGAGAGAGACGGTTGCGGAGAGGGTGGAGAGGGTGGAGATGGTGGATATGGTGGAGAGGGTGGAGAGGGTGGAGATGGTGGAGAGGGTGGAGATGGTCGAGACGGTGGAGGTGGTGGAACGTCAGGAGGAGCAGAGGGAAGAGGTGGGTTGTTTTGAGAAGGAGGAGCAGCAGGAGTAGAGGAGGAAGCGGGAGAGAAGTAAGATGCATTTTCAAAAAACGTAACATCCGCAGAGACAAACTGCTTGCGGGTAACGGGGTCAAAGCAACAATAGCCTTTCTGAGTGGTAGAGTACCCCAGAAAGACACATTTAGTGGCCCGTGGTGAGAGTTTGTCACGGGTGGCAGCGGGAGAGTGCACAAAGGCGGTGCACCCAAAGATGCGCAGAGTAAGAGGAAAAGGATTCTTGTTTGGATAAAGAATGGAGAATGGGGTGGCACCGCGGAGAACTGTGGAGGGAATGCGATTGATGAGATAACAAGAGAGGAGGACAGCATAGCCCCAATAGCAGCGAGGAACATGCATTTGGTTCAGCAGAGTGCGAGTGACATCAAGGAGGTGACGGTTTTTGCGTTCCGCCACCCCATTTTGTTAGGAGGTGTAGACACAGCTAGTTTGACGAATAATACTATGATGCATACAGAAAGAAGAAAAATCATGACTAAGATACTCCTTAGCATTGTCAGAATGAAGGATTTTAATAGACGTATCAAACTGAGTCTTGATCATAAAATAAAAGGATGTCCAGACAGAGAACAGTTCGGAGCGATCCTTGAGAAGGTACACCCACATACACCGAGAGAAATCATCAATAAATGTAACAAAATAGGAACTACCCCGACCGATGGTGAGGGTAGGAGCAGGACCCCCCACGTCAGAGTGAACGAGGTCGAAGGGACGAGAAGAGTCGCGACTCTGCGTTGGCGGGAAGGATGAGCGATGATGCTTGCCGAGCTGACATGCATCACAGTTTATAGGAGGATGATGAGAAGGGAGGTGGGGCAGAAGCTGACGCAGAAGCCGTGGAGGAGCATGTCCAAGGCGAAGATGCCATTGGAGAAGATCTGTAGAGGAGGGGGAAAAGGCGGATAGAGCAGAAACGTTGTCGAAGAAGTAAAGGTCGTCACTCTCAGTCCCAGTAGCAATCGTCCGTTGGGAGTCCGGATCCTGAAAAGAACAAGAAGTAGAAGTGAATGTGACGGAACACCGTAATTGCTTGCATAGAGAAGTAACCGATAATAAATTGCAAGGGAACAGGGGCACGTAGAGGGTATCCGCCAGACGAAGAGACGGAGTGACCTGAACCACCCCCGTCCCATTCACCGGAGATGAAGATCCGTCAGCAACAAAGACCGGAGGCAACCGATCATGTGTTTCGAGATGAGAAAAACACTGAGGATTGCCCGTCATATGATTGGTAGCACCAGAGTCGATCAACCATCGGCCGTGAGTAACAACGTGGGCACTACCAGAAGAGGTGACCACCGAGGCGGACTGCGTGGAGGAGATGGAGGACATAGAAGAGAGCAGCGGGAGAAACAAGGCGCGGCTAGAAGGAGAAGAAGCCGGAACAGGCCGCAGCGACTTAAGGACAGGTCGCGGCGGCAAAGAAGAGGAGAGCGACAAGAACAGGTTGCAGCGACTTAAGGGCAGGTCGCGGCGACAAAGAAGAGGAGAGCGGCGAGAAAAGGTCGCAGCGACTTAAAGACAGGTCGCGACGACAAAGAAGAGGAGAGCGGCTAGAACAGGGCGCAGCGACTTAAGAACAGGTCGCGGCGACAAAGAAGAGGAGAACGGCGAGAAGAGGCCGCAAACAGGGAGAAACAAGCCGCGCGAACAGAGTAGCGGTTGGAAGAGAGAACAAGTCGCGAGAACAGGTCGCGGAAAGAAGAAACAAGCTGCACGCGTAGAGAGATCTCAGTCAAGAGGAAAGGACCGAGTCCTCTGATACCATGTGCGAACAGAAAAGAGCATACCGAAAAATTTGAAGTAATGTAAACTTTATTATCCAAAAAAGGTATCGATTACAATGGTATAGCCTCTCTTTTATAGAATGGAGGAGATAAGAGAGAATACAATAAAGCAATATGGGACTACAAATTTACAAGTATATGCGGCTTTACAAAAGGCAAACCGGACAGGCCGGACGGTTAGACAAGTCGGCTAACCGCCCGTCAACTAACAAAAGGAGATAACATGTGTCACAAAGATCAAGCCGCCGTAGGAGACCGCTAGACCTCCCGATCTCCAAATCGTCTGAGACAAACCGCCAGACCGCGGGGATACCAAACAGCACCAGCCCGGCAGACAGACCGGCCAGAATAAACCGACAGACCGTCCGGTCTCCGAACAGCAACAGACAACCCGACCTTCATATTGCAACATGAGAGAATGGAAAAAAGAAGTTCAAGTACAAATCAGCATACTATCTCATCTGTGACGGGCAGTTGTATCGGAAGACTCTCTCGAGGTTGTTGGCTCGTTGTGTGGCCGAGAGGGAGGTCCGGAGAATCTTGGAAGAGGTCCACTCCGGGAAGTGCGGGAGTCACTAAGGGAGTCGGACCCTGGAAGGAACGATTGTCAGGCAATGGTACTTCTGGCCTACCCTGGGTCACGACGCTGCAGAATTCACAAAGAAGTGTCATAAGTGTCAGTTGTTTGCCCCCCTCCAATTGCAACCAGCCCAGCGCCTTAGAAGCATCACAGCGCCCTGGCCCTTTGTCATCTGTGGAATGGATCTGGTTGGACCCTTCCCCAGGCCAGCGGACATAAGAGGTTCTTATTGGTAATGATAGATTGTTTTTCTAAATGGTTAGAAATGAATGCGTTGGTCAAGGTGACCTCCCAAGAAATCAGGAATTTCGTATGGGGGAGATCATCTGTCGGCACGGTCTGCCTCAGGTCATAGTCATGGACAACGGGCGTCAGTTTGCCAGCGCCGAGTTTATCAATTTCTGTGGGCAGCTTGGGAATGATCTCAGGTTCGCGTCGGTCCATCACCCCAGGAGCAATGGGCAGGTGGAGGCGGCAAACAAGATCATCGTGAACCTCCTGAAGAAGAAGGTGGAGAACTTGAAGGGCAGTTGGGTGGAGCAGCTTCTTCGGTTCTCTGGGCCCTGAGAACTATTCCTAACATGGCTATGGGGGAGACCCCCTTTCAAGCTCTCTCATGGGTGCGAGGTCGTGCTTCCGATAGAATTCGAGGTCCGAACGCCTCGGGTGGTCGAGGCAGAGGCAGGCAAGGAGGAATGACAAGCTGAGAACGAGGAAGAACTGCGACTCTCCCTTGACATGGTGGAGCAGCTGCGTGATCTATCCGTCATCCGGCAGGAAGAAGTGAAACGAAGGATGACTAAGTACTTTGACAAGCACGTCATGATCAAACAATTTGCGGAAGGGGACTTGATCCTGAGAAAGGTGGATGCGGCAAGGAGATCGGCGGCAGTAGGGAAGCTCAACCCCAATTGGGAAGGCCCGTACATTGTCCAGGAAGCACTAAGGTCAGGGGGGTATCGCCTCCGAAATATGGAGGGCGAGACCCTAAATCACACCTGAAGTGGTGATGACTTCAAGCATTTCTACCCGTGAAAATATGTACGTCCACTTCAATAAATATGAAATCTTTTGATGCTCCAACTCTTTTGCAGATCAAGTTTGTTATTAGTAAAGCTTAGTTCTGAGACGCTCCCGTTGTCGGGCTTCCACCTAGCTGGAAGGACCGGGGAATAAAAGGAATATCTTCTCGCTCTGGGATTAGGTCCCGGGATGCTCCCGCTGTCAGGCTTCCACCTAGCTGGCAGGGCCGGGATCCCCGTTGGACGTCGTTATGACCCTGGGGCTAAGTCTGGTTGATGCTCAACACCCGTCGTCAAGCTCTCACCTAGTTGATTGGGCCGATAGTAGCGCCCGGAGGTTGGCCAAAGGAATATCTTCTCGCTCTGCGGTTAGGTATCGGGATGCTCCCGCTGTCCGGCTTCCACCTAGCTGGCAGGGTCGGGATCCCATTGGACATCGTTATGACCCTGGGGCTGAGTCCGGTTGATGTTCAACACCCGCCTTAAGGCTCTCACCTAACTAATTGGGCCGGTGGTAGCGCCCGGAGGTTGGCCAAAGGAATATCTTCTCGCTCTGGGGTTAGGTCCCGGGATGCTCCCGCTGTCAGGCTTACACCTAGCTGACAGGGTCGGGATCCCCGTTGGACGTCGTTATGACTCTGGGGCTGAGTCTGGTTGATGCTCAACACCCGCCGTCAGGCTCTCACCTAGCTGATTGGGTCGGTGGTAGCGCCCGGAGGTTGTCCAAAGGAATACCTTCTCACTCTGGGGTTAGGTCTCGGGATGCACCCGCTATCAGGCTTCCACCTAGCTGGCAGGGCCGGGATCCCCGTTGGACGTCGTTATGACCATGGGGCTGAGTCCGGTTGATGCTCAACACCCGTCGTCAGGCTCTCACCTATGTGATTGGGTCGGTGGTAGCGCCAGGAGGTTGGCCAAATGAATATCTTCTCGCTCTGGGGTTAGGTCCCGGGATGCTCCCGCTGTCAGGCTTCCACCTAGCTGGCAGGGTCGGGATCCCCGTTGGACGTCGTTATGACCCTGGGGTTGAGTTCGGCTGATGCTCAGCATCCGCAGTCAGGCTTCCACCTAGCTGATTGGGCCGATGGTAGCGCCCGGTGGTTGATCAAGGGAAAATAGAACCCTTGTTCCAGGGCTGTCCAAAGTCGCTTCGGTTGTCAGGCTTTCACCCAGCTAACAGGGCGGGGGTCCTCGGTAAGTTTTCAAGACAAGTCCTCAACTAATCTCACCAATAAAACAGATCCAAAGGCTAAGGTTTTCTTTAAAGAAAGGATAAGGTCTCGGAAAGATCTCGTCAAGTAAGGGGATCTCGTCAGTCTAAAGAGGGTAAGCCAATGCGAGTGTCAAGAGCTCGCTCTCGCAGGCCCAAGAACTTGCACGCGCGTGGGCTAAAAGGGCGAGAACGGCGCGAAGTCTAATCCTAAGCAAAAAGTCGGCCTAAGGGGTCGCGAGATGTTCAGGCCCTGGATTAAGCGGGAGCGCAAGTCAAATGCATTTCAAAGTACCGCGTTACTCGGCATCAAGAAGAATAAAACGGAGATGTGAGAATTTTTATAACAATGTATTTCATTTATCCAAAATTTTTACATTGACAAAGGGGGACAAGGCCCGAAAGAAAAAGTACAAGCGAAAGCACAAGAAAGGAGGGGGCGAGAGCCTCAGGGCGATGAGGTCGAGTACTCGCTCTCGCCAGAATCCTCATCCGCGCTCAGCATGGACCCGGGAACAGGCTAGAAGAGCTTCGGCATCAAGATCTCGGTTGTCACCTTCTCGTCATCGTTGTTTAGGAAGCTGGCCTGCTGCATCATCTGGAGCGCGTGCCTGGCTCCCATGATGGCATGCTCCCGCATCATCAGGTCGATCTCATGTTGAGTGTACAGTAGGGCCTCCTTCTTCTCGCCCGGGGGAGGAGGGATCAGCGAGTCGATCCACTGCTGATTTTGGGCCATTATCCGCCTGTTCTCGTCCTCTAGATGGGCGACACGCGCGTCCTTTGCGGCGACGGTCGCGGCATCCTGCAAAATGACCAAGGATCAAGGCGAGAGTAAAAAGTATGGCGAATATACAAGGGAGCAAGAATTTACCACTCCCGCCTCTCGCAGGGTGAGATCCTTCTTGGAGGCCGCGAGCTCCTCCTTCAGCTTTTTCACCTCCGAGCAGAGAGAGGATCGCGCCGCGCTAACATCCGCCAGTTGACGCGCAAGGCGGACGCTACGGCGCGCTGACATATGCGCGAGCTCGAGGGCGCGGAATTGGGCCTGTAAGCTCTCGTAGGCGAGTGACTTTGTTAACGCCCTGTCATAGTAGGCGGCGCTGTCCAGCCCATACATGTCGAAGGCCAATGCATAGGCCTGGCCAGAGACTGTATCGCCTTCCTGCCAAGAAGGGAGCACGGTAGAGATAGAGGTCCTGTTAGCCTTGCGATCCCACACCAACAGGGGCTCTTCGCGGTCGTTCAGCACATCCTCACCCAGGCCAAAGTTCCTGTGGCCCCTGGGTTCCGGCTTCTCCTGTACCAAGGTCCCACCGGTCTCTCCCGCCCTCTTCACCATACCGTCGGAGCCGTTTTTAGGAGAATCAATGGTAATCTCCTTTCCCTTGCCGAGATCAGCAGTGGTTAGCTTCTCGACAGTTGTGGGTTTCTCGGCAGCTTTTGGTTTCTCGTCAGTTTTTGGCTTCTCAGCAGCTTTTGACTTCTCGGTAGCTGCTGGTTTCTCGGAAGTTGGTTTCTTGGAAGGAGGCGGAGATGGCGGTGCGTCAGGCCTCCGCTTTTTGTCGCTTGATTTCGGCAGCGGCTTCAGCGAGCTCCTACAAGTCGTCGCGGTGGCCTCGGCGCGAGCCATCTCGGCAGAAGATTTGTGCTGCCAGGAGATGGGAGGTTGAGGGGAAGATCTCGCACCCCTGCACAAATATCGTAATTTCAACGCAATTTCAACGGCTTCTTTTTGCGCTCGTTGTGTAGTAAGATCCGTGGAGGGAGGCTGATGTTGTATCCAGGCTTCCACCAGAGTTTTGTCCTTGGCCACAAAAGAGGTCAAGTCACCTGTCGTCCCGAGATTCAAAGATTGAAGCGCGGAGAAGATATCAAACAAGTATAGCAAGTTGTCTTTGCCGGAGTAGAGAGAGTGAAGCTTCGCCCACATTCCCTTAGTAGTCTCATGATACATGTTCATGTGATATGGCTCGGTATCCATGCAATTGAGGATCCAGGATTGAACCCGGCCGTCATCACGAAATCACTCGTCAGTAGGGGCAATAGGAACGTCCCGGATAAGGTGATGAAGAAGACCTTCAGTTTGTAGAACACGGCGAACCGAATGCACCCATTCCACAAAGTTGTGTTTCCCGCTGAGAAATGGTGGTTATCCGAAACTCGTCGCGGACTTCAGGAGAGGGAGTCGCAGCACGAGCGGGAAGAGAGGAAGCAGTCGTGGAGTCCATGACAGCAAAAGGAAGTCGCAGCGGCTAGAGGAGAAGCCGGTGAGTAGAGGAGCAGCGGCCAAGACAGTGGCCGGCGAACAAGAGGGGGCGGGTAGAGCAACGCACGAACAAGATTAAGCCGCAACGACTAGAAGAGAGACCGACAAACAAGATGAGTTGTGGGTAGAGCAATAGAGCGGTCGAGCGGGTAGAGAAGCAGACCGGTCGAGTAGGAACTACGGAAGCAGACCAGCTTGTAGAGAAGCGGACCGGTCGAGCGGGTAGACAAGCCGACCGCGACAAGTCCACGATGGATAGAGGCAATCCGCGACAAAAAGAGATTGACGGATCGAAGCAGTCCGCGACTAATAGAGGCAGTTCGCAACAAGAAGTCGACGGATAGAAGCAGTCCACGACGAATAGAGGCAGTTCGCGATAAGAAAAGGTCAGCGGATAGAAGCAGTCTGCGACGGATAGAGACATTCCACGACAAGAAGAGGTCGCGGGTAGAGAGGAGATAACCGCGACAAGAGCAGACCGAGGGCCCCACAACAAAGCTTATAAAAGCTCGGGGGGTGCGGGGGTTGGGGGGAAGAGTGGAACCACGAAAGAGGAGCGGGTAAAGAAATGGAGGTCAGCGGGTAGGAAGCGAACAGGAACCCGCGGACAGCGGCAGTAGACCGCCCGGAGAGAAACAGGGTAGGCGGTTAAAAACGAACAGGACGCGCTCCAGAGGATCAGAGCTTTGATACCATATTGAAGAGTGGATTAAACCTTGTATATCCTTCTTGAATTACAAAATACAAGTATGAGTACAAATATATAGGGAGAAGAGAGAGAATCATCTCTTATACAAGATGTGAGACTAATACATAAGAAAGAGGAAAACCTATAATGGGCCTTTAAAAACAGTTTTCTAACAGAAACAAAATTTAATTATAATTGTTGTTAAACATAAGTTAATACTACCCTTATACACATGCGTTTGGCCTTGCAAAATTAAAACATTTCATAAAAACACTAGGTAAAACCTTTGTATGTCATTTCTTCAGCAGGGTCATTAAGCTCATAATGCCAACCCTCTTGTTGAAATATCTGAAAATCCTCCACGCATTTAGGAAAAAATACAGCATCTAAGTACACATCTACCAGGTTGTAGAAATCCTGCAAATTAACAAAAAAATCAAGTCAACTCGATTAAAGCGTCATAAAAAATTTAACATGAATACTTGTTAACAAAATAGCAAAAACAATCCATCTTGGTTGGATGGCCCTGAGAAAATTAACATGACATGTAAAGGAAAGAGAACAACTTACCTTGGTATTGGTTGAAGCAACCGGATAACAAGTTCTGTCTGGATAGGTGAACGCATTTAAAAAGGTATTCAGGCTGCCTTTCAAGAGCTCAACGAATGGTTCTTTCAAAGGATACTTCCTAGATCCACATAGAACACTATGTTCAAGAATGTGAGGGATGCCAGTAGAATCTTTCCTGCAAAACAAAAAAGTTGTAGTAATGAGATGTTTATGGATGTGGAAAATGATAAGAGATTGGCACTGTTTGGAGCACGGTGGGTAGGATTTCTCACAAATATTATAGTTCGTGAATAATTCAAGATTCGATCGGTGAATATCGATTAAAATTCATATTTTTCGAATCCAAATTTGAATTTGGATTCGAATAATTTTTTAATCCAAATCCGAATAATTCTATTTATGTTTGAAGGATTTGTGAATAGTTCGTGAATACTATAATATTTAGTTAAATAAAACTAATATATGTAATTAAATATTAAATATAAATATATTTGAAGGTTATATTTGATTAAATATTATAAAATTTGAATTCGAATCTGAATTTGAATGTGAATTCGAATCCAACATTTCATGACGAATCTGATACCAAATGTTCAAACGAATCCGAATCTCAATCCAAATTTCTGCATTTCATGTGAAATTTGATTGAAGAGTTATTCTATTAGTTTCATGAACACCCGTACCGGCGGGGCTCCATCAGGTGACAAATGGAATCTAATGATAAATGGAGGTCCTCATCTTCAGAGAGCAATGGAGCCCCACCAGAAAATTTTTTTTCTCATTGGAGGCAGACGCCATCCGAGCCTGAGGGCGTTGTTTGGGGTGCCTCCATTTTCCACCACTCCGATGGAAAATGAAACTGCACTGGTGACCCAAGCGAGCCCTAAAAGCTCAATTGTTCTACTATGTTTCATAAAATGTCTAGAACTATCAGCGCGTAAAAATGCAAAAAAAAAACATAAGTGTATACTCACGGAGGAGTTCGAAAAACTATGCCAAAAACTTTATTTTCATCGTCATTTGATACAGATATTACTTCTGCACCAGTCTTCTTGTGTTTGTAAAGAACAGCAGCTGATTTGCACTCGCTTATGAATTGTTCGGATATCTTGTCAAAACCAAGCTTCTCAGCAATGTCATGGCCAGCATCAAAATCTGATCAAAGATAGATATAATTAATTACTATCGTGTCTGTGGCGTCAAACAGAGATAGGAGAAACCTATCATTTCCATACACCTCCACTAATCTAGAATTACACCCTGCGTGCTTACATACGAGTAAGGACGATCGGCGAACCAGTATCCGATCAGCGAAATCATAAATGCGAGAGGGTGGGATAAGTAAAGACAAACAAGACAACCAAACGGAAGTTTACCTTGGGCGGCGGGATGAGGCGAGGTGGAAACGGCGCTGGGGGGAAACGAGAAGTACCTCCTGAGGCGTACGGGTGGAGCAGAACTCGTCGCCGGCTGCCACCGGAAAGCGGCGGCGCCATAGAGGAACTGTGGTTGCTTCTTACATCTGTGAGGACCGGAGGAGAGGAGACGGGGCCTGGGCCTAGGTCGGAAGAGGATGCGCCGGCAGACGGAGGTGGAACGCGTGGATAAAGATCGAAGAAGAGCTACTCTCTCCATTGAGGTAGAAGGGTCTCAGAAGCGGGGGAAGATAGGGTTCTCAGCTCTCGCTTCTTATACCGTTCACTTAAAAAGAGATTAACATTTTACAAATATTAAAAATGTTTATCATAAATTCTAAGGCTCTTCCTGGAAAATAATTTCTGGGTCCGCTATGGGCTCAAGGGGGTGGTGATCTTGAGGTTCAATTGAGCTTCAAACTCTTATGTTTTTTTCTTTGTTTTTCTTTTTTATTTCGGCGGAATCACCGGCGTCGATTATGTGATATCAACTGCTTAAATTTCATTTGTGCTCAGAAAAAGAAGTATTACTCGTACGCAATTATTATTTCTCTTCTTGTGAGGGTAAGACTATGTTTGGCATGGCAGTGGCGGTCATGAACATGTGATTAAATTGTCATTTGTTAACGCTCACCTAAACAACTTCATTCACTTTTATGTTCAAACGAATGATGTTTGTTACGTGATCCTTAATGAATGACGTTTTAACACATGCGTTTATGATCGTCACTGTTGATGCGCGAAAACGGCATCGCCTAGTTAACACGGAGGGGGTGTTCGATCTCACAAGCTAGAAGAGGAAGCGGATGAAGGTTGCGGGGGAAGATGAAGCTTTTGAGTGCTCGAGAGTGGAGCAAACACTTGTTTGAGGGCTGCAGGGATAGAGGAGAGGGTTGTTGAGAGCAGCCGGGAAGGCTGATGAGCAAGAGAGGAGGTTGATCAGGAGCTGTCGAGCAGACGGTTACCTGGACGGTTGTGCTTGCAGGTTGGAGCCGAGAGAACTGAGTTGAGCTAAGAAGAAGAGAGGGGGGCTGCTAGCAGCGACAACAGCAGACTTCGTCCGCCGCGGCTTAAATGTCACTCTTGCGACGGACTTTTCTTTGATTAATATCGAGTTATTACAGCTTGCAATACACCTTTACAAGAAATCAATAAAGTGGTACAATGAGGAAGCGGGTGGCTAAGGAAAGAGTGCCAGAGGAAGCCGCGCGGACTGAGGAGCTAGGTCGGCAGGCCGCGCGGTTAAGGGAAAAACGGAGACCGCGCGGACTGGGAATCGAGGCCAGCAGGCCGCGCGCGGCTAGGAGAAGAGAAGCGGCGGAATGGGAAAAGGAGTCTGCAGGGGTTGAGCTTGTTGCGGGCTGTCTTCGAGCGTGAGCACCTTGCGATGTTGAGTCCTCTCAAAATGAGAGGCATGGGGGTCTATGTATAGGCCCGAGGAGGTAACAGCTTCCGGTGACATTACCCCCGGTGAGACGGTGATTGGAGCGAGAAGAGGAAGGAGTCCGCTGAGTCCGCCACAAGTCGTGCGGACTGGAACTTGTTTCTGGAGCTGGTTCTGCTGCCTAGCAGACTGCGAGGAGAATCCGCGGAATCTGCCGCTGCTGAACTGGGCACGCGCTAAGGGTGCGAGCTGAGGAGTGCCCGCTGAGTCCGCCGAGTCTGCACGAGGCTGTGCGGTCTGGGAATGCCTTGAGGAGGTTCTGCTGTTTGGCGGATTGCGAGGAGAATCCGCGGAGTCTGTCACAACTGATTGAGCCCGCGCCAAGGCTGTGCGGGCTGAAGAGGTGTTGACCCCGCTGCTGGAGAGAAGCGGGTGCTGGTGTAAGACCCCCCTCCCCGGATCCCAAAACACGGCACGAAGGGGGAGTCTTATGCCCGGAACAGCCGCCTTGCGGTAGCATTAGCACACGGGCTAACCTGTACCACAAGACGCCTATTCCGCCGGCTACAATAATATCAATAAATCATGCCAACCCAACCAAATAAATAAATATCCAGAAGTCAAAATCCACACTAAGTTATAATGTCTCAATACATCAATAATGAGAAGCTAAAACATGCTTCTACAATATATCAGTGTACAGCTAAACATTGCCCAAACGGGCTACATCAGAGTAATCAAAACACTAACATCTGTAACAGACGGTATCGACGGCACCGTCACATCAGGCCCTGTCTCCCTGGCCTAGCTGTCCTGCTGCGTAGTCTGCGGCTGCTCTACCTGCGGCGTGACCTCCTAAAAAGGAAGACGTAGCAACCGTTAGTCGAAACGACTAAGTGGTTTCACATCCGCTCCCCCGGCGACTCCTCGGCACCGGGCGGAGAAAAGGAACAAGAGTATAGTATATAATAAGTATGCAAGTAAAGGAAGTACAAGCAGGTGGCAAGGTAATGTAAGAGTAACAACATCATAATCAGCATTTAAGTAAGAGCTACACTAAACTAGCAAGTATAAGTAACAGCAGGAAAGTAACTTAACTTATAAGAATGCTCATACAAACTTATAAGTTAAGGATCGGGTTACATAAAAGTAACTCATCGTATAAGAGTGCTCATACAAACTTATACGATGAGCATCTTGTGGTGCAATGATATGAAATGCTATGAATGCTATGCAATGACTCACTCATGCACACCCATGCAATTGCTATGTCGACACAGACTATAGTTCCCACTTTTCGAGCAGGTAGCTAACCTCTCAGGCATCAGCCGCCGTGGCCAGGCGGTGACA
Source organism: Platanthera guangdongensis (assembly GCA_039583875.1). Classification (NCBI taxonomy): domain Eukaryota; kingdom Viridiplantae; phylum Streptophyta; class Magnoliopsida; order Asparagales; family Orchidaceae; genus Platanthera; species Platanthera guangdongensis. The sequence goes on along the minus strand of CM077151.1, from coordinate 6,856,710 downwards.
GTAGAACGGGCACTTCTACTACTAGGCGGGTATCACACTACTTCACATAGGCCTCTGTACGCCTCAACGCTAAGAACACAACAGCGGAGCCCATGCGTACTATGGCCCAGCGGGGTCTTGGGTAGATGTGCACCAAGAACACAGCCCGAACTGGCCTTGCGTGACCCGGAAGGGGCCTCGGAAGAAAGCACGAGGACACAGCCCAACCGTTCACATGGTCGGAGGGGCCTCAGGACGTGAACACCGAGGACACAGCCCAAACCGACCAAGTCTAACTGCCAACTCCCGTCGGTGTGACGACTGGCGAGTCCGTAGACCTGCCACACTATCCTTAACCCAGGATTACGACACCGCGTGTCGACTCACACCACATGCAAATATCACATCAACATATCATGGAAGGGGCCTCGGAGTGAGCACGAGGACACAGCCCAACCATCCATCCACACCTTATCTCAACACAACCCAAAACAAGTGGCGGTCAACACCGCACTTTCAAACTTACACAATACTACCCATAGGAAGGCGACGCTCTAAGTATTGGACTACCAAATTCAATCCACTATTCAACATTCACATGGCCATGAGTTATCCTTCTATATGTCATATCAGGTGATTTCAACACAATATATCAAGATGCATATGTATACAAATCTACTAACTTTTAACAAGTCAAATCATTCAAGTATACTATCTTACAATTCGATCACATGGAGTCCGATTAATAATCTTCATCATTTATGCAACTGAATTAATTATTCATAAAAGTTTATCCCAGCCTCAGGGTTACCTGTGATATTAGTTTCTCCGAATCCAAATCCAAATGTTATAAAACCCAGATTTTTAAGTGCAGGAATAGTCTGGACAGCAACTTCAACCGGAGATTCCCGAGGCTACAGAATCTGGCGACGTCGTGTAACCCCTCGATGGAAAGGTATTTCCGAGGTCTACAACTCTCGTATTCAGACCTCAACCCAAATTTGACGTTATCCTATCTGAAATCGGACTTGAAGTCTGCTGCGTACAGAACACAGTTTCTGTGTACAGGGACTGCCGGACAGCAACTCGATTAGGTTTTCCCGGGGCCACAGACATCACCTGAAGTCGTTCAACCACTCGTTGGAAAGGTATTTCCAAGGGCTTCAACTTTCGTGTTTAGCCAAAAGCCCAGATCTGCCCATATCCTACATAAAAAGGGCCTATAAGATCGCTGCGCGCAGAATACAGATTCTGCGCGCATCTTAAAGGAAAATGAACGACATCGGTTCGTCTTCCTCCTCAAGGCGATCGTTTCTAAATTTTCCAGAAATATTCTCCTCCCTTATTCAACCTCAAAGGCCATAAACTCCTCACGAGACCATCCACCCATCGTCATATTGAAGAAAAGGGGAAGGGTTGAAGAGATCTAAAAATCTAGGATTCAAATCCTAGCATGACCAAACCTAGAAATCTTCTCCTCTCCATCAAGCTCTCTTGAACCGATGTCTCTCCTAAATATCTAGGATCTAGCACCAAGGGAGAGGGTAGGAAACTCACATTGGCTCCAGCGGTACCACCATTTCTAGCCATGGATCTCGTAGTTCTCCTTGGCGGCATCTTCTCTTTCACGGCGATGGCGAATCTCCTCCGGTAGAACTTGCTCCAGCGGTTTTCCTCTCACCAGGAGTTCTCACAAGAGATAGGGGGTGAAATGAGAGTGAAAACGGCTAGGGTTTCCTCTGCCCCTTATAAGCAAAATATGACACGGGTAGGGACACGGCCGTGTCCGTACCCGTGTCCAGCTTCCGCGAAACGGCCGTGGCGGTTTCCATGTCGGTTCAATGTTTGACACGGGTAGGGACACCCGTGTTCACATGACACGGCCGTGTGCCTGGCCGTGTCATTGGCCGTGTACTACTCGGGTTGCATCTCGACACTTCTCGTCGAGCTCAACTCGACGCACACGGGTAGGGACACGCCCGTGTCACTACCCGTGTTCCCCGCTCGACGATTCTCGACGATTCTCGACAATCTCGACACGGCTCGTCGAGATCATCTCGACGCACACGGGTAGGGACACGCCCGTGTCACTACCCGTGTCACACGCACACGGGTAGGGACACGCCCGTGTCTCTACCCGTGTCGCTACCCATGCCTTTTACACTGATTTCTCCACGTCACCACAAGTGCAGCCCAATTCCCGGCACTTCTCAGGACTCGAGTCAACCCTCCTGACTCAAAACACACACACACTAGGGGCCTAGAGCGATTCGGGACGTTACAAATCCTATAAACAAAATAAAAGATTTCGTCCCCGAAATCAGGCTTAGGCTGTGGGGAGAAGAGCATAACAGGAAATTTAACATATGCTTTTAAATAAGATTACCCTGAGCAAACAACTCCGGGTGGCGTTGCTGCATTAAATCCATTGGCTCCCACGTGTACTCTTCTTTCCCATGATTCGACCATTGTACCTTCACCAAGGGCACACTTTTGCGGCGCAAAGTCCTTGTCTCGTTGTCAACAATCCGCACCGGCTCTAGTCGCACAGACCTATCTGATGCCACTGCACCATCAGTAGTGGGAATATACTGGTCGGGCCGCAACAGTGCTTTTCGAAGCGACGACACATGGAACACGTCGTGGAGATTTTCTAGTTCCGGTGGTAACTCCAACCGATAGGCCAACGGGCCAATCCTTTCCAATATTGTATAAGGCCCAACATACCTTGGGCTGAGCTTTTTCACTCCACGCACCCGCGACACTCCATGCATCGGCCGAATCTTGAGGAACACTTTTTCGCCCACTTGGAACTCCACCATCCGGTGCCTTTTATTGTAATATTTCGCCTGCCGACTTTGAGCCTCCAACATGCGATCCCGTATCAATCTGACCGCCGCATCAGTATCATCTATATATTCATTTCCCAAGGCTTTCGGATCTTCATCCTGCACCCAAGACAAGGGGGTCATACACCTTCTTCCGTAAAGGGCTTCATGGGGCGCCATACCGATGCTCGCTTGATGACTATTGTTGTAGGAGAATTCCACCAGGGGCAAGAGTCTTTCCCACGGCTCTCCTCTGTCCAACACACATAACCTCAATAAATCCTCCAGCGTTCTGATGATCCGCTCTGACTGCCCGTCAGTGTGTGGATGAAACGCGGTACTAAAGGTTAGGCGTGAGCCCAAATACGCCTGTACCGCCTTCCACTCATTGGATGTAAACCGACCATCCCGATCCGAAACAATTGTCTTGGGCACGCCATGATACCGTACAAATTGCTCCACAAAAAGGCGTACCAAAACATCCACGTGCGCTTCCTTCTTCATTGGAATGAACCGGGCCACCTTTGTCAGTCGATCCACAATAACCCACACTGAATCATTCCCGGAGCGTGAGCGAGGCAACCCATGGACAAAGTCCATGGAGATGTCCTCGAACTTCCATTCGGGGATGGGCAATGACTGCAACAAACCACCGGGACTCCTGCATTCAGCCTTCACCCTTTGGCAAGCTTCGCAATGTGTAACATAGTAGCGAACATCCTTCTTCATTCCCGGCCAACACATGGTCTTCCGCAGTCCGGCGTACATCTTAGCAATACCCGGATGCACTGAATATTGAGAGGAATGCGCCTCTCTCAATATATCTTCCCGAATTTTGCCGCCCTTGGGAATATAAAGTCGGCCTCGAAGATAAACGAGGCCGTCTTTTAGTGTGTACTCATCGGTGGTCCCATCTTCAATTGCCTTGATTGCCGGGGCCAAGGCCGCATCCATTCCTTGCTCCACCCGAATCCGGTCTCGGATATCACAAATTATGCTCATGTTGGCCAAATACTCCGCATGCTCTGCCGAAGGAGCCTTGAATACTAGAGTAATTTCCATCTCTTCGACCATCCGAGCCAACTCCATACTCATCAACCGAGACTCTGGGCTAGAGCCTGGCGCTTTTCTACTCAAGGCATCGGCTACCGAGTTCGCTTTCCCGGGGCGGTAGTTCATGGTGAACTCATAGTCGCATAGAAATTCCAACCACCGCCGTTGTCTCAGGTTCAACTCCTTCTGAGTGTGAACATACTTCAAGTTTTTATGATCGGAAAAGATCTCGCAGTGCACGCCATATAAATAATGTCTCCAGACCTTCAAAGCGAACACCACTGCTCCCAACTCCAAATCATGAACCGGGTAATTGATTTCATGTTTCTTTAACTGCCTTGAAGCATAAGCGATCACATGCCCGTGCTGCATCAGCACCGCTCCCATCCCTTGGTATGATGCATCCGTGTAAACTTGGAATCCTTCCTTCCCAGACGGTAGTGCAAGGATGGGGGCGGAGGTAAGCCTATCTTTCAATTCTTGAAACGTCGCCTCACATTGAGGTGTCCACTCGAATGGCACACCCTTCTTCGTCAAGGAGGTAAGGGGAAGGGCAATCTTGGAAAATCCTTTCACGAACTTGCGGTAGTACCCAGCAAGTCCAAGAAAGCTTCGTACATCGGCCGCCGACTTCAAGGGCGACCACTCCTTCACGGCCCGCACCTTAGCTGGATCCACAGCTAATCCTGCTCCACTGATCACATGCCCCAAGAAGGCAACCTCCTTAAGCCAGAATTCACACTTGCTAAACTTGGCATACAAGGCGTGCTCCTTCAATTTCTTCAAAACTAGGGTCAGGTGCTCGACATGCTCCTCCTCCGTCTTTGAGTAGACTAAGATGTCGTCGATGAAAACGATGACGAAGATGTCCAAGTATGGTTCAAACACCTTGTTCATCAGGCTCATGAATGCCGAAGGTGCATTCGTGAGCCCAAACGGCATTACTGTGAACTCATACAAACCATATCTCGAACTGAAGGCTGTTTTCTGAATATCCCCCTCTTGTATCCTCAACTGATAGTATCCGGAGCGCAAGTCTAGTTTAGAGAACCAATGTGCTCCCACTAATTGATCGAACAACTCGTCGATCCGAGGTAGCGGATAAGTGTTCCGCACCGTTAATCGATTGAGTTCCCGATAATCTATGCACAATCGCAGGGTTCCATCCTTCTTCTTTACGAACAACACGGGGGCACCCCATGGTGATGAACTGGGGCGAACGAACCCTGAATCTACTAGTTCTTGTAGTTGAACTCTAAACTCCGCGAGTTCTTTCGGGGCCATTCTGTACGGAGTCTTAGATACAGGCTTGGCACCTGGTACTAAATTAATCTGGAAATCGACCTCTCTATGCGGTGGTAATCCTGGTAGCTTCTCAGGAAATACCTCGGGAAAATCCCGCACAACCCGTACATCCTTTAATTCCAACGCTTCCTCCTTCAACTCGAACCAGATCATGAAGACCTCGTCCCCCTTCATATGAGCTTTTACAACCTGGACGGAAGATAACATCATGCGAGGAGCGAAGCCAATACCTTGGAAGATGACGTCAGAGTCTCCATGTCTCAAATAGATCCGCTTCTCCGCGCAGTCGATCCTTGCGAAGTGCCAATCGAGCCATGTCATGCCCAAAATGATGTCAAACTCCGGCATTCTCAGAACCGTGGCCGGTGTATCAAAGGCCTTCCCATCAATAAATAACTCCAACTCGCACTTGGCGGTCGCGATCATCTCCGAGCCGTCCGGAAGGCGTACATGTCGGGCTATTCCCGTGAAGTACTGAACATCCCCCACGCCTTTTATGAAATCCTCGGACACAAAAGAGTGTGAGGCACCGGTATCGAACAGCGCATAGGCCGTCTTCCCACCAATAATCACGGTGCCTAAGTGCCAACGACCAAAACTTATTGCTAGTGTCTAATAAGTTCTATTCAATTCATGTTAAACCATGCAAATATGTAAACTAATTAAATCATACCTGCAATCACATCTTGTGGGTTCCGTTCCTGCGCCATGTCAAGCGCGTACACCTGATCCCGGACCGGTCCGAGGTTTCCTCTTGGCGGTCCTCGTCCTCGACCACGCATATATCCCCATCCTCGTGGAGCTGGTGGAGGGAGAGCAGGAGGGAGAGCAGGAGGGAGAGCAGGAGGGACGTTCCCATATAGCTGCGGGCAAAAACGTCGGATGTGGCCCGGCTGGTTGCATTCGAAGCACACCAGACCACGACGCCCTTCAGGTTGTTGAAATCGCTGAGGCTGTGGGGGTGGAGGCAACGCAGGCGGCTGCGGAACTGGATGCTCCACCCTATAGTTTCGGTGGACACGCCCTCCACCTCTTTGATAACCTCTTCCTCCTCTGAAGTCCCGTCTCCTTCTATTACTTGGGCCGGCTTCCATCAAGTCCTTCGCAGGCCTCTTACTACATCCCATGTGGTCCGCCTCCAATCTTTTCGTCATATCAATGATCTCCGCCAAGCTACCATCCGCTATAAACAAAAGGGACTGCCTTAGGGGATCTCGCAGCCCTTTATAGAAGCGCTTGGCATAACCTCTGTCATCCAACTCATAAGAGTCCGCAAACCTTGCGAGATGCTGGAATTCCCGCTGGTATTCTGTGACCGACTTTGATCCCTGCTTTAGTAGAAGGAACCTCTGCTCAAGCTCATCTCGGGCCGATGTAGGGATAAAGTGCTCCAAGAAAACACCCGAGAATTCACTCCAACTTATCTCTGTGTAGATCCGGCCTTGGAAGGTAGAGCCCATGAGGGACTTCCACCACCTCTTCGCATGTAAGTCCAAGACGGACACTGCCAATGTCACTGCCATGTTGGCTGGGCAACGGATACCGGCCAACAACTCCTGTATCGTGTCTAGCCATTCCTCTATACGTACGGCTGACTCCGTCCCAAGGTAGACGGGAGGGGAGAGAGCCCGGAAGGTGCTCAGCCAGTTGGAGCTCGGGGCTTGTTGTTGCACCGGAGCCTGCTGTGCCTTAAAAGCATCAAGAATGGCGGTGAGCGTCTGCCCCAACTCAGACTGTTCGAACTGAGTGGGTATGGGAGGGGTAGGAGTGCCCCCCATCGGCTCAACATGCAGTGGAATCTACACGTACACGACAAATTTGTGGTCAGGTTGGCTAAACTTAAGGTCTAAGTTGGACAAACTTAATGTGAATTACATATGGGCACACCACTGCTTCCGCTAAGTCAGTTTGTCCCCAAACTGACTAACCAAACGGGGGTGGCACCATTGTTGAATGACTTCGTAGTTGAGGATCGTGGCAAACTGATACCATTTGTAAGACCCCCCTCCCCGGATCCCAAAACACGGCACGAAGGGGGAGTCTTATGCCCGGAACAGCCGCCTTGCGGTAGCATTAGCACACGGGCTAACCTGTACCACAAGACGCCTATTCCGCCGGCTACAACAATATCAATAAATCATGTCAACCCAACCAAATAAATAAACATCCAGAAGTCAAAATCCACACTAAGTTATAATGTCCCAATACATCAATAATGAGAAGCTAAAACATGCTTCTACAATATATCAGAGTACAGCTAAACATTGCCCAAACGGGCTACATCAGAGTAATCAAAACACTAACATCTGTAACAGACGGTATCGACGGCACCGTCACATCAGGCCCTGTCTCCCTGGCCTGGCTGTCCTGCTGCGTAGTCTGCGGCTGCTCTACCTGCGGCGTGACCTCCTAAAAAGGAAGACGTAGCAACCGTTAGTCGAAACGACTAAGTGGTTTCACATCCGCTCCCCCGGCGACTCCTCGGCACCGGGCGGAGAAAAGGAACAAGAGTATAGTATATAATAAGTATGCAAGTAAAGGAAGTACAAGCAGGTGGCAAGGTAATGTAAGAGTAACAACATCATAATCAGCATTTAAGTAAGAGCTACACTAAACTAGCAAGTATAAGTAACAGCAGGAAAGTAACTTAACTTATAAGAATGTCCATACAAACTTATAAGTTAAGGATCGGGTTACATAAAAGTAACTCATCGTATAAGAGTGCCCATACAAACTTATACGATGAGGATCTTGTGGTGCAATGATATGAAATGCTATGAATGCTATGCAATGACTCACCCATGCACACCCATGCAATTGCTATGTCGACACAGACTATAGTTCCCACTTTTCGAGCAGGTAGCTAACCTCTCAGGCATCAGCCGCCGTGGCCAGGCGGTGACAGTAGAACGGGCACTTCTACTACTAGGCGGGTATCACACTACTTCACCTAGGCCTCCGTACGCCTCAACGCTAAGAACACAACAGCGGAGCCCATGCGTACTATGGCCCAGCGGGGTCTTGGGTAGATGTGCACCAAGAACACAGCCCGAACTGGCCTTGCGTGACCCGGAAGGGGCCTCGGAAGAAAGCACGAGGACACAGCCCAACCGTTCACATGGTCGGAGGGGCCTCGGGACGTGAACACCGAGGACACAGCCCAAACCGACCAAGTCTAACTGCCAACTCCCGTCGGTGTGACGACTGGCGAGTCCGTAGACCTGCCACACTATCCTTAACCCAGGATTACGACACCGCGTGTCGACTCACACCACATGCAAATATCACATCAACATATCATGGAAGGGGCCTCAGAGTGAGCACGAGGACACAGCCCAACCATCCATCCACACCTTATCTCAACACAACCCAAAACAAGTGGCGGTCAACACCGCACTTTCAAACTTACACAATACTACCCATAGGAAGGCGACGCTCTAAGTATTGCACTACCAAATTCAATCCACTATTCAACATTCACATGACCATGAGTTATTCTTCTATATGTCATATCAGGTGATTTCAACACAATATATCAAGATGATATGTATACAAATCTACTAACTTTTAACAAGTCAAATCATTCAAGCATACTATCTTACAATTCGATCACATGGAGTCCGATTAATAATCTTCATCATTTATGCAACTGAATTAATTATTCATAAAAGTTTATCCCAGCCTCAGGGTTACCTGTGATATTAGTTTCTCCGAATCCAAATCCAAATGTTATAAAACCCAGATTTTTAAGTGCAGGAATAGTCTGGACAGCAACTTCAACCGGAGATTCCCGAGGCTACAGGAATCCGGCGACGTCGTGTAACCCCTCTATGGAAAGGTATTTCCGAGGTCTACAACTCTCGTATTCAGACCTCAACCCAGATTTGACGTTATCCTATCTGAAATCGGACTTGAAGTCTGCTGCGTACAGAACACAGTTTCTGTGTACAGGGACTGCCGGACAGCAACTCGATTAGGTTTTCCCGGGGCCACAGACATCACCTGAAGTCGTGCAACCACTCGTTGGAAAGGTATTTCCAAGGGCTTCAACTTTCGTGTTTAGCCAAAAGCCCAGATCTGCCCATATCCTACATAAAAATGGCCTATAAGATCGCTGCGCGCAGAATACAGATTCTGCGCGCATCTTAAAGGAAAATGAACGACATCGGTTCGTCTTCCTCCTCAAGGCGATCGTTTCTAAATTTTCCAGAAATATTCTCCTCCCTTATTCAACCTCAAAGGCCATAAACTCCTCACGAGACCATCCACCCATCGTCATATTGAAGAAAAGGGGAAGGGCTGAAGAGATCTAAAAATCTAGGATTCAAATCCTAGCATGACCAAACCTAGAAATCTTCTCCTCTCCATCAAGCTCTCTTGAACCGATGTCTCTCCTAAATATCTAGGATCTAGCACCAAGGGAGAGGGTAGGAAACTCACATTGGCTCCAGCGGTACCACCATTTCTAGCCATGGGTCTCGTAGTTCTCCTTGGCGGCATCTTCTCTTTCACGGCGATGACGAATCTCCTCCGGTAGAACTTGCTCCAGCGGTTTTCCTCTCACCAGGAGTTCTCACAGGAGATAGGGGGTGAAATGAGAGTGAAAACGGCTAGGGTTTCCTCTGCCCCTTATAAGCAAAATATGACACGGGTAGGGACACGGCCGTGTCCGTACCCGTGTCCAGCTTCCGCGAAACGGCCGTGGCGATTTCCATGTCGGTTCAATGTTTGACACGGGTAGGGACACGCCCGTGTCCCGACCCGTGTTCACATGACACGGCCGTGTGCCTGGCCGTGTCATTGGCCGTGTACTACTCGGGTTGCATCTCGACACTTCTTGTCGAGCTCAACTCGACGCACACGGGTAGGGACACGCCCGTGTCACTACCCGTGTTCCCCGCTCGACGATTCTCGACGATTCTCGACGATCTCGACACGGCTCGTCGAGATCATCTCGACGCACACGGGTAGGGACACGCCCGTGTCACTACCCGTGTCACACGCACACGGGTAGGGACACGCCCGTGTCTCTACCCGTGTCGCTACCCATGCCTTTTACACTGATTTCTCCACGTCACCACAAGTGCAGCCCAATTCCCGGCACTTCTCAGGACTCGAGTCAACCCTCCTGACTCAAAACACACACACACACTGTTGAAATTTGTGAAGTGGAAGTGGGTGATGGGACAGGCCGCGCGGCCTGTGCGGACAGCTTTGGCGGACTGGGCGGACTGGGCGGACTGAGGTTGCGGCCTGGTGAGAAGTCTGGTGGAAGCCGGCTGTGTTCTGAGCGGGTTGTTGCATGGAGTCTGCGGTTTGGTGCGGCCTGGTATCTGCGGATAGAGAGGCTTGCGGACTGGTGCTTTGCTCAGTGGTCGCGGGTGCAAGTTTGCGCTGTTGGCGGGTTGGTTCGAGTTCGCGGGAAGCCTTGCGGACTGGTGTGTCCGCGGTTGGGGCTGTTGCGGATTGGGCCTTGAGCTTGGCTGAGGCCTTGTCGAGCTCAGGTGTTACAGCAGGTCTTGCTGTGGAGACCGGTTGGCGGACTGATGTTTGGAGTCCGGCTTGGTGCTACTGCGGACAAGTGCGAGGAGCTCGCGGACTGGTTGCGGTCTGTGCTAGGGTGTTTGGCGGACGGGACTTTGTGTCCGCCATGCTCGCACTGGCCCTTGATGGTTTTGGACTTGGTCACACTTGGTGTCAAGTTCATGGTGTCCGCCGTATCCGCCAAGTCCGCTGTGACCGGGCGGACTGTTACTGTTTGCCTTGGTCGTGGACTTGTGGCGGATTGAGGTGTGGGTCTTGCGGACTGCCTCGGGTTGGTGCGGACTGCCATTGAAGAGGGTGCTGTCCTGAAGCAGTTGGAGCTTTGCGGGCTGGTGCCTTGTCCGCTTAGCTTGGGCGGACTGGAGAGGGTTCGTCAATGGTTGCCTTGCTCCTGGCGGTTTCCCTTGGTGACTGGCTAAGTCCTCGCGGACTGAGCGGACGGTCGTTTGTATTCGCGCGGGTTGGGGCGGTGTCGCTATCTCATGGGCGGTGACCACACTCCTCACCTGGCCTATAAATAGGACCCCCCTGGCACATCTACAGTAACCTAAGTAACGTGAGTGAACAGTAATTTGGGTTGGGCGAGTGCTGCGGTCTGTGTTTTTCAGTCCGCGCGGATTGTTTCAGGCTGACGGTTTGCTGTGTGCAGGTCGCGCGGATAACTTCAAGGAGCCAGGAGTTTGGCTGTGACTTCGGTCAGTGCTTGGAAGTGTGCGGTCTCTGCGGACTCAGCAGGAGGTCGCTCTGCGGCTTGTCAGTTCTGTTTCAACTTTCCCAGCTTCAATAACCTGTCCGCCGGCTTCAGGCGGGTAGGGGAGTTCCTCAGTTCGGGTTCAGCAGGAGGCGAATAACGGTCTGTCCGCGCGGCCTCGCGGTCTCGGCGGACTCCGTGGTATTCGGCGGTTTGCAGCATAGCTTGGGCGAGCTCAGCGGTCTCGGCGGTCTCGGCGACCTCGCGGTCTCGGCGGACTGGAGTGCTGTCCGCCCGGCTTGTGTTTTGTTCCTTTCTGTTTACAGCTGTAATACTAGCGAAATCATGTCTCGCTATGTATGCCTCGGATTGTAATGAAGTGAATGCATAATAAGATCTTCTTGTGCTTCCATTGTTTTGTTGGGTGCAACCTCTAGTCCTTGGGTTTCCGCAGGTTCAGCGTGCGAACTGGGTAGTTCCGAAGATATTAATTTGGCGTTTGGGCTATCTTGCTGACCACGTTGAGAAAATTTAACATGCTATCAGAGCCAGGTTTCTGAGGTTGCGGAGGTTCAGTTGCGTGAGCGGAGGTCAGCCAGTGTTGTTACTCAGTGATTGAGTGGTGTTCAACCTGTGTTGTTGCTCGGAGCTGCTGAAGGGTACCAACAGGTGGTTGCAATGGAAGGAAGCTTAGCAAGAGGTCTGGGCATTGAACTCTTAACGCCGACTAACTATAAAAAGTGGAAGTCGTGCATGAAGAGTTATCTTCTGGGCGAGGAGCTGTGGGAAGTCGTCGGTGGAGACGACAGACAGGAAGTTACTGCTGCTTTCGGTACTACTGAGCAGGTGAGGCTCTGGAGAAGAACTAATGCTAAGGCAGAGTTCGTTCTGAAGAGAGCTGTCTCTCCGGAACTGTTTGATCACATCATTGGATGTGAGTCGGCTGCTGATATTTGGACAACCATTGATGAGTTGTTCAATAGGAAGAATGTGGCGCGGCTTCAGTTCCTAGAGAATGAGTTGGTCAGGGCAACTCAGGGAGACCTTTCCATCTCCAGGTACTTCTTAAAGATGAAGAGCTTGTGTGCTGAGCTGTCGGCGCTGGATCCTGATGAGCCTACCTCTGAGGCAAAGATGAAAAGGCACATTTTCCGCGGCTTGCGGAAGGAGTATGTGGCCTTTGTTACATCTGTTCAAGGGTGGGCTACTCAGCCGTCGTTGCTGGAGCTGGAGAATCTGCTTGCCTCGCAGGAGAGCTTAGCAAGGCAGATGGCTGGAGTGAATCTGAATCAGGAAGGCAGCGAGGCTCTCTTCTCAGGCAAGAAGAAGGGATGGGAAGGGAAGAAGAAGAAGAAGGTGCAGGCCGCTGTTGAGAAGGAGACTTCAACTTCATATCCGCCGGAGAGGAGCAATGCTCCTAAGGACTGGAAGAAGAATCTGAAGTGCTACCGGTGTCATCAGCGAGGGCACTTCAAGCGGGACTGCAAGGTCAAACTGCAGCCTGGGCATGCTGCGGGAAAGGAGGAAGCTTGCTCACGAAGTGAAGAAGCAGAATGGGGAGGAGCTTTCATGACGGGCACTTGTGTCCGGGCCTTATCTGCTGAGGACTTCAACAGCGAGTGGATCGTCGACTCCGGGTGTGGTCATCACCTCACCGGAGACAAGTCGAAGTTCACCTCCATGCAGGCTTACTCAGGTAATGAAGCTATTATCACTGCTGATAATACTGTTTATGCAGTAGAGAAGGAGGGGGTCGTGTCTTTGGGTAGTGATCAGGGGCCACTCATGTTAAGGAGTGTGTATCACGTACCGGGCATGAAGAAGAACCTCTTCTCGGTGACCAACGCGGTGGACGCTGGGTATCACGTTCTATTTGGGCCAACAGACGTGAGGTTCCTTCGCAACGTATCAGCGGTGAAGGCTGATGTTGCTCATGTTGGGAGGAGGGTGAAGAACTTGTTTGTTCTTTCCACCAGTGCCTATGTTGATAGGATGAGGGCCAATGATAGTGCGGCTATCTGGCATGAGAGGCTGGGGCATGTTGGCATGGACAAGCTGAAGGCAATGGCGAGTAGAAGTCTGGTGAGGGGGTTGCCGATGTTGTCCTCCTTTGGTGATGGGCATGTTTGTGCGGGCTGTCAATACGGTAAGGCACATCGCCTTCCGTTTGATAAATCTCAAATAAGGAGCAAGAATCCATTGGAGTGTATTCATGGCGACCTGATGGGACCGACTGTTACTGCCAGCCTTGGTGGAAGCAAATACATGCTTGTCTTGGTTGATGACTACTCAAGGTATACTTGGGTGTACTTCTTAAAGGAGAAGTCGGATGCCTTCCGTTTGTTCGTGGAGTTCAAGGAGTTGGTAGAAGGCCGGCTTGGCTTGCGGATTAAGAAGTTTAGAACTGATAACGGGGGGGAGTTTGTCTCTTCCGAGTTTTCTAACTTCTGCAGGAAGCACGGGATCCAACGGGAGCTTACATGTGCTCACACTCCACAACAAAATGGGGTAGCGGAGCGGAAGATCCGTCATTTGACGGAAACCTGCAAATGATGGCTGCATGCGAAAGATATCCCGAGGTCCTTTTGGGCGGAGGGAATGTCTTGTGCTGCATATGTTATCAACCGGATGCCACTCAGCCCTATCAACATGAAGACGCCCATTGAGCTGTTGCTGAAGGAGAAGCCGAGTGTTGGACACCTTCGGGTGTTCGGTTCAACTTGCTACGTGCATGTCCCGGATGCTTCACGGACAAAGCTGGATGCGAAGGCAAGGAAACTTGTCTTTGTTGGCTATGATGAGCGGAAGAAGGGATGGAAGTGCATGGACCCTGTGACGAAGAAGTTCGTGGTGTCAAGAGACGTTGTCTTTGACGAGCTGACGTCATATGGAGGTGGCTCGGTGGAGCCTACCGGAAGTAGCAAGGTTGAGGAAGCACCGGTGGAGGATGCTGAAGGCTTGGAAGAGGAGCTTGCTGTTTCACCAGCAGCTCCTGTTGCTTCGAACTCCGAGGCTGAGCCTTCTGGCTCAGGAAGCAGGGGGAGCACTGCTCAATGCTTGCCCCAGGTAGGAGTGGAGCCTGAAGAAGCAACGGAAGCCGTGAGCAAGGAGCCGTGTCTTCGGAGATCGAAGAGGGTGGTTAAGCCACCGGCTCGGTACTGTGATGGGAATGCAGTGAGCTTTGTCTCCTGCTTCTTTGCTGGTCCTCTGGATGAGCGAGAGCCTGCAAACTTCAACGAGGCCATTGGAGTGAAGGAGTGGGAAGGTGCCATGAAGGAAGAGATTGATGCTCTGAAGAAGAATGAAACCTGGGACCTTGTGCCCAAGGTTGATGGCGTTACTCCGGTTACTTGCAAGTGGGTGTATAAGTTGAAGAAGAAGGCTGATGGGAGCATTGATCGTTTCAAGGCTCGCCTGGTCGCTAGAGGATTCTCACAGCAGTATGGAGAAGACTATGAGGAGACATTCAGTCCAGTTGCCAAGATGACGTCTGTAAGAGTGGTGATCGCCTTGGCTGCTTGCAAGGGATGGAGGTTGTGGCAACTCGATGTGAAGAATGCCTTTCTTTACGGAGAGATTGACAAGGACATCTTCATGGATCAGCCGCTTGGTTTCGTCTCTGAGAAGCATCCGGACTATGTCTGCAAACTCAGGAAGGCTCTCTATGGGTTGAAGCAAGCTCCTCGAGCGTGGTATGGGAAGATTGCAGAGTACCTGCAGTTCTGTGGATACCTGGCTTCTAACTCGGATTCAAGCTTGTTCGTCAAGAAGAAGGGAGAGCTAAGAGTCTTGGTCCTGCTGTATGTGGATGATATGATCATCACAGGGAACTCGGAGGAGGAAGTAGCAAGGCTCAGGGGAGAGCTTGCTATACGCTTCGAGATGAAAGACTTGGGAGAGTTGCATCACTTTCTTGGTCTGGAAGTGGAGAGGAAGGAGTGCGGGATTCTCATTAGCCAGAAAGGGTATGCTGATCGTATTGTGAAGCGGTTTGGCATGGGCGAAGGGAAGAAGTGCTCTACTCCACTGGAATCTGGGCTAAAGCTTCGACGAGATGAGGGAAGGGTGCTTAATGATCCCTTGGTGTTCAGGGCTCTTGTTGGGAGCTTGATCTATCTGACGATTACAAGGCCGGATATAGCTTATGCTGTTGGCCGAGTAAGTCGGTATATGGCTGAACCAAGGCAATCTCATCTAGTGGCGGCGAAGGGAATTCTGAAGTATGTCAAGGTGACTTCTGAGATGGGACTCCTCTATGGAAGGGATGCGGAGTTTGCGTTGCTCGGGTACACGGATGCTGACTATGGCGGTGATTCGGATGATCGAAGGTCTACTTCAGGTTATGTGTTCACTTGCGGTTCAGCTAGCATCTCGTGGTGTAGCGAGAAGCAGGACTCGGTGTCGGTTTCAACCACGGAGGCGGAGTATAAGGCTTCGGCCTTGGCTGCTCGGGAAGCCGTTTGGTTGAGGAGACTCATAGAGGATGTTCATGAAGAAGTGCAAGGGCCTACTTTACTCCGGGGTGACAATGAGAGTGCTCTCAAACTGGTAAACAATCCAGTGTGTCACGCCAGGACCAAGCATATAGAGATTGATCACCACTTCATCAGGGAGAAGGTGTTGGAGGGGTCTCTGCTGGTCGGGCATGTTCGGAGTGAAGATAATCTTGCTGACATCTTCACGAAGCCGCTGTCGAAGGGGCCCTTTGAACGCTTGCGCAGCTTGCTGGGCTTGGTCACCACTTCTCACTTCAAGGGGGAGTGTTGAAATTTGTGAAGTGGAAGTGGGTGACGGGACAGGCCGCGCGGCCTGTGCGGACAGCTTTGGCGGACTGGGCGGACTGGGCGGACTGAGGTTGCGGCCTGGTGAGAAGTCTGGTGGAAGCCGGCTGTGTTCTGAGCGGGTTGTTGCATGGAGTCCGCGGTTTGGTGCGGCCTGGTATCTGCGGATAGAGAGGCTTGCGGACTGGTGCTTTGCTCAGTGGTCGCGGGTGCAAGTTTGCGCTGTTGGCGGGTTGGTTCGAGTTCGCGGGAAGCCTTGCGGACTGGTGTGTCCGCGGTTGGGGCTGTTGCGGATTGGGCCTTGAGCTTGGCTGAGGCCTTGTCGAGCTCAGGTGTTACAGCAGGTCTTGCTGTGGAGACCGGTTGGCGGACTGATGTTTGGAGTCCGGCTTGGTGCTACTGCGGACAAGTGCGAGGAGCTCGCGGACTGGTTGCGGTCTGTGCTAGGGTGTTTGGCGGACGGGACTTTGTGTCCGCCATGCTCGCACTGGCCCTTGATGGTTTTGGACTTGGTCACACTTGGTGTCAAGTTCATGGTGTCCGCCGTATCCGCCAAGTCCGCTGTGACCGGGCGGACTGTTACTGTTTGCCTTGGTCGTGGACTTGTGGCGGATTGAGGTGTGGGTCTTACGGACTGCCTCGGGTTGGTGCGGACTGACATTGAAGAGGGTGCTGTCCTGAAGCAGTTGGAGCTTTGCGGGCTGGTGCCTTGTCCGCTTAGCTTGGGCGGACTGGAGAGGGTTCGTCAATGGTTGCCTTGCCCCTGGCGGTTTCCCTTGGTGACTGGCTAAGTCCTCGCGGACTGAGCGGACGGTCGTTTGTATTCGCGCGGGTTGGGGCGGTGTCGCTATCTCATGGGCGGTGACCACACTCCTCACCTGGCCTATAAATAGGACCCCCCTGGCACATCTACAGTAACCTAAGTAACGTGAGTGAACAGTAATTTGGGTTGGGCGAGTGCTGCGGTCTGTGTTTTTCAGTCCGCGCGGATTGTTTCAGGCTGACGGTTTGCTGTGTGCAGGTCGCGCGGATAACTTCAAGGAGCCAGGAGTTTGGCTGTGACTTCGGTCAGTGCTTGGAAGTGTGCGGTCTCTGCGGACTCAGCAGGAGGTCGCTCTGCGGCTTGTCAGTTCTGTTTCAACTTTCCCAGCTTCAATAACCTGTCCGCCGGCTTCAGGCGGGTAGGGGAGTTCCTCAGTTCGGGTTCAGCAGGAGGCAAATAACGGTCTGTCCGCGCGGCCTCGCGGTCTCGGCGGACTCCGTGGTATTCGGCGGTTTGCAGCATAGCTTGGGCGAGCTCAGCGGTCTCGGCGGTCTCGGCGACCTCGCGGTCTCGGCGGACTGGAGTGCTGTCCGCCCGGCTTGTGTTTTGTTCCTTTCTGTTTACAGCTGTAATACTAGCGAAATCATGTCTCGCTATGTATGCCTCGGATTGTAATGAAGTGAATGCATAATAAGATCTTCTTGTGCTTCCATTGTTTTGTTGGGTGCAACCTCTAGTCCTTGGGTTTCCGCAGGTTCAGCGTGCGAACTGGGTAGTTCCGAAGATATTAATTTGGCGTTTGGGCTATCTTGCTGACCACGTTGAGAAAATTTAACACACACTAGGGGCCTAGAGCGATTCGGGACGTTACAGCTGGAGGCTGAGGAATGGCGGGCTGCATAGCGAGTCCGCGGAGTCCGCATCTGCTGACGAGCTGAGTCCGTCGAAGATGAGGCCTGCTGTTGCTGAGGAGCTGGAGTTTGGGTGCACCAACGTAGGCGGACTGGAAGCCTTGACTGCACTTCGAGTCCGCCCAACTCGCGATGAACAGGATGTTGCTGCTGCTCTGCGGGTAGTCGGGGAGCTGGAGTGTCCGCACTCCGTAGGCGGACTGAAGAAGCTGGCTGCCCGCGCTGCTGGGCAACAAGGGCTGAGCGACCTGCCGGACTGATGATGCAGGCCGCGCGTGTTGGCGAGGTGGAAACTGAGGTAGCTGGTTGGTGGCCTGGAGGCAGGGCTCCACCTTGTTTGGCGATTTGAGCGGTCTGGTCTTCATAAAGAGCGACCTGCGGGAGCAGGCTGGAAGAACCCAATTCCTGCAAAGGACGCGGCTTGTTACCGACCTGGGCGGATAGGCATCCGAGTCCGGCAAAGGGAGACCTGTTGAGACAGTTGCGGTTAAGCTGACAAAGGGCGTGGCCTGCAGGGGCGGACTGAAGTGGCAGTCCACGGCCCCTGCTGACCAAAGAAACAACGCGCGTCCTGGGCGGTCAGACCGCTGAGACCGCCCAAGCCGTGTGGCCTGAGCGGACAAAGAAAAACCTGTCCGCCCAGCCTAAGAAGCGACCTCCAGGAGGAACCTGGAGCAGGCCGCGACTAGCGAACTGGCTGTCTTGGGAAGGATCGCCGATTTCGGGGTTAACATAATCCCCACACTTTTTTAAGTTCTGAATAGAACTTCAAAAAAGTAGGAGACCCACGAAAATCGTGATCCACCACAAAGGGAAATAAAGGGGGCACGGAGAGATAGGACCTAATGCCTCTCCTTAGGAGTTTGGTGTTGCCTGTCTTTTTCCTGTAAAGGAAAAGTTAGTGTAGGCATGTATGGAATGTACATCTTGTGTGTACCTGGGTTTGCCTTTGCAAAACGAAGAGGATATGTCTTCCGCTGAATTCTGCAAAATGAAGGTGAGAGGAAAACATAGCAGCATAATAACTCGCAAGTACCTGGTGGATGCTTGCAAGTGCTTGCTGCTATACTCTGCAAAAGAAAGGGTGAGGAGTATGCAAGAAAAAAAATGGGTTGCAAGTACCTGAAAGGAACTTGCAAGTTTTTGCTGGTTTCTGCAAAAGAGAAGTTAGAAGCAAATATGAGAGTAAAGAAAGAGCCGCAAATACCTAAAGGCAACTTGTAGGTATCTGCTGGTTTCTGCAAAAGAGAAGTTAGAAGCAGATGATATATGAAAGTATCTTGCAAGTACCTGTGAAGGAACTTGCAAGTGTCTGCTGATCTCTGCAAGAAAAGAGTTAGGAGCAGACAAAATATGTGAAAATAGCTTGCAAGTGCATGTGAAAAAACTTGCAAGTGTCTGCTGATCTCTGCAAGAAAAGAGTTAGGAGCAGACAAAATATGTGAAAGTAGCTTGCAAGTACCTGTGAAGAGACTTGCAAGCATCTGTTGTTCTCTGCAAAATTAGAGTTGGAGGCAGATATGGTATATAAAGACTAGACTGCAAGTACCTGGATAAGACTTGCAGGTGTCTGCTAACCACTGTAAAGAGAAGAGTGAGCAGCAGACATAGAATAATGAGTTAAGCTGCAAGTACCTGAGATGAGGCTTGCAGATGCTAACTGTTGATGAGATAAGATCGATATGATCATATAGCAGAGAAAATGTCTGATACACACTGCTGATAATTGAAGGAAGATAAAACCAGAGTGGTGATCTTCTTGCTATATTTGAGACATCTTTAACATGAAGTCTGGATCAACAAGTCGAGCGTTGACTGTTGATATGATAGGATGGATATGATCAGATTAGCAGAGAAAAAGCTTGATACATTCTGTCAATCTGGACTAGATCCTAATAGTATTGCTTGATGATCAAAGAGAGTTAGATTCCTTGATCAGTGTTTGATGTCATTAGCGCTTGATAAGAGTAATGAATAGCTCTGTGAATCATCATCTGATAGAGCTTAAACAAGCAGCGAATAGAAGACGAGAGTAATGGAGCTTATACAAGTAGAGAGCTTGTAAGTCATCATCTGATAGAGCTTTGAGCAAGTAATGCATCTAAGATGAGCATAAGCAAAATGAATGCTTGTTAATCCTTTTGGGAGGCCGGATTTAACTTGTTCACCTGTGAAAGAGGCAGTTGATAACAAAGAGGACTAGCTACACTCCCTTGACAGAGCACAAAAGGGAGACATGCGCAAAAATCCTAAGAAGGAAGCGATAGATGCACTGCTCTCTTGCCTCGAGTACAATCATCACTGATCCATGAGACTAGTTGTACCAAGTGGCCTAAAGCATTGCTTATCTGTGGAAAGATCAGTGGAATTGTGGGATCCCGCGAAGGCACGAATCGAGAGTACGATAGAGTGTTCGGCCATCACAGTCATGAGATGATCGAAGAGACACGGCTACGCTTGGTCGTCATTGCTTGTCAAACAAAGATTACCATAACTATAATGTATCCTTTGCGAAGCACAGTAGAGCTAACACATGAGGCTCCCCTAGCACACACTCTGTGTCAGACGCCGGCTAGAATCCGAAGTATGAAGCCCAACATCGTAGATTGAACGGCTCCCACTGCACATACGTGTACTCCCCACTGTATGTTGTCATAGCGGTTGTGCCAGAGAACAATCTATGGAGGGAGCAATCAAGACTTACAACCTTCATCCTCTTCCTCTCCTAGCTTGTGAGATCGAACACCCTCTCAGTGTTAACTATGCGGTGTCATTTTCGCGCATCAACAGTTAACACGCGACCTTCAGATCCAAACAGACGGTGAAAATCAACGATTACTCATGTCAGACCGCCAACTTCCTCAAGACATTCCTCATACCAGTGAAGACGCTCTCTGGGAAGCCCTCTTGCTGACACGTCGGGAAACTTCCCTGCAGATAGTAACAATCAATGACACCCTAGCCACTATAATTCAGCGACTTGACTCTCAACCTACAGCAGCACCGGTTGCTACTGTCAATCCAGCAGTGGGGAATTCGCATCTTAATCTGCCAGCTCTTCTACCAGTTAGTCCTTATGCTCATCTGGTAAGTTATCCATCCAGGCTGGCCGCAGTTACTTTGCAGCTTCCAGTTACCAAACAAAGAGAAAGTGTCTACAAACTCAGCCCTCAAACCACTGTGTGCACCTCCAATCACCCAATGAAGTTGCTTGAACTTCCCACTAAGAGGAAGAGAGGCCCAGAAGCTTTTCTCCCTACCGGACAACCTCCAAAGTCTCCCCCAAAGTGTCTTCAATCGCAAGCGAAGAAAGGAAGATGTTTCCGAAGTCGTCAACGTCTCTTCCTACGCAAAGGATCCGAAGTTGATAGTATATTGGGTGAGGCAACTCACACCATGAAGAACGAGCCAAACGTTGTGGGACCTTCTCAGCCTGTTGATCGAAAGGGCAAAAACTCTGACCAATACTGTAAGTATCACAGAGAAGGGGGTCACGCAGCAGAGGATTGCAGAGCACTTCTGCAACTAGTAGAAGAAATGTTAAAACAGGACAAATTTCAACATCTGCTCCAGAAGGGTGACCCATCACATCCATGAGTCTCCAAAGTCCCTTGCATTCATTGCTGGTTACCCTTACTCTACTCTTTATGTTTTCAAACATTTTCTTTACTAAGCACTTCTAAGTGTTCTTTCATGCTTTTCAATAAAGTTTACCTCAGAGATCTCATACTGACACAGTTCCCTTCTTGTGATGCTTCCTCCTCTATTTTTCTCTTTGCCAAAGAGATCGCTGCACCAGCTGTGCCACCTGCATTTAGGACTCCAAGCCCGAAGTCTCCTCCTTCGAGTGCTTCAACATCTGGGTGGTCCTCTCCACCAGGGTTTTCTCCACCTCCAAGGCTGCACATGTATCCTCTAGCTTGGATTTCAGCGTTGACCCGGTCCGGCGGAACTGCGCAATGTCCCGATCATGTTCCTCCTTCAAGGAGGCAAGCGAGCTCGACGTCAACCAGAGCTTCTCCCGAAGAGCAAGATACCCATATTTCAAACTCACATAATGGTCATTCTAGGTTACCACAATTTGGGCCTGGGTCTCTATCTGCACAAGAAAAAGGCCAAGGCTAGCACCAAATAATGAAAAAATGAGGAAAAGATTCTTCACAACGAGTCAAGGCACTTACCGTATCACTCATTGCCCTCAAGGAAGAAGATATTTGAGGGGCCACCGCCGGCCTTGCCACCGGCCGGGCTCGCGGCCAGGCCGGCCTTGCCGTCGTCGGCCTTGCCGCTAGCCAGGCCGCCGCCGGCTGGGCCTCCGTCCAGGCTGTCGCCGGGCCACCGGCCGACCGCCTCCACCGCCCGGCTGCCCCATCACCATGGACGACCTGCCCGCTATCCGATCATGGTGGGCTTTCCTCGCCGTCTGATCTGTTGGGTAACCACCCACCAACCCACTACATTGGTGGTGGGGCCCGCCATGTACCTCTCCTGAAGGCTATAAAAGGAGCTGCAAGGCCTCCTCATTCTTCATCTTTTGGTTCTCAGTCATCTTTTTCCTCAGGCGATAGCTCTGCCGGACTCCTCCCTCGGATCATCCTCTAGCCACCACGAGCCACCACGAGCCACCAGCGCACCACCAGCAGCAAAACACCTAAGTCCCGGAGCGAGTAAAAGGAGGAAGGCGACCCCTGCATTCCAGCTTCAGAGCGCCAGTGCCATATCACGCACTCCAGTGTACAAATCGCTCCCGCGGCGCAGCCTGTTGCCCGCTGAAAGCCGTAGACCTTCTCTCTCACCCCAAATTATAACGGGAGCGGCCTGTCGCCCCGATTCTCAGAACGCATTGTAATCACGAGCAGCTAGTGGATTTAGACCGACACCGATCCGGCCGCGTGGTTTTTTACCCAATTAATGGATTTTTCCACGTCATCGCATTCTTAGTCAACCTTTCTTTCTCTCTGACTGTGGGAGCGCTCGACGGCTCCGAAAGCTAAGACGGTCCAATAGAATCTGATCTGATCGAGACATCGAGTTAGCCCGCAACAATTATAAAAATTTATAAATATATATTGAATAATTAACATAAAATAACAAGGTTATATTGAACATTTTTGAATGTTGCATCAAGAGCAACATTTCCCTTTGTAATAGTAAAAGCTGTATACAAAAATACAAATATGATTTACTTTTGCTAGCAGATGCTTGGATTGAACGCCCCATGCATCAATTTCTCACTCCTCCATTCAACAACGCATGTAAACCTTGGGTCGATTCCCCCTACCCCCTATTTCATTGCATGCTTATGCTTGTATATCAGAGAGCAAGCTCTGAGTTCTACATCCATGCACTTTTTCATGATGTGGACGTACCCTCCCATCAACTTGACGCATGCTTCTAAGATTTTATTTGGGAGAACAGTTGTTGTTGTAAAAGGAATTGTTGTAAATGCATGTTTGTAAATTGAGCTGTTGAAAAATGATTGCTGAAAATGAAGATCTGTTTGGGTAGTCTGTATTTGAAGAGCTGTTCAGAACAGAAAATCATTTGGCAAAACATCGATGAAGTTATATATATATATTTAATAAATAATTGAAAACAATATATAGATTTATAATTATTTTTATTAATTTAAATTTTCTGTTTATACCATATATTATAGTATATATTAATTTTACAATTATTCCTCGTGCATCGCCCACCTTCGCCCTGCCTTCGCGCGGCTCCGCCACCGGCGACCTGCCCGGAGCCCGGCGAAAGGGTCGCCGGACCCCAACGGACCCGCCGAGGGTATCCCGACAACACTCCTGCAGGGTCACCGCCGACGGTGGCACTATCCGTGAGTGCCCCTTCCCCGCGCGCTCTCGTGCGCGCCCCTTCCCTTCGTGCTCTAGTGAGCGCCCCTTCCCTGCGCGCTCATGTGCGCGCCTTCGACGTGCCCCTATGTGCTCCGCTCTCCAGATCGCTCCTGCACGCGTCCCTCTTGTCAGGTGAAGTCCGTCAAGACCGCCAAAGTCCATCAAGATCGTCGAAGTCCGTCAAGACCGCCGAAGTCCGTCAAGATCCTCGAAGACCATCAAGACTACTGAGGTTTGTTCTGTTTGCTGAAGCCTCCAACAAGATTCATCAAGCACTTCAAAAAACGCAAGAGGATCAACAATTGTCTTGTGCCGCCAGCCGCCCGCGCGACGACAAAGAAAACCGCAAGCCTCCTCAGAGTCAGCAAACCAAGCCTTCCAAGGCTCCCAAAGTTTGTGTCCCGCAGTACCAGTAGTATACAAGTCCCACTTCAGAGCCTACGAAGGACCGCTCAACTGCATGCAGTCAAGTGGCGCACACAGCAACCCCATCGCCCTCAACTCAGCAACAAGCCTACCGGTCAACAATGAGTCAACTATTCAGACTCCTCTAAGCACAACAGGAGACAAGTCATATAGAATAAGACACGTTGAACGCGCCACTCGACCTTACAAGCCCCATACATCAAGACGAGAGTAACAAGCTGCTCTCACTTCTCAGTGCTGACAGAGAGCCTCAAAGTGAGGCAAGCACATCACTCCCCGCAGGTAGGGCTGTAAACGAGTCAAGCTTGACAAAATTCTCAAGCTTGCTATGTATTTTGAGCTTGAATACTAGCTCCACGAACTCTTTTTGCATGGCTTGAGCTCGAGCTAGAAACCAGTATATGAAGCTCGGGCTTTCGAGCTCACGAGCTCGAGTTACTAACAAGCTTTTCACCTCATTAATCATTTTTTATTTATAAATTTTTTATGTAAAAAAATATATGAAAAAAAAAACTCGTGAGCTGGCTAGCGAGCTCATGAACAAGAGCAGGCGAGTTGGAGCTCGGGGTCGAGCTCGCAATGAAGCTCGAGCTCGAGATAGAGCTCACAATCAAGCTCGCGCTCATCAGGCTCGAGATCGAGCTCAAATGGCTCGAGCTCGAGCTCAAATGGCATGGGCTCGAGTCGAGATTTTTTCGAGCCGGCTCATCGAGCTCACGAGCCGGCTCAACCAACTTACTCCCCTACTCGTAGCTCACAAAGAAATATTTGGCTTTGTGAGTGGTGACATATCACCCTCTGAGCCCTTCTCTCTCTCTCCTAACAGCTGTAACAAGAGATGACCTGCCGTTCTCGAGTTCTTCAAAAAGTCTTCTATAACAACCAACAAATAATGGAGGTTTGGTCAGCACAGCTCCGGCCACATGATTTTTCACCCAGTTGACGGGTTTTCCACGTTAAAAAAATCGTCTTGTATCATTTTCTTTTTCTGTGACTGTTTGAACGCTCGACCGCTCCCGGACTAAGCCGTTTCAATTTAGTCCAGTGTATTAGGAGCCTTGAGCGATCCCCAACAGTCTTCAATCGATAACAATTTCACACGTAAATATTTTTTGTTTGGCACGGTAGCGGTATTTGTGAACGTAGTGGTTATGAACTGTTGTTCATGAGCACCCAGCCTCACCTAAGGAGCTTCATCCACTTTTATGTTCAAAGCAAGTTCTCTTTTCTTGGTGACGGTCATAGTGCGTCTTTGTCTTGCAAAACATGCATTCTACAACAATTGTATTTTTGTCCAAACTCATGGGAACAAAAAAGACCACCTCAAACCGATCCATATTCTTAGTCATATACTCACAATCATATTTTGAATTAACTACTTCAATTCTTAATCCAATACAGCCCAACTCTCATTTGAACTCGTGAAAGTCATACACAATATTCATTTCCTCTAAACTCACTCATCAAACCTGTGCGCCCTTGTAATTTTCAATTTATAATCACAAGTCATTCATATTTATTGGAACAAAATGTGCCACCCAGCCTTCAACACTCACATTCAGCGATCATCTAAGGAAGTTCGGCGAATATATTGGAGACCACAATCGGCTGGTTACAAGCTCTGCGACGGCTCGGGGGACAGAAAATGGATCCGGATCCCCTGGAGTTCTCGCGGGAACTCCAGGGGGTGGAGTTACAGTTGCGCGAATCACTCGAGTTGAATAAAAAAATAAAGATTTACATGAAAGTTGTAGATATTCCCGAGACAAATAACTTTCATGTTGAATATTTTTTTAATTTGAAGTCGTTTAGACTCCTGATTTGAGACCCGAAAAAACTCACATCGAAAAAACATTAATTGTTGGTTGTTATTCAGAGTGAGTTTTTTGATTTGGAGTCGTTTTTCGGAGTGAGTTTTTTCGGAGTGAGTTTTTTCGGAGCTCAAATCGGGGGGTCTATACGACTTCAAATAAAAAAATATTCAACATGAAAGTTATTCGTCTCGGGAATATCTACAACTTTCATGTTAATCATTTTTTTGATTCCACTCGAGTGATTCACAAAACTGAAACTCCAACCCCTGGAGTTCTCGCAAGAACTCCAGGGGATCCGGATCCACAAAAAATAAACTCAAAAGACGGGGTGCCTCTAGCAGCGGGAAATGTAATGGCTCCGCTCAAGATAGTCCACTGAGGCTCATCAGTGTGGAATGACCTTATATAGTATCTACAGCGTAGAGCCGTTACACTCTAGTGACACGTAATCTGTTGGGTCGCTCCGAGTCGGTCCTGACGCGCGTGGACATATAATTAAATATTCTAACAATCTCCTCCTATGTCCGCGGTAAACTCGACGTCGGAAAAAAGGTGGTGTGTGAAGTGTTCAACCGAATATGAAGCACTCACAATCGTGTCCATCACACTTGTCAAAAAACATATTGGACGTTAAGTAAAACAGTTGTATGCGTGCATAAGAATAAACAGAAAATCTCAGCAGCATCATAGCAAAGTCTAAAGTTCAATCACAGCACAGGTACCAGAGTCCAGTAGGTCATCCTCATCTGGATCCCAACCGGCAAGTGCTCCTCCATCGGCAGCAGCTCCTGTAATTTCCAACAGAGAAGTTCATTCAGAATGAATTCAACCTCGGAAAATGTACAAGTATCTAGTTCTACTTATATGAACGTAGTACAATATGAGTAAGCATGAGTAGAGTATCTAGGTTCTACCTCAGAATCCATTATCTATTTTCAAGAAAATGATGTTATGGACTTCTGGACACCGCAGCTATATCTGTGTTCCTATGTGGAATGTCACAGTTACTGTTCTTCTAAAGTCAATTGGAACTCATCAAATGTGGAATGGAACCAATAAACAGAAGAAGAAGAGTCAAACCTAGTCGGATTGTGTTATCAAAAGTGAAATAACACTCTACTCCTAGATAAGGAAGACGAACCCAGTGGAAGTTGTTAACATCAAATGTGGAATGAAACAACTCACCAGATTCGTACTTAGCAATCCCGAACATCAGCGGAGCACAACACGCTTGCTTTGACAAACGAAAGTGGAAAAAATCAAAACATTAGGACTAAGGCTGAACTAAGTCACTTATCCTTGAACTAAGACTGAACTTAAATCGCTTTGAGTCTCATTTCCCCCACTGTTTTGATTGATCGGTCTTTAGGCATTCATTTCGTCAGTGGATCAGCCAGATTATCCTTCGACCGCACATCGATCAAAGTGATAATGCCTTGTTCTTTCAGATAATTCAGTAGAGCGTGTCTCAGTCGTACATGTCGCCTTTTAGTATTAAAAAGGATATTCTTCACGACTTGAACTGCTGCTTGATTATCACAATACATGCTCAAAGAATTGACTTGGAGTCTAGACAAGAGAATGTCTAGAATCAAATTTCTGATCCAATCTGCCTCTTCGCCAGCTGAGGCTAAGACAAACAACTCGGCTTCCATAGACGACAAAGCTATACAAGTCTGTCTTTTGGATTTCTAAGTGACTGCAGCGCCACCCAAAGTGAAAATAAATCCACTAGTGGACTTGCTGTTCCCAACTTCTGAACACCAGGAGGCATCAAAGTATCCTTCCAACGTAGGAGGGTAACCAGTGTAGCACAGAACATGATCTTTAGTACCTTTCAGGTACCTCATCAGCCGATCTAGGGCATCCCAATGCTCTTTGCCTGGACTACTGGTAAAACGACTCAGCATGCTTACCGAGAAAGCAATGTCTGGTCTAGTGCAACTTTGTGGCATACATGAGACTTCCAATGATCTTTGAGTACTTTACTTAATCAACACTGGTCCCTTCATTCGGACTCAACTTGACATTAGGATCGATTGGTGTTTCAACAGGCCAACAGTCTTTATAACCCCAGGTAGTGAGGATCTGCTCAATGTAATGAGCCTGACTAAGAGTGACACATCCCTTGTCTACTCTAACTTTCATACCTAGTAGGGTATCTACGGGACCAAGGTCCTTCATGTCAAATGCTTTCGCGAGAGCGGATTTAGTATCCCTCACTGCGGCAAGATCTGATCCCAGAATCAACATGTCATCCATATATAGGCACATGATGACTATTTGATTTGCCATCGAGCGGTAGTAAAGGCACTTGTCTGAGAGACTGGACTGAAATCCAACGCTCTTTACCACTTGATCAAATTTAATGTGACACATCTTAGGTGCTTGTTTAAGCCCATAGATCGATTTATCAAGGTTGCACACTTTGTCTCTTAAATCCTTATGCACATAACCTTCAGGTTGTGCCTTATAGATCTCTTCATCAAGCTCTCCATTTAAGAAGGCTGTTTTTACATCCATCTGATGAACTAAAAGGTTCTCGGTAGAAGCTAAGGCAAGAAGAATCCTAATAGTGGACAGGTGACACACAGGTGAATAGACGTCAAAATAGTCAATTCCCCCCTGTTGTTTATAACCCTTAGCTACTAGTCGTGCTTTATATCTGGCTATAGACCCATCACTGTGCAATTTCTTCTTCAGTACCCACTTGCATCCTAAGACTTTAGCTCCTTTCGGCAGGTCAACTAGATGCCAAGTGTTGTTTTGTAGCAGCGAGTTCATCTCATCATCGACGGCTTCTGCCCACATTAACGTATCTCTAGATCGCATTGCTTCCTGATAGGAAAATGAATCATCCTCTAAGTGGTAGGTGACGAAATTCTCACCAAAATCCTTAGGGATTCTGTCTCTTGTAGATACTCTAAGAGGAACAGATTCCACCTCTAGAGGTTGGGGAGCAGTGCCAGAGGGGCCAGCTTCAGGTTCTACAGTAGATTCTGAAATCATCTCAATAGACCCGGAGACGGTCAGACCATGATCTTTGATAAATTTGTGTTCAAAGAAAATATCATCTCTAGATTCTATCACTGTATTAGTGGATAGATCCAGAAACCTGTCAGCTGCACTATCTTCTGCACTACCTAGATAAACGCAAGTCATTGTTCTAGGTCCCACCTTTGGTCTCTTAAGGTCTTGTATCCTTACATAAGCGATACAACCCCAAGTCTTTAGAGTGTCATATCTACAAGAATGATCATGTCACAACTCATATGGAGTAGAGTTGAGCTTTGAGTGAGGCACTCGATTTAGAATGTGATTTGCAGTTAGGACTGCTTCCCCCCAAAAAGAATTAGGCATGCCAGATGTGAGGAGCATAAAGTTCAACATTTCTGTTAAAGTTCTATTCTTACGCTCAGCAACACCATTCGACTGGGGTGAGTAAGGAGCTGTGGTTTCTAGGATTATACCCTCAGAGGCACAAATATCCTTAAACCCAGTTGCAGTGTACTCTCCTCCTCGATCACTTCTAAGTCTCTTAATCTTTAGATTTAATTGATTTTCTACCCGAGATTTGAAGATCTTAAAGGTCTCGAATGTCTCATCTTTCGATTTCAATAGGTAAACATGACAATATTTGGAAAAATCGTCGATGAATGTAATTAGATACTTCCTTCCCCCTCTAGTGGCGTGACTACGAAAGTCACAGAGGTCGGAATGTATCAACTCCAGAAGTTGTGTGCTCCTAGAAACTGTCTTGTAAGGGTTTCTAGTGATTTTAGTCTGGGCACAAACCTCACACCTATCAAACTGAATAGAAAGATCTAATGGAATGTTTTGACTTTTAGCTAGATCTCGCGTTTTCTTATAGTGGATATGTCCAAGTCTATTGTGTAATAACTTTGGATCAATAAGAGTTAAATTCACTTGATTTATGCACTCGTTATCTAGGCTAAGTCTATACATACCATTGATCAGGTAAGCGCAACCAAAATAGTGAGAATTAACAGTTAATGTCATTCTACCGTTCACGGTTGTGAAAGACATTCCAGCTTTATCAAGCAAACTCATAGAAATCAAATTCTTGGTTAAATTCGGAACTACTTTAACATTTTGCAAAATTAAAGTTTTACCTGAAGAGAGCACTAGCTCTGTAGTCCCAGCACGAGTAACATCAGTCGCTCCTCCATTGCAATTTTCGACTCTATCCTTGACCGCTGTCACCTTTGAAAGAAGACTCCTGTCATTTGTGACGTGACAGGTAGCACCACTGTCCAGCCACCACTCAGAAGACGCACTGCGGTGACTACTCCTAATCATAGCCACGAAGGACTTAGGATCGGAGTTGTCGACCACCATGTGCGCCACATTTTGTGGAGCATCCTCTTTTAGTTTTTTCGGACCCCTGCATTCAGCGGCCCAGTGACCACATTTGCCGCAGTTGTGGCACTTGCCCTTCTTCCTTTTTAGAGAAGGCTTTTTGACCGCCAACGGTGCTGGAGTATCACCCTTAGGTACCGGGGGCTTCCGAGAAGGCTTACTAGGACGTGAAACGAAGTTGACAGCCTGTGAGGGCTGCGCAACCTGCTCCAAGCTTTTCCCAGCAATGTTTTGGTCTTCAATATGGATGAACCTTTTGAGTTCGTCCAAACTGATCTTCTTTTTCAGTCGGTGCATCTTGGTCTTGAAAAAGAGCCATTCATGAGGCAGTTTACTCAGGATCATGTACACAAAGAGGCTGTCGTCCATCTTCGAATGATCATCATCCAGCTTCTGACGCAGGTTGACCAGCTCCAAGAGTTGAGAAGTGATAGGCACGTTCGCTTTGAATCTGAAGTTGAAGAACTTCTCTCCAATGAGCGACTTCGACAATCCTTCCTCCTTCTGGAAATGCGCATTCAGGCGATCCCATATTTCCTTTGCAGATTTGTACGCGTGGTAGGTCAACGCGAGCCGGGGATTCAGAGAATTTAACAGATAATCCCTGCAAAAATCTTCATCTTTGTTCCACTGGTACTCGTCCACGTCCTCGACGGTGGAGGCAAAATCACTCTGAACAATATAGAAGATCTCACGTTCCTTCATTCCTAGTTGAACTTGAATTTTCCAACTGAGAAAGTCGGAGGCGTCGAACGATTGCAATTTTATCGTGTCGAGCGCACTTTTCTTCGACATAGTTCTAGATTTAAAATAGAAGTAAAAATGCTAGAACGAGGTCACCTGAAACGCGTGGAGACGTCACAAAGTCTTCAGATCCAATCCAAGAGTTATTTGGCTCCTCTTCGGTTGAATGTAGTCACCGAAGACTAGACCCAAGCAATAATAACTCCCCTGATGCACAAGAGCACTCCCAACAGTAGATTTAACCTTAGATAGGCTTCCTCCAAGCTCTGCCAATAATGATCTCCCAAATCAAGAAGATTGAGAAGCCTGGAAATCGGTCAGAGCAACTTGAGTAAACTTATTCCACTGTTAGAATTAATTTCCTTAGATCATTCTTTGTCTTGATCTATGAAATCCAAAACCAACTTTTAATCTGGATCTAAGAAGTCCAAAACCAGCTTTTAATCTGGATCTAAGAAGTCCAAATCCAATGTCTAGATCTGCACTGGCACTTGAAAAATCTGCAACAGCAGAAACATGGGAACTGCACGGCCTGCACGGAGGTGGCCAAATCTGCCTGGAGGAGACCGGATCTGCACAGAGGTGGCCGGATCTACACAGAGGTGGCCGGATCTGCACAGAGGTGGCCGGATCTGCACAGAGGTGGCCAGATCTACACAGAGGTGACCGGATCTGCACCGGAGGCTGCCGGAACACCACCACCAGGTAGCCAGGAAGCGGCGGCTCTTCTTCCCGATCGGCGCCGGACGACACAGGGAAATAGCACACAAAAAAAGGAACTTATCGGTGATCAGGATCTAGATCTGGATCTGCAGCGACCTGGATCTCCGGCGTGCTGTAACATCGGCTTTCTCGTTTCTTCTCTTCGCGATCGGCGATAGAAAAAAGAAAATTCCGGACGGCACTAGGATCTCCTTCTGGATCGGGAAATTCGCGAACAGGAGCAGCGCTCGGGATTGCTTTCACGAAGACGAGCGGCAGCGCTGTAAATCGGGAAGAACGAGAGAGCGGACGGGTGCGGGAGCGAAACCTAAGAAAACGTATCTTGAGAATGTAATGACTCCGCTCAAGATAGTCCACTGAGGCTCATCAGTGTGGAATGACCTTATATAGTATCTGCAGCGTATAGCCGTTACACTCTAGTGACACGTAACCTGTTGGGTCGCTCCGAGTCGGTCCTGACGCGCACGAACATATAATTAAATATTCTAACAGGAAACACCAGACTTAACCCGTCGCGGTGAATGCCGCCCTTATGACGGGCCTTTATATTACTCTCAAAAAATGATTGCGAATACAAAGGGAAAACGTGAGAAAGGTAGAGAGCAACCATAGACAGAAATTGGTGACCACACCTACAACAGGGTAAGTGACCTATATAACTTGGCCCCGGTTTATTGTCCCTTCCAATCACCCATGACCCTCTATTTATACACGAGGGTAGGCTGCTCGAACGGTTCACGAAGAAACATGCGTTTAATGGCCTTTATATTACTCTCAAAAAATGATTGCGAATAAAAAGCAGTGAGAGAAGAGGCCGTGCGGACTCCTGGAGAAGCGAGCGGACTCCTGGAGAAGCGAGCGGACTCCTGGAGAAGCGAGCGGACTCCTGGAGAAGCGAGCGGACTCCTGGAGAAGCGGACGGACTCCCGGAGAAGCGGACTGGCTCCCGGAGAAGCGGACGGACTCCTAGAGAGGCGGGTAGGCTCTTGGAGAAGCGGTCAGACTCCTCGATGAAGCCGGAGGACTCCTGGGGAGATCGCAAGGGCTCCCGAAGAGACGGCTGCGAACACTTCTTGAGACAGTCGCGAACACTTTTGGAGACGATAGCGAACATTTCTGAAGATGGCCGCAAACACTTTTGGAGACGGACGCGAACACTTCTGGAGATGACCGCGAACACTTCTGGAGACAACCGCGAGCACTTCTGGAGACAACCGCGAGCACTTCTGGAAATGACCGCAAACACTTTTGGAGACGGTGCAAAAGAGCCAAGGAAAATCGCCGAGGAAGATGATGCTTTGTTCAGACGTTTCGAGGATGATTGCCGACTCCAGGGTGAACAGTATCATCATCCTCGACCGGGAGCGCCAAAGTCGCACGTAAATCTGATATATTCATTAAGCGGAACATAATCACTTAAAATGTTTAAAAACATGGAGTTAGATTCAATGAAGTCGTACTGAATCTGTAACTCATCAAAACCACTTAAAATATTAAAATCCTCATAACTAAAACCAGCATAATCACACATGATATCGAATCATAGCTACTTAAAACTATTTACAAACCACAAATGGAGTCTTTATAAGGCTCCGTTTAGGAGGACTTATTTACACCGGTCAAACAGTTACGACCGTATAAACTGTATCCTAATTAAGGTTTGATTTATGCGGTGATAATCGCTTGACCGGTAAAAATAAATCTCCCAAACAGAGCATAAGACAGTAAGACTCCGTTTGACATTGTGGCAGTCGTGAACATGTGAGTTAAATTGTCATATGTTTAAACATAAAAGTGGATGAAGTTTCAGTCAATTTAGCCCTCATGTTCACGACCGCCACCACCGTGCCAAACAAAGCCTAAATGTACTCAACCCTTGATGATTTAGGCCCCGTTTGGGGGGGGGGGACTTCACCGGTCAAGCGGTTATGACAGTATGAACCAAACCTTAATTTAGGTCCGATTCATGCGGCCGTAGGCGCTTGATCAATAAAAATAAGTTCTCCCAAACAAAGCCTTAGCCATTTACCAAAAGGTTTCACAAAGTCCATATGGCCGCATTTAAGCGCAGGACAAACCTTTGAAATTTGAGACAAAATATCGTGTCAAAGTCAAACTTTCTTTCTCCATAAGATCAAATTGGATTTATAATATCAAGTAAAATCAAGAAAGCATGACAATCATTAGCGAGAATGACCAAAGAATGATCAACAAAATATAGCTTCAATTTTGTTGTTGTAGGAAATGAATACAGAAATTAATGCACCGTTCAGGAAGGAAAAAAAAATGGATCTCCTCGAGACGAATTTGCGGAACATGCTAGACTTAGACTTTGTTTGGCGGAGGCGGCACAGATGCTACGTGCCGCAGCTGTGACAGCAGCTCCGCCAAATAGAATTTAAGACTCTGTTTAAGAGAATTTATGATAATGAATAAACTGCTAATTGAAAATTGATGATTCAAAAGAGATTTTATAAAAATAATGATGAATAAACAATATACTGTTTGGATAGTTTGTCCATAAGTGCTTATATAAAGTTCCATTCATTCGTAAAAATCCGATCATTTGGACATGTTTTTTTTCCGTCCGGACACGATTTTTACTCAGACACGTATTTTTTTCATGGGTGCGATTTTTTCACATTGACGCAATTTTTTCTTCCGGCCGCGATTTTTTTGCCTGAGCGCAAATATTTCACCCGGACGCGGTTTTTTTCCCAGACACGGTATTTTCACCTGGGCGCGGTTTTTTCGCAGCGATGTTGTTTTTTCGCCCGGGCCTGAATTTTTCGCACGGGATCAAATTTGACGTCCGGGCGTAAATTTTTCGCCCGAGCGCGGTTATTTCGCCCATAAGCGTTTATTTCGCCTGGTCCCGAATTTTTCGCCGGGGAGTGAATTATTCGCCCGGGCCGAATTTTTCGCCCGGGCGCGAATTTTTTTCCCGAGTGCGATTTTTTTTGCCTGGGCGCGAATTTTTCGTTCGGACGAGAATTTTTCGTCCGGACGCGAATTTTCCGTCCGGGCGCGAATTTTCCGTCCGGGTGCGAATTTTCGCCCGGGCGCGAATTTTCGCCCTGGCGCGAATTTTCGCCCGGGCGAAAATTTTTCCCGGGGCGCGAATTTTCCGTCCGGGCGCGAATGTTTCGCCCGGGCGCGAATTTTCCGCTGGGGAGCGAATTTTCCGCATGGGCGCGAATTTTTCAGCCGCACACGATATTTTTGCTCGCACGTGATATTTGGGTGCGAATTTTTCGCCCGGGCGCAAATTTTTCGATCGGACGCGAATGTTTCGCCCAGACGCGAATGTTTCGCTCGGATGCGAATTTTCGCCTGGGCGCGATTTTTTAGTCGGACGCGATATTTTTGCACGGAAGCGAAAAAAGGCATTGTACAAAAAAAATCGCGTCCGGCCGAAAAAATGCTCGCGGACAAAATATTCGTGCTCGGGTGAAAAAAATCGTTGTCGGGCGAAAAAATCACTATTGAGCAAAAAAAAGCGTCCGGGCGGAAAAACAGCTCCCGGGCGAAAAAAGAGCGCCCCCGGGCGAAAAATAGCGCCCGAGCGAAAAATAGCGCCCGAGCGAAAATATCCGCGCCCAGGCGAAATATCCGCGTCCAGGCAAAAATATTGCGCCCGGGCAAAACAATTGCGCCCGGGCGAAAAACGCGTCTGGGTGGAAAAAACGCGCCCGGGCGGAAAATTCGCGTCGGGTCAGAAAATTCGCGCACAGGCGAAAATTCGTGCACGGGTGAAAAATTCGCGTCTGAGCGAAAAATTAGAAGATTTTGGGGTGCTACTAGCCAATAACGGGTTGCGGTTAACAATCGTCAAAAAAACTTTTTAATTACGGTTTGGATGCAAAAAACACAATCGCACCGCAGAAACTGACTCTAAACTACAACAATATCAGACCACACCGCACGATTTGGATACAATACGATTTTGTAAAGTCCAAAACCGATTCTCTTCGAAGCGAATACCGTTTGGACTTAAACCATACAAAACCGCACCAATTTCAACTCAAGCTGTCATTAACAAAGATTTTAATTTTTGCTCCATTTTATTCCCAACCCGATATGGCGAAAACGGGTTGCTCAAAACTCTTACCCTTGGCACGTTCCGGCAGATTTCACCGTGAGTGTTAGCCAGAGAGTCAAGAGACGGCGCAAAACGCGGAGATCCACTCATCCAGATCGTCCGCCGCCCTTCCTTCCCTCATCCAACGGTCGATGACAAACCTCCCACCGAGGCCGCCTCACCCATAAATCTCCTCCCCGCCTCCCACGACCTCTCTCTCTTTTGCCATCTCCCGCCGACGGCAATCCCAGCTCCACTCCCCACCACCTCCATCGACGGCAGCGATGCATCCATCAGGTGCCGTCGATCAGCCCAAGCCCCAGCATCCGCAGTGGGTCCCGGCGCCGGCGCTGCAGTATCCGGCGGCGACGATGGTGTTGCAGCACCCCATGGCGCCTCCGCCACCCCCGCAGTACCCGCCGCCGCATTTCTACGGATTTCATCAGCCGATGCAGCAGCCGCCGCCGTCTCCTCTGTATCAGCTGGGGGCTGGTGCCGAGGATAACAAGACGATCTGGGTGGGGGATCTCCAGTACTGGATGGATGAGAATTATCTGCACAGCTGCTTTGGCCATACCGGCGAGGTCCATATTTCTCCTTCTGATTCCATCGTTGTTTAAGACATTCTTTTGAATTTCCAGTCTCTTTCCGAATTGTGCGAACTATTACAGATTGCGGTTTACTTTTGAAAATCTTTAGATTGGAAGAGTTGATTTTGCGTCGAATCTTTGCTTCACTTTATTGGAATGATGATCTTTGTTTTTTATTATGTTCTTATTAATTAACAACCATAGATTGATGGCGGAGAGAGCTACTTTGCAGATCGGGCATTTTAAAGGGTTTCTATTAAAGAGTCGTAGATTTATGATGTTGATTAGATTCATACTGTAGATCTGCATAACACCGTTGACTTTTTTTTTCTTTCTTCTGGGACATATTTTGCATGGATAAGAGACCCTGAATGAATTTTATTTATTTGTTCTATACATTATTGAAGTTCTATACCAGCTCCAAATTATATTTCAGATGATTATATTCTGGAGCTGTCAATTTTGTTTTAAAGATTCTATCCAGTGTTCACTGAGCTTGATCTAGGATATTAGGTGAAGAAGGATTTTTTTGGGGGAATTGTTAATTGCACATCATGTTTGGCTATCCCCATACCGAAAATGCTCTAAATTTATTCCGAAACACCTCTCTAAATCACGCTACCCATACACTTGTCTGCACACAACTTTTACCCGCCTTCCCCTTCTCTTCTACTCGTCCGATACATCTCCCACCTCGCCGCCAGCCCCGTCAGACCCCCAATTAGTGGACCCCCATCTGATCCACCTATGTTACACCCAACTCAGAAGACAAATTACATTATCATGAAATAATTTGTCAGTCAGGTAACCTTACAAACTTTACATCCTAATTGATTATTGATCAGGATCAAAATCAAGAATCTTCAAGCTCAATTTGGAGGAGGATTCAAGGGACAGACAAGAGTTGTGCCTCCAAGCCCAAAAAAAGCTTTATTGGAGTTTGCGGGCCAAGCTCTCCTTTAAAAACTAAGAGAAGCTACTACCTTTAAACTTCATAAACCTTCTTTTCATTTATGAAAATGCAACTCCTCTTCATTAAGGAGGGGAGTTACACATAAAATGATGGTGGAGGTTTCACATGAAAATGCTACTCATTTTTTATGAAAATGTAACTCATATTTATTAAGGTTCGGGGCTGCATATGTAAGTAGGAGGCTATAAATAAAAAAAAAGTATCTCCTCTTCATTAAGGAGGTGGGTCACACATGAAATAAAGGAGATTACAAACCGTCCTTGAATCTCCCATTCCCTCCGGGTAGATGAGCATGAGCAAGGATAGAAAGTGGAGCCAAGAGCAAAACCCAATGTGAACAGGAAAAATGAAGGGTGAGAGAAGAAGAGAGGAATAAAGAGGGAGAAAATTGTATTGAATCTAGTTTTTGTCACCAAGTGTGTGAATGAGTCATGTGCTAGTCCTACTTTTAATGAATTTTTCCTTCTTTACTATCTATTTCTCTTTAGTGGGATAAAGGCCTGAGTGTTGTTGTTGTTGTTGTGTACTATCTATTTATCTTCTTGAAAACCATTCACCAGCCCATCATTTATTCCATGAAAAACCTTAACACTTTCTTTGTGGAAAGACACTCGCCTTAAAGAGCTTGTGACGCAGGGAGAATCTATAGGCGGTGAGAAATCTGTGACCTAACCCTACGTGCTATGCAAATCCGACAGTTAAGCCACAGTTAGGTAATAAATTAAAACATCCTACGCAGTTAAATTCATAGCAAGACACAATAATTAATTAGGGCGAGACAAGGTTAGACTTTTCTCCGCGTGTAGGGCCAAAGCAAAAGCGCACGATGAATAAACAATGCAAATCACGATAATTATCTAGCATACCACCACAACACGAGATATCCAAACTAATATAATAACTAATCCAATACAAATATGATACAAATAATAATCCAGTACAACAAAATCTCACCAAATAGTGGGCTGATCAAGATACTGAAGAATCCGGAGCCGGAGATGCATGTACGACGATCTGAGGTGGAACCGGAGGCGGGAAAACGATGTAGGTGACTGTCCTCGGCGGTGGAAGGTGGAATCGGAACAGAAATGAATAGATCCAGTCACGTATGAATAGATCCGGGAGGGGAAGAGTAGATCCGACAATATGAGATCAGATCGGGGCTGAAATTCCCGGATCTGAACCGATCCAGGATGAGGAGAGGTTTTGGACGGTGGTTCTACGTGGGGGAGGGCTGGTGGCAAGGCGGCAAGGTGAAGGAGTGGGGTGGCTGTTTTAGAAATAAAAAGGGGGCTGGGAGATGGTGATGGAAGGGACAGGGGGCCGGCGGCCTGAAGGGGGGTGGCTGGGAGGAAGCGACAGTAGCAGGGAGGTGAGGCTGAGGGTGTCGTCTAAGTGGAGAGGGCTACAGGTCCGGCGGCTCCATGAAGATGCAGGCAGCGGGCTGGCCGATTGATTAGGGAGGGGTAAACTATATCTTAGGAATAGTATATTTCATTTTTGAATAGTAAATTGAAAGGGGAATAGGAATTCTGGACAACCATCGGTGGCTGGATTTTGTGGGCTGTAGAGGGCCGCGGGAGGGAGTTTGGGAGGGGAAAAAAAGGCTTAGGGTTATGGAAAAACTTGGGGGAGGAGATACACACCTAGGAGTCGTCACCTAGGGTTTCACAGAGTCGGCACCGTGAAGGGATCGCGGGAATCCGAGAATTTTCTTTTCCAAATTCTGCAATGCCTTAGATCAGCCCCTAAGTGGTCTTGTTGAAGGAGGGGCCCGCTAGGCGCTACCTCTCAGCCCGACTGCAGTCGGTGCACCCCAACCGGTCTCCTAGTAGCGGTACCTGGCTGCTCGCAGGGGTGTTTCACCCAGGATCCATAGCCGGCCCCACTGGCAGTTGTGTATCAGGACTTGAGAGAAGTGCCTGATAAAGGAGGGGCGAGGGTTCGATCCCTGACCTCAACAACCCGCCAGTGGGGCCGGCTATGGATCCTGGGTGAAACACCCCTGCGAGCAGCCAGGTACCGCCACTAGGAGACGGGTTGGGGTGCACCGACTGCAGTCGGGCTGAGAGGTAGCGCCTAGCGGGCCCCTCCTTCAACAGGTCTATTTATAATAAATAGATGATTAGGGCATCCCCCATCAACGACTATGATTGGCCGGAGGTGAGGTTACCCAAATACAACAAAATAAATGCAAACATTGTGAATTACTATATCAAATCGATTTGCAACGCGAATCCAGACACATCTGCGGAGTCCAATCGTTGATCCGGGCACGCCATATATGGTAAGTCGCCAAATCAGTCCCAAACGGGCCCAAAACTTGTCCTTGTCTCTACTCCGCATCAGCTTGTCCACCCTCTCGTATTTATTTCTATCTTCTCATAATTTTCTATTTTTAGATTATTTTTCTTCTCTTATTATCAAGAGATTAGTAAAGTATTGTTGTTATAAATAGAAGATTGATTCAAGGAGCTTAGATGAGGTGATCAAGAGGAACTCAAAGAGTACGAGAGAAAATGAACCTTTACCGAGCCCATATTTTACTTGGTGCGTTTCTGTGAAGCTTAAATAAGTAACTTTATTTTTAGATGAGATTTTACATTTTTTTTGATCTCTAAATACAAGTGATGCTATTGCATCTGATTTTTTTTACTAGTGGATTGTTTTCTCCTTTTATCATGTGATAGATGATATGCACATTGCCATATATTTGTAGCTATCCTCTTGACATAGTCTTTGGCAGGTCATGTTCATTAAAGTTATCCGCAATAAGCAGACAGGAATGTCAGAAGGATATGGCTTTGTTGAATTTTTAACTCATGCAGCAGCTGACAAAGTAATCCAAACATTCACAGGTCATTCGATGCCAAACAGTGATCAATCTTTTAGATTAAATTGGGCATCATTTAGCACAGGTGATAGGCGTTCAGAAATAGCTTCTGGTCACTCTATATTTGTAGGCGATCTTGCTCCTGATGTTACAGATTCTATGCTCCAAGAAACTTTTGCGACAAAGTACTCATCTGTAAAAGGTGCAAAAGTTGTCATTGATGCTAATACCGGACGTTCAAAAGGATATGGTTTTGTCAGATTTGGAGATAACAATGAGAAATCTCTTGCTATGACTGAGATGAACGGTGTTTATTGTTCAAGCAGGCCAATGCGTATTTGTGCTGCAACTCCTAGAAAATTATCTGGTATGTCTTAATGATTGAGTGATTTTGTTTGATGCTGTAGAAAGGAGAATTGAAATAGAAGGTGCAAATATATTCATCCTCATAGGGGCATTAAATAGGAACTATAACATGACACCCAACACCGATAGGCGGTGTGAGACAAAACTCACTAATAGTAAAATACTAACTCTAACACTCCCCCTCAAGCTGAAGGGGAACCCTACAACTTGAACACAACATAAAATGGAAGGTAAAAGAAGGTTGACAACGTGAGACAAAACAACAGCCACCGAGGCCCAACCGCGTGTCACCGGGGATACTTTAACCGGGCAAAGACCACACGACGTTGGTCCGCAAACCGACCATGACAACGCTGGATACACTCGGAGCGGAAACAAGGTAAACCACGAAAGACCAAACCAACCCTACCAAATCCAGAGAAAACAACGAGTAGACACAAACAACATATGAAATCGACCTGGGGGGCATGAGTGACTAAGACAGGAGTCGGGAAAGAGGCATCCGAGTCGCCGTTATCACAAACACTCCCCCTCACGTGGAATAAGTGCATGAAGGCATAGACTATGCCTGGAGGCCGTGACGTACACTCCCCCTCACGTAGACCACGTGCACGTGTGGGACCCTCGTCGGGTACATGAACCCAGATCACGTGAAAGAAGGGGCTGAAATCGTAAAGAGACCACACTAACACAGCACAACAACAAGTAAACTTAAAGAAAAAAACAGTAACATTAAACCCTAGACGGGGCCGGAGACGAAGCAGCGCAGAGCAGCAGCGGCATACGGAGAAGAAGCAGCTGCACCAGCAGCTGGCCGTAGAAGCAGCGACAGAGCAGCATCCATGCCGGAGAAGAAGAGAGCTGCAACGGGTGCAGACAGAAGCCGGAGAAGAAGCAGCGGCAGCAGCAGGCCGGAGAAGAAGAAACGGCGGAGCAGAGCATAGGAAGAAGCAGCCGTCGGGAGAGAAGCAAAGACGGAGCAAAGCCGTCGGGAGAAGAAGATGAAGCCGTCAGAGCCGTCGATGTCGTAGAGGAGAACCGACGGGATCGTCGTTGTTGTCGCAGACGCACAGGAAGGAACCAGACGATGAAGACTTCTGGAGAAGCAGACGACGGGATCGTCGTCGAGGAGCAGCGAAGCCATCAGGAGAAGGAGAGACAGGCGTCGTCGATGTCGCACAGGAAGTAGAGCAGCGGCGTCAGCGAGCGTCAGAGTCGTCGGGAGCAGCGGAATCGGGGCCGCTCCTGTCGACGGGATTAGCTGTCGACTCCGTCGACAGGAGCGGCGGGCGTGAGCCCTAGCAGGGCGCGTAAAGATGAAGCACGGGTCTTGATTCAGGAGGGAGGGGAGGGAAACAGTCGCGGAAGCGGAAAAAAATTTAATTAGGTTTCAGAATCTGCTCTGATACCATGTAGAAAAGAGAATTGAAATAGAAGGTGCAAATATATTCATCCTCATAGGGACATTAAATAGGAACTACAACATGACACCCAACACCGATAGACGGTGTGAGACAAAACTCACTAATAGTAAAATACTAACTCTAACAGATGCATTTCTTTGTGCTATAACTTGTTCCGATACACTAATTGTTATTCATTATGACTCTTATTTTTGTCAGATCTGGCAAATTGTGTTCTCTAATTGGGTTGCAAGCGAAGTAGATTGTTTTTTTGGGTTATTTTACTTTCATTGGTCATAAGTCCAGTGTTTTCTTTTGCAATGTTGTGCTGTATTTCATTTTGTTATTATTATTTTAATGCTCAAGCGCGTCATTAATTCCTTGGTTTTGTTGTCTGTACAATTGGAATTTGAATAATATTTTTTAATTTTTTTTCATTATTATTTTAATTTCATCATTGCTCTTTATCCATACTCCCACCCCTCTTTTCTCAATAATTTGTATGATTGGCTTTACTCTTGAGCTCATAAGAAATTTTAGGCTTGTATTTTAGTAAATTTTATGGAAGTTAAACTTACATTTCATCTGCATCCCCACCTCCCTTTTATTTTCCCTCCTTTATTATCTTATATTATTTGTTTTTCTTGGAGTGCGAAAAAATAGAAGTTATTTTTAGGTTCTGGTACACAAGGGAGCACAACTCACCAGTGATCCCCCATGAAGTTAGTTCAGGCCTAGCCATTGAACTACAAGCTCTAATCTTTCTAGCTTTCCGATCCAATGTTGTCAAAAGAGAGTTTCTTTGGAATATTCAATATTATGGAGGATGGCATCAGCCATTGCGCAAGTCAACATATTTAGAACTGAGATGTGGACCATTGGTGCTAAAAACAGAAGGGAGCACAAGCATACTGCATACCAACAATCACTGAATGCATAAAATAAATCTTAATATTAATTTACTTCTGGTTACTAGTGCTAGTTTTTGTCAATTTAGTTGATTATTGTTGATTGATAGGTTGCTCTCACAACAAGGAATGTGTAGTAAAAATATGATTGATGCTTAGAAACCAAATATATTTGTTAGTCTATTTGGTTGGTTTAAGTAGTCCTTTCATATCTATTAGAGGATAGTAGAAAATTATGTAAAAGCCCATTGTAATTGTGGCCCATTTATGAGCCCAAGTTTGTCTTAGGTTTAGTGCCACATTGTATTCTTGAGATTTCTCTCTTCTTCTTTACCTATATATTTATACTCATACTTAAAGTTTATACAAGAAATACAGCCTACAAGGTTCCTTGCTTCCATTTTCTACATGGTATCAGAGGGATACGGTCCGGACTGTCCGTTTCTGTCCCCCGGGTCCTCCTGATTAACCGGGCGGCCTGTTCTCTGGCTTAACCGCTGTCTTGCGGCCTCCTCTTGTTTCTAACTGCGGCTTCCCGCGCGGTTAGTTTT
The DNA here is from genome assembly GCA_039583875.1 of Platanthera guangdongensis. Taxonomy (NCBI): domain Eukaryota; kingdom Viridiplantae; phylum Streptophyta; class Magnoliopsida; order Asparagales; family Orchidaceae; genus Platanthera; species Platanthera guangdongensis. The sequence continues at coordinate 6,813,208 of CM077151.1, read as the reverse complement.
TCTATCCGCTTTTCTTGCTCTCTCTCGGGATTTCCACATCTTCTTCCCCCTTCCCCCATTCCCTTTTATAGACCTCTCGGTCAGTGGGCCCTCTTGTTCCCCTAACCGGGCAGTCTCCTCCTGTCTTCTTGCGGCTTCCCTATCCGCCTTTTCTTCCCGCCTTCTCGCACCGCATCTTGGTCGCGACATTCTCTTGCGTCGTTGGTATGCTCATCGTGACCGTGCGGTCTGCTTTGCTTAAGTCTCTCCGGCTCCCCTTCCCGCTGTTGCTTCCCTACCCGCTGCGGCCTCTCTTCTCGCGTTGCAGGCTCTTCCCGCTGCGAACAGGCTCCCTTCCCGTTGTTATTTCTCACGCAGACGACCTCTTCTTCTCGCTGCGGCTTTTCGAACCGCTGCGAGCACCGCATCTTGGTCGCGACACCTTTCTGTGTCACTGGTGTTCTCGCCGAGACCGCGCGGTCTCCCTTGCTTAAGTCGCTGCGGCTTCCCTTCCCTCCCGTTGCGGCTTCCCTCCCTTGCTTAAGTCGCTGCTGCTTTCCTACTCGCTGCTGTATTTCCTGGTCTCTGCGGGCTTCCCGCACGGCCTTTTCTTAGCCGGTGCGGCTTCTCTTCCTCTCCTCTGACCGTTTTCTTCAGGTTGCGGGTTGCCTCTCTTAGCCACTGCGGCCTCTCTACCCGCTGCGGGCTCCGCATCTTGGTCGCGGTCTCTTGCCGCTGGTGTAGTGACACCGAGACCGTGCGACCTCTCTTTTTTTCCGCTCCGCTTTCCTCAAGTTGTGGGTTACCTCTTCTCACTCGGCTACCTCTTCGTGCGCGGCTAGTTCAGTCCGCTGCGGTTTCTCTCTGTTGCTGTCCTCTGTCCGCTGCGGCTAGCTTCTTCCTGCGACTTTATGGATTCTACCACTGCCTCCGACGAGTCCACTGGTACTTCATCTTTGCCACCTCGGGCTGCTTCCTCTACTACTGAACCTCGGGATGAACTCAGGATTACCACTATATCTCTCTCTGGCAAAAGGAACTTTGTGGAATGGGTTTATTCAGTTCGTCGGGTGCTCCAGACAAAAGGACTGCTTCATCACTTAACCCGGGCTACTCCTACCGTTCCTACTGATGAGTGGCTTCGTGATGACGGCCGTGTGCAATCCTGACTTCTCAACTCCATGGATACTGAGCCATACAGGATGATCATGTATCATGACACGGCTAAGTACATGTGGGAGGAACTCCACTTCTTCTATTATGGCCAAAACAGCCTTCAACATTTGTTTGACATCATCACTGATCTTCAATTCTTTGATCCCGGGATACCTGACAATATGACTTTCTTCGTTGCCAAGGCCAAGACCCTTGTTGAGGCATGGATACAACACCAGCCTCCTACTACTGATTTGGTTGCCCAACGGGCACAAAAGCTGTCGGGATTGTCATGATGATGGTAAGGGTTCCTCCGCATCTGCACAGTGTTCGAGCTCAGATACTCTCCTCTTTCACTACTCTCTATCTCTCCGATGTCTGCTCCATGCTTCTGAAGGTCACTCCGCCACCCGAGGCTCCTGTGCCTCCTTCTCCAGCTCTTCTCCATTTACCTTCACCACATCCCTCCACTCGTGGTACCTCGACCCGCGTGGATCGCCATTCGTCTCGGGGACGAGGACGTACTGGAAACCCCCCTTAAATGCATTTTCGGTCGGGAAAATCATCTGGAGCCTACCTGCTATCGTAAGCATGGTCTGCCACCCCACCTTGTTGCTTCTACGGAGGCCGAGTCTCCGCCCTTGGCTTCTCCTTTGACTTCCTCAAATGCTCAGTCTGACATTGATGCTCTCCGCACCCAGCTCCAGCAACTCCAAGGGGTGATTGCTCGCTCCTCGGGCTCCGTGGCTTCCATCGCCAATGAAGATATAACCTGTTTATCTCGGAGTTTCCACTAGATTGTGGACTCTGGTGCCTCCCACCACATTACTTGCCAGAAGCCGCCGCAATACTTGGCCGCTCCTCATCCCAAGATCATTACTGTTGCCAATGGTGACTCCACCCCTGTCTCAGGAGGTTCTGATATCCATCTCACACGCAACCTCTCTTTAACCTCGATTTTTCATGTTCCGGGCTCCCCGTTCAGCTTGCTTTCTATTAACCGACTTACACAGAATCTTGATTGCCATGTTATATTTTCACCATCTTCTTTTGTTGTGCAGGATCGGCAAACGCGAAATATTATTGGTAGCCGACGGCTGTCTCATGGGCTCTATCTTCTTGATGTCCTTCCAAGTTCCATCTACCCTTTCTGTCGTCTCCTCAGTTGAGTGGCATCATCGGCTTGGACATGCTCCCCTCCAGATTGTAAAGCAAGCTCTTCCGGATGTCTCCTTGAATGAGTTCACTTGTGAGTCATGTATCTTTGGTAAACAACATCGAGTTTCTTTTAGTCCTGTTTGTAATCGGAGTAGTACTCCTTTATCCATTGTCCATTCTGATATTCGGGGCCCTTATAAAGTCCCTAATGTATTTGAGTATTGCTAATTTGTTACCTTTATTGACGATTACTCTCGAGTGACATGGTTATATTTACTACGGGATCGTACCAAATTCACTTTTATGTTCCGTACTTTCGTTACTGAACTTCGAACTCAGTTTTCTTCCCCGCTTAAAATTATCTGCACTGACAATGCACGGGAATATACGAGCCGAACGTTCGCCTCACTTTGTGCTGAATTTGACATTATACATCAAACATCTTGTGATTGTACTACTCAACAAAATGGTGTTGTTGAGCGCAAAAATCGGCATCTTCTTGACGTTGCCCGCTCCTTAATGTTCCAGATGCAGGTACCCATCGAATACTAGAACTTTGCAGTTTCGACTGCGTGTCATCTCATCAATCGTCTGCCTTTCTCCGTTCTCAATTTTGTCACTCCGTTTAGCCTCCTCTTTCCTTCTCAATCTCTGTTTCCTGTCCCACCTCTGGTGTTTGGGTGTGTTTGCTATGTCCATAACCTTGGTCCACCTATGGATAAATTTGCTCCCCGTGCAACCAAATGTATGCTTGTAGGGTACTCTCGCACTCAAAAAAGGTATGTGTGTTACTCTCCTGTCGACCGGAAAGTGGTTGTGTCCGCTGATGTTACTTTTCTGAAAGATCAACTCTTTGTCATCCACTTCAATACCTCCTTGTGTACAACCTATGCCTTGTCCTGCTATCCCAGTCACGACTTCTCTACCTCCTCTTCTTCCAACACCCCACGTGGAACCACCAACCCCCAAACCACCAACACCCAAACCACCAACACCCAAACCCCCTCTCATCCGCGTCTACACTTGCCGTAGTCTGAACTCCGGAGCCCAGCCACTGCTACCGTCTACTAGTACTATCTCGCGGTCAGCTGACCCTGCCCCCGCCTCTACGACTCATCCTCTGACCAACTATATTTCCCTACATTGGCTCTCTCCTCCTCTACTCAAATTTGCTCTTGCTCTTTCCTCTATTTCTCCGCCTAACACTCATAGTTGTCAAGGCGCACGCCTAGGCGCGCCTGAGGCGCCGGGCGCAGCCCGCCGCGCCTCAGCACAGCTGAGGCGGGCGATGTGCCCCAGGCGCGCCTAGGCGCGCGCCTTACAGGCTCCCAGGCGCGCCAAACGGGCCTTTCAAGGTATTTTTTTTGATATGGGCAAAAAAATGATCTTAGACGCACCTGAGGCTCCCCCTAGGCGAATTGGGCGCCCAAGTGCGCTGAAATTGCGCAAATTAGGCGCCCAATTCGCTGAAATTGTGCGAATTGGGCGCCCAATTCGCTCAATTTCCTTTCCCCCCCATTTTTGCGCCTCACGTGCCTCAGGCGCGCGCCTGCGCCTAGGCTCCAGAGGCCCTTTGCACCTCGGTGCGCCTTGCGCCATTGATAACTTAGCTAACACTGTATAAGAAGCTCTCCAACACCCTGGGTGGCGTGCGACAATGGAAGCTGAGATGTCAGCCCTTTGGGCTAATCATACTTGGGATTTGGTGCCTCTTCCGTCTGCCAAATCCTGCGTTAGCTGTAAATGGATCTTTGCCATTAAACATGCTCCGGATGGGACTATCGGTGGCCTCAAATCCCGTCTTGTGGCTCGTGGTTTGTAACACCCCTTCCCAGTTTTTCAATAATCAGCCATCCGGCCGGGTCAACGATATAAAGAAAACTAGGAAACAATATTTAAAACTAGTACTCAGCAGGTATAAAATAGAATCTACTAAAAATTTATAACTAACAACGGAAGCTAAAAAAATAAACTATGAGTAACCACGTACCTGATATCTGAAAACACAGAGCCACTACACACGAATAGAATTGAAATAACTGAAAATCTGTAATGATATCATATGTCTGATACATGACATATAAAATGTTAACAGGTTACATTGTCCACACTACAAGTATATACTGGAAGTAATGGAAAACTGTATGGGAAAAAAAAACTACAAACTGACGCCACCAAATGCTCATACTAGGCGTAGTTTCTCACCTGGGTTACCTGTAAAAACATTGCACACGAGGGGTCAGAGTAAAGAAAAATAATTTCTCTTAGTGACACTAAAAATTTTTCTCATATGATGAATGCATGCCTTTAAAAAATGGTTTTGTGCATTAAAAATATTTATGCTGTGTGTTATGCATGCCTTCAGAACACTAACTGGTCAAAATATCTACATGTTCTATGTTCGTGACTTTCAGTTCACTAACCCAAGTCCTAGGTCAAAACATCTACACTTTCAGTTCACTACTAGTATGCTGTCTCACGTCAGGTCTATACTTGAGTTCTAGGTGACCTCTAGCTTGCACCTCTACTAGGAAGGCTCTATGCAGAGTAGCTCCTAACGCGCAAAATCTGAAACTGACGACCCGAGACCATCTGACGAACTCAATTGTTCTAGTGTCACGCGGACACGGTCTCGAATCTACTAACTGTCTCAAGGGAGTCAACTCTCAAGGCTCTGCTACTCATAGGATACCATATGCCCTATGATAAAGGTAGTGCGCCTCTACCAAGCACAAAAAGGCTGAAGTGTGCTACTGACCTTTTGGTCAAATGCTACTCTGCTTGGGACATCTCTTTTGGTGTACTACTGAGCGACCCTTAACTTTCTTATGGTCGACTAGAAGGGACATTCACGCCCTTCATTGGACAAATTCCAAACTTACGTACACAGGTATAGGTTTCGTACCTAACATTACCAATCCTGATCTGACTACTTGGGTCTTGGAGAAGGGTGTCATCCTACACATTTTCCGCGACCGTTTTACTATCACCACACCTTTCTATGCATGGTCATGATATTTGTACAAAACCCTATACATGCGTATATAAAATATATTATTTGTTATGTCTAACTAACAGAAATTAAGCTTCCTTACAGTGGTGCTGTGTCGTTCGTACACTCGGCGCGGTGACATCTTCTCTTCCGAAAGCAATCCTACTGCTGGGAACTTAAGAATGCTGCTCCAACCCCACCAAAATCCTGAAATTTACAGTAGCCCTAAATTCATTAATTTTCCCCTTTACGATTTTCCGTGGAAAATTTCTATACAACTAGGGTTACAAAATTTCAAGCGCTAAACTTCAGATTTTACCTTTACGTGAAGTGATTGAGGCTCACAAAGCGCCCAAACCAAATTCTGCGGAGAATCACGAATTCCAAAACCTAATTAGGGCATTAGGAACAAAACCTAGGTTAGACTAACTTCTAAATCAAGGAATTTCAACGAAGGAATAGAGATAAAAGAGAAATAAACTCACCGGAAACGAAATCGTTTCCACTACCACCGGCTAGGGTTGAATCCGACACTTCCACGACCAAGGAAGGAAAAGGAATGTCCACCGGCGCTCGTAGAGGAAGGAGGAGTGATCGGAGAGAAGTTCCGGAGGAAAATCGGCCGACGGAAAGGGCGCGAAAGGCGCGTCGGCTTGGCGTCGTCGCTGTTTGCGGGAAACGGAACGTCGGGCTGCGGTTTTCCTCTTCTCCCGTGAAAATGAAAGTGCGGGATTTTATTAGATGGGCTATACGGTTTTGATAACCGTATGAAGTGGGGGGGGGGGAATTGTTATTGGCACCCCAAACCAATTCCTTTGAAAATTAACCCCTATTCACCGCGCTCTCCACTAAATTAAAATGCGTCTCACTATAATTAACACACTTAACGAACCATCGGTCGCTACCAGATTTCCGGATGTTACAAATCTCACCTCCTAACAAAATTTTCGTCCTCGAAAATTGCAACCAAATCTGAATCGAAGAGAAAAGAATAGTCTGCATTGCTCTTAAGCTCATCTTCTCGCTCCCAAGTATACTCTGGCCTGCCACAGTTCATCCAAAGGACTTTGACCATGCAAATCTCTCTATTCCTGAGCTGCTGTATCTTTGAATCCACTATTCTGATTGGTCTAACCCCAACACTAAGATCTGTCTCGATTGGTGCTTCATCGGTACTGATGATCTGACTGGAATCTCTGACCGCTCTCCTCAAATAGGAGACGTGGAATACATCATGTACACCACTCATTTCCTCAGGTAAGGCCAACCTGTAAGCAACCTCACCAACTCTTTCCAGCACCTCAAAAAGACCAACAAATCTGGGGCTCAACTTTTTCATCCACTTTACTCTAGAGACTCCTCTGACTGGTCTGACCTTCAGATAAACATAGTCTCCAACTCTGAATTCTACTGACCTGTGCTTCTGATCATGATACTTGGGCTGACGATCCTGAGCTGTCTTCATACGCTCCTGAATGAGCTTGATCCTGTCAGTGGTCTTATCAATCCATGACTCCCTGATGGTGGATCTCTCTTCACTTTCAGCCCAACATAACGGTGTCCGACAACGTCGATCATAGAGGGCCTCGAACGGTGCCATCCCAATACTCGTCTGAAAACTGTTATTGTAGGAGAATTTCACAAGAGTAACATGTTTCTCCCACTTTCCTCCAAAGTCCAAAATGCACATCCGTAGCAGATCCTCCGAAGTCCTATTTGTGCGCTCAGTTTGTCCATCAGTCTGGGGATGAAAAGCGGTGTTGAAGTGTAACCTGGTACCCAACCGCTCCTGTACGTATTGCCACTCCCTGGAGGTGAATCTGCCGTCTCGGTCTGAAACTATAGTCCTGGGAACACCGTGAAGTCGAACTATCTCGTCTATATATAACTGTGCTAATCTGGGACCTTGATCTGTCTTCTTAAGAGGAATGAAATGGGCAACCTTAGAAAGCCGATCTACCACAACCCATAAGGAATCATTCTCACTCTGCGATCTCAGCAGACCATGGATGAAGTCCATGGATATATCCTCAAAAGTCCACTCAGGAATGGGAAGTGGCTGCAACTTGCCTCCAGGCCTTTGACACTCGGCCTTAACTAACTTGCACGTCTCGCACTTCCCTACATAATCTGCAACATCACTCTTCAAGCCTGTCCACCAGACTACCTTCTTGAGATCTACGTACATCTTCGTGCTACCCGGATGTATAGAATATCTGGAATTATGTGCCTCAAATAGAATATTCTCGCGAAGGTGGCTAACATCGGGGATACACACTCTACCATCAAACAATAATAAATCACCCTGAATAGTGAATCTCTCCTTCTGACCTGTCTGCACCGCGGTCCAAATCTCTGCCATCTTCGGATCCAACGGTAAAGCTGTCCTGATTCTATCCTTAATGTCGCAAGTAACCTCCATCCAACTCAACCTTGCAGAACCAAAACTACAGCGTGACACAACGGTAATATCCAGTCTCTCTAGCTCTCGCACTAACTCCTCCTGCTGAGTGAGAAGGAAGAAACACGAACCTCTACGGCTAAGAGCATCAACTACAACGTTCGCCTTTCCTGGATGGTACTGAATGTCTACGTCGTAGTCTGATAGAAACTCTAAGCATCTGCGCTGCCTCAAATTGAGCTCTCGCTGATCAAAGATATATTTGAGGCTTTTATGATCAGTGAAGATCTCACAACGAACACCATAGAGATAGTGTCTCCAAATCTTCAGAGCATGTATGACTGCTGCAAGCTCCAAGTCATGCACTGGATAGTTCCTCTCGTGAACCTTTAATTGTCTCGAGGCATAGGCTACGACCTTTCCATGCTGCATGAGAACACATCCCAAACCCTGACCTGATGCATTGCTGTAGATCTGAAACCCGTCAGACCCTGAAGGTAAACTCAAGATCGGTGCGGTCATCAATCTGCCCTTCAAGTCCTCAAACACCAACTCACACTCAACCGTCCAATCCAAGCCCTTACCCTTACTAGTGAGGGAAGTCAGTGGTAAAACTATCTTCGAAAAATCCCTGATGAATCTCCTGTAGTAACCAGCTAGTCCCAAAAAGCTGCGAACCTTTGAAACGGTCGTCGGTCTTGGCCAATTCTTAATGGCTTCTATCTTCTTCGGATCAACACTAACCCCTTGTTGACTGATGACGTGGCCTAAAAAAGCAATCTCTGAAAGCCAGAACTCACACTTTGAAAACTTGGCATACAACTGGTCCTTCCTGTGGGTGCTCAAAACAATTCTGAGGTGTGCGACATGATCTTCTGCACTCCTTGAGAACACCAAGATGTCATCGATAAAAACGATAACAAAACGATCCAAGTACTCCCGAAATACCCTGTTCATCAGGTCCATAAACACTGAAGGGGCATTGGTCAGCCCAAACGGCAAGATCACGAACTCGAAGTGTCCATACCTGGTACTGAAAGCCGTCTTCTGAACATCCACGTCCCGAATTTTTAGCTGATGGTAGCCCGACCTCAAATCTAACTTAGAAAAGGTGCACGAGCCCACCAACTGGTCGAACAAATCATCAATTCTGGGAATCAGTTATTTGTTCTTTACTGTCAGCTTGTTCAACTCACGGTAGTCTATGCACAGTCTCAGACTACCCTCCTTATTCACGAATAGTACTGGAACACTCCAGGGTGAAGTACTGGGACGTATAAAACCCAAATCAAGCAACTCCTGTAATTGGCTCTTCAACTCTGCTAGTTCCCTTGAAGCCATCCGATAGGGGGATTTGGCTACCAGTGTAGCCCCAGGCTGCAAGTCTATCGGGAACTCAATCTCTCTATCAGGAGGGGCACCAGGGAGCTCTTCCGGAAAAACATCGGGGAACTCCTGAACCACTGATACATGACATATAAAATGTTAACATGTTACATTGTCCACACTACAAGTATATACTGGAAGTAATGTAAAACTGTATGGGAAAAAAAACTACAAACTGACGCCACCAAACGCTCATCCTAGGCGTAGTTTCCCACCCGGGTCACCTGTAAAAACATTGCCCACGAGGGGTCAAAGTAAAGAAAAATAATTCCTCCTAGTGACACTAAAAACTTTTCTCATATGATGAATGCATACCTTTAAAAATGGTTTTGTGCATTAAAAATATTTATGCTGTGTGTTATGCATGCCTTCAGAACACTACCTGGTCAAAACATCTACATGTTCTATGTTCGTGACTTTCCGTTCACTAACCCAAGTCCCGACGTTCACTACTGGTAGACTGTCTCACGTCAGGTCTATACTTGAGTTTTAGGTGACTTCTAGCTTGCACCTCTACTAGGACGGCTCTATGCAGAGTAGCTCCTAACGCGCAAAATCTGAAACTGATGACCCGAGACCATGTGACGAACTCAATTGTTCTAGTGTCACGCGGACACGGTCTCGAATCTACTAACTGTCTCAAGGGAGTCAACTCACAAGACTCTTCTACTCATAGGATACCATATGCCCTATGAGAAAGGTAGTACGCCTCTACCAAGCACGAAAAGACTGAAGTGTGCTACTGACCTTTTGGTCAAATGCTACTCTGCTTGAGACATCTCTTTTGGTGTACTACTGAGCGACCCTTAACTTTCTTATGGTCGACTAGAAGGGACATTCACGCCCTTCGTTGGACAAATTCCAAACTTACGTACACAGGTATAGGTTTCATACCTAACATTACCAATCCTGATCTGACTACTTGGGTCTTGGAGAAGTGTGTCATCATACACATTTTCCGCGACCGTTTTCCTATCACCACACCTTTCTATGCATGGTCATGATATTTGTACAAAACCCTACACATGCGTATATAAAGTATATTATTTGCTATGTCTAACTAACAAAAATTAAGCTTCCTTACAGTGGTGCTGCGGCGTTCGTACACTCGACGCGGCGACATCTTCTCTTCCGAAGGCAATCCTACTGCCGGGGACTTCAGAATGCTGCTCCAACCTCACCAAAATCCTGAAATTTGCAGTAGCCCTAAATTCATAAATTTTCCCCTTTACGATTTTCCGTGGAAAATTTCTGTACAACCAGGGTTACAAAATTTCAAGCGCTAAACTTCAGATTTTACCTTTACGTGCAGTGATTGAGGCTCCCAAAGCGCCCAAACCAAATTCTGCGGAGAATCACGAACTCCAAAACCTAATTAGGGCATTAGGAACAAAACCTAGGTTAGACTAACTTCTAAATCAAGGAATTTCCACAAAAGAATAGAGATAAATAAAAAATAAACTCACCGAAAACGAAATCGTTTCCACTACCACCGACTAGGGTTGAATCCGACACTTCCAGGGCCAAGGAAGGAAAAGGAATGTCCACCGGCGCTCGTAGAGGAAGGAGTGATCGGAGAGGAGTTCTGGAGGGAAATCGGCCGGAGGAAAGGGCGCGGAAGGCGCGTCGGCTTGGCGTCGTCGCTGTTTGCGGGAAACGGGACGTTGGGCTGCGGTTTTCCTCTTCTCCCGTGAAAATGAAAGTGCGGGATTTTATTAGATGGGCTATACAATTTTGATAACCGTATGAAGTGAGGGGGGGGGGAATTGTTATTGGCATCCCAAACCAATTAATTTGAAAATTAACCCATATTCACCGCACGCGCCACTAAATTAAAATGCGTCTCACTATAATTAACGCACTTAACGAACCATCGGTCGCTACCATAAGGAAAAGTAACAGTATACATTGACGACGCGCTGTCTCGATCAAAATCCGTCGCGACTTGCCCCTACCAATTTTAAAATAATTTCTCGCGTCAGATTTCCGGATGTTACATGGGTTCACTCAGCAACAAGGCTTGGACTATGAGGAGACTTTCTCCCCTGTCGGCAAACTAAATTCTGTTCGGGTTCTTATCTCACTTGCTGTTCACCGCCGCTGGCCACTACATCAGCTGTACATTAAAAATGCCTTTCTTAATGGTGATCTCCAAGAGACGGTCTTCATGATCCAACCTCCCGGGTTTGAGACCACGGGGGACTGCGTAAAGCTATCTATGGTCTCAAACAGTTCCCTCGAGCTTGGTTTGAAAAATTTAGCAAGACTGTTCGTGATATTGGCTTTCAGCGAAACTCAGTTGACTTCTCTCTTTTTACCCGTCATCGATCAACAAGGACGGTAATTCTCTTATTCTATGTGGATGATATTTTGATAACTGGCGATGACTCTAACGAGATACAACGGATCAAACAACACTTAAACTCTGTCTTCCAAACAAAAAATCTGGGTAACCTTCGGTACTTTCTTGGACTTGAGGTTGCTCGAAGACCTTTTGGCCTAGTCCTATCTCAATGAAAATATTATCTTGACCTTCTTCAGGATGCTGGTTATTCTGGATGTAAACCCGTGGAAACACCTATGGATGTCAACCACAAGCTAAGTGTTCATGGAACCGAATCAGATTCTCTACTTCCAAATCCTGAATATTATCGGCTCCTTGTAGGAAAAATGATATACCTAACAATTACCAGGCCCAATATCTCTTTTGCTGTTGGAGTGATTAGTCGCTTTATGCATTCACCAAGAATATCTCATCTACAGGCTGTCGAACGCATCCTCAGGTACTTGAAAGCTGGCCCGGGACGAGGGTTGGTATACAAGCCATCCTCCTCTTTATCCCTTGTTGCGTACACTGATGCTGATTATGCGGGCTCGCTTGACGATCGACGATCCACCACTGGTTTCTGTGCCTATTTTGGAGGAAATCTCATCACATGGCGCAACAAGAAACAATCGGTTGGTGCTCGCTCTTCTGCTGAAGCTGAGTATCGTGCTATGACTGCTGTTGTGTCTGAACTTAGCTGGTTAGAGAGCCTTTTTTGTGATTTGGGTGTCAAACTCTTCTCACCTGCTACTCTATTCTGCGACAGTCAGGCTGCTATACATATTGCGAAGAATCCCGTGTTACATGAGCGAACAAAACACATTGAGGTTGATTGTCACTTTGTCCGGGAGAAGGTCCAACTGAAGAAGCTTGAATTGGAACATGTTCCAGCCTCCGAGCAAGTTGCAGACATCTTTACCAAGGCTCTACCTTAGCCATTGTATCAGCAGTTTCTATCCAAGCTTGGTGCTTACGATTTGTATGCTCAAGCTTGCGGAGGAGTGTTAGAAGATAATAGAAAATTATGTAAAAACCCATTGTAATTGTGGTCCATTTATGAGCCCAAGTTTGTCTTAGGTTTAGTCCCACATTGTATTCTTGAGATTTCTCTCTTCCTCTCTAACTATATATTTGTACTCTTACTTAAAGTTTATATAAGAAATACAACTTACAAGGTTCTTTGCTTCCATTTTCTACAATATCATTGTTCCAACTATTCTCACGCTGTTAACTATGTATGACCTAGAAACCGATTAGCCCCCCCTTAAAACCCCTAATAAGCTAATCCTGATAGTTATTGGCTTAAATGGGCTAACCCTAACGGGCTTGTGATCAGTGAGCATACTTGTCATTTAAAAGTCCAGTCATGACACCCCTTTTGAAGCTGCATCTTATAAACATTAGCAAACTCTTACTATAAGTCCTTTGTTGGGAAAATGTCAAAACGATACCCTGATTATTTTGGATTTATTCATTTTTGCACATATTTTTTCGACTCAATATGGTCTCTGAATTTGAACTCGATCATTATAGTCCTTCCTTCAAATTCTGGTTAAACTATAGATCACAACATTTTCCCCTTGACTTGTACCTCACACGAGCCTTCGTTGTTGGTTTTTGAATGGAATAATTGAAAGACCTAATGATCATGTTTGACCACTTATTATACTATTAATAATCATTAGATCATTTTTCATTGGTACCCTCTCTCACCAACCCTATTTTCTCTTTTTTTCCTTGGTTTTGAATAACCTTCATAAGAGCCCTGTAAATTATGCTTGAGCGTCTAAAAGCTTAGGTGGACAACCCATCTCAACCAATAACTATCCTATTCCAGCCCGCTACTTTCTTATTCCATCCCACTACTTTCCTATTCAAGGCCCCACACCAGCGGATCCACCTCCTAGATCAACCACAACAGCTGGCCTCTCCTTTCAACCCCTTATAACCGCTCCCACTTGGCCTACCACCCAAACAATCTCCTTCCCCCACCCCCATCTAATCCCTTCCTGCATCCAGTTAGCCACTCCACAACCCTTCCAACACTGCACCCACGACCCCCCGTCTCCCCGCAAAGACGCAACCTTAACAATCACCACTATTCCTCCACAGACACTAGATCCCTATCTCCAATTCTCTTGACTCATTTTACTTTGAGTTTTATTGTTTTCAACATTATTGTACAAATCCGACTTTTACCCTTAGACTCTTAGTGAGAATATCAACTAATTGTCCCTCTAAAGAAACAAAAGGAGTACAAAGTCTTTTTCTCAATATTTTTTTCGATAAAGTGCCTGTCCACCTCAGTATGTTTGGTGCGACATTCTGAAGGGATCGCGGACAATACTAATTTTAGCTTTGTTGTCACAATACAACGGGATGAGACTGACCTCACTTAGTCACAGATCATAAGAGAGCGTAACCACAATCCCGCAGGTATGCCGCGTGCCACAGTTTAAATTTAGATTCTGCACTAGATTTCAAGACAAATGGTTGTTTTTTGCTTCTCCAAGTAACTAGATTCCCACTAACAAACGAGAAATACCCAGATGTAGATCGTCTGTCTTCATTAGATCCACCCCAATCCTCGTATAAATTTTAATTTTCAACTGAGTACTAGGGGTGAAGAGGTTGCCTCTTCTCGATGAGGTCTTCAGATATCTCAAGATTCTATGAGCAATATCGAGGTGTCTTGTCTTTGGGGAATTCATATACTGGCCAACGACACCCACAACACAAGCTATGCCAGGGCGAGTATGAGATAAATATATTAAATGCTCGACAAGATGTTGGTAACCAGTAACATCTTGAACGAGATCCCCATCATTCTACACTCACTATTATTTAGTAAATCAAGAATATATTTTCACTGAGAGATGAAAATACAATATTTAAATCTAACAACTTCAAGCCCTAAAAATACTAAAGTTTTCCTAAATCTTTTACTTTAAACTCCTTTGTCATATTTCTCTTTAAACATTCCAATTTTTCAACATCATTGCCTGTTATGACGATGTCTTCAACTTAGACAATGAGAGCCGTTAACATGCTGTCTCACTGCTTGATAAACATGATATGGATCATATGATTGACATGACTTTATGAAAATGACCAAACCAAGTCCTCGGAGATTACTTCAGATAGTAATGAGCTTTAAGTTTGCACACTTTTCCTTCATAATCCCAAGGAAAAAAATTAGAGGGAGAGACATATGTTGGGTTTCGTTGAACATCAAATGCATAGTGGAATATGAAAATGCATGCCAAGGAAGCATGAACAATGCAAAACAAGCAAATCAAATGTTAAACTTATACATGTAACAAAATCAGATTTCATGAAGATTGTGATGGATTTGAGAACTAAATGTGGAACAAAAATCACATCTCTATTGATATCCACACAGACACCGAAAACAACACGCAACCTGTTGTCTTGAGGTTTCGGGTTGGAAGGTGATCGCCACTCTCTGCAATAAAATACTAGTTTTGCTTTTCTATAGAGAATTCTCTGTTTCTCTCTTTGCAGAACGATTTCTATCTTTTGAATAATCTTTACATAACATTTTCTCAAACTGCCATTATTTTATCAAAGCGAGAAGAGATTTCAAAAATCTCAGAAGTAGTGGAAGTTATGATAATGAGATAACTGTTTCCAGTTCAAAATGACAAACAGAAAGCAACTGTCAAATTGTTGAATTCAACGGCATTTGACGTACGTCGATTTCTCAAATCGACGTGCATTGGGTTCTAGACGACGCACGTCAAATTCTAGACGACGGTTCAAATATTTGTTAAACGCTGACCAAATCGATGTACAACAATTTCTCAAATCGACGCATGTCGAATTCAACGTGACGCTTCTGGTAAGTGCAAAACAAATCGACGTGCATCAAATACTACCTTAATAGCCAATTCGAATCCAATTCGACAAGAAAATAGTCTTGATCCCTATTTAATTAATTACAATTAATTAATCATCATAAATGCATATTTTAAATTGAGTTTTTCATTTATATATAATATAAATAAAAACAACACAAACATTTATCCAATTTTCGCACATTCTTAACATGCGACCCTATAAGTTCATATTATGTTGACAATAAAATTAATCCCTTGATCACTTTTAGATCACAAATTCCAGTATTACATACCTCTTTTTCTAAGTTATCATGAAGGCAAACATTCTTCATGTCGAGTTGGGTAAGATCCATCCCTTGCGCATTAACACAAGATAACAAAACACAAAAAGTTCATTTTTGCTACACGGGCAAAAGTTTCTTGATAATCGATCCATAAGGTTTGGGTATATCCCTTGCCACCAGTCTTACTTTGAAACATTCTACCGAGCCTTCAGAGTTTTGCTTCACAGTGCACGTCTATTTACAACCAACGTCCTTCTTTTCGTGTGAGATGTGTGTTAAATCTCATGTATGATTTTTTGCCAAAGCCGACATTTCCTCAATCATTCTCTCTTTCCACTTTTGATGCTTAAGAATCTTTTGCCATGAGAAGGAAATAGAAACAAAAGAAAGAGAAGATACAAAGGCTATATGTGAAGGAGTTATAATGTTATAGGAAACATAACGAGATAATGAGTGTTGGGTGCTAGATCTTATACCTTTGTTGAAGGCAATGAGAAGTTCGGAGGAACTTGCTGATGGATTTGGCAGTTGCACTGGAAGCATGAGTTGAGCCTGTGTGTTAGGACCTTTACACCATTTGATGTACACATGCAATTCCTGTTTTTTATGAGGAAGCTCTATGGATTAGGAGTTTCGTCATGAGTCTGTGTATGTGGATGAATGAAATATGGTGGAGGAATCAACAAGGATGTAGTAGGAGAGCTCACTTCTTCAGGTTCAGATTTATGAAAGGTAATATATACGGTGACAAAGATCCTCTTGGTAGGAGGGTGATATCATTTATACCTTTTTGAGTAGGAGAGTAGCCAAAGAACACACACTTGAGAGCACGGGTGTCAAGTTTAGACTGTCTTGGAGATTGTATATGGGCAAAACACAACCAAATACTTTTGGTTGGAGAGTAGTTTGGGTTACCCTTAAAGTGATAATAGGGGTTTGGTGCCCCAAGGCCCAAGAGGGCATGCAGTTGGTGAGATAGGCTACCGTGAGAACGACATCACTGCAGTAGAATTTAGGAAGGTTCATGTGAATAATAAACACCGAGCAACTTCTAAGAGGTAATAGTTTTTTCGCCCAACTATCCCATTCTGAGAAGGAGAGTGAGCACATGAAGTTGTTGGATAATGCTATAATCAACATGTTAGTGTTTCTATGGTGATATAGAAGTAGTCAAACTGTTAGTCTCACTGCCAACGCGATTTGAACATATAGGTCGCACATAAGAGTGTTTGGAGAAGTTGGATGAAGTATTGTATTGGCCTCACTCATATAGGATATGGGTAAAGGGCAAATCCTATGACTTGAAGAAAGTTCACGGGTTGCGTCGAGTGCGTATCGACGCACGCCGAGTGCGTATCGACACACGTTGACTCGGAGTCGACACAGCTGAACTCTATGACGATATGAGTCTTTAGCCGACGCTACGTCGAGTAGTTGTCGACGTAACGCCGACTTCTATTCGACACAAGTACGTTGATTGCGTGTCAATGCAGTTGTGTCGAGTGCCGTTGACTGCTTCTTGACGTTACGTCGAGTTCTTATCGACGCATGTCCAATGCAAGCCGACACATATCGACGCAGGTTGAGTTTTGACGGATTTTTAAAGGGCTACTGCCTGTTTGATATCCGAGGGTATAAATAGAATTGAAAAAGAGTTTTCTATGGTGCGAGTTCTCACGTGCTTATAAAGCCGTCACTTGAACCATACCCTAATAACCATCGCGACCTCTTCTTGTCGCCGTCTCTCCGGGAAACGAATCTAGCAATATGTGGAGACGCAGAGAGCATTACTTCTCCGACTCAGTTCTTGTGTGATAAGATCTTAAAGCTCTCTTTCACTCGTGTGGATACCTGAAGAGTCATAGATCTCTTTTTGTGTGAACTCAGCCACCCACTATTAGACAAAATTTTCTGGGCTGGATCTTTGGAGCATCTTGGTTGAGTGAAGTCTCAATCCATTCAGGTATCATGGCTTGTTATTTATTCTTATTGAGCGATTCATGGATATTGCAAGATCCTTTACTCTTTTAGGTTGTTCTTGTATATTTATTCCGCTGCGGATATGTGATGTGCTATTTCACTCTTGTATAGAAAACCCAACAGTGGTATCAGAGCGTGGTTTACGAACCAGTGCGTGTAAATCAGAAGATTTAGAAAATGTTCTAAACGTCCAAATTTATTCCGGAACATCAAATGATGATGCTTTTCCATGTTTCAGGATTGCTTCCCCTTAGAACCCCGCCAGGAACGCTTGTGATTTGCTGCGATTTCCATGTTTCAGGATTGCTTTTCACTTGACAGTAACCGTCCTTCTTTGTGGTTTGTGAAATCAAATTTTGTCTTGAATTTTGAATTCGACAATGATAAACGAGATTGTCTACTGTTATAAGGAAGATTGCTTGTGTCTGTTTCCAATACATGTAAATCTGAAGATTTGGAAATGCTCTGAATGTTCAGATTTAACCCCTTTTACATCAAGTGTTGATGATTTTATTTTGTGCACATCTGAGATGTATCTGTAATGCAAGTGATGTAATTTATATGTATTTGTGTTTGTGCACATCTGAGATGTATCTGTAATGCGAATGCTGTAATTTATATGTATTTGTGTTTGTGCACAATGATTAAATATTAATCATGATTAAATGTTAATCGATTATCATAAAAATCCTTTAACCCAATATTAAGTATACAAATGTATTCTGATGAATGACATTCTTCCTGTCTCGAGCGATGAAGTGTGAGCTTTGCCAAAGCAAGGTGCATTAATCTATCTCAGTAAGGGTCCGAGCGGATATATCCTACTGTCAACATCAGGTCTAACTTAACTAGGTGACTTCAAAGGTTGAGTGCCTAGAGTCATAGGGTTGTCATGCATCATATGATGGATGCGAATAAAGAGTTATTCACCAACCATACAATAGTTGAATGATGATGCAATTGACAAAAGTTGTCTACCTAAATAGCTACACTATGGGTGATCATCCAAAGCTGACTTATAGTGTTGGTGAAATACTGATTTTGTCCACTGGAGAGTAGCTCGCATAAACTCTTCGAATTGATATTGAGGGTTATCAATTTGATAAAAATAGTGGAACTCTTTTGATTAAAGTCCATATAATAACAACATTCAAGCCTTTATCCCACTATAGTGGGTCGGCTACATGGATCCTTTGTTGCCATTGTGCCCTATCTTTTGTCATAATCTCACTAATGCCTAAGTACATTATGTCTTTCCTTACAGTTTCATTTCAAGTCTTTATTGATGTACCCCTCCCTCATTTAACATGCCTAGGGACTAGACTCTCACAATGCCTAACATGTGCCTCTAATGGTCTTCTTTGTAGGTGTCCAAACTATCTTAAACGAGCTTCTCTCATTTTCTCTGCAATTGGTGCTACTCCTGTCTTATCCCTGATACTTCCATTCCTAATTTTATCCAATCTCGTGTGTCCACACATCCACCCAAACATTCTCTTCTCCGCAACTCCCATTTTTTGCTCATGTACAAAATTCACTGTCCAACACTCAAAACCATAGAGCATTCTCATCGCGGGTTTAATTAGAGTCCATATTAAAATAAAATGTATTTTAAATATAATACTAAGATTACTTTGCATAATTTTTGTAGAATATCCATGACAAGTGGATCCCACTTCGTCTTGTCCCCGAGAGCTATCCTTGAGAAGAACAAGCTCAACGGGACTAACTTACTAGAATGATATAGAAACCTGAGAATTGTTCTCAAGCAAGAGCGGAAACTCTATGTCTTGGAAGAGGATCCCCCCGAAGAGCCAACCGAGAATTCATCCCGGGCTGACAAAGATGCTTATAAGAAGTATCAAGATGATTTCTTGGATGTTGAATGCCTCATGTTTGCTATCATGAACTCTGAGTTTCAGAAGCAACATGAGGCTATGCGTGATTATGAGATAATCGAGCACCTGAAGAAAATGTTTCAAGGGAAAGCTCGACAAGAGAGGTTCGACATTTCTAAGGCCCCTTTTCAGTGCAAGATGGGAGCTTGAGACCCAGTAGGGACTCATGTACTTAAGATGATTGGGTACATTGAGAACCTTGAGAGTCTGAGGTTTCCCTTGGGCCAAAAGTTGACCACTGATCTGATCCTGCAATCGTTACCGGACAGTTATGAGCAGTTTGTCTTGAATTACAATATGAATGAGAATGACAAGACACTGCCCGAGCTCCTAGGCATGTTAAGAACTGCCGAAAATAATATGAAGAAGACCAAACCTGCTAACCCCATACTGATGGTGCATAAGGACAATAGCAAGACCAAGGGATCCAAGAGGACTATGGTAGGATCTAAGTCATATCTTGATCCCAAGTCTTCGACATTGAAAAAGAAGGGTCCGACGAAGGAAGGGAAGTGCCACCATTGTGAGGGCATTTGAGGAGGAATTATCCCCTATATCTTGAGGATCTGCAGAAGAAGGGAAGTGTGACTTCCGCTTAATGTATGTTTGTTATAGAAATAAACCTTTCTTCATCTTCATCTTAGGTATTGGATATCGAATGTGGTTCTCATATTTGTACTAATGTGCAGGAATTGGGAATGAGACAAATGCTGGATAAAGGAGAGGTGGACCTGCGTGCTGGAAATGGAGCAAGAGTTGCTGTCATTACTGTAGGTGTTTACCATCTTTTTTTGCCCACTGAGCTTGTAAAAGAATTAAATAATTATTATTTTGTTACAGTCATAACTAGAAACATTATATTTATTTCATGTCTTGACTTGAAAGGATTTTCTTTCATTATTAAGAACAATTATTGTTCTGTATTTATGAATGATGTTTGTTATGGTGTTGCACAACTGTTTAATGATTTATATGTTTTGAACTTAGACCATCCGATTTATAACGTAGAGAATACTAAGAGACTAAAAAACAATAACTCGAATTCTACATACTTTTGACATTGTCGTTTGAGCCATATAAACGAGAAACGCATATTCAAACTCCATAAAAATGGACTATTGAACTCATTTGATTTTGAATCATTTGAGAGATGCGAATCATGTTTATTAGGCAAGATGACTAAAGCCCCTTTCACTGTTATACTGAGAGAGCTGATGATCTTTTGGGTATTGTACATACTGATGTATGTGAGCCCATGAGTTATATGATTAGGTGCGAGTTCTTCTATTTCGTTACATTTACTGATGATTTTAGTAGATACGAGTATGTATTTCTTATAAAGAACAAATCCGAAATTTTTGAAAAGTTCAAAGAGTTTAAGAATGAAGTAAAAAACCAACTAGGAAAGAGAATAAAAGCACTCCGATCTGATCGAGGTGGCGAATATCTGAGTTATGAGTTTCACGATCATCTGAAAGAGTGTGATATTGTATCACAACTCACTGCACCTGGAACACAACAACATAATGATGTATTTGAGAGTATGAATCATACTTTGTTAGACATGATATGATCGATGATGAGTCATGTAGATTTGCCCGTTTCCTTTTGGGAATTTGCTCTAGAGACTGTTGGTTTCACTTTAAATCATGCTTTAACAAAAACGGTTCTAAAAACACTATATGAGATATAAACTGAGAAGCGTCCTAATATGTCTTTCATGAAGATTTGGAGTTGTGGGACATATGCGTGACGTCAAATGCCTGACAAGATGAAACTCAAGTCAGATAAGTGTTATCTTGTGCACACCATCATATGTGTTCTTCAGCTTATCCCAGACCTCCATGACTGTCTCGAGGTCATCTACCGTGGCGACAATCGATGAAACAACCGATCTAAGAAGCCACATAAACATGGTCATATGTGCCGATTCTCACTCATCTCCCGCCGAGTTCTCTGGTTTCTTCAACGGCCCTGTCAGAAAACCCTCAACTTTTTTTGTGTGCGAACAGAAACAAGTAGACCAGAAATTTGGAGTAACAAAATTTTTATTATCCAAAAAGGTACACTTTGCTGTCAGGATCTTCTTTACACGGCGTGACCAACACAGGTAGGTCGTCGGTCCATCTAGCGTAAGATCGATCGGTGGAAATTCCAGCTTTGTCGGTCGTTGCGATAAACCCAACACCCTCAACAATGTGGCCAACTTGTCCGGGCCCAACATCTTGAAAACGTCTGATACATACATTGAGAAGACGTTGAAACGGTTCAACATGCTTGAGTCCAAGAAGCGATTCTTACCCATGTCTCATGGTGTGAGTCTCTCTAAGGACCAATGTCCTAAATCTTTGGAAGATAAGGACCGCATAAAGTTAATTCCACATGCTTCGACAATTGGATCAATCATGTATGCGATGTTATGCACTCAATCTGATGTCTCCTATGCTTTAAGCATGAAAAATAGATATCAGTCTCATCCCGGTGATAGTCACTGAACAGCAGTCAAGAATATCCTAAAGTACTTGAGAAGTAGTAAAGATATATTCTTAGTGTTTGGTGGAGAGGAATAGCTCGTTGTAAAGGGTTACACAAATGCTAGCTTCCAGACTGATCGGGACGACTCAAATTCTAAATCCGGTTTTGTCTTTTGCCTGAATGGAGGAGCTATAAGCTGGAAGAATTTCAAGCAGGAGACATTTGTTGATTCTACAATTGAGGCCGAGTATATCGCTGCTGCAAATGCGACGAAGGATGCTCTGTGGATTTAGGAAATTCATCGACGAGCTTGATTTAGTTCATAACATTGTTGATCCTGTAATTCTTTACTGTGATAACAATGATGCTATTGTACATTGTAAGGAACCTAGATCTCATCAGCGCTCTAAGCACATACTTCGGCGGTTGCATCTTATTTGAGAGATTGTCGATCGAGAAGATGCGAGCATATGCAGAGTACCGACTGAGGAAAGTATTGCGGATCCACTGACGAAGCCTCTTGTACAGAGAAATCATGATTGACATACTAGATCAATATGTATTAGATACATGAATGATCATTTCTAGTGGGAGACTTGTGGACTATATATGTGTCGGTTGTTATTCATGTGATGAATAAAATACTGTATATTTCTTTTTACATTTATGACAAGTTCTTTTGTTATGTCAATTGTTTCTATTTGATAGATTAATTAACATAATAAATGTCTTTAGAATGTTTATTTCTATAGGAATTCAAGTGCGTGACTTGAATATGAGGGCTTATATTTATAAGAAGTTTCATTCTTAAATGATCACTGGTCGACGTATTATATTAGAAATTAAGGGCGATGATGATACATTAAGACTAGTATGTGCGTTGACTGATGAACAGTTCTCATAAGTCATGATAATATGATATCAAGTCATCACATAGGTATTTGTTAGTGAACAAGTTATATTGGACAGACCTACTTGAAGACTTTTTTGTGGATTGTTATATGAACGTGTCACAAATAGATCTCAAGTGACAATAGTCTTTGTGGTCCTTTGAGCTGAAGTCACATCATTCATCAAGTGAGGAAGAACGTATTTTGATGTCATCAAAAGTCTTCCTTGAGAAATGTTGATGATAACAATGATTACTGAGTATGTTACGAATCATTTGTGTGTTTGTGTGTGGACAGAAGTGAGATTTGTCCTCCTATATGACATGAGTTACATCAATGAGCCCCTTGGTGAAATGAGATTGAGAAATGCATGTCTATGCTTGATTGAGTCAATATATGATATTGAGCTCACCAATTTATGAAAGTCTATTCTAGATCAAGAAATTGAGATTGAATCATTATGAGGATGACACAGTCCGTACCTTTAGTTTAATCCGGATGTAAGAGACAAAGAGACATGACAATACTGATACATTAGTCACAAAAAGCTTGTTGAGTTATGAACTCTTATTGCTTGAGTAGCAATAATGTATTGCTAGATGTCGCTCATTGCTTGTGAGACTTTTGTTGATACGTTCTAGATCAAGTGAGATTCTATTAGTGTTTCTATGGTGATATTAAAATAGTCAAACAGTTAGTCTCACTGCCAACGCGATTTGAGCCTATAAGGTCACACATAAGAGTGTTTGGAGAAATTGGAGGAAGGATTGTATTGGTCTCACTTATATAGGATATGAGTAAATGGAAGATCCTATGACTTGAAGAAAGTTCACGGGTTGCGTCGAGTGCGTATCGACGCACGTCGACTAGGAGTCAACACAGTTGAACTCTATGACGACGCGGGTCTCGAATTGATGCTACGTTGAGTAGTTGTCGACGTAACACCGACTTCTATTCGATGTAAGTACGTCGATTGCGTGTCGACGCAATTGTGTCGAGTGCCGTCGACTGCTTCTCAACGTTGCGTCGAGTTATTATCAACACACGTCGAATGCAAGTCAACGCATATCGACACAGGTTGTGTTTTGACCGATTTGTAAATGTCTACTGTCTGTTTGATATCCGGGGGTATAAATAGACTTGAAAAAGAGTTTTCCTTGATGCGAGTTCTCGCGTGCTTCTGAAGTCGTCACTTGAATCAAGCCCTTGTAACCATCGCGACCTCTTCTTGTCGCCGCCTCTCCTGAATACGAATCTAGCAATTCGTAGAGACGTATAGAGCATTCCTTCTCCGACCCAGTTCTTGTGTGACAAGATTTCTGGGCTGGATCTTTGGAGCATCTTGGTTGAGTGAAGTCTTAATCCCATTCAGGTACTATGCCTTGTTATTTATTCTTATTTAGCGATTCATGGATATTGCAAGATTCTTTATTCTTTTAGGTTGTTCTTGTATATTTATTTCGCTGTGCACATGTGATGTGCTGTTCCACTCTTGTATAGAAAACCCAATACAACAAGGTAATGTTCGGGGGAGTTGATATAGTAAAGAATATGAAAATATTCTATTGTAATGCTTTAATACAAGGGTATAAAGGATAAGTGACACTTGACATATAGCGTGTTAACCGCAACAAAAAAATACAACAACACTCAAGCCTTTATCCCACTATAGTGGAGTCGGCTATATGGATCCTTTGTCGCTATTGTGCCATATCTTTTGTCATAATCTCACTAATGCGTAAGTACATCATGTCTTTTTTTTATAGTTTCATTCCAAGTCTTTATTGGTCTACCCCTCCCTCATCTAATATGCCTAGTGACTAGACTCTCACAACGCCTAACATGTGCCTCTAATGGTCTCCTTTGTACGTATCCAAACCATCTTAGACGAGCTTCTCACATCTTTTCTGAAATTGGTGCTACTCCTGTCTTATCCCTGATACCTTCATTCCTAATTTTATCCAATCTCGTGTGTTCCACACATCCACCTAAACATTCTCATCTCCGCAACTTTTATTTTTTGCTCATGTACACAATTCACCGCCAAACACTCAGAACCACAGAGCATCGCATGTCTAATTGCAGTACGATAAAACTTGCCCTTAAGTTTTAATGGTACTTCACGATCACATAAGATCCCTGACGCTCCTCTCCACTTCAACCAACCCGCTTGGATTCTATGTGACATCTTTATTAAGGCTTCATTTGGTTCGGCGGTGGCGGGTCGATCCGGCGGGTGGAAACGGAGTGTTCGAAACGGAGGGGGGAGGTGGCTGCTCCAAACGAAGCTTTTTGGGGCGTTTCTCAAGGCGGGCGGGTGGAAACGGAGCAAACGCCACCGGAGGTTCATTTGTTTACCCGCCTTCCGGCGGCGTTTGCCCCAAACGGAGCAGCGAAACGCCGAACCAAATAGAGCCTAATACTTCCATCCTTTTGAACTTTCAATCCAAGATATTTAAAACACTCACTACGGGAAATATCTCGATCACCCAACTTAATAACGAAATCATCTATCCTTCTTGTACTGCTAAATTTAAACTCCATATACTCCGTCTTTGTCATGCTCAAAACCCTTCTTTTTCTAAAGTATCTCGCCAATATTCAAGTTTTGCGTTTACACCCTCGCGCGTCTCATCAACCAAAACGATATCATCTGCAAACAATAAACACCAAGGTATTGCTTGTTGTATATGTCTGGTGTGCTCATCTAAGATAAGGGTAAAGAGATAAGGGCTTAAAGCTGAACCTTGATGTAATCCAACTGTAATAGAGAATTCCTGTGTTAATCCTCCAGATGTCCTCACCCTTGTCACTGAATTTGTAACATATCTTTGATTATGTCAATATATGAAAAAAATAACAAAATAAAATACATATATTCAACGCTCTCCCTCAAGTTGGGAGTATATATCAATTATTCCCTACTTGATAATATTGTCCATAAAGTTATCACGGCTTTAATCCTTTGGTGAAAATGTTGGCCAGTTGATCTTGAGAATTCACAAAGGGTGTACAAATATTACCCTCGTCTAGTTGATCTTTGATGAAATGTCTGTCCACTTCAACATGCTTCGTCCTGTCATGTTGAACCAGATTGTGAGCAATATTGATAATAGCTTTGTTGTCGCAATAGATTGTAACCGATTTGTTCACCTGGAGTCCCACATCCCAGAGAATTGTCTTCAACCGGAATCCCTCACAAACTCCTTGTTCCATTCCCCTATACTCTGCTTCGGCACTTGAGCGAACAACCACATTTTGTTTATTTCTCTTTCTAGAAACAAGATTTTCACTCACAAATGAGCAATATCCGATAGTAGGTTTTCTGTTATCTTGACTACCAACCCAATTAGCATCTGTAAACACTTTAATTTTTAAAGATTGATTAGTAGAGAACATAATCTCACATTCTGGAGACTTCTTGAGGTATCTTAACACTCGCTATGCAGCGTTCTAAATGCGAATTGTGAGAGAGTGCAAGAATCTACTTAGGACACCCACGACATACATAATATCTGGGCGACTATGAGACAAATATATAAGTCTCCTAACCAATTGTTGGTACCTTGAAATGTCAACTTTCTCCCCTTTAATATCAACATTAATCTTGTGATTAGCCTCAATGAGGAGCATACCAGTTCCTCCAAAAGATCAAGAGTATACTTTCTCTGAGAGATGAAGATTCCCCGATAAGACCTTACTACTTAAATCCCCGAGAAGTATTTCAACTTTATCAGATGTTTGAGTTCAAATTCTCTACCCAATTGTTCTTTCAAGTGCATGATTTTCTCCAGGTCATTTCCTGTTATGATGATGTCATCCACATATACAATGAGTATCGATATTTGAGTTCCTCTTCTCATGAAGAGAGTATGATCAACATGTGCTTGAATATAACCTAGTTGTAACATGATTTTGTGAAACCGTCCAAACCAGGCTCTAGAGGATTGTTTCATGCCATATAAAAATTTCTGCAGACGACAAACCTTTCCATTGGGCCCTCCTTTGGTAAAGCCTGATGAGATTGTCATGTAGACTTCTTCTAGATCACCATGCAAGAAGACATTTTTGACATCAAGCTGTTGCAACTCCCACCCAAGACATACTACATAAGAGATGATCACACAGATGAAATTCATCTTTGCAACAAGGGCAAAGATATCTTAGTGGTCAATTCCTTGGGTTTGGGTATACCCTTGAGCGACCAAGTGCGCTTTATATCTCTCCACCACCCCGTCTTGATTCCGTTTAACAGAGAAAATCCAGCGGATCCAACCGGCTGCTTCCCAAGAGGAAGACTCGCAAGTTGTCATGTTCCATTTTTTTTTCAAAACACACATCTCTTCCTTCATAGTTTGTTTCAACTCAGGTATTTAAACAGCCTCCTGCCAGGTCTTAAGAATCACAATAGAGAAAAAAAATGAGTTAAAAGCTCCGTGAGCATGAGAGAGGTGATGGTAAGAAATATAATTAACAATGTAGTGTTTTGTACCATCAGTATTACCTTTAAAAAGAGTGAGGGGAACGTGGAGGTCATAATCCAAATATGGAGCATACTCGACACTGGTGGGACATCGACGGACGATACTTGCTTAGCGGCACGAGGTCTGCAAAAGTGTTTATAATATATGAGGAATATAAGTAGGAGGGGCAGTACTGGGAGGAATAAAAGCAGTACTGGGAGAAAGAGGAGCGGAAGTAGGAGGAATGCGAGGATAAGCAACTATCGGAAGAGGAGAGTCGAAGGTTCCGCCAATATTATTGCTCATCTCCCCCCGACAAGGACAAAATCCGACCCCTCCCACAAAAAGTAACATCAACAGTGTAGTAAAACGACGTGTAGGAAGGCGATAACACAAATAACCTTTGGTGGCAGAAGAGTAACCAACAAAAACACATTTAAGAGAACGAGCTCCCAATTTATCTCGATGAGGGGTATGGACATGAACAAAGCAAACATAACCAAATATGCTATTTCAATGCCTTAATACATGTGTTGGCATACATATACCAAATATGCTCTGATACTAAGTTGTGAATAGGAAAATATTTTATTGCAATGCCCTAATACATGGGTAGGCATATGTTGCGGTTAGGATAGATTTCTGGAAGGAATCCGGCAAGGGGATGGGCCGGGGGGGGGGGTGAGAGAGAGATTGAAACCTATTACCGTGCAAGAAAGAGAGGGAGAGCTCCGACGAGAGGAGGGCCAGCCGAGGGAGGAAGAGGCAAGGAGAAGTTAGGGTTGAGAGAAGAGCAAGAGGGAGCAACCCCCTTTCCAAAAGATGATTGATCAAAAACATATGACCACACATAGTTTACCCCCTATATATAGGAGTGCCCACTATTACATAAAGCCCAAAATACATAAAATTAAACCAAAACCGCATGAGCCACTTCCGCCCGGTTCATGCCAGCCTGGTGCTTGTCTCCCCGTCCGGTCCAATGTCCACTCTGCCCGGAGCTAGTCCTCGCGTTTCCGCGACGGTGCCGCCGTGAATCCTGCCTGTCTCCCGCGGTCGTCGCGTATACACCTGCCACGGTGGTTCTTCTGTTATGTCGGTAACAATACCGTCGTCTAGAAAATTGGCCTTGTCCTCAAGTCGGAAGTCCGGAAACTGGCGGCGAAAGTCATCGCGAAGGAGCCATGTAGCGTCGCCGGCCGGCCTATGACGCCATGCGACACGGATCTCATATGGCACAGCGTCCCCGGGTAAGTGATGACGTCGATCAAGAATGGCCGCGGGGTAAAGTGGCTCCGATCCGGAGTAATTGAGGTCTACCGGAATGTGGTCCACCGCGGGATGGTCCCCTATCACCCTGCGGAGCTGCGAGACGTGGAAAACAATATGTGACATACATATCCACCACATCTTTGGAGTAGATCTTTCCATAACAATATGTGACATACTTCAACTTGAAGCATGGATCCAACACCACGACAATCAAAAGCAACATATTCACTCTATCAAGGTCTCCCCGGTATTTATTAAACTTTTCATTCATCTTCATAGCCATGTTTTTCAATGTATAATCATGACTAGTCGACCAAGATTTAATAGTTGATTGAATATTGATCACATCATGAAAGTATGAATTAGCTGTAACATAAAGAGAACCTGAAAGTCTATCTGTAACATCATAAAATGTTTTCAAAAACTTGCAAAAAATACGTGCATTTTTCCAATCAACTTCCCCATGCATATTCTCTCTAAGCTCAAGATGATACTGTGGATCTTTTTCTTCAAATCTTTCAAATGACTTCTGAAATTTAAGTGCCGTCTCTAACATGAGATAAGTATAGTTTCACCTAGTTGGAACATCTAGAACCAAGTTGTGCTTGTATGGAATTTCATCTAATTCACAACAAGTTCTAAATTGTTCAACTTTTTGTGGGGATCCTCTTATATACTTCACAGCCAAGTGAATCTTCTCAATGGAACCTCCTTTCTCTTTCATTCCATCTCTCACTATTAAGTTCAGAATATGAGCACAACGCCTTATGTGAAAAAACTCACCATCTAAAACAAAAGCATTATTTTTAGAATTTTTTTTCTTCATGTGGGCAATGGCGGTATCATTAGATGATGTATTATCCACTGTCATTGTAAACACTTTTTGTATTCCCCAACCTAGCATGCACGCCTCAATTGCTAGATTTCTCCTTCTTCATTTATAACTGATTCAAGTGTCTTTTGTTTCTTCTTAATTTTATTAAGGGGATATGATCTACATCTATCCAAGTGATCAAAAAGAGTAGCGGTCGATGTGTTATGTCCATACACTCCTTCAGTACAATAATTGCATTTAGCATGATGATATTTTTTATCGTTAGGGTTGGTATAAACTTTCTGAAAATGTTGCCATATTCCTGACTTAAGCTTTTTGCTTTTTACCTCTGTTTTTGATTCTGCGGGATTTGCAATAGATGTAATCAGAGTTGGTTGAGACTCTTGAATATCATTCTCTTTTAAAGTTGGTCGAGTCTCTTGAATAGGACACTCGTCATTTTCTTGAGTACACTGAAAACATTCTGCAATTTAATATTGAGTAGACTAAAATAATATGAAACAAATAGAAAACACCTTATAAGTTATAAATCAGCACACTTACCATTAAAGTAGAAGAACACAAAGCTTTGGAGACTACAATAATCAAGAACACTAGAACAATTGAACACTGAACAACAAGCAATAACCAGAAAATTTGGAAAACATAGATCTGGTTAAGCAAAAATCTAGGCAACCCGAAAAATAAATCCTATTTTACGCTTCAATTCTCCAGTTAGATGTTCAGGTATGAAATAAAATGACATATTTATGCATTTCTATTTTATGATGTGCTATGTCTAAGCAACCAGAAAAATGATCCTATTTTATGCTTGTTCTTGTTAGAAAAGCCCATGTAAAGAGCCCATTATTGGGCCCATTTTTGTTTTTCCTCTTCTCTCTTCTTTAGTCCCACATCATGTATAGGATTCTTCTCTCTCTTTTTCCTCCTATATCTTTGTATTCTCTATTTGTATTTACATACACAAGCAATACATACACGTTTTGGTGCTCTCTCAACATGGTATCAGAGTGTCTCGGTCTCTCCTTGCGTCTAGCCTTCTGCTAACCGCCCGACCTGCCTCTGTTTGCGCTAGGTGCGGTTTGTGTTTGTCTAACCGGACGACCTTCCCTTCTTGCGCAAGGCGCGCGGCTAGTCTTCTCTAACCGCCTCTCTCTTAACCCCCTATCCTGTGGCCTCCACCTTCTTTCTCTCTACTCTCTATCCTTTTATAGGAGTTTCTCTCGCCAGTGGGGCCCTTTCCCACCTCTTCTATCCCGCGCGGTTTCCTCTCTACCCGCGCGGTTTTTTTTCTCGCTCCCTTCTTAGCTCGCGACCTTCTCCCCGATTTCTTCTCCCGTGGGCCCCTCCTCCGGTGCTACTCGCCCGGTCTTGCTGCCTATCCGCTCGAGTTCTCTAACTCGCGGGCTCTTCTTCTATCCGCTCGAGTTATCTAACTCGCGGACTTTTCTCCTATCCGCTCGAGTTCTCTACCTCGCAGATTCTTCTTCTATCCGCTCGAGTTCTCCTACTCACTGCTTCCTCCTCTTGCCCGCTCGAGTTCTTCTACTCGTGGCTTCCTCTTCCTGTCCGCTCGAGTTCTACTCGCTGCCTCCTTCTTTGCTCTGACCGCTGGTGTGCTCACTGAGACCGTGCGGTCTATCTTCTTCCCGCATTTTTGGTCGCGGTCCATATGGCGCTGGTGTCCACATTGTGACCATGCAGTTTGTTTCTCCCGCATTGTGGTCACAGTCTTCTCCTTGACTGCCTGCCGAGCGGTCTCCCGTTCTTCTCGCAGCGGTCTTCGTCACCCGCTTCAGTCTCTTGTCGCTGCGACTTGCTAACCGCCCGGCTTGTAACGGTCTCTCTCTTGCTGTTTCTATGGGCTCTTCTATCAACTCCACCGGCTCGGCGACTAGTCCGTCTGCAGACCGCCCGACTTGTCCAGCAGACCGCCCGACTTGTTCTGTTGAAATCCGCGACGAGCTGCGGATAACTACCATTTCTCTCTCTGGGAAGAAGAACTATCCCTTGGGTGCATTCTGTTCGGCGGGTTCTTTAGGCCAAGTGCCTTTTGCCTCACCTCACTCAGACACCTCCTTCTTATCCTACCGACGACTGGCTCCGCAATGATTGTCGCGTTCAGACTTGACTCCTCAATTCCTTGGATGGTGAACCTTATCAGATGACCATGTATCACGAAACCACCAAGGCTATGTGGGATGCGCTGCATTCCTTATACTCAGGCCGAGACAGCCTTCAGCATCTCTACGACATACTCACTGATTTTCTTGCTCTCGACACTGGAGGGGCTTCAGACATGACCTCCTTTGTCTCTCGAGCCAAGACCCTTGCTGAGGCCTGGATCCTGCATCAGCCGTCTACCAATGATCATGTTGCTCAGCGCGCTCAGAAGGAAGCAGTCTGTATTGTCATCATGATGGCTCGTGTTCCGTCTCACTTTCAGAGCATTCAGACTCAGGTTCTGGCTTCTCCCACAACACCGTCTTTCTCTGATGTTTGCTCCATGCTTCTCCGTGTGTCACCTCCTCCAGATACGTCTGCACCTTCTCCCCCGGCCCTTCTTCAGCAGACCCCATCTCCCCTACCGTCCCCTCCTACCTTCGCTCGTAGCAGACGTTCGAGATCTCGGGGCCGTGAGCGTAGTGGCCGGGGTCGGCCGAAGTGTTCCTATTGCGGGAAGGACGACCACCTTGAGGCGACCTGCTACCGGAAGATTGGTTATCCTCCTCGTCCGACGACGTCTGCTGCTGCTGACGCCTCCTCTGCCGCCCCTCCTGACCTTGAGGCCGTTCGTCTCTAGCTCCCGCAACTCCAAGGGCTACTAAACCCGCCCTCTGCCTCAATTGCCTCCGTCTCCAACACAGGTACTGCTTGTTTATCCACAAGTCCGTGCTGGATCGTGGACTCTGGTGCCACTCATCACATTACCTCGTGACGGCCTGCCCAGTACTCAGATTCTCCTCATCCGAAGTGTATCACTGTGGCCACTGGGGCGACGGTTCCCGTCTCCGGCTCGGCGGATCTCTCTCTCAACCCGTCGATCTCCCTTCGCTCGGCTCTTCATGTTCCGAGCTCCCCGTTAAATTTACTTTCTGTCGGTCGCCTTACTAGTGATCGTGATTGCTCTGTCATATTTACATCTTCTTCTTTTGTCATACATGATCGGCGGACACAGACTACAATTAGTAAATGCACACTGCGGAACGGACTCTACCTTCTCAATGACCCTCCTACCATCCTCTCCTCTGTCTCTTCCAGCGAGTGACATCGACGTCTTGGGCATGCCCTCTGCCGGTCCTCCAGTGGGTTCTTCCTGATATCTCTCTTCATTTGTTTCAGTGTGAGTCCTGTATCTTCGGCAAGCAGCCGCGTTCTTCTTTTCCTGCGCATTGTACCAGTAGCGCTGCTCCGTTTGATTTAGTACATTCCGATGTATAGGGTCCTTTCAAGATTATTAGTATTTCTGAATTTCGGTGCCCAGTACTCAGATTCTCCTCATCCGAAGTGTATCACTGTGGCCAATGGAGCGACGGTTCCCGTCTCCGGCTCGGCGGATCTCTCTCTCAACCCGTCGATCTCCCTTCGCTCGGCTCTTCATGTTCCGAGCTCCCCGTTAAATTTACTTTCTGTCGGTCGCCTTACTAGTGATCGTGATTGCTCTGTCATATTTACATCTTCTTCTTTTGTCATACAGGATCGGCGGACACAGACTACAACTGGTAAATGCACACTGCGGAACATGCTCTACCTTCTCAATGACCCTCCTACCATCCTCTCTGTCTCTTCCAGCGAGTGACATCGACGTCTTGGGCATGCCCTCTGCCGGTCCTCCAGCGGGTTCTTCCTGATATCTCTCTTCATCTGTTTCAGTGTGAGTCCTGTATCTTCGGCAAGCAGCCGTGTTCTTCTTTTCCTGCGCATTGTACCCGGAGCGCTGCTCCGTTTGATTTAGTACATTCCGATGTATAGGGTCCTTTCAAGATTACTAGTATTTCTGGATTTCGGTACTTTATCACATTTATTGATGATTACTCTCGCACAACGTGAATTTACTTACTTCGTGATCGCTCCGAGCTTCCCCGTGTTTTTCGGGCCTTTGTCCTTGAGACTCGTACGCAATTCCACACCACCCTAAAAACATTGCGCACCGATAATGCTCGCGAATACACCGGTCATGGATTTATAGATTTGTGCTCTGAATTCAGGATTATTCATCAAACATCCTGTGCCTACACACCCCAGCAAAACGGCGTTGCCGAAAGGAAGAACCGCCACTTACTCGATGTAGCCCGCTCCCTCATGCTTCAAATGCATGTTCCCAAACCTTACTGGAACTTTGCGGTCTCCACTGCCTGCTTTCTCATCAACCGTCTCCCTTCCTCCGTCCTCCACTATGCTACTCCGTTCAGCCTACTGTTTCCCTCAACTCCGGCCTTTCATCTCCCACCTCGTGTCTTTGGCAGCACCTGCTACGTCCACCGTCTGGGTCCGTCCTCGGACAAGTTGGATCCCCGGGCGGCTAACCACATCTTTTTCGGATATTCGCCCGCCCAGAAGGGCTATGTATGTTATTCTCCAGCTACCCGAAAGATCTCGGTCTCTGCTGATGTTACCTTCCGGGAGGATCAACCGTTTTTCCCTGCTCCTTTACCCGCTCATCTACCACCAGCTCCTCTCCCGCCATCCATCCCACGCCCGGTTATCCCCGTTACTGCACCACCTTCACCGGTTCCACCTGCACCGGCTCCTGCTCCCTCCAAACCACCCGTTATCCGTGTCTACCCTCGTCGCCCTCCCAGTTCCGTTGCCCCTCTGCAGTCAGCCTCAACCACGGCTACTCCGCGTCCTGCTGATCAGGTACCGCCCTCCACTGCTTATCCACTGGCAAACTGTGTCTCCCTCCATCGCCTCTCTCCCCACCTTCACACATTTGCTACTTCTCTTTCCTCGGTCTCTGTTCTTAACTATGTGCATGAGGCGCTCCAACATCCGGACTGGCGGGCCGCCATGGAGGAGGAAATGACTGCTATCTGTGCTAACCAAACATGGACTCTAGTACCCCTTCCTCCGGGTCAGAAACCATTTGGGTGTAAGTGTGCCTTTGTCATCAAACATGCTGCTGATGGGACGATTGACCGTCTGAAGGCTCGTCTAGTGGCTCGTGGCTTCACCCAACAACAGGAGCTCGACTATGAGGAAACTCTCTCCGGTGGCCAAGCTCAATACTGTTTGTGTCCTCATCTCCGTAGCTGTCCATTGCCAGTGACCCTTACTTCCACTGGATATCAAGAATGCCTTTCTGAATGGTGATCTCCAGGAAACGGTGTATATGCAACAACCACCCGGGTTTCAGACCACGGGGGAGTCTCAGGTCTGTCGTCTTTTGGAGGCTCTGTATGGTCTCAAACAATCCCCACGGGCATGGTTTGACAAGTTCAGTAAAGCCCTTCGGGATATTGGTTTTACTCGGAGCTCGGCCGACTTCTCGCTATTTACTCGTCACCGAATAACCGGAGCGGTTCTTCTGTTAGTATACGTTGACGATATCATCATTACAGGAGATGACTCACAAGGGATACAAACGGTCAAACTACATCTGAGTTCCGTCTTTCAGACAAAAGATTTGGGACCCTACGGTACTTCTTGGGTCTTGAGCTGGCCAGACGGCCAAATGGGCCTGTCCTCTCTCAACGGAAGTACTGCCTCGACCTCAGTCATGATGCGGGCTATTCAGGCTGTAAGCCGAGTGACACCCTAATGGATGTAAACCACAAGTTGTGCGCACAAGCATCTGACTCAGATCTCCTACTCCAGAATCCAGAATATTATCGTCGCCTCGTTGGAAAATTGATCTATCTCACGGTAACCCGACCAGATATTTCCTTCGCTGTTGGTATTGTCAGTCGGTATATGCACTCCCCTCAAAGATCTCATCTTCAGGACGTTGAACGCATTCTCAGATACCTTAAAACAGCTCCTGGCCAAGGACTAGTTTACAGAACCTCCTCTTCAGCTCCAACATTGGTGGCATACTCAAATGCTGATTATGCTGGTTCCCTTGATGACCGGCGATCGACTAGTGGTTTTTGCATTTATTTTGGAGGACATTTGATTACCTGGCGAAGCAAGAAATAAACGGTCGTTGCTCGATCATCAGCCGAGGCAGAATACCGGGCAATGACATCTGTAGTGTCTGAACTGACGTGACTTGAGAGCCTTCTCACCGATCTGGGTGTAAAGTTACCTTCACCAGCTCTCCTCCTCTGTGACAGCCAAACTGCTATACATATTGCCAAGAACCCGGTCTTCCACGAAAGAACAAAACATATCGAAGTCGACTGTCACTTCATCTGGGAGAAGGTTCAAATGAAGAAGCTCGATTTAAAGTATGTTTCAGGGACTGAACAAGTTGCGGATGCCTCACAAAGGCTCTTTCCAGTACCCTCTTCTATCAGTGCTTGTCCAAGCTTGGCGCATACGATTTGTACGCTCCAGCTTGCGGGGGAGTGTTAGAAAAGCCCATGTAAAGAGCCCATTATTGGGCCCATTTTTGTTTTTCCTCTTCTCTCTTCTTTAGTCCCACATCATGTATAGGATTGTTCTCTCTCTTTCTTCCTCCTATATATTTGTATTCTCTCTTTGTATTTACATACACAAGCAATACATACAAGTTTTGGTGCTCTCTCAACAGTTCTTAGAAGGGACAATAAAGTTGAAATCCCTAATTAAAAAACTATGGAAGATTGCAAGACCTAGAATAAGGAACAATCGGTTATCTATACACGGAAAATCGGAAATGGATTTAAGTTTTTGAAGCCTTAGAACTTAAGAAACAGGAAGAAATCAGGAATCAAAGAGAATTTAACTTACTGCTTGAGGCTCCACCGCTCCAGCCTGCAGGCTTCAGCGATCTACCTCCTACTCCAAGCCTCGCCGGTCACCGGTCGCCGGTCGCCGGTCGCCGGTCGCCGGTCGCCGGTCGCCGGTCGCCGGTCGCCGGTCGCCGGTCGCCGGTCGCCGGTCACCGGTCGCCGGTCACCGGTCGCTAGTCACCGGGCGCCAGTCGCCAATCGCCTCTCTTGCTGTCCGGAACAGGCTGAACTCCAAGCGACTGTTGAGTGAGTCGTGACCTAGTGGGCTGCGGAGTGCGGAGTGCGGGCAAATGGGCAATCATGCATATTTAAAATGAAAATAGCTGTGCTGCCAAGTGCCAAGTGTCAAGCCTTAATTAATATAAAATTATAAATATCTAATATGGTTCGGTTTGACTTGGTTCGGTTTGAATCTCGAAACCGTGAACCGAACCGAACCACACAGTTTTTCAAAAAATGGAACTGTGACCAAACCGTGGGCTACTAAAACTAAACCGAACCGTGCGATTTGGTTCGGTTCGGCGGTTTGGTTGGTGCCGGCTTACACCTCTAATTTTTGCTTTGAGAAGGCCTAAAAAAGGTAGCGGAATCGTGACCCAGGGCACCAAAGATGCAAATTCTGATATCATAAAACTGGAATGACTTTTTTTCTTCTTCTATCCACTCTCCAAAATGTCATGTTTGATAGGTGAGGTAGAGATTTTTAGAGGATCTTGAATGAAAATAAAATTTTATTGCTACTAGAGTCCTTTGGAATTCTGCTTAGATAAGTAGAAAACCTTCCATTTTCAGTGCTTTGCAAATTGATGTTCCTACTATTATTTGTTAATCTGTTGAAGAAAGTAATTTTGTTTTTGTGGTCGATAAGGTAAGTGATGCATCGGTGGGACGACTCGAAGTGGATGCTCTAAATGCAGTCATATATGCAATGAAATTATTATACTAAAGCAAAGTGAGCCGTTCAAACAAAAAAAGACATCAGTAATGAATTATATTTAAATTTGACAGGAGCACAAACGTCCACAAAATTTAATTAAGGACAACAAGAAAAGTTAGCGAGGCACAAATGTTTTAAGCACAAACAGAATAAACCCTGCAAGTTACACAGACGTCGATACTAACAAAAAATAAACATAAACAACCACTGTAGCCTGCAGGTATAGTGCCAAAATAAGCAACGATAGAAAATACAAATTTTGTACCACAACTCGTGCATGCAGGCGGTGGCAAAGGCGGTTGTTGGCGGGCATCTAAGGTCGTAGCGAACGGGGAGGGTTTGGAAAGTATGGATCTGTGTTATCTATGCCTTGATGAGCCTGAAGGGTGGCTGGTGGGGGGGAAGGGGATTGGACTGGTAGGGGTTTAACGGGTGAGGGAAATTATAGAGCAGAGGGAGGCGGGGTAGGTGGTTGCTGGTGGGGGGGGGGTGGGCTGAATGGTGCGGGGCAGTTTCTGGATGGCCGTAGGAGGGTGATGAGTCTTTAGGAGGTCCGGCGGTGGTGGGGAGTAATTTCCGGTGGGGGGGGGGGTTGTGTCTGGAGTAGTGTGGAAGGCGGAAACTTCAACTGGGGAAATGACGACGGGATTCGAGCGCGGTGCGGGTTTTCTACTGGAATGGGGGGTCTACGAGATTTCTGCAGTTGTTTGCGGCAGGTGGGAGGGGGAAATGGCCGGGAGGGAGTGGTTGTGAGGGGGTTGACAGGATGAGGAGGGGACAACAATGTGGGTTGCGTGCTTGGACAGGGAGGAGGCCGACAGTGGGGGTTGCATGATTGGACTGGGGGGGGGGGGGGGCGAGAGTGGAGGCCGGTGTCGCACCAGCGGGAGAGAGTTGGGAGGGTTTTGCCTGGAGTCGCAACAGGCTCGGGAAGAAACTCCGGCGTCACGCCAGAAAGGAGAGGACCGAACAGTTGCAATAACTGCAATAAACCTTTGATGCCCCTGCCATCAGCCGCCGCCTACCTTTTAAAAGACCTAAAAAATAATTGTTTCACAAAGCTGAAATCAAACCACCCGAATCAAACTATCTGGGCCGATCGGGGCTAAATACATCTCAAAATAAAAAAAGTAAAATATAAAAATGACTCGGATTGAACATCCGTACGCAACCACGGACTCTGATCGTCCGTCCGGACAACGGATCACTGCCTTTTGCGGGAATACACACGTGTTGGTCTTGACGCGCCGTCAGTAAGTACTATAATGATTGACCACAACGCAGAGAGAAGTAATATAGAAGTTAAACTATTTATTTAAATGATTTCAACAATTCATAAATCATAATGGCTGCTCTGGCTGTGGATCCACTGCAGCAAAGTGGTGCACGTTAACTTTAGGCACCAAAAAGTTAAAGTACTTTAAGATTCAGCCTCCATCAAAATTTTCAAATGATTTGACTTTTATTTCTTGTAAGCTTTAATATTTTAGAATTGCATCTACACTTCTACAACTGTTGATACGATCCCAAAGAGGAATCCATCAAGGGGAAGGGCCAGCGGTGGTGAGGGAGAAGAAAAAGATTGAGGTTGAGAAGAGAACTTAGGGAGCAGCCTTAAAAATGAATTCATCCAAAGATGGAACCCTAATAGAAACATATAACACCCTTTATAGCAGCGTTGTGCGAAAAACAAATTACGGTCTGCAAATAGTAAAAATCAAAATAACATGAAATAGAAATAATAAGTCGATCCATCAACGAAGGCCTCTTCCACGACCGGTGGGCTAGTATCCAATGTCTTCCTACGCCTGTAGACTCGCCACGACGTCTCATCGGCGTGCATGCTCTCCTCGGCATGTGTTGCCGTAACAACTGTTTTTCTTGATATATGTTTTTGGGATTAATGCTTATGATGTTTAGAGCATTTGAATTAGCATCATACCATTGAATATACATATCAGCATTCCAAAATTGATGATGTTATAGGCTTTTGCGATAAATCAATTGTTATATGCCCAAGTCATGGAAATATGTCTTCAATAAACTAAGAGATGCACTACATAATCTTGTTCATGGCAATACTTACATATGATTATTTGTTTATTGATTTGGGTGGATTACATGAAGCCAATAAAATTTTGATTAATTTTAAAACAGTATAAATTTTCTACAATAATAACTAGATTAAATTTATGTTGAGAAATTTCTCTTCTAATTTCTCCTAAATTGATGTAGACTTTAATAAGCTTGGTTTAATCTTTGTGTTCCTGTCAGTACTTAAGATACTCATATTTCGCAAAGTCAGGATATACATTAATCAATCCCAAAGCTGTAAAGGAAAGCGAAGCCAAGTAACTAGCAGATTTTTCAAACTTTTTTAGAGAACTCGATCTTGATAGATAATTGACTCTTTTTGTAACTCTACTGTTATGTTCTTAAAGTGGAAGAAAAAGTTGTCTATTATATGCTTATCTGCTTTCAGAAATACCATATTTACTCCCCCTCCGCCCTTTTAAGAAATCTGCATGCAGGACATGCATTTGATTAATATTAGCTATTAGATGCATGAGTTGAGAGTTCGAAAGTATTTATTCTTCAAAATCTATTAAAACATTATATTACACATATATTTATGCATTAAGGAGGAGAGACCGTAAACCACCACTAGAGGTGTGAGTCTGTGAGACTAACAACACTCAAGCCTTTATCCTACTATAGTGGGGTCAACAGAGATTTGAGATTAAAGATAAAAAAACTATTGGGCCTTTTCATAGGCCTTTATTCACAACTATTGAACACTCCCCCTCAAAGTGAAAGTAAATATCGATCATCCCAAGCTTGGATATATTATAAATGAAGATATCATAGTTTAGATTTTTTAGTAATGATATTTGCTAGTCGATCTAGGATTGGGCGATCAATGTGTAGATGTCTTTCTTCATATGTCTTTGGATGAAGTGTCTATCAATTTCAACATATTTTGTTCTGTTATGTTGAACAAGATTATGTGCAATGGTGATAATTGCTTTATTGTCAAAATAAAGATGCGTGTTTCTCATCTTATAACCTCAGATCCTGCATTACAGACTAAAGTCTTAGTCCCTCGTATATCTCTTGTGACATTATTTTACTTTGCTTCTGTACTTGACCTTGCTACCACATTTTATTTCTTACTTTTCTAGATCACTAAATTCACTCCAACAAAAGAACAATATCCGGTAGTGAATTTTCTGTCATCTTGGATTCCAACACACTCAATATCTGTGTACACTTCAATATTCACATGCTTGTTTTGGGAAAGTTGAATTTCTCATCCCAAAGATTTCTTTAGTTACTTTATCACTTGTAGAGCAATTTCCTGTACGCACCTACTCAGGATCCCTAATATATATGTGATATCGGGACGAGTGCGTGTGAGGTAGATAAGCCTTTTCACTGATCTCGTGTAACTTGAAGAGTTAACTCTCTCTATTTTTGTCTTCATCCGGGGTTATCCGATGGTGCTCAACCAAGCATTTCCGTTTATATTAAGAAATCCTGGACATATTTTCTCTGAGAAATTGTAGAGAAAATCAGGAGAGAGAAAATAGATAGAGATTTTATTAATTTCTCAAAAACCTTTTCTTACTTGAATACATGTATTTGTACACTTAAATAAGAATGGAAGGGAGATAGGAGAAACTATCCTACAATGTGGGACTAAACAAGAGATGAGCTCAAATATGGGCTTTAATATTGGACCTTTAAATTTTCCTTCAACACTCCCCCACAAGCTGGAGCATACAAATCGTAGGCACCGAGCTTGGATAAAAACTGATAGTACAATGGTCGTGGTAGGGCCATGGTGAGAATGTCAACGACTTGCCCGACAGCAGGAACATGCTGTAGCTCCAACTTCTTCAATTGAATCTTCTCCCGATTTAAGTGACAATCAACCTCAATATGTTTAGTTTGCTCATGGAACACATGATTCTTAACTGTAGAGAAGGAAACCTGAAACTTGTATATATGTTCACTTGTATCAAATACAAAGAATGAGTACATATTTATAGGATGTAGAAAGAGAGAAGGTCCTATGCATGATGTGGGACTAAAGCGAAGAGAGAAATAACAATAAAAAATACATAATGGGTCTTTGTCAAATGAGCTTCTCTAACACTCCCCCGCAAGCTGGAGCGTACAAGTCATATGCACCCAGCTTGGACAAACACTGGTAAAATAAGGTACTTGATAAAGCCTTTGTGAGAATATCAGCAACTTGATCAGTGCCTGGAACATGCTTTAATTCAAGTTTCTTCATTTGAACTTTCTCCCGAATAAAATGACAGTCTACCTCGATATGTTTCGTGCACTTGTGAAATACCAGATTCTTTGCAATGTGTATGGCCGCTTGACTATCACAAAATAGAACAACAGATGAAGG
Source organism: Platanthera guangdongensis (assembly GCA_039583875.1). NCBI lineage: Eukaryota > Viridiplantae > Streptophyta > Magnoliopsida > Asparagales > Orchidaceae > Platanthera > Platanthera guangdongensis. The sequence goes on along the minus strand of CM077151.1, from coordinate 6,771,619 downwards.
AAGTTTTACCCCCAGGTCAGCAAGGAGGCTTTCGAGCCATGTGAGTTCTGAGACAACCGATGCCATCGATCGGTATTCAGCTTCCGCGGAGGATCGAGCAACCACAGCTTGCTTCTTACTTTTCCATGTAATGAGATGACCGCCAAAATATGTACAAAACCCACTGGTTGACCGTCGATCGTCCAGGGAGCCAGGATAATCGGCATCAGAATATGCAACTAATGCTGGAGTAGAGTTGGAGGGTTTGTAAACCAGCCCTTGACCCGGAGCTGCCTTAAGGTATCGGAGGATCCGTTCAACCGCCTGAAGATGAGAAACCCGGGGAGCATGCATGAGCCGACTGACAATCCCAACAACGAACGATATATCAGGCATTGTGACCGTTAGGTAGATCAATTTTCCCACAAGGCGTCGATAGTATTCCGGGTTCTAGAGGGGCAGATCATCATCAGAGGCATGAGCACACAGCTTGTGATTTGCCTCCATCGGAGTAGTAGTTGGTTTGCAACCAGACTGACCAGCGTCTTTGGGGAGATCAAGACAATACTTCCGTTGGGAGAGGACAAGTCCATCCGGACGTCGTGCGACCTCAAGATCGAGGAAGTAGCAAAGATTCCCCAGGTCTTTAGTCTGAAACACAGTGCTAAGATGCTGTTTGACGGCGTGAATTCCCTTTGAATCATCCCCAGTGAGCAGGATGTCATCAACATAAACCAGCAGAAGGACCGTTCCTGTTGCCCGGTGTCGAGTGAATAAGGAGAAGTCTGCGGAACTGCGAGTGAAGACCATGTCCCGAACAACCTTGCTGAACTTGTCAAACCACGCCCGAGGGGATTGTTTGAGACCATAGATGAATTTCTTCAGAAGACACACATGAGACCCCCCCGTGGACTCAAACCCGGGCGGTTGACGCATGTAGATGGTTTCCTGAAGATCACCATTCAAGAACACATTCTTGATATCCAGCTGATGAAGGGGCCAGTGACGATGCACAACCACGGAAAGTAGGACACGAACGGTGGTGAGCTTGGCCACCGAAGAGAAGGTTTCCTCATAATCAAGACCCTGCTGCTGAGTGAAGCCACGGGCCACCAGGCGGGCCTTCAGACGGTCAACAGTGCCATCATGAGCATGTTTGATGGCGAAAACCCATTTACACCCAACAGGTTGCTAACCGGGAGGTAAAGGAACAGGGACCCAGGTCTGGTTGCTCCAAAGAGCCGTCATTTCCTCGTCCATGACAATCCGCCAACCTGGATGCTGAAGCGCATCCTGCACAGAGTTGGGGACAGAAACAAAGGATAATGATGTGACAAAGTGAAGCGGCGGTGAAAGGCGATGAAGAGAGACGTAATTTGTCATAGGATGAGCGGTGGAGGCTGGAGCCGGAGCAGCAGGTTGCGGAGCGTCAGAGGGCGAAGCCGACTGCAGTGGGGCGACGTGACGAGGAGAGCGACGAGAATAGAACCAGATGACAAGTGGCTGGGGAAGGAACGAAGGCTGAACAAGAAGGGGAGAAGGTGTAGACTGGGGAACAGAGATGACAGGGCGCACAACGGGCTCCGGAAGAGGAGCGAGATCCAGAGCAGAGAAGAAGGGAAGATCTTCCCGGAAAGTGACATCCGCAGAAACGGTCACCTTGCGGGTAGTGGGCGAATAACACACAGTCTTTTTGAGTGCGCGAGTAGCCCACAAAGACATATTTGGCCGCACGGGGATCCAACTTGTCGATAGATGGTCCGAGGTGCTGAACATAACATTTACACCCAAAAATGGGGGGAGTAAGAGGGAAGGCCGGAGTGGAGGGAAATAGGAGGCTGAAGGGAGTAGCATTCTGGAGGACGGTGGACGGTAGTCGGTTGATAAGGAAACAGGCCGTGGAGAGCGCGAAGTTCCAGTATGGTTTGAGAACCCGCATTTGAAGCATAAGAGAGCGAGCCACATCAAGGAGATGACGATTCTTGCGTTTGGCGACACCATTCTGTTGTTGTGTATACGCACAAGATGTTTGATGAATAACCCCAAACTCGGAGCAGAGGGTCGCGAAGTCATGGCCAATGTACTCGCGCGCATTATCAGTGCGAATAGTTTGAATGGGCGCGGAGAATTTAGTGCGAATCTCAAGAATGAAGGCCCGAAATATGCGGGGAAACTCAGAACGATCACGAAGTAGATACAACCACGTTATGCGAGAATAATCATCGATAAATGTAAGAAAATAACGGTAGCCAGAAATATTAGTAATATTCTACGGATCCCATATATCGAAGCGTACTATAACAAAAGGAGTAGAGCTCCGATTACAATGAAAAGGAAAAGATGAACGTGGATGCTTGCCAAAAGTACAGATTTCACACTGAAAAGCAGGAAGAGATATATCCGGGAGAGCCTGCTGGAGGACGGGAAGAGGAGCATGACCAAGACGCCAATGCCAATCCGAAGAGGAGACAGATGCGAGGAGAGTAGAAGAGTCATCAAGAAGGTAGAGTCCGTTCTGCAGTCTCCCCCTACCAATGATAGTCCGCGTATGCTGATCCTGTATCAGAAAAGAAGAAGTAAAGGTCACGGAGCAATTTAAATCAGTAGTAAGGCGACCAACAGAAAATAAATTGAAAGGAGAGCCCGAAACATGAAGAGCCGAGGCTGGGCAACAGAGGAGGTCAGATTGGTCGCTCCACCACTGTCAAGGGCTTGAAGTGTAGTGATAATATCATACAAATGGTGGAGACTATCCTTGCCGGAGTAGGGTATGAAGCTCGTCCCACATGCCCTTGGCCGTCTCGTGGTACATGGCCACACGATAAGACTCGCCATCAAGAGAATTAAGGATCCATGTCTGCACACGACTATTGTTGTGTAACCAGTCGTCAGAAGGAGTACCGGTAACGGCCTGGGTCAAGTGATGAAGAAACCCCTTCGATTGCAGACCCGACGAACAGAGTGTGCCAATTCCACAAAATTCTTCTTACTTGTCAGAGATATAGTAGTAATACAGAGCTCATCTCGTACTTCTGGAATAGTGGTCGGGCGGTCTGCAGGAGGAATCGCCGTTCCGGTAGAGTCAGCAGAAGAGGCCATGAAGACGAGCAGCGGCTAGGAGAACAGACCGTCAACAGAGGAGACCGCACGACTAGAGCGGAGACCGTCTGTTCACGATGTGAAGACACCATCGGCAGGAGGCCGCGACCAAAGGCGGAGCCCGACAGAAGGATAGGACAGCGGATAGGGAGAGAAGACTGCAGCAGACAAAGACAAGCCGCGCGGACAAGGAAGAGGAGTGCACAACAAGAAGAGTAGGAAATCACACACTGCAGGGAGGAAAAAGACCGCGACCTAAATGCGAGAAGGCAACAGTCCGCACGGTCTGGCTGAGCACAGCACCGGTCAGAGCAAAAAGGAGGCCGCAAGAGGAAGGCGAGCGGACAGGAGAAGAGACCGCGAGTAAAAAGACTCAAACGGATAGAGAAGTCAGATCGCGACGAGTAGGAACAGGCCGCGACGAGTAAGAGGTCGCGAGTAGGACTCCAACGACAAGACAACGGATAGCACATCGTAGCGGATAAGACGGGCCCGCGAGTAAGACCAGAGGCAGAGCGCAACGAGCAGAAACAGGTCGCGGCGAGCTGGAGCAGTCCGCCAGATGAAAAAAACGCAGTGATCGTGAATCTGTCCTCGAGCAGGGAGTCCGCAGTGGATATAAACACCCCGTTGCAGGAGAAACAGAAGAGGCTGCGAGAAGAGAGCGCGGTCTGGACGGGTAGAAGCTCGCAAGTAGGGGAGGGAAGAAAGCGGACTACAGGAAGTCGCATCGTACTGGAAGAGAGCTCGCAGGGAGGAGCAGGAGGTCGCAGCGGACTATAGAGAGGCAGCAGACTGCAGAGAAGCGTAGGGAGAAGTGGACCCCACGGTACAGGGAGTGAAATGGCTATAAGAAGCCTGTAGGGGGGGGGGGTGGAACCACGAGAGGAAAAGAAAGCAGGAGCTGAAGAGCAGGCCACTGAAGAGCAGACCACTGAAGAGCAGACCGCTGGAGACAAGCAGACAGGCCGCTGAAGACAAGCAGGCAGGCCGCATGAGATCAACAGAGGCGGACAAAAAACGGGAGTCCGCGAGAGGCCGAACCTGCCTCTGATACCATGTAGAGAAGGAAAACTGAACATTGTATATACGTTCACTTGTATCAAATACAAAGAATGAGTACATATTTATAGGATGGAGAAAGAGAGAAGAAGGTCCTATACATGATGTGAGACTAAAGAGAAGAGAGAAATAACAATAAAAAAATACATAATGGGCCTTTGTCAAATGGGCTTCTCTAACATTAACAATTTGTATAACAACTTGACTATCACATAATAGAGTTGCTGGTGGAAAGTTTGACTCCCAAATCACGAAGAAGACTTTCTAGCCAGGTGAGTTCAAACACAACAGTCATTGCACGATACTCGGCCTCAACAGACGAACGCGCAACAACCAATTGTTTCTTGCTATGCCAGGTAATAAGATGCCCTCCAAAGTAAGTACAAAAACCAGTCGTGGACCGTCGATCATCCAGTGAACCAGCATAATCAACATCAGAGCAAACAATCAGAGATAAGGAAGAAGAGGAAGATGGTTTGTATACGAGCGCTTGTCCAGACACCGTCTCCAAGTATCTGATGATGCGACGATAATACTCAAGGTTTGAAAGTGGAAGATCTGAATCGGAGCCTTGAGTATAGAGTTTGTGGGTGACGTTCATCGGAGTGTCAACAGGCTTGCATCCCGAGTAGCCAGCATCCTGAATAAGGTCAAGACAGTATTTCCGTTGAGATAGGACAAGACCATCAGGTTGTCGCGCTACCTCGAGTTCAAGGAAGTACCAAAGATTTCCCAGGTCTTTAGTTTGAAATATTGAGTTTAAGTGTTGCTTAATCATCTGTATTCCTGTGGAGTCATTTCCCGTGATTAGGATATCGTCAACGTAAACCAAGAGAATAACATTTCCTACTGGTTGATGTCGAGAAAAGAGAGAGAAGTCAGCTGAGTTTCGAGTGAATCTAACATCCCGGACAACTTTGCTAAACTGGTCAAACCATGCGCGAGGAGATTGTTTGAGAGCATAAATAGATTTCTTAAGGTGATAAACATGAGATTCCCCCGTGATCTCAAATTCGGGAGGTTGATGCATGCAGACAGTTTCTTGAAGGTCTCCATTGAGAAAAACATTCTTGACATCCAACTGATGTAAGAGCCATTGACGATGAACAACCAAGGAGATCAGGACTCGAACAATATTCATCTTGGCAACTGGTGAGAAAGTCTTATCGTAGTCGAGGCCTTGTTGCTGAGCGAAGCCTCGAGCCATAAGCCGAGCTTTTAGGCGGTCGATGATCCCATTCAAAACATGTTTGATGGTATAAACCCACTTACACTCGATGCAAGTCTGCCTGGGAGGAAGCGAGACAAGATCACAGGTCTGGTTAGCCCATAGGGCTGTCATTTCCTCATCCATAGCTGCACACCATCCCAGATGATGAAGAGCTTCTTGCAAAGAGCGAGATATCGAAATGGATGATAGAGATATCGCCAATTTTATAAGAGGCGGGAGAGGCGATGCAAGGATACATAGTTCGCCAAGAGATGAGCCGTAAAGGAGGATGTCAGATTAGTTGGCCGCGCGAGATCATTGGTAGAGGGTAACTGCTGTAGGGCATCAAATTTGGGAGGACCGCAAGTGTACATACGAAGAGGCGGTTTGAGTTGCATTGGTGGTGATGGTGGCGTTGGAAGAAGCGATGGGAGACGAGACGTAACACAGATGGTAGGACGGTAAGATGGGAGGTATAAAAGGATCTGGATTAGAGGAATGAAATGGTTGGTTCTCGAGAAAGGTGACATCTGCCGAAACCACCATTTTGCGATAGATGGGTGAGTAACACAACTTTTTTGAGTGCAGGAATATCCAACAAACATATATTTGGCAGCTTGAAGAGCAAACTTGTCAGCGGATGGACCAATGTTATGAACATAACATGTACAACCAAAAACACAAGACACGACGAGAAAAGGTTGTTTGAAAGAAAAAGGAGACTAAATGGAGTTGCGAAATTGAGGATGTAGGAGGGCATGTGATTTATGAGATGATAGACAATAGAGATCGCGAAGTTCCAGTATAGGGTGGGGACCTGCATTTGAAACATAAGAGATTCCAAACTCTCCACACAGTTTTTTTTCGCTCTGCCACACCGTTTTGTTGCGGAGTATAAGGGCACAAAGTTTGATGGATGATTCCAAACTCAGTACACAGATTAGAGAAGGTACGACTTGTCTATACAAATAACTTTAATAGCAGTGTAGAACTGAGTACGAGTCTCAGTAATAAAGACACAAAAGGTAGAGACAATTTCAGCACGATCACGAAGTAAATCTAACCAGGTCATGCGCGAGTAATCATCAATAAATATAATAAAGTAACAATAATCATAAACACTAGAAATTTTATATAGTCCCCAAATATCAGAATATATTAAAGCAAAATGAGCATCACTCCGAGTACAGTTAGATAAAAAAGACACACAGTGTTGTTTGTGAAAGATATATGATTCATAAGTAAACTCTTGAAGGGAAAAATCGGGAAGAACCTTCTTGAGAATCGGGAGAGGGGCGTGCCCAAGACGGCGATGCCAGTCAACTGAAGTGACTGAAGAGAGAGTAGTAGGTGGAACATCCAAGAGATAGAGCCCATTAGACAGTCGCCCCTTACCAATGATACTCTACGTCCGTCGATCCTGCACAACAAAGGAAGTAAGCGAGAAAGTGACGCTGCAATCAAGGTTTTGAGTAAGACGGCTAACAAAAAGCAGGTTAGAAGGCGATCCCGGAACATGCGGAACCGAGGATAGTGTAAGGGTCGAAGTTAATGGCAAATTAGCAGCGCCAGAAACCGCGGTGGTGTCACCGTTGGCCACAGTGATGAACTTGGGATATGCAGACGACAAGTACTGAGATGGTTTCTGCGAAATAATATGGTGTGAGACACCTGATTCCACAATCCAGTGAGAACTATGAGAGAGACAGAATATACCTTCATTGGAGATCGACGCAACAAAACCAGATGCGCGAGTGATCACCCCTTGGAGATGCTGGAGCTGGGTGCGTACAACATTGATGTCTTCACGAGTGGAGGAGGTAGGATCGGCTGCAATAAAGACAGTAAGATGCGGAGGCAGACCATGCTTGCGATAGCAGGTGGCCTCAAGGTGATCTTCCCGGCCACAATGGGAACACTTAGGACGGGGTCTCCCATTACGTCCTCGTCCACGATTGTTGGTGCGACTCCCACGAGCCGATGGAGCTGTGAAGGGCTGCTGGAGAAGTTCCAGAGAGGGACGCCCAGGGACATCAGGTCGTGGAGTAATCTTCAAGAGCATAGAGCAGACATCCGACAGGGAGGGAGTTGTAGATGAAGAGAGAACATGAGCCCGGACACTGTGGATGTGAGGTGGAACCCGGGCCATCATCATGGCGATTCCGACTGCCTCTTTCTGTGCCCGTTGCACAGCTAGATTCGTCGTAGGAGGCTGATGTTGTATCCATGTCTCAACAAGAGTCTTGGATCTTGCAACAATGGAGGTTAAGTCACCCGTTGCGTCAGGGTCAGGTGTTTAAAGATCAGTGATTATATCAAACAAGTGCTGGAGGCTGTTCATGCCAGAATAGAGGGAGTGGAGTTCCGCCCACATAGCTTTGACAGTCTCATGATACGGGACCATGCGATATGATCCAGTGTCCATAGAATTGAGGATCCATGATTGGACATGGTCGTCATCATAGAGCCACTCTTCGGTCAGCGCAATAGGAGTGGCCGCTTTCAGATTGTGGAGAAGCCCTTTGGTCTGCAGAACGCGACAAATAGAGTGCACCCACTCAACAAAGTTTTGTTTGCGACTAAGTCTTCGTTTGGTTCGGCGTTTTAGGCCAGCCCGTTTTACCAAAATGCAATGCCCGTCAATAATCTCATTTGTTTTTCCGCCTCCTGTTGGAATCACGTGGTGTTTCTCTATGCTGTAAAAGTTGCGGGCCAAAAACCCGCAGCCGGAACTCCAATTTCGCACGTTTAGGGAGGAGGAAAAATCCCGAGTCGTGTTCCTGATTGTCCTCCCGTGCCCCGTACAAGAAGTTTTTTTTTGGGTTGTCACCGATGACGGAGCCGCTGGTGGCCTGCCCGGAGCCCACCAGCGGGGTTTTCGGTCCCCTGCAAACCTGCCTGGGTATCCCGGCGTTGCTCCGGCAGGGCCACCGTCGGCGGTGGCCCTGACGGAGCAACGTCGGGATACCCCCGACAGATTTGCCGGTGGTCCGACAACCCCGCCGGTGGTCTCCGGGCAGGCCGCCGCCGGCGGAGCCGCGCGGAAGCACGACAGAGGCAGGGCAGAGGCATGACGAAGGGGCTCAAATATATAATTAATTTACTATACTAAAGTATATGGTTTTAAACAGTAACATTAATATATATATATATATATATATATATATATATATATATATATATATATATATATATATATATATATATATATTAGAAAAATAGATTAGAAAAAAATATAGATTAGAATAATTATTTTCAACAATTTAAAATATATGTACATATATTAAAAAAATAAATAATATATATAATGGAAAATATTTTATAATAAAAAATATTTATAAAATGCCACTGCTGTTTTGTCAAACGGTTTTCTGTTCTGAACAGCTCTGCGAACACAGACTATCCAAACAAATATCCATTTCCAGCAACCGGTTTCCAATAGCTCCATTTACAAACCTGCATTTACAACAATTTCTTTTACAACTGCAACTGCTCTCCCAAATGAAGTCTAAGAGAGATGATAGTGATCTGAAGCTCATCACGGACTTCAGGGAGAGGAGCAGTAACACGGACAGGAAGCGAAGAAGCAGCCGTCGAATCCATAGAGCGATAGGGACAAGGACAAAGGCGCGACTAGGCGAACAAAAGTTGCGACAAAGCCCAGGAGGCGACAAGAGCAGCAAACCGCAAGACACAGCTAGGAGGGCAAACCACACACAGATAGGCGGCCTGGAGAGCACCAGCTGCGACAAGGAGTGGAAAGGGTGCGACATGATGAGTAATTACGGCTTGGAGAGGAGACAATGTGGAGAAGTGTCGACGACCTGAAGAGCACCAGCTGCGGCAAAGAGAGGAGAGTGTGCGGCCTGATGAGCAATTGCGTCTTGGAGAAGCAGCAGACAGCAGATCCGACAATGGCCTGGAGAAGCAGCGACCTAATGAAAAACCCGCGACCTGGAAAGAATCTGTGGCCTGGAGAACCCGAGAAGAACCATCGGCTTATGAAGAATTGGCGGCCTGTGAAGACCTGGTGGCTTGGAGAAGAACCTGCAGCCTAAGAGAAGAACCTGCGGCGTGGAGAAGGCACTGCGGCCTGCGAGAATAACCTGTAGCCTGATAGAAGAACCTGCGGCCTGAAGGAGAAAGGTGTCGGACGGGGGAAGGATTGCGACAACGGAAGAAGTCACAAACTCAGAAACTGCACAAGCTGCAGCAAGAGGAAGAAGCCACGGAAAGGAACACAGAGGTGGGGCCCAGCCTTGACAGGGGAGAAAAGCTATAAAAGGGAAGGAAGGAGAATGGAGGGGGCAAAGAGCGGGAGCAGAGGGAATCGACAACAAATCAAAGTCTAGCTGCAAGAAGAGGTGCTGTTAGAAAAAAACACTAACCGCCCAGGCTGTGCGGATGGTCGACAAGGGAAAGAAAGAGCACGACTCAACGATTGCGGATCGTAGGCTCTGATACCATGAAGAGTTAATCAGGAGAGAATAAACAAAGATTTTATTAATTTCTCAAAAACTTTTTTCTCACTTGAATACATGTATTTGTACACTTAAATAAGAATGAAAGGAAGATAGGAGAAACTATCCTACAATGTGGGACTAAACAAGAGATGAGCACAAATATGGGCCTTAATACTGGGCCTTTGCATTTTCCTTCAATAAAAATGAAGATTTTACGATCTGACCTCACAACTATTCATAAGAAGTATTCCAACTTTTTTGGATCTTTGACTTTTATTTTCATTCACAGGTGTGCTTTAAGTCACATGATTTCTTCCAAACTATTTTCCGTGATAATAATTTCGTCTACATAGACGATGAGATTAACCACTTTCCGTTCTTTCCTTTTAGCAAAGAGAGTGTGATTACCGTGATTCTGTTTGTGTTTTAGTAAAATCATAACTTTATGAGACCTTTCATACCAAGCTCAACCATAAGGAGATTTTTGAGTTGACTGACTTTCTCTTCCGATCCTTTCTTTAAAAAACACGGTGGAAACTTCATGTATCTCCTCTTCAAGATCGCTATGTAAAAAAGATATTTTTCCACATCTAGTTGTTGCAGTTCCTATCCCATGCATGCAACACATGATAATGCTGATGGAGTCCATCTTGTAAACCGATGCAAATGTTTCATGAGACAACTCCAGGAGTTTGATTATATACATGGGGGACTAGTCTTGCTTTGTATCTCTCTACGACTTCTGTTGGGTTTTGTTCGATTGAAAACATCCGTTTTAATCCCAGATGAAAGAGGATGTAATGCCCCGATCTATTGTGGGTGCGCTACATGTCTGCAAACTAGTGATGATGACCATTTTAGTGCTCCCTTATATAGGAGGTCTGCGGTTCAAACTCCAGCCTCAACAACCCGCCATTGGAATTAGCGGTTGCGGCTAATCATACTCGTGGAGAGGTGCTGGGGTCACTGGTCTGCAGACCTGTAGTACACCTATAGTAGATCGGGGTGTTACATAGGAGATAGTTACTAGGTCTAGTTCTTATCCAATGCAATCATCTCTTCCTCAATTGTCTTCCTTCCTTTTTGTATATGAATCACTTACTACCAAGTTTTAGCAATAGTTCCTTTTTGCATATGTTATGTTGGAATTACATAGGTTTGTACAATCTTAACACCAACATTCCTCTTGTGATATATCTACAAAAGAGGAGGAATAAACCGCCCAACAACATTAGTTGAGGTGATGATAGGAGTAGACACAGTGGTTGAAATAATGGGAGGAGGAATATATGCAACCACAACAGGAGGGAGAATATTGGGAGCATTGACACTAAAATCGGGACAACTGGAATAATCATCCTTGATACACTCAAATCCTATCATCTGAGTACGCATCTGTGATCTACGAGGGTGAATCGACTAAGGGCGTCGGCAACCCTATTCTCCGTTCCCTTACAGTTCTTGAGAACAGAGGTGTACTCCTGTAAATAAAATACCCATTTCGCATGTCGAGGGTTCAATTTCTGTTGCGAATTGATATAACGCAACGCCTGATGATCAGAGTGGAGTACGAACTCCTTAGACAACAGATAATGCCTCCAATGACGTAACGTCTGTACAATCGCATAGAACTCACGCTCATAGTTGGAATAATTCAGCTTCGGGCCTGAGAGCTTTTCACTGAAGAATCCAATCGAGTGACCCTCTTGACTAAGTACACCGCTTATCCCAACTCCTGAGGCATCACAGGATACCTCGAACACCTGACTGAAATCAGGGAGTCTCAAAACAGGTGCAGTTGACATCTTATCCTTGATAATCTTAAAGGCTCTAGCTGCCGATGACGTCCACTGAAAACTTCCCTTTTTTGTACATTCAGTGATGGGTGCCATAATCGTACTGAAGGTCTTAATGAATCGACGATAAAATGTGGCTAGTCCATGAAAACTACAAACATCGTTAATATTCTAAGGGGTAGGCCACTCATGAATCGCTCGTACTTTCTCGGGGTCCATAGTGATATCAACGGAGCTCACTATACATCCAAGAAAGATAACAGACTCAGCCATAAAAACACATTTCTTCAAATTGATGTATAGTCGTTTAACTCGCAGGAGCTCGAAGATAGTGCGTAGGTGAGTCTGGTGCTCACTCTCAGTTCGACTATAGATCAAAATGTCGTCGAAATGAACTACTACGAACTTCTCAATATATGGTCTGAAGACTTGGGTCAGCATCCGAGCCAAAGTACTAGGGGCATTGAATAACCCAAAGGGCATCACAATCCACTCATAAAGGCCGTCCTTCAGCTTGAAGACAGTATTCCACTCATCTCCTTCGTGTATACGAATCTGATGATAACCGCTATGAAGGTCGATCTTAGAGAAGATCGTGGCTCCAGTCAACATGTCCAACATGTCATCCAGTCGGGGTATCGGGAATCGGTATTTCACAGTGATCTTGTTAACAACACGACTGTCAACGCATATACGCCAAGTACCATCCTTCTTTGGAGCAAGGAGGGCAGGCACCGCACATGGACTAAGGCTATGATGAATAAAGCCTCGATCAAGTAACTCTCCGATCTGCCTCTGAATCTCCTCGTGGGTGGTATGATTCAATCGGTAATGCGGTAAATGTGGGAGGGAAGCTCCAGGAACAAGATTTATCGCGTGCTGAATACACCTCATGAGAGGTAACTCAGCCAAAAGCTCATCAGGGTGTATGTCCTGAAACTTCTCTAAGATTCTCCTAGCATGTATAGGAACAAACTCATACCTCTCTAATAAATTAGATGCCTGTAAGACTAATAAGGCATAATAGAATCCACCATCGAAGCTCTCTCTATGAAACTCAGTGACTCGGATAATGCTAAGGGTCTTCTTCCTTTTAGTGGGTGGAAGAGATTCTTTCACACTGCTACTTGCGCAAGATGGTGGTGCTGGGGGTCGCACCGGATTCAGCACTACTCTCTTTCCATCCAGTAGAAAAGAGCAAGTGTTGGATCTGCCATGTATGAGAACATCTCGGTCGTATAACCAAGGTCTCCCTAGTAATACGTGGCACACGTCCATAGATATAACATCACACCAGATCTTATCGGAATATGTACTGATAATGATGGGCACTAAACATCTCCTAGTCACTGATAATGTAGTCTTGGTGACCCAAGCTACCTGAAATGGGGATGGATGCGGCTCAGCAGTGAGTCTCATGCGGGTTAAAGTTGTCTCAGCGATGACATTCATACAACTCCCGCTATCTACTACTGAACGACATACTTTCTACCCAACCTTGAAATAGGCCTGGAATATGTTTGTCAGTGAATAATCAGTGGATTCCTGTGGTGTAGATAACATGCATCTCACCACTAGAATGCTGAGCTCTATCTACTCATCACTAGGCGTACCATACACTTCATCGTTCAAAACGTGTGAATTTTTCTCTTCTAAAGTCTCTTCTACATGCTCATCCTCCACAATCACCTTATGAATAACTAGTGTGCCTTTCCTCTTGGGACAATCCCTAGATATATGGTCCATCTGCTGACACTCATAACATCGGATCTGTGAAGGGGTCACAGTTCCCATGAGGGACTTCCCTTTTTGATCTCTCGTATAGGTCGAAGTAGTGTTTGATCCATTCTCCTTGCCTTTTGGTTCCTCTTTCTTATAAGGGGCATTTGTTTTGGTTTGAGGTTTGAACCAGGAGGTTCTCTTTTGGTGCTCTTCTATATCGACGACGATAGATACAGTCTCAGCAAAGGAATAATGGCCATACCAAATCAACTCATCTCGGATTTCAGATCGTAGTCCACACTTAAATTTAGATAAGGTGTCACGTGGGTGTTCGACTACGTTGCACCTAATCATAAGATCCTTCATCTTAGCTAAATAATCAGAAATAGATTTGGACCCTTGACATAGAGACGTCAGCTCGTCTCGTAGACGGGTCTGGTAGTGCTGAGGAATGCACTGCTCCTCCAATATGGCTTTCATGTGTGCCCAATGTGTAATGAGAGGGCGTTCATTCCTCTCTAAACTACGTTCTTCACCTATCCAAAAGATTTTCGCTCGCCCAGACAATCTCATTTTGGCGAACTGAACTTTTTGTTCCTCCGTCATACGATACCACTCAAAATAGGTCTCTATGTCTATAATCCAGTTTGAAAAAACTTTGGGATCCATAGAACCATCATAAAGAGGCGGATCGAGTTTTACTACTCGCGTCAGATCCAGTCGCCTATCTCGGGGAAGATAGTCATAATCATCATCGTAAGGATCCCGAATGTCTCGACGCCGTGGGAGTGGCGGTTGATGCCAATCTCTCTGTCGAACATCACGATGCATAGCCGGTATAGGCCGACGATAGTCTCAAGGACGCTCTTCTCTCATTACGTCCTTATATGATCTCTCCTGATAATGATTTCGCGTATCAAAGAAAGGCTCTCGTTGGGGTTCAGGAAAATTCCTAGGGAAATTTCTACCCCGATCGTGCTCAAACTCGAATCTATCTATATGATTCCTAACCTCTTCCTCAAAAAGAGGGTTTCTCCTAAGTGCAGTTCTTTCTCCATAAGGTGGTGGGACATCATAATGGGGTCGCACAGAATGCTCATCTCGAATTGGAGGTGGTATTGACGCTCGAGGGGGGGGGGGGGTACTTCTAACTTATTCACCCAAACACTAAGGTTTTCGAACCCTTCTCGCATGAAAATGTTTAACTCGACTATTTGGTGGGCGAATGGTAAAAACCACGGGTGGTTCATTCCCTTCGTTCCCTTGACTCGCTTAGCCATGTTCAACTTGACACATCTCAAAGTTTAACTTTAGAGGGTGTTCAGGTGGTGAGTTGTGAGGTGGAGAATTCATACTCACTAACCTACCACTACGCAGATGCATGTAAACAAACAAGTAAAATACAATGTATGATTATGCAATAAAAAGAAAATCTACTTTTTTTGAAAATAAAATGCTATGCGGGTTCCTATTCTATGCATGACGGATCTCAAAACTTAAAAAATTTCGAAACCTGGCTTTGATACCAAATTGATGCAGTACGACATGTCGGGTTTGCGCGCCGTCGGCTTTTTCGTGGAAACCCTAAATGCATGCAATGAAATATGGATTTTGCAAAAAATAATTTGAGCGGACATTGCGCAGATTTTATGAAATTAAGCCACGTTTGTTTTTTTGTAAATAACAAAACACTATTTTGTTAAAAAATAGATTTTCTTGAATTAATGGTTCAATTCTGAATTCAGGGAAGGAAGCTCGCAACTTTCATTTCGTTCCCCGTGTCGTAGCAAAACGGAAATCGTGAACTCCAAATACGTTTCCATTTGGAGTTTTCTCCGTAGCGTTCGCTGACAAAATTCAGGCGAAAACCCAACAATGAGTCTAAAATTCTTAGAGAAAATGTAGACACAAGCAAAGGAGGGGATAAAAGCAAGTTACCCACGAAAAATGCGTCTTTCCGTATTCGAAGTCGAGAACGATCATGCGAGTAACTCCTCGTCACCTTCGATCTTCCGCTATCGCTCACGGGCAGTGGCGGAACTGGGATTTTGAAGTCGCACGGGCACAATCTAAGTACTGACAATTCGGGGGGCAGCGCCCCTGAGCGGGGGTTCGGGGGCAGCGTGCCCGAAATATTTTTTTTTGCAAAGATATTTATGTAAGGAAAATATTGAACACAATATTACAATCAAAAATTGAACACAATATTACAAAAGAAAGATTTAGATCTAAAAAACTTACAATTCAACAAGATACTTTCCGTTGACACATGCTCTGAAAACGTGAAATAATAGTTTCTGTTGTAATAGTATCGACAACTTTTTCAATGTAAGCAACCAAGCAATCATTCATCCATTCATCCCCCATTCTATTTCGCAACCGATTCTTTATAATCTTCATTGCAGAAAACGTTCTTTCAACAGTAGCTGTAGCAACTGGTAAGAGGCAAGCCAACTTCAACAATCTAAAAACTAAATGATAGTAATTATCTTTTTTTAATTCAACCATTTTTTTAGAAGATCACTAATTCCTTTAACATCAAAAAATATGTCCGTTGATGTAGATCGCATATCAAAAATATATATGTCTAGTTGTTCTTCAAGTAACTGCAACTATATTGGCGTAAAATCATACAGATATAATGCAGGAAGATGTAGTAATTTTTTTTATCATAAGAATTAAAATGATTATTTGGGTCTAGACAAGAAACACATAAGCGTAATTCTGCGTTTACTTTATCAAAGCGATCATTTAACTCATTTAGCATTCAATCAAGCACTGAATTAAAAATTTCAATCCTGAAATAATGTTTATTTGTAATCTCACATGCATTGCGTCTTGATCTATCTTGCTGAACAAACTTCTATGTCATGTTTTCTACAAAAAGTTGAGACGTCGGCCATAAATATTTTCCACTCGGCTTCATCATTTCTCATCTTCAATAATAATAGTTTTGATAATTTTACGAAATGCATTGCATTTACAATATCTTGATCTTTCCTCTGCAATGTTTGGGATAGTTCATTTGTTTTTGACAAAATATTTTTAATCAGATGCATAACAAATGCAAATTTGAAAGTCAAGATAATTTGGACAAGTGCGTTTGCCATTCCTCTTTGGTTTCCATCTGCCCCATCAACTATGATAATCTCCAGCACATCAACAATAGAATAGAACATGCGAATAAAATTTAAAGTTGTGCCATAATGTGACCCCCACCTCGTGTCACCAGCGCGTTTGAGCTCTAAAGGTTGATTCAACCCTCGTCCACTTTCCAAGTCCCCACATCCAAGCTCTGTAGCAACTCGATCAACTTCCAAGACTCTAAGAGAATCACGACATTACAATAGCCACCAACAACATTCATTACTGTGTTAATAAGTGTGAAAAACTCAATAATATCAGAATTATTTTCTGCAACAGCTACCAGTACCAATTGCATTTGATATGCAAAACAGTGAACATAGAAAGCGCAACTTGTCTCATTCAAAATTAAAGCTTTTAACCCCCTAAACTCTCCTTTCATATTGCTAGCACCATCATATCCCTGTCCACGCAATTTAGAAATACTAAGACCATGTCTCATAAATAAATGATCTATAGCTGCTTTAAGAGATAACACAGAAGTATCTGCTACATGAACAAACCCAAAAAGACATTCTGTGATCGTGACATTAGAATTAACATATCGTAAAACAACAGACATCTGCTCTTTTGTAGATACATCACGCGATTCATCCACTAAAATTGTATAACAGTATTCTCCAATTTCTTGAACAATTTTATTTGTCTCTATTGCAATTGCTGATACTATTTATTTTTGAATCTTAGGCGATGTAAGTTGACATTTTTGATGAGCATTTTGTAACACAACTGAGTTGATGTCATTATTATGTGATGCAAAAAACTCCAAAAGCTCAAAGAAATTTTCTTTGTTGGTAGATTTTTTAGTCTCATCATGACCACGAAAGGACAATTCTTGTCGTAAAAGAAATCTAACACAATCGATTGAAGCATTTAAACGAGCGCGATAATTCAAAATTTGCTGTTCATCTTGTCTTGCAAAAGCAATTTGAATACCCTGTTTTTGATTCATCAAAGACTCGCAGAGTTTTCTAGAAGCATTGTGTGGAGTAGTGTGACTTCCAACATGTCTGTCCAATACTGATTTATCTTTCCAATTTCTGAAGCCTCTCGTGGTAAAAGTAGGCTCACAACCCATTTGAGGAAAAATATAACAGTAAAAACAAAATGCTGCATCTATTCTAACCAGCCTTTAAACTCGTTAAACCAATTCTTATTAAAGCGTCGAGCTTTGTTTCCGATTTCTATTTGGGGAAAACTTTCTAGATGAGGTTGACAAGGACCCTTTTGCAAATAATATTTTCGTATAGACTCTTGAATGTTTGCATCGTAGGAGTTAATAAGAAGTCTTAAGCCCAGGTTTTACCAATTTCAACAATCTCCTGAGAATCTAACGAACTTTGACATGCTTCTTTTTTTAGAAAATTTTTTTTCCATTGCACTAACTAAAACGCTGCATAAAATCGACGGGACATTACCGTTAATGCAACTAGAACTAATCGATATGCACATCACAAACATCGCCGATCCGGGCTTACCGCCACGGGTAGGCTTCACACAGCATGCCTAAATCCAGACTTGCATGTCGGATTACTAATGCAAAAAATATGCCGGGGACGGACACAATTGACCCGGAGGTTCGCAATGAACCGAGGGAGACACACCGCGTCCAATTGAAGGCGGGTGACCCTCGTAAGCAAAAAACAAAATTTGAAATGCACACAAAAAAACGTATCTAATTTGATTGTGTGACCATAACAATTTAGCGTGGATTGAATTCAAAACAGTGACAAATCCTAACGGTACACGGGGCAATGCCCCTACGGCCAAGCGCGACCGTAACAGGCCCGTGAGGGAAATTCCTAAGGTTCTATATGCTATATATCCTTCTATTGAAAAAAACCAACCATCAAACATAGGAACACATGCAAAGGAGACCATAAGCGGCATGCTAACCATGAAAGAAATCTAATATGGTACAATACATCCAAAACCTTTATAGATCAGCTAATAATATTTCAATTCCATCACTAATAGTAATTTAATTTCATCCCACTTAGCAGTCAGCTATCAGCCATGAAATCCCATATAAGCATAATCTATAATCATATTGTCTACTAGATACAATTGTGAAAAGTGAACGCTAAAATTTCTTAGAATTCTTAACACTGATTTTTGTATCTCTTTATGGAGAATGTATTTAATTGTGTTAAATTTTTTTTAATTCGTGTTGATATTTGGGTTGTTACATTTGAAGCTACTCAAGCAGTATGATTCAAGGCTAGTTTAATAAGTGATTTATAGTAGAAAATGCTAGCCATAAACCAAAAGAGAGAGAGTAGGTGGAATGTGATTCACTAGTAAGTACCAAAAAAACAATCACTTACTTTAGTTCATTGACAAAGCATTAAAACAATTGGATATCTTATCACCATTAAGCTCCACAAATTAGCATTGGAATGACAAGCCGTTTCTTACTTTATGATAACTAGTTAGTGCATTCTTCTAATTGAGTAACCTGCACAGTCACCCTTCTCAGTTCTCTCTGTGTGTTTATACCTGGTTCAGAATTATATTGGGACTAATTTTTACCTAATTACTAACAAAATATGCACCCCAAATTAGAGATTCAATACAATCACAGGACAACGAATATGCACCCTAACCAAAACTAGAGATTCAACACATTCAGAGGCACATCAATGCTGGAAGTAAAAGAAGCCCGGGGATCCTTAATGCGCACAACGAAATCGCATGGAAAATTGAACAAGAAAAAGGAGTTAGGGATCCTGTTGCAAATATCATACAGATAGAAAAATTGATACCATGACGAAGAAGAATAAAAAGAAGAAGAACAAAGGGAGCAACAGAGTAGAAGAAGAAGATAGGGGGCAGCGGAGAAGAAGAAAAAGAAGAACATAGGGGGCAGCAGAGAAGAAGAAGAATAAAGGGAGCAGCAGAGAAGAAGAAGAATAAAGGGGGCAGCAGAGAAGAAGAAGAAGAAGAAGAAGAGAAGAAGAAGAAGAGAAGAAGAAAAAGAGAAGAAGAAGAAGAAGAAGAAGAAGAAGAAGAAAAGGAGAAAGGGGGCAGCGCCTGGCGAGAACGGAGCAGCGGGAGCAGCGCCTGGCGGGCACGGAGCAGCGGGAGCAGCGCCTGGCGCTAGGGCACGGTAGCAGCGGGCGACTTTTCTTCTCCCCCGGTGAAAATCGCGGAGAAAATCGCGTGCCCAGTCATAGTTCCGCCCTTGCTCACGGGCTCCACGAAGAAAAAAAATCGCTCACCCTCACACTTGAGTGGCTCCACGAAATCACTAAGTAATCTGACCAGAGCACAGTAAAATCACGGTTACGGTTCATCGTCTCTACTATTACTATTTCTAATAGGAAGCACACAACCTCACCGAAATACCAAGCACAATCAAATTTCTTCAATACTTTCACTACCTCAAAATAACTACAGCAAATCCCTTTTATAGGGTTTCAAAAAACAAAAGCAGAAACCTCCATGAAGGCTGGAACCGGCGGAGCTTTGAAATGAGTGACCATGACAGCTTGGACGTGGAGCTCAACCTTCAGGGAGGAGGGCGTCGTGGCATCGGGATTGGCCTTTGGAATTGTTCGACGTGGATGGAGATCCTCCTGGTGCAGCGACGAAATAGTGGAGGAAGCACGCCCGTCGCATGTCGCTGGCGTGACCTAAATCTGCGGCTTGCGGCTTTGCTGAACCGAGAGGAAGAAGCAGCGGCCACAGTTGGACCGGGAGGTGAACAGCGGCTCAAAATGGCAAGACCATAAAATTAGGGCCGGTAAAGGTCTGGTCGGGGGCGGCGTCAGGCACTTTTGCCACGTCCTGATCTTCGCTGGTCTCCACCACCAGGAAAGGGCTCAAGTGGGAGCAGGAGCTTGCAGAAAGGGACCTCGTGGGAAGCGAGCTCGCAGGAAATGGGCTCGCTGGAATAGAACTCGCCGGGAGCGCGGTCACATGAATAGTGCTCGCCGGAAGCGAGCTCTCTGGAGTAGAGCTCACATGAATAAAACTCGCAGGGATTGCGTTCACATGAATAGAGCTTGTTTGGAGTAGAGCTCGTCGGAAGGGAGCTTTCCGGAAGAGAGCTCGCGGGAAGTGTGTGCGAGGGGAGTCTCGCTGGAGTGGAGTTCGCAAGAGGTGAGCTCAAGAGATGAGAAGCTCACTGGAAGTAGAGCTCGTGGGAAGATAAGCTCACTGGAAGTAAAGCTCGCGGGAAAGAGGTGAGTTCGTGTGAAGGAGGTAAAGCGCACATGAGGTTATTTTGTGAGAAGAGTGCACAAGAAACACAGGAAATAGTCAAGTTCACGGGAATGAGTTCTCGAGAAGATAGCGCTCATTAAGGCAGGCTAGTATACATTGAGATCAAGGCAACACAAATATGCTCGAGTAGGCAAGGCTGCGAACTATACTAAAAAGATGGCGAGAACAAAAATGTTCGAGTCAGAGACCACAATGAAGAAATTTGTAAAAAAAAATGTATGATACCAAGTTGAGAGTTTGAAAATATTTATCCCTCAAAATTTACTTAAACATGACATTACACATCTATTTATACACATGGAGGAGAGACCTTAGATCACCACAAGAGGTGAGTCAAAAGATAAGAATTAGGCCTCCTTATGAGCCTTTACATTGGGCTTTTTATATTACAATAATTCAACTTCGTGAACCATCATCAGCATATAAAGTCGTGATATATTAGTTGGTAATACTGAATATTGAATTCAGAGATCAATAGTGGTTGTCATTTAAATGACCTTTTGCATTATAAAATTTTCCATGCTATATACAAATCTTTGCTCCATCTTGTTGTTCTAGGTGGTTCAGGATATAATGG
This sequence comes from Platanthera guangdongensis, assembly GCA_039583875.1. Lineage (NCBI taxonomy): Eukaryota > Viridiplantae > Streptophyta > Magnoliopsida > Asparagales > Orchidaceae > Platanthera > Platanthera guangdongensis. The sequence continues at coordinate 6,750,340 of CM077151.1, read as the reverse complement.
TGTGTCTGCACAGGGCTTCCAGTCAGATGGAGATTCAAATAACACCACGGTGTGCCTGAAATTCTACTACCGTTCTTGTTCTTATCATTATCATTTGGCTAATCTATTATTGTTTTACAGGTATTCGTGGGAGGACTTGACCCAAATGTTACTGAGGACGAGCTTAAGCAAATCTTTTCTAAGCATGGCGATGTTGCCTCTGTGAAGGTTCCAGCTGGGAAGCAATGTGGTTTTATACAATTTGTTCAAAGGTTGTTTTAAATTCTCTATTAGAATTCAAAAGGCATACAGCTGATTAGCAATCAATTTTTACGATCACATTTCGGGATATTGAATCATGGTTCTCAAGATGTGATTATTTTGGCAGAAGCAATGCTGAATCGGCTTTGCAAGCGCTCAATGGAACACTGATAGGGAAGCAAACAGCTCGTCTGTCATGGGGTCGCAATACTGCAAATAAACAGGTAGGTTATCTTGTCATTCTTTTTGTTCCAACAACAAATGGTGCATAAATCAAGTCATTAGACCTGCCTTTGTTTTGTCGTTGTCATTTTCTTTCGGTATTCTAGAAATTTGATGCAGCTTTTAGGTCTACTTTATATGTATGGTCATAGAAGCACTTGTTATGGGCTTGCCGGAGGTGTGACCGGAGGGTACAGTGGAATCAGAACCGCGGCTGCCTAGGTTGGTTGTACTCGGCAGGAGAGTGCTATCAAGATCTCATAAACAAGACACAGGAGAAGGGACAAATTTTTGCATAACATTACTAGACCAAAGGGATCCTTTAAATAGAAGATCAATGGGGGTATAAATATAATTAAGTCCCCCAACAACAATTCACATACGACACAACATAAATAATGACACGCTATGAACTCAGCATAAAGATAAAACATAATAAGGACACAAGAACATAATTGGGCACAAAATTTATAACATCTCAACCGTCGTGCAAAAAGAGCTTGACCTCAAGCTCAAGGGAGACCAATGACGACATCAACTTCATTTGATGCCCTCATCATCAGTGTTTTCCACATGCAGATAAAAAAGTATTTTGCACTGATTTCCGCCAGTATATTGTCCATCGCAGTTATAACATGACCCTTGTGCGCGTCGGTTAGACATTTCTGCACGAGACAGCCGACAAATCTGCAGGTTTTGGGTGACCCCAGTACGTCCCTCCCGAGTCCCTGTGCCTGTGGTGAAGTAGGCCTTCTGAGTCAGCGGAATTCAACTGGCGCACAATCTGGCCAAACTCATAGCAGTCTTCAAATCTCTGGGAGTATCAAATTTGACGTCCGAGCACAATCATTCTTGAAGCCCTATTGTAAAGACGGTGACCTGCATCTCAGGGGCTATCCTGACGTGACCCAAAAGAATCTGAAACTGTTCCAGACCTGCAGATACCCATCAATCGATCCTGTCTGATGTAATGTCGTGAGGGACCCAAGGGGGTTGTTGCGAATCAGTAGGCCAAAGAGAAGGTTGCAGACCCTCTTAAATTCATGTCAGATCAATCCTGGATTGTCGGCCTGTAAACGGGCGAACCATAACTGAACCATATCAAGCATGTGGAAGGAGGCCAAACTTATCCATTCGATCACCGGTTTCTGATGATGGCAAAAAATTTGTTCACATCTGGTGAATCAGCCTAAAGGATCGTCATTGTCATCATAAGTTGCGAAGGGAAACTTAGTGTAACGGGGCACAATGTTGGCGTCAGGCATGGTTGTCAGGATCGAGATCCTAGATGAGATTGTTTCGAGGTTGGATCATATCAGATGGTAGGATTGAATCGAGGATCGCTTTACAAAATCTGGATCAATTTATAAAATCTTGATCGTAAGATCATATGATCCGGATCGCGATCCTGACAACCATAACGTCAGGTGATATCATGGTGGAGGGGGGGGGATCAGGTCGAATGAGCAACAGTGGAGACGACAGATTGATGCAAGTTGCTCTCACGTTGGAGGAGTGGATGCTGTCAGAGCGGAAGCAAAATCATCTAGACACTTGGAGAGGACAACAATGGTCTCCTGATGACATTTCACGGCGGCAGTGCGAGGTGCATGTTTGCATCATGGTCAGAAGCTGACTCAGCTAATCCGACGAGTCACCCAAGTTGTGTGAGGAGTGAGAAATGGAGCGAGTTACGGGTATGCATGTTTCTGGCGGGCGAGCGTGCTCAAACTTGGTGTGCAACACGAACCACAACGTTTCCCTATGACACGAAATAAAAACTTCCGGAACTGATTGACCCTTGAATTAATTAATCTGAATGAATTAAATAGTCGGCGATGGAAGTCAACCCTCAGGTGGAAGTAATGGAGTAAGTTATGTAAGACACGACGCGTCGAACTAGAGGCACAACTCCTTACATGGTGTCGGTTACAAAAGGCGACACTTCGAGCGAGGTTGATGTCAGTTGCCTTACGCGACTGCGGTTACGGGAGGTGGCGTGGAGAGCGCACACATCGGGCGAGATCTACACATGCGGTCCTTACGCGGTTGAGGCCTCGATTGCAACAAAAATGGAAGTTCTGACTGGCTTTGGAATATCGTCTGGCCGTCAGATCCAACGGCAGACACCCTCAGTGGAATCACCGGAGTCTATCGAACGATCCGAGCGCCCGATGACTTACGATGGACTGTGAGGATGCATGCAGGAGACGAGAATGACGGGATGTGCTGTCAGATTTCTTTGCTCGGCTGAATGCCAGGAAGATGAACTGGAGAGCTTCGATGAACTAAGATGCGCTGGAGTCGATCTTCTCCAGAGTCGAAACTCAACGGGCTTGCAGCGACTGCTTTTCTCCCTTTTTTTATATGTGGTTGAATTGGCCGGAAGAGAGGAGAAAATAAATGATTTGCTCTGATGCCAAATTGTTGTGGGCTAGCCGGAGACATGGCTGGAGGGTACAATTGAGCTGGAGGCCCGTAACTGCGGCTGCCTAGGCTGGTTGTGCTTGGGTGAAGAGAGTTACCAAGATCTCATAGACAAGACACAGGAAAATGGATTAATTAACATTACAAGACCCAAGTAGTCCTTTAAATAAGAATACAAGGGGCATAAATGTAATTAAGTCTCCCAACGACAATGACACATACAACAATACAGCATAAATAACGACACCAAATCAACCCAACATAAAGATATCACATAATAATGACATTTTTTTATGCCGTAATAGCCATGTTGCTATTTTCTTCTATACTCATCCCTTTCTTTTATCTTTTTCCTGTTCATCTCTATGAGGGAAGCACGGTTCAGCTATGATTTTTATACTAGTTTGTTGCAAGAGATTCATAATATGCAATGCTGAAATATATAAAGTTCAATCTAATGAAGAGAATATAAATGTTTTGTGGTATATCTTGCATGTGACTAGCACACTTCTTCACATACATTCTCTTGTACTAGATTTTTATTTAGAACCAATGATTCTTATCTCCGCACTCTCAAGAAACACATACTCCTTTATATTTGGCCGTTAGATCGTCGTTTCTAAAGGCTTTTCATTTATCCTCAATCATTAATATCCTGTATTTGCGGAATATATCAAGAGCGCAAGCTAAAAACCTTCAACGTAACCATCTATCACCACATAATTAGCTCATCAGCCATCTCCTTTATGCATCAGTTCTCTTTATTTCTTATGGCTTTTACTAATTTGAAGTTTGAAGATGCAACTATAACATACGTTTACTATCAATCTCATATCATGATTTTTAAAATTTCCCTTATGTTTAGGATACTTTTAAATGTTCTCCGACATGTTCGACATGTATGATGACATGCAGTTTTTAAGAGCAAAACAACATTTTTTTTCGAAAAAATAGATTGTCTTTTTTGTAAAATATAAACCGACATATTCGATTTTCTCCGGCATATTGGCCGACACGATACTTCAACATATCACCCGATTTTTATTTTATATTATGTTTGCAATGCATATTTCACTTATATATATTATATTATATACACTTAAATTAATATGACTTATTTTTCATTCTTTATAATATATGTTATTCTTATAATCAATTTTTATTTATTATTTCTCGTTATATCTTTCTTATTATGAAGAATATTAGAACTTTCAATGCATTTATTCTTATTTTTATATTTTAAGATAAATTTTGTTAAGAATAAAAATACATAACAAATCAAAAATATATAGTTGTTGAAACATTTTATTTACTATAAAACTTATTATTCTATGTCAAATTATTATATAATATTAATATATTTTACAATATATATATTTGTATTTGTTGGTAATAGTCGTAGTGTATTATTAATATTTTTTTTTGGATAGATATTAAATTTATTTTGGGATATACATGACTTAATAGGGCACAATGACAACAAAGGATCCATGTAGCCTGTTGATGCGCGAAAACGGCACCGGGGGGACAGCTATCACCGAGGGGGTGATTGGGCCTCACAGGCTAGGTGAGGAGGAAGGAGAAGGTTGCGGAGGAAGGGAGAGGCTTGAGAGAAGAGACGAGCCTTGATCAACAGAGAGGGTTGATCAAGAGGGGAAGAGGAGGGAGACCGGGAACGGTCGAGCAGACAGTAATCGCAACGGTTGCACTTGCAGGTTGAAAGCCGAGGAGAGCTGAGCTGAGCTGAGGGCAAGGCTTGCTGAGCAGAGGAGCAAGACTTGCTGAGCAGAGGAGCAAGGCTTGCTGAGCAGATGAGCAAGGCTTGCTGAGCAGAGGAGCAAGGCTTGCTGAGCAGAGGAGAGGAGAGGGGGCCGCTAGCAGCGGCAACAACTCACTTCGCCCGTCGCGGCCTAAATGCCACTCCTACGACGGGCTTTCCTTTTATTAAAAGCTAGAGGTTACAAGCTTACAAGTACACCTTTACAACAAATCAATAAAAGGGGTACAAGGAGAAGCTGGCGGCTAAGAGAGAAGAAGATGCCAGAAAGCAGAGGAGAGAAGCTGTCAGAGACTAAGTAAAATAGTCTGCTAGCTGCTGGAGGACTGGGAAACTGAGTCTGCAGTCTTCTGGAAAGCTGCTGAAGAGCTGTGGAGGACTGCGCGGACAGGAAACTGAGTCCGCTGAGCTTGCTGGAGAGGTGATGACGGACTGGAAAACGGAGTCCGCAGGGGCAGCTGGCAAGACTTGTCTCCACCACCAGGATCCAGGATCCCTGAATGAGAGGCTTCAGGGGGTATTTATAGGCCCAGGGAAGTTCTTGAAGAAGCGGGGCCCAGTGACATCAGCATGACGACCTGCGCGGACTCCGCGGACTGAGATTTTGCGTCCGCCACTGTTGACTGAGGAAGCAAGCGGAAGGAGGCTCCTGGAGAGAACTGGAGGCCACCCCTGGCGGGCGACCTGGGCGGACTCCGGGAGGAGTCCGCCCGGCAGGCCGGAGGCCGCCCCCTAGCGGGCGGCCTGTGCGGACTCCATGGGGAGTCCGCCCGGCAGGGCCTGACCGCCCCCTTGCGGGCGGCCTGGGCGGACTCCAGGGGGAGTCCGCCCGGCTGGGCGCCGGGGCCGCCCCCTAGCGGGCGGCCTGGGCGGACTCCAGGGGGAGTCCGCCCGGCGGGCCTGGCCGCCCCCTTGCGGGCGGCCTGGGCGGACTCCAGGGGGAGTCCGCCCGGCGGGCCTGGCCGCCCCCTTGCGGGCGGCCTGGGCGGACTCCAGGGGGAGTCCGCCCGGCGGGCCTGGCCGCCCCCTTGCGGGCGGCCTGGGTGGACTCCAGGGGGAGTCCGCCCGGCTGGTCGCCGGGGCCGCCCCCTAGCGGGCGGCCTGGGCGGACTCCAGGGGGAGTCCGCCCCCTTGCGGGCGGTCCTGGGCGGACTCCAGGGGGAGTCCGCCCGGCTGGTCGCCGGGGCCGCCCCCTAGCGGGCGGCCTGGGCGGACTCCAGGGGGGGTCCGCCCGGCGGGCCTGGCCGCCCCCTTGCGGGCGGCCTCGGCGGACTCCAGGGGGAGTCCGCCCGGCTGGCGGGCAGAGGCCGCCCCGGGTGGGCGGCCTCGACGGACGGCGGCAGGAGGCCGCCGCCTCTCGGGCAGCAGGGAGGTCGCCCCTGGTGGGCGACCCCGACGGATGGCGGCAGGAGACTGCCGCTCCTTGGGCTGATTAGGAGGTCGCTCCCGGTGGTGCTGTTGGCGAACTCCTGCAAGGAAAAGCACTGCACGATTAGCGGACCTAACCGCATGTCCCGCGAGGGTGAGCCATGGGAACAGCCCGCCGTCCCGCAGGGCACGCGGTTGCTAGGAAACCTAGGCGGACAGGGAAAACTGTCCGCATACGCGGGGACTTGTCGCGATCGAAAGGGAGAACCTTGGGGTCGCGACTAGCCAGCTGGCCACCTTGGGAAGGATCGCCGATTTCTGGGTTAACATAATCCCCGCACTTTTTTAAGTTCCGAAGGGAACTTCGAAAAAGTTGGAGACCCACGAAAATCGTGATCCACCCCAAAGTAAAGAGAGGGGGAAGCAAGGAGAGATAGAACCTGAAGCCTCTCCTTACAAGCTTGGTGTTTCCTGTTTTATTTTCCTGCAAGAGGAAAATTAAGGGTAAGCACGTATGAGCGGTACATCGAGTGTGTACCTGAGTTTGATTTTGCAAAACGAAGCAGGCGCTTCTCCTGTAAAGTTCTGCAAAACAATAGTGAGGGAAAACAGAAAGGCATAGTAACTTGCAAGTACCTGATAGAGGCTTGCAAGCACCTGTCATTCTCTGCAAAAAGAGAAGGGAAAAGAGTATACAAGGACAGAAAAAACGAGTTACAAGTACCTGGAAGGAACTTGCAAATCTTTGGTGGTCTCTGCGAGAGAAGAGTTAAGAGTATGCATAGTACATGAAAGTAACTTGCAAGTACCTGAATGAAGCTTGCAAGTGTTGGTGACTTCTGCAAGAAGAGAGTTAGAGGCAGGTATCGTATATAGAGATAAGCTGCAAGTACCTGAATGACTTGCAGATGTCTGCTAACCACTGCAAAGTGAAGAGTAAGCAGCAGAGATAAAATAATGATTTAAACTGCAAGTACCTGGATGAGGTTTGCAGGTGTCTGTTGTTCTCTACAAAGAGAAAAGTTAGAAGCAGACAATTTGCATATGAATGGAGCTTGCAAGCACCTGTGGAGAAGGCTTGCAAGAGTTTGCTAACCTCTGTGAGGAGAGAGATTAGAAGCAAATAAGACGCGAGGATAACCGCACCAGAACCATACCAAAAAATGTTGATATGACTCGATTAATGTTTGACGCCATTAGACTTTGGCAAGAATAATGAGTAGCTCTGTGAATCTCCATATGATAGAGCTTGAGCAGGCAAAGTATATGAGGTGAGCATAAGCAAAGTGATTGCTGAAAATCTTTTTGAGATAACCCATGAAGGTTGATGAGATAGGGTCGATATGACCAAGTAGCAAGAGAGATGCCCGATGAACATTATCACGAAGTCCAGATTAATGAATCGAGCACTAGCTGTTGACATGGCTGGAAATCCTTTTGGCAGGTTGGATTAACCTGTTCACCTGTGAAAGGAGGGAAGAGAGAAAAGGAGGTCTGTACCCGGAATGACTAAAGAGGGTTGAATGCTGCCACAGGTGTTCCCCGTGGGCCTTATGCATCACTTGCCCGAAAAATCATCCCGAGTACAGTCCTACTCAAAGCGGGCTGGCCGCGCATCCTCAAGGAGGGGGGAAAAGGAAAAAGAGGTCCATATTCGGAATGACTAAGGAGGGTTGAATGCTGCCACAGGTGTTCCCCGTGGGCCTTATGCATCACTTGCCCGAAAAATCATTCCGAGCATGATCCTGCTCAAAGCGGGCTGGCCGCGCATCCTCAAGGAGGGCACAAAAGAGGAAAGCAAGGGAAAGGTCCTGAGAAGGACCGCTAGAAGGACCGCTCTCTCGCCTTGGGTACAAGCATCACTGATCAACGAGACGGGTTGCGCCAAGAGGACTATCTTGTCTGTGTATTGATCAGTGGAGTTGCGAACCCGAGAAGGCACGGATCGAGGATACCGGAGAGTGCTTCGGCCACCACAGTTGAAGGATGAGCAAAGAGACAAGGCTACGCTTGATCGCCATTGCTTGTCCAGCGAAGATCATCCTAACCGTAGTGTATCCTATAGGACGCACAACAGAGCTAACACATGGGGCTCCCCTAGCACACACTCTGTGTCAGATGTTGGCTAGGATCCTAAGTCTGAAGCCCATAATCGTAGAATGAACTGCTCCCACTACACACATGGGTATACTCCCGCCATGTGTGGTCGAAGCGGTAGTGCGAGAACAAACTACGGAGGGAACGTTTCAGGCTCGGCGAAATCTCATTGGCGTAACGATCCTAAGAGAGGGAGAAGAGAGGGAGGAGCAACACAAGAAGGGAACTGTGTCAGTACGGGATCCCTGAATAAAAGCTTTGCTGGAAAGCAAGTAAAGAACACTGAGAAGTGTTGTAATGAAAATGTTTGAAAAGTAGAGAGAGTAAGGGTTGAGATAACCCCTGTAGGTTGCAAGGAGTTCTGGAGGACTGTGAAGTCCATCGCTTTGGAGGACTGTGAAGTCCTTGCTAGTTTAGAATAGCCTTCCCAGCACACCCTCGTCGTCGGCATCGAAGCATTCGACTTCTTGGTTAACAACGAGGAGAGGAGGCTCTGCGACGTGGTTCACTCCCCTTGAGGAGCAAGGAGCGTCTGAAATTTCTTTGCCCTTTGAAGTTGCTGGATCAGGGCGATCTTCTTTACGAAGCAGGTCACGCATCTTGCCTTGCCGGAGCATCCTTTGCACAAGCTGGCGGAATGCTCGGCAGTCTTCTGTTCGATGGCCTGACTCTTTGTGAAATTCACAATAAGGCTCTGAGTTTCTAGACCTCTGATCGGTCGGCCGATAGGGCTTCTTGTAGTTTGCCCTATCTTTCATTATTTGGATCACTTCTTGCACGACGTCGTCGAGATCAGACTCATGCAAGTCATCGTCTTGCTCTTGTTGAACAGTTGCTGTTTGAGAAGGAGCTAGTGGTAGCAATGAGTCTTGAGCATTATCTCGGCTTGGGAAGGAGTATCGCTGGCGATGAAGCCTTCTCTCCTTCCTTGAGTAAGTTGGGGCGTGATTGCGAGGAGACCTTGGAGGATGCTTGCGGGAGGGATCCTCCTCGGATAGAAGTTTGGAGACGAAGCCTGGATTGCTCTTTTCGCCTCGGATGTATGAGTTGGCTAGAGCAATCAACTCTTGGTATGTCCTTGGAGCACGGACGTTAGCTTCAAATTTGAGAGGCCCTTCACGAAGACCGTGGATAAGAGCCACTCGGTACATCTCTTGGTCAGTAACTTCGATGTCCAAAATCTCTCTTTGGAATCGATCAACAAACTGAGATCAAGTCTCATTTCCGCGCTGCTTGATCTCAAAGAGAGCTTCAGGACCGCCATTTCTCTTAGTTGACGTAGAGAATCTGAGAAGAAACTCCCTTCGAAGATCAAGGAAGGAAGCGATGGAGTGAGGACGGAGGCCATAGAACCAGTCCCTCACTTGCCCATCAAAAGAGGTAACAAGAAGCTTGCATTTGGTTGCATCTGAAAGAGTCTTGAGAGCAACGGATGACTCAAAAGTTTGGAGGTGCTTTACTGGATCTGTCTCTCCAGTGTAGGTTGGTAGTCGAGGCTCTCTGAAGTTTGCTGTAGTTGGCTCATGGCGGACACTCTCCGCGAATGGTGAAGGCTCTTCTTGCTCTCCTACAGCATAGAGAAAGAAAGGAGCATAAGCTGCAGCTGCAAAAGGAGCATGATGATAACAAGGAAAAGCTGCTGCAGGAGGAGCAGGGGCAGGAGCTGAAGGGTAGGGATGACTTCCCTGAAAGTTGAGAACTCTAGCTGGACTTCCCCGGGCTGCTTCTCGGAAGAAGTTATGGCGAGCAGCGAACTCTTCATCTTGAGTCCGCAAAGGAGCTGCAGGCCCTTGCGGAAAGGTTGGAGTGTACGGGGGATAGAACGACGGGCAAGCTTGAGAGTAAGCTTGCTGACGCTCTGCTGTTGGTGTTGGGTTGATTGGAGCAGCTGCTGGTTGAGCATCTAATCGCTGCGTTATAGCAGCAAGAACTTTGTTGATAGCTTGGAACTGTTGAGCATTCTCTCGACGCGACTGCTCAAAGGCTTCCCAGAGAGGATCTTCACTGGGACTTGGAGCATGGTTCTCGGCTGACTGATGGTCTGACATGATTAACTGTTGCTTTCACTGCCTGTTCTGATCTGAAGGTTTGCGCGTGAGCTGTTCGGGTCCACGCTAACCGCACCAAAATGTTGATGCGCGAAAACGACACCGGGGGGACAGCATCACCGAGGGGGTGATTGGGCCTCACAGGCTAGGTGAGGAGGAAGGAGAAGGTTGCGGAGGAAGGGAGAGGCTTGAGAGAAGAGGCGAGCCTTGATCAACAGAGAGGGTTGATCAAGAGGGGAAGAGGAGGGAGACCGGGAACGGTCGAGCAGACAGTAATCGCAACGGTTGCACTTGCAGGTTGAAAGCCGAGGAGAGCTGAGCTGAGCTGAGGGCAAGGCTTGCTGAGCAGAGGAGCAAGGCTTGCTGAGCAGAGGAGCAAGGCTTGCTGAGCAGAGGAGCAAGGCTTGTTGAGCAGAGGAGAGGAGAGGGGGCCGCTAGCAGCGGCAACAACTCACTTCGCCCGTCGCGGCCTAAATGCCACTCCTGCGACGGGCTTTCCTTTTATTAAAAGCTAGAGGTTACAAGCTTACAAGTACACCTTTACAACAAATCAATAAAAGGGGTACAAGAAGAAGCTGGCGGCTAAGAGAGAAGAAGATGCCAGAAAGCAGAGGAGAGAAGCTGCCAGAGACTAAGTAAAATAGTCTGCTAGCTGCTGGAGGACTGGGAAACTGAGTCTGCAGAGTCTGCTGGAAAGCTGCTGAAGAGCTGTGGAGGACTGCGCGGACAGGAAACTGAGTCCGCTGAGCTTGCTGGAGAGGTGATGACGGACTGGAAAACGGAGTCCGCAGGGGTAGCTGGCAAGACTTGTCTCCACCACCAGGATCCAGGATCCCTGAATGAGAGGCTTCAGGGGGTATTTATAGGCCCAGGGAAGTTCTTGAAGAAGCGGGGCCCAATGACATCAGCATGACGACCTGCGCGGACTCCGCGGACTGAGATTTTGCGTCCGCCACTGTTGACTGAGGAAGCAAGCGGAAGGAGGCTCCTGGAGAGAACTGGAGGCCACCCCTGGCGGGCGACCTGAGCGGACTCCGGGAGGAGTCCGCCCGGCAGGCCGGAGGCCGCCCCCTAGCGGGTGGCCTGGGCGGACTCCAGGGGGAGTCCGCCCGGCAGGGCCTGGCCGCCCCCTTGCGGGCGGCCTGGGCGGACTCCAGGGGGAGTCCGCCCGGCTGGGCGCCGGGGCCGCCCCCTAGCGGGCGGCCTGGGCGGACTCCAGGGGGAGTCCGCCCGGCGGGCCTGGCCGCCCCCTTGCGGGCGGCCTGGGCGGACTCCAGGGGGAGTCCGCCCGGCTGGTCGCCGGGGCCGCCCCCTAGCGGGCGGCCTGGGCGGACTCCAGGGGGAGTCCGCCCGGCGGGCCTGGCCGCCCCCTTGCGGGCGGCCTGGGCGGACTCCAGGGGGAGTCCGCCCGGCTGGTCGCCGGGGCCGCCCCCTAGCGGGCGGCCTGGGCGGACTCCAGGGGGAGTCCGCCCGGCGGGCCTGGCCGCCCCCTTGCGGGCGGCCTGGGCGGACTCCAGGGGGAGTCCGCCCGGCTGGTCGCCGGGGCCGCCCCCTAGCGGGCGGCCTGGGCGGACTCCAGGGGGGGTCCGCCCGGCGGGCCTGGCCGCCCCCTTGCGGGCGGCCTCGGCGGACTCCAGGGGGAGTCCGCCCGGCTGGCGGGCAGAGGCCGCCCCGGGTGGGCGGCCTCGACGGACGGCGGCAGGAGGCCGCCGCCTCTCGGGCAGCAGGGAGGTCGCCCCTGGTGGGCGACCCCGACGGATGGCGGCAGGAGACTGCCGCTCCTTGGGCTGATTAGGAGGTCGCTCCCGGTGGTGCTGTTGGCGAACTCCTGCAAGGGAAAGCACTGCACGATTAGCGGACCTAACCGCATGTCCCGCGAGGGTGAGCCATGGGAACAGCCCGCCGTCCCGCAGGGCACGCGGTTGCTAGGAAACCTAGGCGGACAGGGAAAACTGTCCGCATACGCGGAGACTTGTCGCGATCGAAAGGGAGAACCTTGGGGTCGCGACTAGCCAGCTGGCCACCTTGGGAAGGATCGCCGATTTCTGGGTTAACATAGCCGACCCACTGTAGTGGGATAAAAGCTTGAGTGTTGTTATATACATGACTTAGTTTTCGTAAAATTGTTATTCTAATTTTTAATTTTAAAACATGAGTATAACATGAAATGTTATTATTTTTAGCTAAGAGATGAAAATCCTATATTTTAAAATATCCCGACATGTATTTGACATCCGATATCTGACATTTAAAAACTAAATCCGACACAGTCGCCGACATCCGATATTTACAATCTTCGTTTTTGATAGTTGCAGCGTTTGGGCGGGCGGTGGTTGGAGAAATTGTGGTTACACACGAAACAATGGAATCACATATGCGTTTGTCACTTCACGGGCAGCGTTTCGGCGAAATGAAATTTGTAACCGTAGCTACCCAAACCCTACCATAATTTGCCCTTAGTTCTAAAGTGCCTCCCATTTCCCTTAGTTTCCCATCATTCGCAGCTTATTTTCTTCTCCAATTCATAAGTTGTCCCCAAGCTTCCTCATTGGTCTTTTGTTCTCCACTCATAGATTTAGGGTGCGTTTGGCGTGACTTATCACAACTTATTTACTTCGGTGAGGTTGGACAAAAACGTCATTGTCATAGAATGTATGTTTGGTATCATAAATGTTACAAAAAAGAAACTAGTTTGAGGTATAAAATTTTTATATGACAATGACATTTTTGTCCAACCTCACCGGAGCAAATAAGTCGCGATAAGCCGCGCCAAACGCAGCCTTGGTCCCTTTTTACATGATTTTTCTCAAACATGAAACAAAATTACCATTTAAGTTCATTATCCAATTTTCTGATGGCTATAACAATTGTCAAACCAATCTTTTGCGTGTAATCCGATCACGAACTCATTAAGTTGTTGCATCGCGTTGGTTTTCAGATGAGGTCGGATCCTATGAATCGGCGGAGCGGAGGGTACTATGGCCCTCAAATGTACGGCGGATATGGTTATGCCATGCCGTTTCAGCATCCCGGCATGTACGCCGCCGCTTACGGCCCTTACTCCATGTATGGCTTCCAGCAGCAGGTAAGCTAGTAGCAGCCAACGGCATTGACGGAGATGATGACGAACGACGGCAGGGCGAGCTAGCAGCTGATTCAGCCAGAACTGGTTTCCTGGTTAGGGAGCGTTGGGAAAATAGATGCAGTGTAAAGTAGACCTACAAACTAGTTACTGATTGGGTAAATTCCTCAACTTCTGAGGGGCATTTCTCACATTCTTTAAAATTTTTGACTGGTAATTTGTGATGAAATTAAATTATTTGTACTGCATTATGCTCTTAAATTGTGATGCATTCTTTAGAGATATGCTTGCTTGCCTTGCTATGAAGTGGTAGTTCTAGCCTTCTAGGTGGTGATTGGTGAATCATGCTGGAGTCCAGTAGTTCTTGACTCCATTCGGCGTGGTGGTGGGGGTCGTGAACGTGGTGGTTATGAACTGTTGTTCGTGAACGCTCAACCTCACCTAAGGGATTGTCCATTTTTATGTTCAAAACTAGTTTTCTTTTCTTGGTGTCAGCCATAACTGTTGTCTTGCAAAATATTCGTTCTATAACCGCAGCATTTTTGTCCAAATATTCCGGAGAAAAAACACCGCGCCAAACGAAGCCCTTTTTCCACTGTGTTTTAGTAGAAACATCACAGATTCTTCCTTTTTTTTCCTCTCAATTACTAGCAGCAGGAACAAATTACAAGAAAAGGCGGATGATACGGTGGAGTTGGAACCGCGGCTGTCTAAGCAGAGTTTGCTCAAGATAAGGTTTGCCTACATTTCATCCTTGTGGTGGGACCCTTCTTTGAACCCTTGCCGTGCAGGATGCTTTGTGCACCGGGTTCCCCTTTTATTAGATTTGACTAATTTGTTACATCGGCCCTACAATTTTGCTACATTTTGAAAGGGAGTCTTGAGCTCACGGGTTCGAGTCTCGGAAGTTGCCTCTTGTAAAAATGCAGGGTGAGGTTTGCCCACATTTCACCCTTGTGGTGGGACCCTTCCTCGGGCCCTCGTTGTGCGGAGATGCTTTATGCACCGGGTTGCCCTTTTATTATTTTACAAAATTGCTACACTGCCCGAAAATTTTGCTACATTTCAAAGGGGAGCCTTGGCGCACCGGTGAAGGTGTTATCGCGTGACCTTGAGGTCACGGGCTCAAAGTCTTAGAAGCAGCCTCTTGTAAAAATGTATGGTAAGATTTGCCTATATTTCACCCTTGTGGTGAGACTGTTCTTCGGATCTTCGCTGCGCGGAGAAGCTTTGTGCACTGGACTCCTCTTTTATTATTTTGCAAAATTGCTACATCCGTTCTAAAATTTTGCTACATTTCGAAGGGGAGCCTTGACGCACCGGTTAAGGTGTTGTCGTGCGTCCTTGAGGTCACGGGTTTGAGTCATAGAAGCAACCTTTTGTAAAAATGCAAGATAAGATTTGCCTACATTTCATCTTTGTGGTGATACCTTTTTCCGAACTCTCGCTGTGCGGGGATTCTTTGTGCACCGAGCTGCCCTTTATGAAATCGATCCCAGTACTATTTTCTTGCTAGATGTTGGTCTCAAATTTTTCACTTTAAGAATTTAGTCCCTACAGTATAACTGGCCTAAATGTAAAGCTGATTAAGAGAGGAAAGAGCATTTTATTTATTGGATATAGAGAAATGCTCTTTATTATTTAGTCCCTGCCCATTTTTTTTGCCCATGCACGAATTTTTTGTCCGAGGTCTGGCCGTGATTTTTTTGCCCAGATGCGATTTTTTTCGCCCGTGTCCGATTTTTTTGCCTCCGGGAGAAAATACCGCGTTCGTGCGAAAATATCACGTTAGGGCTAAAAATTCGCGCACGAGAAAAAAATTCGCGCCTGACGAAAAATTTGCACCCGGGCGAAAATTCGCGCCCGACAAAGAAATTCGCGCCCGGGCAAAAAGTTCGTGCTCGGGCGAAAAATTCGCGGTTAGGGAATAAAAACCGCGCCCGTCGAAAAAAATCGCGCTCGTGCGAAAATCACGCCCGGGCGAAAAGAGCGCGCCCGAGAGAAAATTGCGTGCTTGGGCGAAAAGTGTGCCCTCGCAAAAAGTGCGCGCCTGAGTGAAAAATGCGCGCCCGGGCGGAAAAATGCGCAGCCATGCGAAAAATGAGCGCCCGGGCAGAAAAATGCGCGCCCGGACGGAAAATGCGCCCAAGCGGAAAATGTGGGCCCTGACGTAAAAATGCGCGCCCGGATGAAAAATGCGCGTCCGAACAAAAAAATGCGCGCCCGGGCAGAAAAAAGCGTTCCCGGGCCGAAAATGCGCCCAAACGGAAAATGTAGGCCCTGACGTAAAAATGCGCGCCCGGATGAAAAATGCGCGCCGTTTGACACGTCATTTCAATTCCTGCGAAACGAACGGAGCCTTAGAGTGATTAGGGCTCCGTTTGACACGTCATTTTTTGCTTGGGTGAGTTTGGATAAAAACATTGTCATAGAATACATGTATGACATGACATGGGTAATGGATGCTACCAAAATAAGAAAACTACTTTTAGACATAAAAGTGAATAAAGTTTCTCAGGCGAGCTCAGGCCTTCAGGAATGACGGTTCAGAACTACCGCTTTCACGGCCGCTACCGCTGTGCAGGCGCTCCTCCTTTCATGATTGTTGAAAGCTAGTCGATGCCGGTGCCGGCATAAAAAGCGAGGTAAGACGCTCATGAGAAACACTACTTGAAAGTAGTTGCATCTGCAACCCCTCCTTCCATGATTCTTCCATACATGGAACTCTGTTCTACTAAAAACAATGTTGCTGCTCCTGTTGAAAGCTAGTAGATGCTTGTTTTGACGGTGATATTTTGAAGCGTTGAGAATGAGAGCGGTAGGAATGGAGCGATGAGAATGGTGGGAGTGGAAAGTTTTGATGTTAAAAGTCAAAAAAAAAACATTTTGAAGCGTTGAGAATAGAGAAAAGAGTTTTATCAAACATATTTTTTTTAACGTTTTCATTTTCCTCTCAACCCTAATAGAGAAAAAAATATCAAAACAAATGAAGCCTAATTCATAAAATGAAGAAGCTTTGAGACTCATCAGCAAAAAAACAAAAAGAAGTTTCCGGACCAATGTAATAAAGCAAATTTGTGGATTGATATGGCTTAAAAGAGTCTTTTTTTGTTTGTTGCCGGAGCGCCACGGCGACCGGCCGCCGTCACGCTTGGCTGGCGATGGGCGAGTTCTGCCCTCCGTAAACAATGTTTTAACCTCATTATTGGCTGCGCCCAGCGACTTGTGGTGCCAAACATAATAGTGGATGAAGTTCCGTAGGTGAGGTCGGGAGTTCAAGATCGACGGTTCATTGTCATCACGTGAACGCAATGACGTTGGGCCTATATCTCAACAATAATGCATAGAATTCTGGTTCTTTCAAAAATGGAGTGGGAGTATAGAATGTCAAGCTCAACTTAAACAATTCTCCCATCTTTTACACAACTTCCATAATGCATTTAATTCCATAATATTTACAACTATGGCTCCGTTTTGGGATGATGGTGGCGATAAAAAACGTAGTGGTTATGAACTGTCAGTAGTGAACGCCTGTCCTCACCTAAGGAACTTCATTCACTTTCATGTTCAAAACTAGTTTTTTTTGGTCGTAACGACGTAGCCCGTGTCATGTTAAACATGTATTCTATGAAGATGGTGTTTTTTGTGAAAACTCGCCGAAACAAAAACGCTGCGCCAAATGAAGCCTACATATCACCAGCTCTTGATGTTGTAGACAATTTAAGCTATGTTTTACTTGTTATACCTCTACAATAATGCATAGAGTTCTAGTTCTTTAAAATAGAAGAACTCTCCTCTTGCACCGCGGGTTAAGCCGAGATGAGTATAATATTATTAGCTTTTAAGCCATCGAAAATAGAAAAGGTGATGAGGCCCTTGTAGATTCTCATTGTAAGCTTGCATGTGATCAGAGATTTTTTAGTCGCTTTGTAGATTGCAATGGTCGTGAACCCTACAAATAAGGTGTTGACACGACCAAATAGAGGTGGATTGCAAGATTGAAAATCTCTTGAATCCTATGAAGCATAGATACTTAAGCATGCTTACGTATCATATCTGAAACTAGGGGTGCAGGTTGAGTTCTGCCAGCTCGAAAGCTCGATGAGTCGGCTAGAAAAAAGCTCGACTCGAGCTCGAGCATGTCGAGCTCGAGCCTGATTTCGAGCCGAGCTCGAGCCTAAGTAAACCTGTTCACGAGCTCGCGAGCCGGCTCACGAGTTTTTTTTAATTAAATAATATATATTATTAGTATTAAATATTTTAATATATTATATTATTAATATAATATTAATATAATATTATTAAAATAATAATTTTATATTATTAATATAATATTAAGGTTTAGCCGGGCTCGAGCTCGAGCTCGAGCCTTTTAAAATAGGCTCGTCGAGCTCGAGCTCGAAAAAAGAAGCTCGAGCTCGAGCCAGCTCTTTTTGATGAGCTCGACTCGTTTGCAGGCCTATCTGAAACTTTTCAAAGTTGGGAAATTTTTGGAAATTCATGGAACTCGTGCCTAAAATTCTCGAAATTTTTTCTTACAATTTTAGATATAATTTTTTTTGGATACTTACAAATACTTTTAGACAAGTGTTTTGCGATGTTAACACGAAGAGATACATGCTAAACAAGTGTAGAATGATAAGTGATCACATTCACTTGATTACATACTTTTAATTTCACCGCTCATACATTTCAAAAAGTGAAAATGTGAATGTCCTTATATCAATTTGTACTTATATTTAAATAATTAAAATTTTCAAATACATACACAATATCCTTGATTTTTTTAAAAAATAATGGTTCTCGTATTGTATTTGTATTGTATTGTCTAGCAAATCCCACCCCATGCAACCTATCTTGTAGCAATGTTTCACCAATGCAAAGACTCTTCTTTATTGCCTACAAGCTTCATCTCTATTTTTCGCTTATCGAAATATTGATCACACATTATTTACCCCGAAGGGGTCATTAGCTTCTCCGCTTGCCTTCCCAAATCTTGAGCTTTAAAAGTAGTTTGTATCACAATTATATTGCTATGAGTCCATGTGACCAATATGCCTTTGCATATGCTTAGTTACAATAGTTGAGTTCGAGCTCAATCCAAAATCGAAGACATGAAGTCCGAATTGAGCCAAGTTCAAGGCTCTGTTTGTCGTGGCGGTGACAGTCATGATCATGGTGGTTATGAACCAACCTCATATGGGAAATTTCATCCATTTTATGCTCAAAACTAGCTTTATTTTCATGCCGACAAATCGTTGTTATGCCGAACATATATTCTAAGGCGGATTACATTAAAGTCATTAATTAAATGAAATATCTCTAGTTGTTAAAATATATAATACACCAAATTTAATATGCAAACAAGCACATATAGGTAGGGGTGTTCACGGACCGAATCGAATAGCTTTTCAATTGAATTCAAATTTAACATAGAATGCAAAGATTCAGATTCGTTCGAATATTCGGAATCGGATTCGAATTCTTTATGAAATATTGGATTCGAATTTGAGTTCGAATTCAGATTCGTATTCAGATTTGAACGTGAATTCAAATTCAAATTTTATAATATTTAATTATATAGTTCAAATATAATTAAATATAACATTTAATTACATATATTAATTTAATTTAACTATATATTCTAATATTCGCGAACTATTCGTGAACCCTTCGAACAAGAATAAAATTATTCGGATTCAGATTCAAAAACTATTTGAATCCGAATTCGAATTCGGATTCAAAAATACCAATTTTAATCGAATCTTCATGAATCAAATCTTAAATTATTCACGAACTATACCATTTATGAACAAGCTTACCAGGGGCAGATCTAAGGGAGGGCGGGCTGGGGCCCGGACCCCCAAAGAATTTTTCAAAATGATTAGTTGATTTGGATTCTTCTCGTCGAGGCAATGAATTTTGTCTACTTATACTTCAAAAACGGTGGCCGGATGGGGGAGAAACAGCTCCGAAAAGATGGAGACGTTCAAAAAAAAGGTTGTTGAAGGAAGTTGATATCCGGCCCTCCCTTGTTAACATTCCTAGATCTGCCACTGAAGCTTACATATAGGCATACAAATAGTATCATGTCTCATGCAATTAAGAGCCCACAAAAATATATGCCATTTTCCATCTGTTTTGAAGATTTGTACAAAAATGGAACATCCATGCAGCATTTTTGGGGCAATTTTTGAAGAAAAAAAGATTAAGGCTCTATTTTTTTGGGCTTTTCGCAACTTCGTTTTGGGCAAACGCCGCTGGAAGGAGGGTAAACAAATGAACCTCTGGCGGCGTTTGCTCCGTTTCCACCCGCCCGCCCCCCTTGAGAAACGTCCCAAAAAGCTCCGTTTGGAGCAGCCACCTCCCCCCTCCGGTTCGAACTCTCTGTTTCCACCCGCCGGATCGACCCGCCACCGCTAAAACAAATGAAGCCTAATTTATGGGAGAATGAGATATTTAAAAATAAAATCATATGGAACACTTGCACAGGCTGTGGGAATAATGCACTGGTTCTCATCTCAAGGCATTCCAGTGCATCATCCCTGTGCTCCATGGGAAGCTGCATGCATATCCATTCCATCAATGACTCCATGTTCTTGGCAAAGTCCAGCATATACCAATCCAAGAGCTTTGGAATCCCCAATCTGTTTGGCTTCGAGATGCCGACCGTTGCTCGCAGGTAATCACTTTTCGCTTCCTCCAATTGCTGCTGCACTTGAGATGCGGTGTACACTCTCACCTGCGGCCGAAACGGTTAAGACACAAAAGTATCGCCTTCTCGCGTCATCTTATTGTAAAAAGCATTTTGGATGAGGCTGAGTATCTGTCATTATAGTCAAGCGTGCTCGGGCTGGAGAAGTACTGAGATGGGTGACCTCCTGGGAAGTCCCCGTGTTGCACGCTTGACTATCGAGTTTGCCTCATCAAAGGGAGGATGTGGCCACCAACAATCCGCCTGTGGGCTGGAGAGGGGTTGTGGTGCTTGGGCTGCAGCCCGGTAACGATCCGCGTAAGGCCTAGTGGTGTTGTGATTCACGAAAGGTGGAACGAGACGTTACACATTACATGAAGGTAGCATTTTTTTTGTTACGGGTCTTAGAATGTTGCCCGGAGGAGTGGCCGGCGGTGGAGTTGTCGGTGACGGAGATACTGCGGTGCCTTGACCGCGGCTGCCTAAGCAGGGCGTGCTCGAAAAAGAGAGAGAGAGCTTCCAAAATCTCTTTTAGGGTTAGGAAAATTAAATTTTCATTCATTTATACCGATACAAGACCCACTAGGTCATTTAAATAAGGCTTAAAATCGACACCAAAGAGGAAAGAACATTAAAAGAAATTGACAGACTTGCACATACGACTAAAAATGACACAACACAATAATTACGTTATATAAAGACACTCTTAAAAACATAATAAAATATATTAAGAAAAAATAAATAACAAATAACACAATTAAATGACCCGTATCACGTTTTTGTCTAAACTCATCTGAGCAAAAACGATGCGCCAAACAGAACTTTAGGGACTGTTTGGGGTGCCTTCTTTTCCTACTGATTTGTTGGGAAAGAGAGCCCCACTGCCCACCCAAATAGAACATAAATGAGGTGGATTGGGTCGCAGGTGAGGTTGTTGCAGGAGTTAGAGAGGGCTACCCTCCTTAAGGAGGAGGCCGCGGAGGGGAAGAAGGTGCACGATGAGTGTTCAAAAGTGGTTGTTTTATAAAAATGTCGACCGACGTGAAGCTCATTGAGAATTTAATTCAATAAACTTACGGGCGGGGACGACCATGTTCCACAGGAAAGCGCGAACGTAACCAACGGCTCGGGCCAATCTAACTTAAACATGGTCCTTGTTGTCTTCTCCTCACTTCTTAATCCCTCTAATGACATATGTTTAAGGTGGCAATTATGGTTAATTAATCCACATTATAAAGATCATGCCATTCTAATGAAATTTTGATGAGGTTATATTCACTCACATGCTTTGAGTAGTAAGACACTCTAAGTATGAAGTGCTCAATAGTCATTGCACTCAGCAACTGCCCTCCCACATTTACCTTTGCCTAAATAGTATAACAATTTTTTTAAAAAATAAAATTTTCCCTAAATAGTTGGAAGGGAAAGTAGAAGAGACTGCAATTTACCTTTAGCATTTGTTCTACAACCATTTCTGGAGTGGTGGGCATACCATTCTCAAGAAAAGCCTGAAAATTTATAGGAATTTCATAACTTACATTTAGTTTAGTGATTGGGAGTTAAAATTATCTGTGAAATCAAACTGAATCAAGCTAGGAAACATGCCCAGCTTACATTCATCATGCATGAATTATAGATATTAATCCAAAATGCAAGCTTTTGGTGATGAGAAAGCTCGGATATATCCACAGATTCAAGCTTCTTCAACAATGATCTAAATAAGAATACCATGTCAATCAGTTCCTGGAGCAGAATATCGAATTATGAACCCGAGTCAGCTCACAAACTCACTTCAATCTTTGAGTGAGGAATAACGAATTAGCACAGAGATTTCTGTCAACAGATCTTGCTTCAAGTTCATGGGGATGTTTGTATGGCCCGATGTCACTTCTCCCAAATTCTGAGTAAATGTCATAAGGATCGAGAGGTTCTTCGATCTCGAAAGCATCAGAAGAACCTGAAACAGATGGTGAAATCTCGCTCTCGGCCGCCTCCATCGCCGCGTTCTTCGGCGAGCTAATCCTCGAGAAGATGCTCAGCAGGCATCTCAATATCTCCTCTGATAATTTGTTAGGTTCCTCCACTCTTTCTCTGTCAATTACATGTTTTTTGGCTGCAAAAAGGGGAGAATGTAACGGCTAGTTTGCACGAGAGTGTACCATGTTTGAGTTTTGAGCTTTCTTTACTGGTGATTGTTTAGTGTTCTTGACAGAGTTTGAATTGGACTGGTTCTCTTTTCCCCCATGTTCTTCGGCCGACGAAGAATTTTGCTTCTTCGGCAGATGTTTCCCTCCGGAAAACCGATTCGAAGGAAAATGCCGGTTTCGATCCAAAGACCACTGTGTTGATTGCGCTTTGTGTAGCTCTGAGCTATTCAAATTTGGATAGGAGAAGTGATAAGAGCATGAATTCAACTCATTCTCTGCACTTCTATTTGTTGAACAGATGTAAATGGCTTGCTGGAAATTGACAACCTGTTCTTCCAGCCGAACTACCTCCTCCTCTAAAACAGCCACTTCAGCAAGAAGCTCTAGTGTCTTGAGTTCCGCAAGAAATCATGTCAATTGGTTATCATCTCTCTTAGCCATTGAAAAAAAGATGAAGTGGAAATCACTTACATAGGAAGGGAGATAGGTAGGAAGACGAGGAAGAACACCCAACGGTCTGGTGAAAGCCCTCTTTAATGCTTTATGAACATTTTCTTCCCAATTAAGTTTCTTTCTTAGCTTATCGATCTGCACTCATGAATATTCATGTAAACGAGAACAAAAGAGTTGCAGAAGTAATGTGTGCCAAAACAGAGGAGGATTTACATCATTTTGCAGCGCAATCTTTCTCTCTCGCCTCGACATGAAATTTCCCAATTCCTTCACTTTGCTACCTTCTTCCACCTCCTTCTGCTCCTTCTCCTTCCCCATCCCCTTCAACGAAGAATGAAAGATTCACGAGTCAAAAATAAAGATTGTTTTTACTTGCGTAAAAAAAGGAAAAAAGAAGAAGAAGAAGAAGAAGAAGAAGAAGAAGAAGAAGGAAATTCTATGATACCCAATCCGGATTCTTATCCGAATTGTTCTCATTTTCTGATTGAGAAGAGATGGCGAGGGAAATCAGAGAACCCATCCCTGCTTCAGATCGGCTACTGACGAACTACTGAAAAAAAGTTTTAAAACAATCTCCACAAAAACACAAACACAAAACAGAGAGAAACAACATCCCACCATTAATCCAAAGACATACAGAAGAAAAGCAAACTGATTTGAATTCCGTACAAAGGGCTTACTTTATCGTGCTTCGGTGCAGCTTTCATGGCGTGAGTGCCGGTCCGCATTCTACTGTTCATCTCCTCTGCTTCGCCCCCCCACACACTGACTCCTTCGCCTGTAAATCGCTTTTTCTTTTCTTCCAAAAGCAAGTCACAGCAGCTCCACGTTTTCTCCTCCCAGTAAACCGAAGGAAAGCGCCGATAATAATCCATTATACATTATTATAAATAAATTGAAGCCGCTGAGGTCGAGAAACATGAGAAGCGCCATTGAAAAGAAGGCAAGTTACAGTTGTGGATATCGATACCTTGAGAAAATAAACTTAATTTGATTCTGAGATGGGGAAAGTTAAATGATAGAGGTTGAAACGGTGCCCAATTGAATTGAGAAGGGGCAGTGAGAGAGAGAGAGAAGAGAGAGGGAAGAGAGAGTGAAGAGAGAGGGAAGAGAGAGAGAGACTGAGAGAGAGAGGTGCTTGCTCTGTTTCACGAGACTTGTCGTTATTTATTGGCTTCCCTGCGCTCTACACAATGGAGCATCGATCTCCAAGAACAGTAGCGGGCGGGTCGGGCTGAGACCGGCGTCGTTTGGCTCGCCGGCGGTGGTCCAGCTAGGTGACTGTTGCCACGTCAGTTTAGCGGCGACTTCTTGCACGCGTCCGTGCCACGCGAGGTATCATGAGTTAACGTGCGCCTTTCCTTCCTTCAGAGTTCAGCATGCTCTGCTCATCTTTTTCTTCTCGAACCCGGTTCAGTAACTTTACCGTTGTAAATTTGAAACTTGGAACAAGGCATGCCATTGTTATCTGCAGGTCGTGTTTGGCTATGCGCAGATTAAAAATTTCATATTTTTTGAGTGTTTATGATTCTTTTCGCTTTTTAAAACCTTACAACCGCAGCTTCTCCAAACGGCCGAGCAATCTCCTCCTCCCAATAGAAGGCCGACCACCACCAAAAGCCTCAATCAAGGGCATTCTTAAGAAGCTAGGGTTTTGCAATGTCTCTTCCTTTTATATATATTATAAATTTCTGTAATGGTTTGCAAAAAGCACTGTTTATAAATAGTAAATTTGAGACTTTTTAGGGTTCGTTTGATTGAGCGGTGCGTGAGAAGCCGGCGGGTCCAAACGGAGGTGTCAAACCAGAGGGGGGAGGCAGGTTGGAAAACCTCCGATTTGTTGGCTTTTCCTCTGTCCGGCGGGTGCAAACGGAGCAAATACCGCCGTCACTCGTTTGTTTACCCGCCGTCCGGCGGCGTTTGCTCCAAATGAAAGTGGCAAAACGCCAAACCAAACGAAACCTTAGTGCCATGAATAGTAAATATTTGTGAATAGAGAAATTTTGATTGTGAATAACAACCACAAATATATATATTGATGAGTTCTCTCTAAATTTTCAAAGCCAAACCGCTAAGACTTTGGCTAAGAATGTTCAAGCATTGTGACCCAGCCGAACGAGTCGTGCGTGCGCAAGCCATGCCCGTCTAAAAGGTTCGAAACCACCCTGAAAAGGAGAACGAGACCAGCAAGCACGCACACAAGCACCACGCGCGCCTTGCCGCCGCCTCCGCCATCGTCGGCCTCCGCCGCCGTCACCGCCGTCAGGCACCCTGCCATGACAGTTCAAACGGGGGGGGGGGGGGGGGGTGTGGTGGGGGGCTTCCCTCATTTCCTGAAAAATTGATGATCCAGGTAACCGTAATGTTGAAACCAGAAACCTGGTCTCTCGTGGAGTTCGTCCCTCGGGGAAGGGGTGACCTCACACCTACTACACTCGAGAGAACGTCACGGACCAAAGGATCAAGAAACTAGGAACAGACCCTCGGCTCTAGCGCGGAGGTCCCACCTCACACCCGGAAGGCTACCTGAGCTCTTCCCCTCCCTAACCAATGCTCGAGCTAGGGTGCCTTGGAGGAGCTCTCTCAACTCTACCAAGAAGAAGTCAAGGGAGGAGAAAGCAAGAAGAAGGAGAAGAAGATCAAGTGACGAAGTCCCTCTCCAAGGCACCCAAGGGGGTCTATTTATAGTTTTCCAAAACCCCTTGGACCAAAATGACCGAGATACCCTCACGCCCAAAAAGCCTTGGGCCAATAGAAAACAGCCACGCCGGGGGGTAAAGGGGGAATTTTCCCCGAGGGCAAGAAGGTAAAACTGCAAATAGAGGCCCTGGCCCCCGGCCGGTCTCGCCCCGCTAGGCCGCCGAGCAAGAAGAGGCGGGGGCGAGACCCTGGCCCCCGGCCGGTCTCGCCCCGCTAGGCCGCCGAGCAAGAAGAGGCGGGGGCGAGACCCTGGCCCCCGGCCGGTCTCGCCCCGCTAGGCCGCCGAACAAGAAGAGGCGGGGGCGAGACCCTGGCCCCCGGCCGGTCTCGCCCCGCTAGGCCGCCAAGAGTTCGAAATACTGGCGGCCTGCGACCTGGCGGCCTGAGGCGGCTTGCGGCCTGGCGGCCGTGGCGGCCTGGGCGGCTTGCGGCCTGAGGCGGCTTGCGGCGGCTTGCGGCGGCTTGCCAAGAGCGCCTTGGGGGGAGAAATATTTTCTCCCCCTACTAGTATGTCTTTCAAGTTCACCAAAAATTGGCCCCTAGGAGTGCAAAACTCCCAAAAAGCTTAAAAACTTGCTTACCTTGTTTTGGGCCCACTCTTCGCGAATACGGGGTTGTACACAATCCCCGCTCTTTTCGAGGTTGGCACAAGCTCGGAAAGAAACATCCAACCCAACGTATTCGCGGAGTGTAACTTCCCCTCGGGGTCAACCTGCCATGCCAGCTATGGGAGCCTGGGTGGCGAGACCTCCTCTGGGTGAAAACACTTAGCCTCCCCCGAGGGGTCAGCCTGTCAAGCCAGCTAATGGGAGCCTGGGTGACGAGATGACCTCGGGGTGCAAACACTTAGCCTCCCCCGAGGGGTCAACCTACCATGCCAGCTATGGGAGCCTGGGTGGCGAGACGGCCTCGGGGTGCAAACACTTACTCTCCACGAGAGGTACCACCGACCCTGCCAGCTAGCGGGAGCCTGGCAGCGGGACCACCTCGGAGAAAAGGGACTTGGGCTACCACGAGAGATCAACCTACCCAGCCAGCTAGCGGGAGCCTGGCGGCGGAATCATCATCGGAGCTAAGGACTTGGGCTACCACGAGAGATCAACCTGCCCTGCCAGCTAGTGAGAGCCTGGCAGCGGAATCCATCTCGGAGCTAAGGGGCTTAGCCTCCACGAGAGATCAACCTGCCCTGCCAGCTAGTGAGAGCCTGGCAGCGGAATCCATCTCGGAGCTAAGGGGCTTAGCCTCCACGAGAGATCAACCTGCCCTGCCAGCTAGTGAGAGCCTGGCAGCGGAATCCATCTCGGAGCTGAGGGACTTAGCCTCCACGAGAGATCAACCTGCCCTGCCAGCTAGTGAGAGCCTGGCAGCGGAATCCATCTCGGAGCTAAGGGGCTTAGCCTCCACGAGAGATCAACCTGCCCTGCCAGCTAGTGAGAGCCTGGCAGCGGAATCCATCTCGGAGCTAAGGGGCTTAGCCTCCACGAGAGATCAACCTACCCAGCCAGCTAGCGGGAGCCTGGCGGCGGAATCATCATCGGAGCTAAGGACTTGGGCTACCACGAGAGATCAACCTGCCCTGCCAGCTAGTGAGAGCCTGGCAGCGGAATCCATCTCGGAGCTAAGGGGCTTAGCCTCCACGAGAGATCAACCTGCCCTGCCAGCTAGTGAGAGCCTGACAGCGGAATCCATCTCGGAGCTAAGGGGCTTAGCCTCCACGAGAGATCAACCTGCCCTGCCAGCTAGTGAGAGCTTGGCAGCGGAATCCATCTCGGAGCTGAGGGACTTAGCCTCCACGAGAGATCAACCTGCCCTGCCAGCTAGTGAGAGCCTGACAGCGGAATCCATCTCGGAGCTAAGGGACTTAGCCTCCACGAGATATCAACCTACCCAGCCAGCTAGCGGGAGCCTGGCGGCGGAATCATCATCGGAGCTAAGGACTTGGGCTACCACGAGAGATCAACCTGCCCTGCCAGCTAGTGAGAGCCTGGCAGCGGAATCCATCTCGGAGCTAAGGGGCTTAGCCTCCACGAGAGATCAACCTGCCCTGCCAGCTAGTGAGAGCCTGACAGCGGAATCCATCTCGGAGCTAAGGGGCTTAGCCTCCACGAGAGATCAACCTGCCCTGCCAGCTAGTGAGAGCCTGGCAGCGGAATCCATCTCGGAGCTGAGGGACTTAGCCTCCACGAGAGATCAACCTGCCCTGCCAGCTAGTGAGAGCCTGACAGCGGAATCCATCTCGGAGCTAAGGGACTTAGCCTCCACGAGATATCAACCTGCCCTGCCAGCTAGTGAGAGCCTGACAGCGGAATCCATCTCGGAGCTAAGGGGCTTAGCCTCCACGAGAGATCAACCTGCCCTGCCAGCTAGTGAGAGCCTGGCAGCGGAATCCATCTCAGAGCTAAGGGGCTTAGCCTCCACGAGAGATCAACCTGCTCTGCCAGCTAGTGAGAGCCTGACAGCGGAATCCATCTCGGAGCTAAGGGACTTAGCCTCCACGAGAGATCAACCTGCCCTGCCAGCTAGTGAGAGCCTGGCAGCGGAATCCATCTCGGAGCTAAGGGGCTTAGCCTCCACGAGAGATCAACCTGCCCTGCCAGCTAGTGAGAGCCTGACAGCGGAATCCATCTCGGAGCTAAGGGGCTTAGCCTCCACGAGAGATCAACCTGCCCTGC
The DNA here is from genome assembly GCA_039583875.1 of Platanthera guangdongensis. Taxonomy (NCBI): domain Eukaryota; kingdom Viridiplantae; phylum Streptophyta; class Magnoliopsida; order Asparagales; family Orchidaceae; genus Platanthera; species Platanthera guangdongensis. Next base: position 6,722,413 of record CM077151.1, on the reverse strand, counting down.
CAGCTAGTGAGAGCCTGGCAGCGGAATCCATCTCGGAGCTAAGGGGCTTAGCCTCCACGAGAGATCAACCTGCCCTGCCAGCTAGTGAGAGCCTGGCAACGGAATCCATCTCGGAGCTAAGGGACTTAGCCTCCACGAGAGATCAACCTGCCCTGCCAGCTAGTGAGAGCCTGGCAGCGGAATCCATCTCGGAGCTAAGGGACTTTCCATGGATCACAAATATTTTTCGGTGTTTTCTACCATTAATCATAACTAATACAACACAAGCTAAGTTCATTACAAAAAAGATGATTCACTTCTCTCTTACCTCCCTCTTCCCCCGTGAATCATCCGATCCTTCCCCGGGTGCCCACATCAACCCTGTCCCCACATCTCTCCACTGCTGCCTCGGGTCGGATTTCTTCAATCCGTACCGGGTCTTGCGCTTGTTGAGGCTGATGAGGTTGCGGTGCTGGAACCCTTGTCCTTCTCAACTCCAGAAATTCGGGGCAAGTAGATGTCGCGTGGCCTTCCTCCTGGTGGAACTCACAGAAGGGTAACTCTACTCTGACTCTTTTCCTTCCCGTGCGGTTCCTCCTCCCCCTTCGACCAATTTCCATCGCTTGCTGTGGTGGGGGTAGGAGTTGCCTAGGGGCTTGCCTCTGGAAGTTGAACCTTCCTTGGCCCCCATGAAAGTTTCCCCCATCATGGGCGTAACCCCTTCCCGGGCCCTGAATGGGTCCTCCCTGCTGCCTCCAACCTGGCTCTGGACCCTCCTGAGCTCTCCGCTCTTCTCTCCTTCTCCCCTCCTGGGGCCTCGAGCCACCTTGCTCCTTTTCCTCTGTCTCTGTCAGCTTTGCCAATTTCTTGACAAACGCCGGGTTGGCCGCCTCCATGGCTATCTCCTCTGCCGCCCTTTCCATCAGCTCCTCGAAGGAAAGGGGGGCCTTCCTGGTCAAGCTCATCTTGAAGAAGCCCTCCTTCAGCCCAACGGTGAAGGCCATCTGGAGAGCATACCCTGGCATCTCCTGGACCTCCAGGATCTCCGCTTGGAACCTGTCTACGTAACGGGCCAGCGACTCCTCGGCCCCTTGCCTTATCAGGAAGATGGACTCAGGACTCCTCTTCCGCTTCTTGGAGGTGGAGAAGCGGAGCTGGAAGCTTCGGCTCAAGTCCTCGAACCCATAGATCGACCTCGGAGGGAGTTGATGGAACCAGTCCCTTGCCTTCTCCTTCAACGTGATCGCAAAGAGGCGACACTTGAAGGCGTCCGTCATCGGCCTGATGGAGACGGCATCCTCGAACCACTGCAGATGCTGGACGGGGTCATCCTTCCCGGAATAGTAAGCCATGTCTGGCTCTCTGAACCCCTCAGGAATGGGAGCTGAGATGATCAGCTCGCTGAAGGGTGACCCCCTGAGGGGTGGTCTCGCCACCTCTACTCGCGTGGCCTGCTCGCCTGGGAGGTTGGCACTTGCCGGGCTAGAGAACAATTCCCGGCCGGTGAGGTCTCGCTCGACCCCATCGCCCATCCTCTCCTTCCCGGGCCTTCTTCCTGGAACACTCCCTTCTCCCCCTGCTGGGGTCATCTCGCCTAGACCTCTGGGAGTTGACTCGTCGAGGGGGGGAGTTAGCTCCTGGGGGGTCGGGGTGGAGCTGCCACCCTGAGGAGCGATGCTTCGCAGCATCTCCATGATGCCCTGGATGGAGGCCATGAACTCTTGCCTCCCCACAAAGGGTCTTGGGGTGGGGAGCTCGCCGAGATCGTCACTACCTCCTTGACCTCCCGTCATGACACTCTCCCGAGATCTTCTGTGCTGGTCACTCTCCACGCTCACCGCACCAAAATGTTGAAACCAGAAACCTGGTCTCTCGTGGAGTTCGTCCCTCGGGGAAGGGGTGACCTCACACCTACTACACTCGAGAGAACGTCACGGACCAAAGGATCAAGAAACTAGGAACAGACCCTCGGCTCTAGCGCGGAGGTCCCACCTCACACCCGGAAGGCTACCTGAGCTCTTCCCCTCCCTAACCAATGCTCGAGCTAGGGTGCCTTGGAGGAGCTCTCTCAACTCTACCAAGAAGAAGCCAAGGGAGGAGAAAGCAAGAAGAAGGAGAAGAAGATCAAGTGACGAAGTCCCTCTCCAAGGCACCCAAGGGGGTCTATTTATAGTTTTCCAAAACCCCTTGGACCAAAATGACCGAGATACCCTCACGCCCAAAAAGCCTTGGGCCAATAGAAAACAGCCACGCCGGGGGGTAAAGGGGGAATTTTCCCCGAGGGCAAGAAGGTAAAACTGCAAATAGAGGCCCTGGCCCCCGGCCGGTCTCGCCCCGCTAGGCCGCCGAGCAAGAAGAGGCGGGGGCGAGACCCTGACCCCCGGCCGGTCTCGCCCCGCTAGGCCGCCGAGCAAGAAGAGGCGGGGGCGAGACCCTGGCCCCCGGCCGGTCTCGCCCCGCTAGGCCGCCGAACAAGAAGAGGCGGGGGCGAGACCCTGGCCCCCGGCCGGTCTCGCCCCGCTAGGCCGCCAAGAGTTCGAAATACTGGCGGCCTGCGACCTGGCGGCCTGAGGCGGCTTGCGGCCTGGCGGCCGTGGCGGCCTGGGCGGCTTGCGGCCTGAGGCGGCTTGCGGCGGCTTGCGGCGGCTTGCCAAGAGCGCCTTGGGGGGAGAAATATTTTCTCCCCCTACTAGTATGTCTTTCAAGTTCACCAAAAATTGGCCCCTAGGAGTGCAAAACTCCCAAAAAGCTTAAAAACTTGCTTACCTTGTTTTGGGCCCACTCTTCGCGAATACGGGGTTGTACACGTAACAGAGCGACGTCATTCGTTATCATAAAATTCGCTCCGACACAATTACTAGCATGTCCTTTCAGAAAACTATAAATAGACCATCAGAGCTTCATTTGAATACAAACAACTCCAGAGGTTAGAGAGAGCTCGAAATTCGCCCAACTCCCTCTCTAGGCCGTCAAGCGTGCAACGCTCAACGCCGCATAGACTTAGCCATTTTTTTCGAAAAAACACTCTCATTCAACCACCAAAAACTTAATGAATCCTCGGTTCCATTGGAAGCTCTTGTTAGAGCATCGCGGACTTTGTTTATTTTCTGTTGTTCTTGTACTCAAATCTTTGTAACAGAGAGGTGGTTTGTCACCCTCCGAGAAAACTTTCAACTCTTGTAAACTTAACAAAATAGTGGATTTTGACCCGATACAAATCCGACCATGTGATTTTCACAATTTCCGGGTTTTTTCACGTCAAAAAAGTCTCTTGTCATTTGCTGTTGTTTTTCATTGATTGTTGCAGGACCAATTCCGAGCTAAGGCAGTCCGGTCCTCCAGACCCGAGAAAAAGCCCGGTGACCCGCAACATATATATATAACTTTAATTATAATAGCTCAAGAAAAGCAGATGGGCATTGGGTTCGTTTGACGCAGCGTTTTTGCCACGATAAGTTTGGACAAAAACACCCTATGCATGAAATATGTGTTTAACATGAGAATTGCTATGATCACCAAGCAAGAACAACTCATTTTGAACATAAAAATGAATGGTTTTCCTTTGGTGAAGTTGGGTATTTGCAAACTATAGTTCAGAACCACATCATCCATGATCGTCACCACCGTGCCAAACAGACATTTAGGACACAGTTGCGGCGATCGTAAACATATGAGTTAAACCATCATTTATTAAGAATCACCTAACGAACATCATTCGTTTGAACATAAAAGTGGATGAATTTTCTTACGTGGATGTTAACAAATGACAATTTAACCCTTGTGTCCCCCATCGTGCCAAACGGAGCCTTATTTTTGACTACGCTATCCCCACACCTTTACTAATTTAGGGCTTAGGGCACCCAATAACTCACTTTTCCCATACAAGAAGAGAAGGATCTTTGGACATGCCTGCCAATCAATGCCTTCTATTATTAAAAAAGTGGATTGAGGAGAAACATAGCGGGGACAAGAAGCATACGTACGAATGTATGATAGCTTATAAAGCAAATAGTTAACTTTTATAAAGGGCAAAATAATAATATTAAAAAAAATTAAATGCATCCGTATATTGTGGGCCGCATACCCATTTATATTAAATACGTCGCATTCCCTAAGCACCACCAATTAAGCTTACTTTAATATTAATCTACCAATTAAAACTAATTTACTAAAATATGCACGTGTCGTAATTTGTACTAATTACACGAATCTCATCTGTCGGAAAATATTATACTGCCATCTCTAATTAGTAATTTTAATGTAGAGTAAGATTTAATTTTTTTGGGCGGTGTTATTAGCACCGTATTTTTGACAATTCGCGCTCAAAATATGCGTTTTTTTTAGATTTTTAGAATTCATATTAAAAAACATTGTACAAAAATCATTCCTTATTCACACTCGTGCCTCTCGTGCTTCTGCCTCCCCTCCAAATCATGGTTCCGCTGGTGATCCTTCCTCCTCTCTTTTCATCTGGCCTAAAGAGCTCTAAATCCGACAAGTGCTCCTTCATTTTCCGAGCGACGATCTTTATCTCGACGCGTTCTCCTCAATTATCCAGCGGCTATCTTTTTCACATTTGGTGATCTCCGTTTCTCTTGGCGGCAGTGCTCCTATATTCCGCAATTTTCAAACGCCCATTCCTCCTTTAGGCGGTGATGCTTTGCACCTCCCTTTTTCTAATATTTGAGTACAAATAGCTTTCGTGTTTGCGGATAGCCAATTTTTTTAAAAATAATGTTTGCAGATAGCCAAAAGTGCTAATAGCCAAAACTATGATGCTAATATCAGCGCCCACTTTTTAAATATTTGTAAAGAGAACTTTACATGATTTTGCTAATAGTGGTCATGTTATATTAGAATCCCATAAAATTCTATTTTCACACATGCATGTTATTAACACACACACAAAATGTTAGGATCGCGAGTGAATCTCAAGCAATATCAATCACAACGACAAACACAGATTTCACATTTTTTTTGTATTAATAATCTTGAGAAATCCTCATAGGGAATAAAACCCAAGCACAACCTGCCACCACAGTAATACAATGCAATAATGAAAGAGAGGACTACGTGATGTGCTTGACCCTCTACATGCCAATACTACGAAACACCCCTACATACAATCTTGACAAAGACTAGTGAGTTTTGCTTAGCCATTACTTGACTAATATCTCAAAGCTTCCCTAGAAAATCTAGAAAGTACAGTAGGAGGTATAGGGTTTGAGAGGGTGCAAAACCTTGACTACCGATTGTAACAAGAAAAGGGTTGGAACACCAAAGACTGAAACCAAAGAGAGAGATCTCTCCTACTTCTAGAAGAAGAGAGGGAAGAAACTTCGAGAGAACTTGAAATCTCCTCCCGGTCGGCTACACAGTGATAGCCGACACCGATCTATCTCCTTCACGAGCCCATTCGCCGGAGTAGACTCCTTCACGATCGCTGGAGACCGCTCTTCCCATCGCCAAAATCCCACCCTTCCGATCTCCCGCCGCCTCCAAGTCGTTCCTCTCCCCCTCATACGCTGCTCTCTAGATTGAGTTTTGGAATAATGGAACAAAAAATGGGGCAAGCCGCCCCTCCTTGCGGGATATCCTCTCACAAACAACACATTTTCACTGCAAATCATGGTGACAACACTAGTTTTCTAGTAGCAATCAACCCAATAGAGTTTGAGCAAAAATCCATTTTCTCACCGGACACAATCTTTTTAAACACATCAGCTGAGTTGTCATCCATGTGTATTTTCTCCAATCTAAAAATACCTTCTTCAACCGTAAAGCGCATGCAATGATATCTATGTATGATGTTCTTGGTTCTAGAATGAAAAGCTGAATTTTTGGCCAAGTGAATGACACTCTGTCTGTCATTGAATAGACTGTAACTGACCAGCTCAGAACCAAGCTCCTTCAGTAAACCTTGCAGCCATATCAATTCGCAATCCTAAAATTTGCTTTGCAGGATCCAAATTCTTCATGGAGAATTCTTTTGCAATTTGCCTCATCAAATTCTCGATCTCCTCCATATTAGAGCTTGCCACTAGCATATCATCAACATATGAAAGCAGTATGATATAAGAGTCCTCCAGCTTCCTAAAATAATAATAATGGTAGGAATGACAATGAGTGTACACGCTCTTCCGCATGAACTGTCAAACTTTATATACCACTATCTTGGTGCCTGTTTGACCCCATAAAGACTCATTTTCAACTTGAACACCAAGCTTTCATATAGCCTTGTGGTTAAGCATATAAATATCTTCCTCCAAGTCACCATGAATGAAAGCATTTTTTACATCCAACTGTTCTAAGTGGAGATCCTCAGCAACAACAATACTCAGAACAGTCCTCAGTAGATAGCTTCACCACTGGAGAGAAAATCTCAGTGAAGTTGATTCCCGCCTTCTGTTGGAATCCCTTCACAACAAGTCTGACTTTATACTTATAAGACCCGTCATGCTCATGCTTCAATCTATATAGCCATTTATTTTGAATGACTTTCTTTCCAATTGGGAGCTTAGCCAAATCCCAAGTTTGATTAATGGATAAGGAATCCATCTCATCATCCATATCACTCTTTCACCCATTCTTATCAGCAACTTGTACGATTTCTTCATAATAACTGGGCTCGCCACTATCAGTTAGAAGAAGATAGTAAAAGGTAGAGAGTAACGTGTTGGAGCAGTGATAGTCAGTCCGTCTAGGATGTTAGAATGCAATGGGTAGAGTGAAAGGTTCCACATCAATTTCTCCAAGAGAGTCAGCATGCTCAATGTCATCACCAACACGCTCAAATCTATGATCAGTCAGAACGCTCGTAACATCATCAAGCTCAACAGACATAGGCTCATCATGCTTATCTTGATCTTTGATTTGCTCTTTATACATCATATTTTCATTAAAGATCATATTCCTGCTCCTGAAAGCCTTCAAGCTCACGTGATCCCATAGCTTATAACCAAAGCAAGGGCCACCATACCCCAAGAGAGTGCAGATCTTTGATTTTAGATCAAACTTTGATCCGCTCTCAGCATCTACATGAGCATACGTTGTGCACCCAAATATTCACAAGTATAAAAGATTCACTTTCTTTGCGGACCAAGCTTCTTCAGGTAGCTTGCAATCAATGATCGTTGATGGGCCTCTATTGATCAAGTAAGCTACTGTATTAAACACTTCAGCCCAAAACTTCTTTGGCAAGCCTGCATTCAACCTCATACTTCTGGCACGCTCAGCTATGGTCTTGGTCATATGCTTCGCCACACTATTTTGTTGCGGTGTGCTTGGGACTGTCTTCTCTCTTCTAATGCCATTTATAACACCATATTCTTCAAACTCTTTGTTGTAGTACTCGCCGCCATTATTAGATCTTAAACATTTCAACTTTAAACCACTTTTTGATTCTACTGAGCTTTTCCACTTCTTGAAAACATCAAAGACATCAGATTTATTTTTCAGAAAGTAAACCCAAAGCTTCCTGGTAGAGTCATCGATGAAGGTGACATAATACTGAGAGCCACTAATAGAGTGCACCTTTGAAGGCCCCAACACATCTGTATGAACAAGATCCAACTTGTCTGATTTCAGAGTTTTCTTCCCTTTTGAAAAACTTACTTTCTTCTATTTTCCAAAGACACGTCCTTCACAAAATTGTAAGTCGACTGAGGATATTCCATCCAACTTTTCTTTTGAAACCAACACCTTCATGCCCTTCTCACTCATATGCCCAAGTCATTGGTGCCAAGCATTGTGATCGACCTTTGATGTAGCAACACTGATATTTCCTTCAGTAGATATCAGATAGAGAGTGTCTTCTCTCTTTCCCGTCGCTATGACCAAGGATCCCTTGCCAACCTTCCTTGAATCACTACCAAACATAGTGATGTACCCATCATCAAAAAGCTAACTCACAGATACAAGATTTTTGGCCAATTTTGGAACATATGTCACTTGTTTTAATTTCAAGGTAGACTCATCAGTGAGACAAATGTGCACATCCCCCGGCCCCTTCCAACAATCTCACATGGCTCGTCATTACTTCAAGGAGGCAGCGTGAAGTCGATGCGTGCACAAGTGAGGGATCGAGATTTTGCAGGTGTTGGTTTTAGGGTAGGAGTGCGATTATAGGAGTAGTATATTAAAATGGGGGTGTTATTTTGTATTTTTAATTGTGTGTTATTGATGTTATTATAAATGCTCTTTATTTAATTAGGACCCCAATTGATTTCAATTTAATTTGATTGAAATTTTTAATGCTCGATATAAATTACAAGCTTATTATCTGATTATAAATATTGTGAGCTCATAATTTTATTTTGGGCGCTAATTTATGTAACTATAAATAATTTATTTAATTTTTTGGGCGCTGATATTTGCAGGCATATAATTGATATTTGTAGCACTTAAATATTTGTAACTTTTAAATAGATATTTGTAGTCTCGACGGATATTTACAGTTTTTTTAAAAAAGGTTTAAATTGAATTTTCTTCATTTTTTTCCCTATACTAATTTATAAAATGAAATATACCCAAAACTGTTGAGTCTTCGCTCAAAATAGTCCACAATATATAGCTCAACAAGTGTGCAATGACTATTTATAATATCTCCAGTGTATAGTCATGCCCTAGAGTGGCACAAAACCTAATGGGTTGTTCTGAGTCAATCTCGACACGCACGGACATATAATTAATTCTATTACAATCTCCTCCTATGTCCATCGTAAACACGACATCAAAAAATAGGTGGTGTGTGCAGTGTTCAATCAAACATGAAGTACTCACAACCGTGCCCATCACACTTGTTAGAATACATTGAACATTAAATAAAATAGTTGTATGCATGCATAAGAATAAATATAAGCTCAACAACATCACATCAAAGTCAAAAGTACTATCATAACACATGTACCGGCACAACTAGTATCTCATGACCAACTAAAGAGCAAGATAGTACAAACAAAAACAAGTGAAAACAAAAGAGAGCTAAATAGTGCTCTAAATAGAAGGAAACCAAATTAATACTCTAGAAATCATCATCCATCAGATTATCCTTGTCAGGATCCCAATCTGCACATGCTCCTCCATCAACAACAACTCCTGAAATTTCCAATAGAGAATTTCATTTAGAATGAATTTTAACTATTTCTACTTGTATCTAGTTCTATTTGTAAGAACATAGTACTTTATAGTTAGCTTAAAGGACACCTACATAGAGTATTAATGGTTCTACCTCAGAATCCATTATCTATTTTTTAAAAAAATGATCTTATGAACTTCTAGACACCACAACTGTATCTGTGTTCCTATATGAAATATCATGATTACTGTTTTTCTAAAGTTAATTGGAACTCATCAAGTATGAAATGAAACTAATTAACAAAAGAGGGGCCAAACCGAATTAGATCGTGTTAACAAATGCAGAAACCACTTTCCTCCTAGGTATGGAAGACGAATCCCGATATTAACATCGGATGTGAAATGCAATATCTCACCAGATCCATACTCAGTAACCAAGAACATCAGTGAAGCACAACATACTTGCTTTGACAAAGGAAAGTGAAAAAATCAAAATATTTGGACTAAGCCTGAACTGAATCGCCTAACCTTGAACTAAGGCCGAGTTAAGTCGCCTTGAGTCTCATTTCCCCAACTATTTTGATTAATCAGTCTTTGAGCATTCCTTTTGTCAATGGATTAACCAAGTTATCCTTCAATCGTACATCAATCAAGGTGATAACACCTTGTTTTTCCAGATAATTCAATAGAGCATGTCTCAGTTTCACATGTCTTTTTTTAGTATTAAAGATGACATTCCTAACAACTTGAACTGCTGTCTGATTATCATAGTACATGCTCAAAGAATTGACTTATAGACTAGACAAGGGAATGCCTAGAATTAAATTCTTGATCTAGTCTGCCTCTTCACCAGCCGAAGCTAAGATAAACCACTCAACTTTTATAGATGACAAAGCTATATAAGTCTGTCTTTTGAATTTCCAAACAACAACAAGTCCACCCATATTGAATATAAATCCACTGACAGACTTACTATTATTAACTTTTGAACATTATGAGGCATCAGAGTATCCATCCATAGTAGGAGGGTAAATAGTGTAGCATAGAGCACAATTTTTAGTACCTTTCAGGTATCTCATCGGGTGTCTAGGGCATCCAGATGCTCTTTGCCCGAGGTACTGGTAAAGTAACTCAGCATGCCAACAGAGAAGGCAATGTCTAATTTTGTACAACTTGTGGCATACATGAGCCTACCAATGATCTTTGAGTACTTTACTTGGTCAATACTGGTCCCAACATTCAGACACAACTTGATATTTGGATCAAATGGTGTTTCTACAGGTCTACAATCTTTATAACCCCAAGTAAAAAAACTTACTCTATATAATGAGCTTGACTAAGAGTAACATGACCCTTGTCTACTCTAACTTTCATTCCTATAAGGGCATCAACCGGACTAAGGTCCTTCATGTCAAATGCTTTTACGAGAGTGAATTTAATATCCCTTACTACAGCAAGATCTGACCCCAAAATCAACATGTCTTCCTTATACATGCATATGCTGACTGTTTTATTTAATATTGAGCGGTAAAAGAGGCACTTGTCTGAGAGACTAGACTGAAATTCAATGCTCTTTACCACTTGGTCAAATTTTATGTATCACATCTCAGGCGCTTGTTTAAGCCCATAGATTGATTTATCTAGCTTGCATACTCTCTCTTTTAGATCTTTATGTACATACATTTCAGGTTGTGTTATGTAGATCTTTTCATTAAGCACTCCATTCAAGAAGCCTGTCTTTACTTCTATCTGATGAACTATAAAATTCTCGATGTAAGCTAAGGTAAGAAGAATTCTAATAGTGGATAAATGATATACAAGTGAGTAGACGTCAGAGTAGTCAATTCTCCCATATTATTTATAATCCTTAACTACTAGACGTGCTTTATATCTGATTATAGATCAATCACTGTGCAATTTCTTCTTCAATACCCACTTGCATCCTAGGACTTTAGCTCATTTCGACAGGTTAACTAGATGCCAAGTGTAATTTTGTAGCAGCGAGTTCACTAGATCCCAATGAGATTTATAGTCTCCCCGATGAGATTTTTGAACACTTTGCTCATCAGTCACTGGTAGGTGGCTCCGATATTTTTAAGACCGAAAGACATCACTTTGTAGCAATAGATTCCCTTATCAGTCCTGAATGAAGAGTGCTCTTCATCTGTAGGATTCATCTTGATTGTAGCCCGAATACACATCCATAAAACTAAGAAGTTGGTGTCTGGCGGTTGAATCAACGAGCTGGTCAATTCTTGGGAGGGGAAAGCTATCTTTTGGGCAGGCTTAGTTGAGGTTGGTGTAATCCACACACATCCTCCACTTCCCAGAGGACTTCTTGATCAGGACCACATTAGCCAGTCAAGTGGGGTATTCCACCTCCCGAATGAACTGTGCATCAAGAAACTTTCCAACTTCTTCTTCAATTGCTTGCAGTCGCTCATGAGCAAAATTTCTCTTCTTCTAAATGATTAGTTTACACGCATGGTTGATGTTTAAATAATGCTGAATGACTTGCGGATCCACACCTAGCATTTCCTCAGGGCTCTAAGTGAAAGCGTCTTTGTTTGCTTGGAGATACACTGTTAATTCCTCCTCTTCTTGCTGTGGAAGGAGGGATTCTAATTGAACGGTGCGGGTCGAATTTGAGTTGGAGAGATATACTTCGATCAACCCTTCTTAGGTACTCCTCGCTGCACAGTTGTCTCATCTCACATATCAAAATCGTCAATGTTAAGAGCAGTTGTTTTGCTGGTTGGGCTTGTGTGGAGTAGCAAGTCCGTGTTGCTTCCTGATTTCTTCGAACGACTCCTATTCCGACAGTGGTGGGGAACTTCATTGAAATGTGTGGAATTGACGGAATCGCTTTGAAGATGGACTGAACCGGCCTTCCGAAAATAGTATTGTAAGCTGAACTAGAATCTACAACGACAAACTGGACATCATGCGTGGCTTGTCTTGGGAACTCTCCTATGGTAACCGACAAAGTTATCATTCCTTATACTGGAACTGGATGGTTGACGAAGCCATAAACAGGTAATGCGCCCTGAGAGAGGAACCGATTGGCGAGTTCCATACTCTTGAGAGTTGATAGGAATAAAACGTCGACTGGGCTCCCATTGTCGACAAGTATTCTGTTCACATTGTAACAAGGATCGCCAATTCCTGCATTGATGACAAGCGGGTCTTGGTGAGGTGATCGCAATCCCTCAAGGTCCTCTTCTCTGAACGTAATGGTAGAATCTTGCTTGAATATTTTATCTTCATGGATGCCTTCCTGGACATCCATAACAAGTATCTGGGTAGAGAGGATTGGAGGTCCGACGATAGTTTTAATATTACCTACCATCTGCCTACCTTCGGGCCCCCCTGCCGGCCGATCGGCTGCTCCCTTGCTTGCTTAGGGGGGCCCAGATAGTCTTGCACGCATCCTTGTAAAAATTTGCCAAGAAGCCCCTACAACTTTGTACATTCTTCGGCAGAATGTCCAATCCCACGATGGAACTCACAGTACTTTGTTTGGTCGTTCCTGGGATTTAGAATCAACACTTTGGGTCAATGAAGGGTTGGGTCATTTTGAATTGCATAAAATATGTTGGTTCATGTGGTATTTAGCGCAATAAAACCTCGACGTGGACGCTCCTTCTGGAATTCGCGCCGACGCTGGCCATTTCAAAGCACTTCTCCGTGTCTTTCTTCTTGAATTTTAGGAGTCTATTCTTGACCTCTTTTCCTTTTCTGACTGCCTTCAAACTGTTGACGATGTGCCTCGATAACTTCGTCTGCAACAATTTGTGCCTCTACATGATGCACAAGATCCGGATAGCTAGGGACAGTTTCCCTCATCAGAGCTGAGTAAAAACCGCTGGGGAGAAGTCCTCCAAGATATACACCCCTTAAGAGTTCGGGACCCCGGGAGTTTGTCGACCTTCAACAGTAAATTGACAGAAGAATTCTTTCAAAGATTCCTCTTCATTCTGGAGGATCCCCGACAGATGTGAGGGATCACGAACAATTCTTCGATTAGTGACAAACTGATTCATGAATTGCCATGTTAATTCTGTGAAATTATCAATAGTTCACTCTCTGAAAGAGTGAAACCAGGTAAGAGCTTGCCCCTTGAGTGTGGCTGGGAACGCTTGGCAGAATAACTGATCTATAACATTGTAGATCCTCATGATGGTAGTGAAGTAACAGATCATCAGTCCCGTCGAACGTCTTGATATTTGGTAGTTTGAGGCCACGAGAGATTGGATGAGCCAGATCTTGGGGTGCAAATGCCGAGCCTCGACAAAGATTTCGGCGAGCGAGAGCATACCGTCGCCTGGCGTATCTGTATTCTTCCGCAATCACCATACGTATCTCTTTGCGGGCGATCCTCTTGTCTAGCAGCGTCTGGGCTTCTACTTTCGCGTTGTTGAAACCGAAAACCCGGTCTCTGTAGAGTTCACCCTTGGGAAAGGGGTGATCGCGCACCTACTTCTCTCTCACGAGCCAAATGACTAAGGAAAAAGAACAGAGGGACAGACCCAAGGGCTCGGCTTGCAGGTCTCACCACACACCCATAAGATCTTAGAGCGCTTCCCCTCCCTAGTCAAATGCCGAGCTAACGGTACCTCAGAAAGCGCAAGAAGACCAGGGACAAGTAAGCATGTCTTCTGAGGTACCCCCTTGGGTCTATTTATAGACTTCTGAAATTGGCCTGCAAATAACCAACCTCTGCTATTTTGAACAGCTATATGCAACCCAACTAGGTTTGCAAACAGAGCAACTTCGCTGTTCAAACTGGCTACACCAGCGGGGCAAAATGGTGAAAACGCATCACAAGGTGCTGGGTGAGTGGCCCTCTAGAGGCTCCACTTGCTGGGGGCGGCGAGTGCTTGATGGAGATGACACTCGCCACCTCACCCCCGACCCTGGGCGAGTGCGGGCCCAGCCTGCCCCACTCGCCCGCTACTTGCCAACCTTCCTGGGGCGAGTGTGAGCCTACCTGCTCCACTCCCCCCTCTTGCTCCAACCCACCAGGGCGAGCTGAGGCTACTGTCGATCACTCGCCTCCTCCCGGGTCGCATAGGACTTGGACTGCTGAAACTTGGCCGATCCGACTCCTGTCAACCACAACTCGCCGGATACGAGGATGTACACGCGTAGTGATGACGGTTGCCTGCTCCAACACCTCATAGAGGGTGGGTGGAACTAGCCGCGTCAGAGAGTTCTTCGAACAGCTCCTCTTTGTGAGGGACTTCTTGCACTGGAGCATGATTTGGTAGAGGCGGGGAGGGGGGGGGAGGGTGGTTGACTGGTGCTGAATGTTGGAGAGGGGCAGAAGGTGCCCATAAATTCCTTTGGAGAGCTAGCATTTCAGTTTACTGCTCCTCAATTTGACGGATACATCCTTCCAAAGCCATGATGGGGGCAAGTAAAGCATCTGCCTCGAGTGGCGCATTAATGAGTGAATGTGAGTGAGCCAGTTTAGTGCGCCTCCCAGGGACAGATCCTTCGACAGTTCAAACACTTCCTTTTGCTATTGGAACTGACATTAAGTACCATTAAGATAAGGGTAATGTCTTCAAAGGATGCCGAGAACTCGATTCCAACAGACGGCGACAAACTATTGCGACCAAACTCGACGTCTCGGTCGGATCAGATTAACTTGGACCGTCTTAGACCGTAGAGCGGTCGAGTGCACACACAGTCAATGAGAGAGAGAGAGATATTATGCACACAATGTTTTTTACGTGAAAAACTCCTCAACTGGGTAAAAAATCACGCGACCGGGTCTATGACGGTCGAACTCCACTATTTGCTTGTGGTTACAATTTTCACAAAAAATCGAGGGCGACGGGTCGCTTATCGGTACACTTTGGAGGTGAGAGAGAGAGAGAGTAGAGGACTCGTGGCAGGCAACAGGCTGCTCCGCACAAGAATGTTTGCTGGGAAATTGTGGAAGAACGTGATGCTTGATGCTGTAGGGATCTCCTTCTTGTTGTACGTCGCGGATTTGAGCGGATTTCGGTGGTGAGGCAATGGCTTGGAGGCAGCTTGAATGTGGCTTGAATGTGTCTTGAATGTGGCTTGAAGATGACTTATAGGAGAAATCTGGCAGAGGTCTGACCTGCGGAAGAAGAAAGCTGTGGAGCGAAAAGATGAGAAATGAATAGGCATGATACTCTTTTTATAGCTTTCAAGAGGTGATTACGGTGGTTATGCGGCTATTCGCACACCGTAACCACCAACATAATTATTTTTAGTATAGTTGGTGGTGTGTATTTTGATCATTAAATCCGCTATATGTAGAATGATATTTTAGTAAAAATATTCTCCCACTAACCATGATAATTAGTAAGTGGTTACACATAAGATGAATGTCGATGATCATAACAGAGCGATAGAATGGCAGGTAAGGGCCGCCAGGCAAGGACGGCCAAACTATCGGTGACGTCCGCTGGCGTAGGAAGTCGCGACCGGCGAGACGTCCAGCCACGACGGGAGAGTTCGTGGCCGCGGGAGGTGGCCGTGAGAGGCGGGGCGGCCGTGTGCGGCCGACCGCCCGAGGGGCGCCTCGCAGCCGTGAGAGGCAGCTAAGGAGGAGTGGCCGGCGCGGCGAGAGGAGGGCGCGCATAGGCGGACCTATTAAGGGACACACCCGGGCACGTGCCCGAGTGTAAAAAACCGCGATTCCCACCATTCCGCTGTTATTCGCGAGTTTGCCCTAACTTTTCTCCCCCGACTCTCTTCCTCGACAGGCGACGGGCCCGACTCCTCAGTCCTCCCCGAGCCCAGGTAATCTCCTCCACTCCTCGCCCCCTCCTACTCCATGGCTCCATATTCTCGTCCTCATCTTCCTCTTATATTCTCCATTTCACCCTAAGTTTTCTGCGGCGTTGTAGGGCCTTCCAAGTTCCACCTCCGACATCACCGGCACTCCGACATCCCCCTTTCCTGAATCACTGCATCAGCTCATCTCCTCGCGGCACTCTTGACGCCGACACTGTGTAAGCGCCCTTTACCCTCTAACATCACCAGGTACCAACGGCCACCGGCCCATCAGGTATAGATTTTTCCCCCTTTCCCGAATCACTGCATCAGTTCAGATTTTTTCCCATTTCAGCAATCTAGGTTCTTGGTTATCCTGCCAATCAGGTTGAAATGTTGATTGGTTAATTATGATTTTTTCCTGTCCGGGCTGTCCAGCTGTCTCAAATACTGTTGATTCTTTATGAGACATCTAGATTTTTGTTTATTATTCATTGTGTTTTCATGTTTCCAGTTATAATTTTGGATAAAAACATGTCTGTTGAATGGTTATATTTGTGACAACCGCAAAATTTCACTCCAATAGAACTGCAACTACTAAAAGGCCAACTTGATACTTATATTTGTGACATGCGCACAATTTCAGTTGATATATTATCTCAGGTTAAAGGCATAAATGAACTTCGTCAGCTATTAGTGAAATTGAAAAATGATAAATATTTTCAATTAGTTTTCAGATTATTAAAGTTAGCATGTCTCCTTCTAGTTGGAACAAGTAGTGTTGAAAGAATATTTTCTACAATGAAGATAATAAAAGATCGTTTGCGAAACCAAATGAGTGATCAATTGATGAATGATTTTTTAGTTACTTATATTGAAAAAGATGTTGCTGATGAAATTATAAATGACACAATTATCTCCTGCTTCCAAAGTATGTGTACAAGGAAAATGGTTGACCAGTAAGTTTTATTATGTTATTTTTTGCTCAACAAATTTACAATGTAGTGTTTAATGATTAAGAATTTGGATATTTATGTCCGCTTTTGCATTATCGTTATTGACGTATAATATTTAAATAATATTGTTTATTAATTTTAAGTTTAAATTAATTGTGCCCCGGCTTCAAAAAATTCCTAGTTCCGCCACTGAGGGGGCGACCGACGTCCGGGGATGAGACCACCCGCTCGATGCCGGCGAGGAGGCATCCGTGGCGGTCTGTTCATTACGCGTGATGAGATCGGTGCGTGGGGGGATCGGGCGCGCTAATCGCGCATGCGATCAATCCATGACATCAGTACTTTTGGATGGAGATCATGGGGGTGTGGCTATGTGCACCCCCACTCTTTTTAAAAGGGATCTCATCCCCATCACTAATTTTATTATAATATTTTAATGGACAAATATAATATTGAACACCAATATAATTTCTAAACTATCGATGGGCTAGGAAAACAATATTATTTCTAAACGTAATTTCAAAATTGAGAAAAATATTTGGGTAACTTGTGAGTTGTGACGGCGGTAAGTTAATATTAACTAATTAATCAAATGGTAGCTAATATTAACCAAATGGCAGAGTTTTAATTATTAATTAATTTGTCAAAATATTAACTAATTGCTTGCATGTTATGAAATGTAAATGCGCGTAGCCAAACCAACTTCTTAAATTTTTTCCTAATTAACCAACTTCTTAAAAATATTAATTAATTAAAATCAAAATATTTAGAATAAAAAACCATTATTTTTTTTTCTATTCAACTTCTTCAGGAACTGTGGGTTTGATCCGGCCCGTTGAAAACGCCCATAGTCAAACACCTTGTGGTTATTCCACTTGGACCAAAAAGGAGAAAAAACGGGTTCTCAAACACCTTGTGGTCATTCCACTTAGACTTTGTTTGGCGGGTTGATACGCACTGATTGTACGCACATCACCGCCTGCCGTGAAATGCGGGGTTTGAAAATCCAGTAGTAGAGTCTCACCGCACAAAACCGCGGAATTTACGCGGAAATCAACCGCGCCACGGAAACCGCGGCGGCTGTTCAGTGGCACGGTGATTTCTGCAGAAGCCCCACCGTCCAGCCAAACCAACCCTTGGTTTCTTTCAGCTAAACGGTAATGGCTATGCAAACTTCTAAATTGTGGGTACATGTCCATTGTATTTTGTAAAATTTTTTGATATGTACACGTACTTATTATTGTTTCGCGTGCGATCAAATCCGGCGTATAATTCATGATTTCAACGGTTGAGATCTTCCGTTAAGAAATAGGATAATTTTTTTTATTACAGTCGTGTTGCACGAATTTTGAAAAGAAGCTAAGATGACTTTAGGCGTAGCATGTGCCCGTTACCATCTTTTTGAGGTGTCCCACATATTTCTTTACCTTTTCTACATTCATTAAATATATAGATAGACCCAGCTGGATGATTTTGAGGTTGTTAAAGATCAGTTGCTCGAATTTATTACATGCTACTACGTGAGGCCGAGGGGGCTGGTCGGGCGCTCAATGGAGCGTGTAAGTTGAGTCGAGTCGGCTCAAAAAAATTCTAACTTGAGCATGACTCTGACGAGCTAGAGATAACAAACTCTGGTCCATCAGCTTGTGAACTCAAACTCGAGCTTGTAAATTTTACCCCTTAGGTGATACGTGTTGGGTTAGCTCCGCTCGAGATAGTTCATATATATGCCATATCAAGTTTGAAATAAAATTTATATAGTATC
Organism: Platanthera guangdongensis; assembly: GCA_039583875.1. NCBI lineage: Eukaryota > Viridiplantae > Streptophyta > Magnoliopsida > Asparagales > Orchidaceae > Platanthera > Platanthera guangdongensis. The sequence goes on along the minus strand of CM077151.1, from coordinate 6,703,882 downwards.
TTCAACGTAAAGCCGAGTCTTAGAGTAACACGAATCCAATAACTTGCTCCGAGTCGTTCTCCACACGTACGAACATATATTAAAATATCAAACAATATGTACTTTATATCTCTCATCAAATAATCTCTCAGTTGATTTCTTAATTTCCCCGTCTATATGTTTTTCCCTATTTACCGACATATTCGAGGTTTTCGAGCTGTGGTCGAGCCTCGAGAGTCGAGGCCCTGAAAAAGCCTTAACTTTACTATGAACGTGCTCTCACCTCTTTGTTTCACTCAATTAGGCCCTTACATTACGTGTAATCTCATGATCTCGTGAAATTCTTGTGTCCGGAGGAGTGAGAAAATCGGAATCACTTATAAGACGACATGTGTTAAGTGCATTTTAGAAGGATATATTGGATTTAGCGGGTGATAATCCCGATAAAAATGAACTGCCCTCCTCTTGCCCGGTTACTACCGGAGCCCGAACGCAAGAATCGATCATGATCTCAACCACTTTTAATTTTTATTTTTAATTTTTGAATTTCTAGTAGTTTGATATTATCATATTTTTATTAATGCGAATTTATGCATTCAGAATATTTGACGAGAATCACGGTTCATGTGAATACTTTGCACGCTTATATAGATTGCTCTGATTTAGTAGGAGTGGTATCTTTCAACGGCAAATGAGATAAACATATGATTAGATATTAATTGAGCATATTATTCAAAACTTGAAAGTCGCTCAAAAATCGCTTAAATTTTGAGCTGATTCGGAATCAGATAAAATGTATTCGATTCAATTTGAGTCGATTCTTATTTTGAGTCAATTTTGAGTTAGCTCTGAATCGCTCGAAATATAATCAACTCAAATTAATTATAAATATTATGTATTTATTATTATATTCTTATTTTAAAATTAAAAACAATAAATTTAAATATAAATAAAAAACGAAGATTTTAAGTATTTCATTTGATAAATTTATAGATTGTCAAATTTAATTTTAAGTCAAATAGGAATAACGAGAAAAAGTACTTAATTTCGAGCCGAGTCGATTTGATCTCGAGCCGACACAGAATCGAGCCATTTTGAGTCGAGCCATCTCGACTTGAAATTGATTTCGATTTCGAGTCGATTCCGAACCGAGTTTGAGTCGAGCCAAAATCGCTTGACCTCGACTCGATATCAGCCATAATTAGATATAATCCAAGTATATGTCCGGGGTTTCCCCTAAAGATTGTGTCAAATCGGTAGAAATGCTCCAAATTTTTAGATATAAAATCAGATGTCGTACGTGTTGAGAACGACTCAGAGCAAGTTATGCACTAAAGTATCTAACAATATCAAACATAGGCTGTGGCATTCCTGTAAAGCACATGGACAGATCATATAAGATTCCGGGGTTCCCCCTAAAGATTGAGTCAAATCGGTAGAACATCGACTGAAATGTTCAAGAAAGCTGACTTGACTGAGTGGGCAGTGAGGACGAGCTACGTATGCGAATAATAAAATTAACGAATAGACAAATCCAATCTACGAATAACAACCCCTTAAAATTATTTTATTTTCTACATTGTTGTGTCATAGTTCTATCTTCTTGCATTAGATTGGTCTGATTTAGAAGGAGTGGTATCTTTCAACGGCAAATGAGATAAGCATATGATTAGATATTAATTGAGCATATTATTTGAAACTCGAAAGTCGCGATTCAATTTGAGTCGATTCAATTTGACTCAAATCTTATTTTGAGTCAATTTCGAGTTAGCTCTGAATCGCTCGAAATATGATTCGAATCAACTCAAATTAATTATAAATATTATGCATTTATTATTATATTGTTATTTTAAAATTAAGAACAATAAAATTTAAATATAAATAAAAAGAACAAAGATTTTAATTATTTCATTTGATAAATTTATAGATTGTCAAATTTAATTTTGTGCCAAATAGGAATAACGAGAAAAAGTACTTAATTTCGAGCCGACTCGATTTGATCCCGAGCCGACACAGAATCGAGCCATTTCGAGTCGAGCCGTCTCGACTTGAAATTGATTTCGATTTCGAGTCGATTCCGAACCAAGTTTGAGTCGAGCCAAAATCGCTTGACCTCGACTCGATATCAGCCCTAATTAAATATAATGCAAGTATAAAGCAAGTACATGTCCGGGGCTTCGCCTTCCCCAGGTTATTTATTTTTTTTAAATTTAAAAGTATTATATTCTTATATTTTTATTATAATTTGTTTTAATATTTTTATTTATTCTAAAGCGGGCTTCACCCACTCCCTCGATTATCTATTTTTTAAAAATTTAAAAGTACTATATTCATATATTTTTTCAATTTAATTTTTTAAATATTTATTTTATTTTTTCTAAAATAATTTAGTAAATTATTATATTATAAATAGAAAATTAATATTTAATATTTTTTATTCTAATATAAATAAATTAAATATTTTAAAAAATAGAAAATTAAAGCTGGGCTTCACCTGCCCGCCGGTTCAGGTTTCTGCCGCTAGCGAAGTTGCGGACAGCCTACTGCCGGTGGGATCGTGGCAGGCCGCCGGCGACTTCGCCAGATGCAGAGGCTAAAGTCCTGAAGGTATAATTTTTTTTTTTTTTTGGCAGAAAATGTGCGGTCTGCTTTACACCGAGCTTTTAATAATAAATCTTTGTATATATATATATATATATTTAAAAACTGTTTATAGTTTTATATAATCATCTAAAATAATTAAATATAAGAACCCATTATAAAAATCTCTAATACACCCCTCAACATATCAAAATTGACATGTTCTCGTCATTTTAAATACTGTAACTTGGATAAATACACATAATATATATACATTATTATTTCTGTGTCATAATTAAGCTTACAAAACATACAAATCTAAGGTTGCAAAGACAATCTTGCATCTCATCTACTCAATATTTCAGGATTTTACATCCTTGAGCAGCCCGCCCTTTTCCATCTCTGCTACAAGCTCTCTGAGGGAAGGCACTTTCATGGCTAAAGTTCTGAACAATCTAGAGTATCTGGCCCGTGTTCCATCTGCTGTTCTCGCAAGGGCCAGCAGGTTCACCGCCTCCGGGAGCTGCTCGAAAGTTCGCTTGATCTCGTCATAGCTCATGCTGGAAAGGACCGAGGGCCGTGGCAAGATTCTTACGATCTCACTCCCTTTAGGTTCTTGAACCCGAGAGTCTGCTTTTATGACCAGATCCGAGGCGGAGTTTGAGCCGCATTTTATGATGAACGGTGACGTTGAGCCGGTGTTGAACTGCAACACGTTCCACTGAGTTACTTCGCTCTCTGCGGTGGAAATTGAGCCGGTGAATGGTTGGGGAGATTTCGTTTCTTCAGCGATGTCCATATATTCTGGTATTGACTGCAGGAAATCAACACAACAACTGAAATTCAGCATTCTAAGAAACATTTGATCTCAAAATGGTCATGCAAGCTTGGAGCACATATATATACATTTTTATATACACACATACACACATACATATATACATACATATATATATATATATATATATATATATATATATATATATATATATATATATATATATATATATATAGATATATATAGATACATACACATATGTATATACATACACATATGCGTGTATATACAAATATGTATATATATATATATATATATAGATACATACAAATATATATATATCTATGCGTGTCTATACATAGATAGATATGCGTGTCTATACATATATCTAGGTATATACATATATCTGTTAGAATATTTAATTTTATGTCCGCGCGTGTCAGGACCGACTCGGAACGACCTAACGGGTTACGTGTCACTAGAGTGTAACGGCTCTACGCTGGAGATACTATATAAGGCCATTCCACATCGATGAGCCTTAGTAGAATATCTTGAGCGGAGCCATTACATTCTCAAGATATTTTTTGCGCTCTGCTTAGGGTTTTCCCGTTCATCCGCTCTCTAGCCTCCGATCCCGATCACGATCTCCCCGCCGTTCGCCGCTTGGAGGAATCCCGTCGCCGGACCGGATCGAGATAGAGCACGCCGTGCTTGTTTTGTTTCTTGTGTTTTTCTGCCACCGCCGCACCCGTGCTTTTTCTCTCCTGTCTCCGGTTGCCGCTGTTCACACACAAGATTGCCGATCCTGGGAGGAACGCCAATCAGTTCCCGTGCCGATCTAGTTCACGGGATCGGGAGGAAAGCCGCTAGTACCGGCGTCGATCTACCCCTTCGTGCAGATCCGGCTGATTCCGTGCAGATCCGGCCGTTTACGGATCCGTGCGCTGCGCTGCGCCGCCTGGAGGAAAGACATCGCCGGAAAGGTTGTGTGTTTCTCTTTCGTTGCAGATCCGGGCTTCTCTCCTCCTAGATCTGATAGCTTCCCGTGAAGTTTTTTTTGTCGTCGCCGCTGCTGCGCCGCTGATCGGGGTCGATCGAAATTTCTGGCTACTGCTCCATTCAGAGATTAAAAAAAAAAAGGGAGGTGATTTCGGATCCTGCATCAATTCTTTGTGCTAGCAAGGTTTGATGAACTCTTGCTATTATGATGCAAATCAAATCCTTCCCAATCAAGAAGGATTTTTGAGGGCATATCACTCTTGATCCAACAAAATCAAGGCAGCCCTGTTTGCTGTCAAAATCCAGACATTGCATCCGGATTTCTCGCAATACATCTCCCTGTAGATCAAGGAGACTCAGTTCTTTGGTTTTCTGTAGAAAGATCAAATCTCAATTAACAGAGAAAGTTTTGGATCTCTCAGATCTTGGAGGAAGCCTATCTAAGGTTAATCTTTTGTTGGGAGTGCTCTTGTGCATCAGAGGAGTTATTGTTGCTTGGATCTAGTCTTCGACGACTGCATTCAACCAGAGAGGAGCAAAATAATTCACTGGATTGGATCCGAAGATTTTCTGACATCTTCACGGGCTCAGGTGATTTTGTTCTAGAATTTTTTTTGTTGTTGTCTTAAATCTAGAACCATGTCGAAGAAAAGCGCGCTCGACACAATAAAATTGCAATCGTTCGACGCCTCCGACTTCCTCAGTTGGAAAATTCAAGTCCAACTAGGAATGAAGGAACGCGAGATTTTCTATACTGTTCAGAGCGATTTTGCCTCCACCGTCGAGGACGTGGACGAGTACCAGTGGAACAAGGATGAAGATTTCTGCAGGGATTACTTGTTAAATTCTCTGAATCCCCGGCTTGCGTTGACCTACCACGCTTACAAATCTGCAAAGGAGATATGGGATCGACTGAATGCGCATTTTCAGAAGGAGGAAGGATTGTCGAAGTCGCTCATTGGAGAGAAGTTCTTCAACTTCAGATTCAAAGCGGACGTGCCTATCACTTCTCAACTTTTGGAGCTGGTCAACCTTCGTCAGAAGCTGGATGATGATCATTCGAAGATGGACGACAGCCTCTTTGTGTACATGATCCTGAGTAAACTGCCTCCTGAATGGCTCTTTTTCAAGACCGAGATGCACCGACTGAAAGAGAAGATCAGCTTGGACGAACTCAAAAGGTTCATCCATATTGAAGACCAAAACATTGCTGGGAAAAGCTTGGAGCAGGTTGCGCAGCCCTCACAGGCTGTCAACTTCGTTTCACGTCCTAGTAAGCCTTCTAGGAAGCCCCGGCACCCAAGCGTGACACTCCAGCACCGTTGGCGGTCAAAAAGCCTTCTCTCAAAAGGAAGAAGGGCAAGTGCCACAACTGCGGCAAATGGGGTCACTGGGCCGCTGAATGCAGGGGTCCGAAAAAGGTAAAGGAGGATGCCCCACAAAATGTGGCGCACATGGTGGTCGACAACTCCGATCCTAAGTCCTTCGTGGCTATGATTGGGAGTAGTCACCGCAGTGCGTCTTCTGAGTGGTGGCTGGACAGTGGTGCTACCTGTCACGTCACAAATGACAGGAGTCTTCTTTCTAAGGTGACAGCGGTCAAGGACAGAGTCGAGAACTGCAATGGAGGAGCGACTGATGTTACTCACGCTGGGACTGCAGAGCTTGTGCTCTCTTCAGGTAAAACTTTAATTTTGCAAAATGTTAAAGTAGTTCCTAATTTAACTAAGAATTTGATTTCTATGAGTTTGCTTGATAAAGCTGGAATGTCTTTCACAACCGTGAACGGTAGAATGACATTAACTGTTAATTCTCACTATTTTGGTTGCGCTTACCTGATCAATGGTATGTATAGACTTAGCCTAGATAACGAGTGCATAAATCAAGTGAGTTCAACTCTGATTGATCCAAAGTTATTACACAATAGACTTGGACATATCCACTATAAGAAAATGCGAGATCTAGCTAAAAGTCAAAACATTCCATTAGATCTTTCTATTCAATTTGATAGGTGTGAGGTTTGTGCACAGACTAAAATCACTAGAAACCCTTACAAGACAGTTTCTAGGAGCACACAACTTCTGGAGTTGATACATTCCGACCTCTGTGACTTTCGTAGTCACGCCACTAGAGGGGGAAGGAAGTATCTAATTACATTCATCGACGATTTTTCCAGATATTGTCATGTTTACCTATTGAAATCGAAAGATGAGACATTCGAGACCTTTAAGATCTTCAAATCTCGGGTAGAAAATCAATTAAATCTAAAGATTAAGAGACTTAGAAGTGATCGAGGAGGAGAGTACACTGCAACTGGGTTTAAGGACTTTTGTGCCTCTGAGGGTATAATCCTAGAAACCACAGCTCCTTACTCACCCCAGTCGAATGGTGTTGCTGAGCGTAAGAATAGAACTTTAACAGAAATGTTGAACTCTATGCTCCTCACAGCTAGCATGCCTAATTCTTTTTGGGGGGAAGCAGTTCTGACTGCAAATCACATTCTAAATCGAGTGCCTCACTCAAAGCTCAACTCTACTCCATATGAGTTGTGGCATGGTCATCCTTGTAGATATGACACTCTAAAGACTTGGGGTTGTATTGCTTATGTGAGGATACAAGACCTTAAGAGACCAAAGGTGGGACCTAGAACAACGACCTGCGTTTATCTAGGTAGTGCAGAAGACAGTGCAGCTGACAGGTTTCTGGATCTATCCACTAATACAGTGATAGAATCTAGAGATGCGGTTTTCTTTGAACACAAATTTATCAAAGATCATGGCTTGACCGTCCCCGGGCCTACTGACATGATTTCAGAATCTACTGTAGAACCTGAAGCTGGCCCCTCTGGCACTGCTCCCCAACCTCTACTGTTGGAAGCTGTTCCTCTTAGAGTATCTACAAGAGACAGAATCCCTAAGGATTTTGGTGAGAATTTCGTCACCTACCACTTAGAGGATGATCCATTTTCCTATCAGGAAGCAATGCGATCTAGAGATGCGTTAATGTGGGCAGAAGCCATCGATGATGAGATGAACTCGCTGCTACAAAACAACACTTGGCATCTAGTTGACCTGCCGAAAGGAGCTAAAGTCTTAGGATGCAAGTGGGTACTGAAGAAAAAATTGCACAGTGATGGGTCTATAGCCAGATATAAAGCACGTCTAGTAGCTAAGGGTTATAAACAACAGGGGGGAATTGACTATTTTGACGTCTATTCACCTGTGTGTCACCTGTCCACTATTAGGATTCTTCTTGCCATAGCTTCTATCGAGAACTTTATAGTTCATCAGATGGATGTAAAAACAGCCTTCTTAAATGGAGAGCTTGATGAAGAGATCTATATGGCACAACCTGAAGGTTATGTGCATGAGGATCTAAAAGACAAAGTGTGCAAGCTTGATAAATCGATCTATGGGCTTAAACAAGCACCTAAGATGTGGCACATTAAATTTGATCAAGTGGTAAAGAGCGTTGGATTTCAGTCCAGTCTCTCAGATAAGTGCCTCTACTACCGCTCGATGGCAAATCAAACAGTCATCATATGTCTATATGTGGATGACATGTTGATTCTGGGATCAGATCTTGCCGCAGTGAGGGATACTAAATCCGCTCTCGCGAAAGCATTTGACATGAAGGACCTTGGTCCCGTAGATACCCTACTAGGTATGAAAGTTAGAGTAGACAAGGGATGTGTCACTCTAAGTCAGGCTCATTACATTGAGCAGATCCTCACTACCTGGGGTTATAAAGACTGTCGGCCTGTTGAAACACCAATCGATCCAAATGTCAAGTTGAGTCCGAATGAAGGGACCAGTGTTGATCAAGTAAAGTACTCAAAGATCATTGGAAGTCTCATGTATGCCACTAGTTGCACTAGACCAGACATTGCTTTCTCGGTAAGCATGCTGAGTCGTTTTACCAGTAGTCCAGGCAAAGAGCATTGGGATGCCCTAGATCGGCTGATGAGGTACCTGAAAGGTACTAAAGACCACGCTCTGTGCTACACTGGTTACCCTCCTACGTTGGAAGGATACTCTGATGCCTCCTGGTGTTCAGAAGTTGGGAACAGCAAGTCCACTAGCGGATTTATTTTCACTTTGGGTGGCGCTGCAGTCACTTGGAAATCCAAAAGACAGACTTGTATAGCTTTGTCGTCTATGGAAGCCGAGTTGTTTGCCTTAGCCTCAGCCGGCGAAGAGGCAGATTGGATCAGGAATTTGATTCTAGACATTCCCTTATCTAGACTTCAAGTCAATTCTTTGAGCCTGTATTGTGATAATCAAGCAGCAGTTCAAGTCGTGAAGAATGTCCTTTTTAATACTAAAAGGCGACATGTACGACTGAGACACGCTCTACTGAATTATCTGAAAGAACAAGGCATTATCACTTTGATCGATGTGCGATCGAAGGATAATCTGGCTGATCCACTGACGAAAGGAATGCCTAAAGACCGATCAATCAAAACAGTGGGGGAAATGGGACTCAAGGCGATTTAAGTTCAGCCTTAGTTCAAGGATAGACGATTTAGTTCAGCCTTAGTCCTAATGTTTTGATTTTTTCCACTTTCCTTTGTCAAAGCAAGCGTGTTGTGCTCCGCTGATGTTCGGGGTTGCTGAGTACGAATCTGGTGAGTTGTTTCATTCCACATTTGATGTTAACAACTTCCACTGGGTTCGTCTTCCTTATCTAGGAGGAGAGTGTTATTCCCTTTTGATAACACAATCCGACTAGGTTTGGCTCTTCCTCTTCTGTTTATTGGTTCCATTCCACATTTGATGAGTTCCAATTGACTTTAGAAGAACAGTAACCGTGACATTCCACATAGGAACACAGATACAGCTGCGGTGTCCAGAAGTCCATAACATCATTTTCTTGAAAATAGATAATGGATTCTGAGGTAGAACCTAGATACTCTACTCATGCTTACTCATACTGTACTACGTTCAAATAAGTAGAACTAGATACTTGTACATTTTCCAAGGCTGAATTCATTCTAAATGAACTTCTCTGTTGGAAATTACAGGAGCTGCTGCTGATGGAGGAGCACTTGCCGGTTGGGATCCAGATGAGGATGACCTACTGGACTCTGATTTCTAGAGTATAAACTGGTTTTTCTTCTGCTTAGAGCACTGGTTTCTTAGCTCTCTTTGCTTTCACTTGTTTTGTTTGGACTTTCCTGCTCTTTAGTTGGTCATGAGACACTTGGTGTTCTGGTACCTGTGCTGTGATTGTACTTTAGACTTTATTATGATGCTGCTGAGATTTTCTGTTTTATTCTTATGCACGCATACAATTGTTTTTCCTTTACGTCCAATATGTTTTAACAAGTGTGATGGACACGGTTGTGAGTGCTTCATATTCGGTTGGACACTTCACACACCACCCCTTTCCGACGTCGGGTTTACCGCGGACATAGGAGGAGATTGTTAGAATATTTAATTTTATGTCCGCGCGTGTCAGGACCGACTCGGAACGACCTAACGGGTTACGTGTCACTAGAGTGTAACGGCTCTACGCTGGAGATACTATATAAGGCCATTCCACATCGATGAGCCTTAGTAGAATATCTTGAGCGGAGCCATTACAATATCTAGGTATATATATATATATATATATATATATATATATATATATATATATATATATATACACATATACATAGATATATATATATATATATACATATACATAGATATATATATATATACATATACATATACGAGTGAAAGGCACGGGCCTCCGACCCTAGTGCCCCGCGCGATAGTACCCAGTCGCGGCGGCGGGCTTCGCGCCTATGTAATATAATAATATATATATATTATATAAATATAATAAATTTTTTGGGAAAATTTTATTTGCAGTCCAGATCTCCTCCCGTCTCTCTCTCTCTCTCTCTCCCTCCCTCCTCTCTCTTCCCAACTCTCCCCCCCCATCTCATGCTCTCTCTCATGATCCAATGACTCTTATTTGATCTATGGTGTGCCTCCAAATACCTATATTGTTTTATATAATAAGATATATTTATTTATTTATTCTCCCCCCCCCCCCCCCCCCCATTTTTTGATCTATGGTTCGCCGATCAGGCCGCCAGCAACAGTGTAAAGGGGGGAGGGCGGGGCTGGCAAAAAAACGGGGGGATTTTTTGTTGGAGTCGGGATTGAGGAGAGAGGAGGTGGGAATTTTTGGAAAAATTTTATTTGCAGTCCAGATCTCCTCCACCCTCTTTCTCTTTCTCTCTCTCCCTCCTCTCTCTTCCCAATTCTCCCCCCTATCTCATGCTCTCTCTCATGATCCAATGACTCTTATTTGATCTATGGTGTGTCTCCAAATACCTATATTGCTTTATATAATAAGATATATATATACATATATACATATACATGTATATATATATATATGTATAGATACACAAGTGAAAATTGATCAGACCCTGCTTAGGACACTCTAGTTATTATCATGTTTTTCTCGTTCGTCGTTAGAGCATGCATGTTTATTTTCGTGTTATTATGCTCTACTTTTGCGAACACTTTTAGTGTCTTGGCATGTGAAATTGAGCATCTCACGCGACCCTGAATAAAATGGTCCAGCTTGGAGTGAGCGGAGCGGGACGACACATATTTATATTTAGGCCTTGCTAAAATTTATAAATGGAAATTGATCAATATTAATAATATTAAAATCATTTTTTGAGGGGGTGGGGGGGAGGGGGTGGGGAAGAGCCTATAAATATCTCCCTTGATTGTCCTAAATCCTTGGTTTTAAGATATTTCCCGTAGTGAGTGTTTTAAATATCTTGGATCGATAGTTCAAAAGGACGGAGGTATTGATAAAGGCGTGACACATAATCCAAGCGGGTTGGTTGAAGTGGAGAGGTGCGTCAGAGATCTTATGTGATCGTAAAGTATCATTAAAACTTAATGACAAGTTTTACCGTACTGCAATTAGACCAACTATGCTCTGTGGTTCTGAGTGTTGAGCAGTGAATTGCGTACATGAGCAAAAATGAGAGTTACGGAGATGAGAATGCTTAGCTGGATGTGTGGAAACACGATACTAGATAAAATTAGGAATTGATGTATCACGGATAAGACGGGAGTTGCACCAATTGCAGAGAAGATGCAAGAAGCTCGACTAAGATGGTTTGGACACGTACAAAGGAGACCATTAAAAGCACCTGTCAGGCGTTGTGAGAGTGTAGTCACTAGACATGTTAAATGAGGGAGGGGTAGACCAAAAATACTTGTAATGAAACTATAAGAAAAGACATGATGTACTTAGGCATTAGTGAGATTATGACAATAGGGCATAATGGCGACAAAGGATCCATATAGCCGACCCCACTATAGTGGGATAAAGGCTTGAGTTGTTGAAACCGTTATCCGTTCTCAGAGAGAGTTCAGACTCAAAGAGAGTAGTCTGCACTTACTTATCACGTATGAATTTCTGGCCAAAGACATTGAACTAGGAACAGACCGTGAGCTGCAGCGAGGAGGTCCCGCCACACACTAGAAAGATCTGAGAGAGCTTCCCCTCTCAATACAAAGCTGAGCAGGGCACCTTGGAGGGCTCTTGAAACCAACCAAAGCAAACCAGAGGAATAAAGCCAAAGACCGATCCTCTCCAAAGGTGTCCTTAAGGGTCTATTTATAACTTTCTAAGTCCGGCTTGTCAATAACGCAATCCCGTCTTTTGGTTTTACAAAACGCAGTTCAAATTGGTCAGTCAGTAGCAAAACTTCGCTGTTTGGGGGGGGGGGGGGGGCTATTAGGAAACCAACAAATTCTGGTAAAAATACTATTGGGCGAGTGGTTAATGCGGCTGACGTTCGCCTGGGATAGCGAGCGCTTGATGAGGCTGGCACTCGCTACCACCCCGGGACTGAGGGCGAGTGGGGGCCCGATTACCCCACGTGCCTATCCCTTAGCAAGACCCTAGGGAGAATGTGGGCATGTGTGCTCTACTCGCCCCTGCTACAGACGGCTCAACCCCATGCGAGTCGAGGAATTCCTTCCCCACTCGTCAGTCCGACTCGCCTTAGCCTAAAGCTGTTCTCATTGCCTTGGTTTTCTTCTGAGGGATCCACTCGGTGAACACTGGGTTGTACACAATCCCCGCTATTTGCGAGATTGTCCCAAGCTCAGAAAGAAATGTTCAACCCCAGGTGTTCGACAAGTGGTGGCTAAACCTGAGGGAATCTAATGGTGGGCTCTACATTGTGCTATATATACATGTCATCCTAGGGGGAATAGTGAATACCGCTACCCTCCCCTATCTTTTTCCCGACTTTGATCACATCATGCCTCTCTAAGGAATTCCAAGATCGTCTCGCCAAGGTGAGGGAGCTACATTCATCTAATACTGTTGAAACTCATGCCCCGACTCGCTCACCGATCCCCCAGCAAGGGCCAGCAGGTTCACCGCCTCCGGGAGCTGCTCGAAAGTTCGCTTGATCTCGTCATAGCTCATGCTGGAAAAGACCGAGGGCCGTGGCAAGATTCTTACGATCTCACTCCCTTTAGGTTCTTGAACCCGCGAGTCTGCTTTTATGACCAGATCCGAGGCGGAGTTTGAGCCGCATTTTATGATGAACGGTGACATTGAGCCGGTGTTGAACTGCAACACGTTCCACTGAGTTACTTCGCTCTCTGCGGTGGAAATTGAGCCGGTGAATGGTTGGGGAGATTTCGTTTCTTCAGCTATGTCCATATATTCTGGTATTGACTGCAGGAAATCAACACGAGAACTGAAATTCAGCATTCTAAGAAACATTTGATCTCAAAATGGTCATGCAAGCTTGGAGCACATATATACATACACACACACACACATACATACAAATATATATAGATACATACAAATATGTATATAGATACACATATATGTATCTACATACATACATATATGTGTGTATCTACACACATATATGTGTGTATCTACATACATATACGTGTGTATATAGATAGATATGTGTGTGTGTGTATATACACACATACATAGATATATATATATACATAGACATATACATGTATATATATATATGTATATATATATATATATATATATATACACATAGACATATACATGTATATATATATATATGTATGTATAGATACAGAAGTGAAAATTGATCAGACCCTGCTTAGGACACTCTAGTTATTATCATGTTTTTATCATTCGTCGTTAAAGCATGTATGTTTATTTTCGTGTTATTATGCTCTACTGTTGCGAACACTTTTAGTGTCTTGGTATGTGAAGTTGACCATCTCACGCGACCATGAATATAATGGTCCGGCTTGGAGTGAGCGGAGCGGGACGATACATTTATATTTAGGCCTTGCTAAAATTTAGAAATGAAAATTGATCAATATTAATAATATTAAAATCATTTTTGAAGGGTGGGGGAGAGCCTATAAATATCTCCCTTGATTGTCCTAAATCCTTGGTTTTGGGATTTTTTGAGAAAGGCACATTTTGGCTCTCTCGGTAAACGCAGCCGCCATTGCTCCATGTGATTCTTCTCCAGCTCACGTAGACGCCGATCCCGTCGCCTCCTCCCAACGGTTGACCTAGCGCCACCACCTCGTGAAGTCGAACCTGCTGCGCCTTGCCACTGCTCCGAGCCTCCCCTCTTCCCACACGATTCCGCCACCACCGCTGCTTTCCCAGCCGCCGAACGATTCTCGTTCCTACAGTTTTGAAACCAGCCATCTGTCCCTCTGCCCGCATCCCGCTGTTTCTTCCCCGTGCACCCTTCAACCCCCGCCATTATCCGGCCTCCACAACTTCCCTCCAGCGCCACCTCCAGCCTCCACTCCCCTTACCTGCTCTTTCCCCGCACAACCTTCCAGCCCCGCCACTACCCGACCTCAAGCACCTCCCTCCAGCGCCACCTCCAGCCACTATTACCTTATTGCCGCAATTTGTCAAGCCGTGACTGCACCGTGAAGAAGAACATACTATGTTGTTGGAGCACCCCGGTGATATCTTCCCTCTCCCTACCTCTCAATCTCATTTCAGTGGTTTATTACTATAATTTCAGCAAGTGTTGCCAATTTCAAGTATAGCGCGCGCCCCACCCAATCATACCTTGTCATTCTTTTTGTCATTGTGTTTATTCTCTTTGTTTAGATTGTGAAATTGCCGCATGTCTCTAAATTGCCGGTTACTTTGGAAGATGAAAAGCTTGTTTTATCCGTCAAGTGGTGGTGTGGCTATTTTAACAGAATCTTAATTCTGTGTCAAGTTTCGCTCTAATTAAATTTAAAGCTGTGCGAAGCGCCAGTTTGCATCAGACAAATATGAGGCTCCGCCCCTACGATCAACCACGACAATACCTCGACTGTGACAGCCACACGACTATGACTATTTTTTGATTTTTGTTTAAAAAACTTCGTCATTATTCATATACTATTAATTTTTCATCATTATTTTTTCAAATTAAATTAATTGATTTCATCATTACTTTTAAAATCAACTTTAATAAAGTTTACATGGCTAATGATAGCCTACTAGAGTAGGTATATGAGCTATACTAAAAACTTTTTTTAATTTCATAGACTTTTATCATTACTTTTAAATTGAGAATAATGTATAATTACTTAAATGGGCATTGTGTTTTTTTAAATAGATTATAATATTTAGAGGAACGAGTAATAGAAAGAAGAGTAAGACGAGAAACTAACATCTCGAAGAATCAATTTGGATTCATGCCAGGGAGGTCGACCATGGAAGCTATACATCTTTTGAGGAGACTCATTGACAACTACCGAGAAAAAAAGAAGATTTGCATATGCTATTTATTGATCTTGAGAAGACTTAAGATAGAGTTCCAAGAGAGATCTTATGGAGAGTCTTAGAAAAGAAAGGTGTAAATGTATCATATATTGACATAATCAAATATATGTATACAAATTCAGTGACAAGGGTGAGGACATCTGAAGGATTAACACAAGAGTTCCCTATCACTGTTGACTTACATCAAGGTTCAACTTTAAGCCCTTATCTCTTTACTCTTATCTTAGATGAGCTTACAGGACATATCCAACAAGCAATACCTTGGTTTTATCGTTTGCGGGTGATATCGTTTGGGTTGATGAGACGCGCGAGGGTGTAAACGCAAAACTTGAATCTTAGCGAGACACTTTAAAAAAGAAGGGTTTTAGGTTGAGCAAGACAAAGACGGGATATTTGGAGCTTAAATTTAGCAGTACAAGAAGGACGGATGACTTCGTTATTAAGTTGGGTGATCAAGATATTTCCCGTAGTGAGTGTTTTAAATATCTTGGATCGATAGTTCAAAAGGACGGAGGTATTGATAAAGGTGTGACACATAGAATCCAAGCGAGCTGGTTGAAGTGGAGAGGCGCGTCAGAGATCCTATATGATCGTAAAGTATCATTAAAACTTAAGGACAAGTTTTACCGTACTGCAATTAGACCAACTATGCTCTGTGGTTTTGAGTGTTGAGCAGTGAATTGCGTACATGAGCAAAAATGAGAGTTACGGAGATGAGAATGCTTAGCTGGATGTGTGGAAACACGATACTGGATAAAATTAGGAATTGATGTATCACAGATAAGACGGGAGTTGCACCAATTGCAGAGAAGATGCAAGAAGCTCAACTAAGATGGTTTGGACACGTACAAAGGAGACCATTAAAAACACCTGTCAGGCGTTGTGAGAGTGTAGTCACCCGACATGTTAAACGAGGGAGGGGTAGACCAATAATACTTTGAATGAAACTATAAGAAAAGATATGATGTACTTAGGCATTAGTGAGATTATGACAATAGGGCATAATGACGACAAAGGATCCATATAGCCGACCCCACTATAGTGAGATAAAGGCTTGAGTTGTTGAAACCGTTATCCGTTCTCAGAGAGAGTTTGGACTCAAAGGGAGTAGTCTGCACTTACTTATCCCAAACTGAATTTCTGGCCAAAGACTTTGAACTAGGAACAGACCCTTAGCTGCAGCAAGTAGGTCCCGCCACAAACCCGAAAGATCTGAGAGAGCTTCCCCTCTCAATACAAAGCTGAGCAGGGCACCTTAGAAGGCTCTTGAAACCAACCAAAGCAAACCAGAGGAATAAAGCCAAAGACCGATCCTCTCCGAAGGTGTCCTTAAGGGTCTATTTATAATTTTCTAAGTCCGACTTGTTAATAACGCAATCCCGTCTTTTGGTTTTACTAAACGCAGTCCAAATTGGTCAGCCAGTAGCAAAACTTCGCTGTTTGGGGGGGGGGGGCTATTAGGAAACCAACAAATTCTGGTAAAAATACTGTGGGGCGAGTGGTTAATGCGGCTGCCACTCACCTGAGATAGCGAGTGCCTGATGAGGCTGACACTCGCTACCACCCCGGGACTGAGGGCGAGTGCGGTCCCGATTACCCCACTCGCCTATCCCTTAGCAAGACCCTAGGGAGAATGTGGGCATGTGTGCTCTACTCGACCCCTGCTACTGACGGCTCAACCCCATGCGAGTCGAAGAATTCCTTCCCCACTCGCCAGTCCGACTCGCCTTAGCCTAAAGTTGTTCTCATTGCCTTGGTTTTATTCTGAGGGACCCACTCGGTGAACACGGGGTTGTACACAATCCTCGCTATTTGCGAGATTGTCCCAAGCTCAGAAAGAAATGTTCAACCCCAGGTGTTCGACAAGTGGTGGCTAAACCTGAGGGAATCTACTGGTGGGCTCTACATTGTGCTATATATACATGTCATCCTAGGGGGAATAGTGAATACCGCTACCTCCCCTATCTTTTTCCCGACCTTGATCACATCATGTCTCTCTCTAAGGAATTCCAAGATCGTCTCGCCAAGGTGAGGGAGCTACATTCATCTAATACTGTTGAAACTCATGCCCTGACTCGCTCACCGATCCCGCAGCAGGTTGCTGAATCGCAAGTCCGCGAAAAAGGCTAAGCCCGAATTGGCGGTCAGCGAGCCCCCTCTCAGTATTCTGCCTTCCACGACCGGCCCTGGGCTCGCATTGCCCTCCTTAATACAGGTCCGAAAAATCCCATTCGCTCATGCTGAAACGGTCGGCTATGACATGACCACCATGGGTATGCTTGCAGGGTAACCATTCTAGAGGAGGCACCGACGTGATTCCATCCGACCAGGATGCCTTATCTTGTGGTGACACGAGTCTCCCACTGATCCAAGGCAACCCCCTTTCTCACGGACGCGCCTCCCCGGACCACCACTGATGGTCCCGCGAGAAACCTCGATAATCTATCTCTCTTCTTGTTTCATTTTGCCTCCCAACTCACCAGTATCGCGTTGTCGCGGCCTCCCCCTTCGGAACTACCAGCCTAGGCTCGTTGTCGTTGAGGTCGCCGGTACGCGAGTCCATATGCGATCTCGGCCTTAAATCTGCTCCCACGATGGACACCGCAGACGTCCTGATTCCCTCCTTCGTTCTGATTCCTGGTCCTAGCTCCTTCCGACCAGGCCATGAAAAGGTACTCGTCGTCTCTCTCGGCTGACCCCTCCAAGGGTAACCAAGTTCATCCTACCAACCCCACCACCAATAGGCCTCTACTTCGCACGGTTAGTCGAAACACTTGCTCCCTTTCCATGTTCTAAGTCAACCTTCCAAAATTTCAATTGTCTCAGGTCTTCCCGGGAGCTCCGAGACCGAAGAATCCTCCGAGCAGGAGTTCTTCTCGCCACCCCCTTCTCCCAACTCGCTCGAAGATTTCCTAGGCGACCCAAGCAACCCCTCTAAAATGAAGGGGTGGATGACAAAGGTCCTCAAGAAGTATGGGCTCATGCTGCGAGAACTTTAGGCAGGGAGGGTCGCCGGCGAGCAACGACTGCGTGATCTCGAACAGGGTTACACGAGGCTGACTGACGAGGTGAGGCGAGGAACGGGAGGCGAGATGACCTCCTCCGATTCTCTCATCGACCACATTGAGAACATGTGCCGTGTGCATCGGGATCTCGAGACAGTCCACGAGTTCAATAATTTTCTCCGACCATCAGGGATGGGGGCGCGAGGCCGAGGAAGATGGAAATGACTCCCGTTTTGAGCCTACAGGTGCTTGCCCTCCAGTTCCCCACGGTCTCTCCCACGGTGCGAGCCGGGGAATTCCTTCCCCACTCGCCAGTCCGACTCGCCTTAGCCTAAAACTGCTCTCTTTACCTTGGTTTTCTTCTGAGGGACCCACTTGATGAACACGGAGTTGTACATGAGTGTTGCTGTTGTAGATTATAATATATGATAACTATTAGATAATAACAATAAGGCTATATGTGGCAATTTTGAATGTTTCACCAAATGCAACTTTTCCTTTTTAATATGGTTACGATATATATATATATAGTATAGGGTCATCCCTCTAAATTTGCATAATTACAGGGTGCACCTCTCTTGTGAATTAAAAAACTTTTATGCAAGAGTACATTCAATAACATCCACGCACAAAAGTATTCCCCTAAACATTTACTCCAAGGGTGGTATTTTAGTGCATGATCTTATGAAATGTAAATTTCCGGGGCAGGTTTTTATAATTTTAAAAGTAAGAGTGCAACCAACAATTATGCTACCTTACAAGGGAAGTTGGTTGTAATGACTCTACATTGAAAGGTGTGACCTCTACCTTCAGAAGTATAGATGGAAAGTGATAAAATATGCAAATCATTTTATGATATTCCAATTTTACCATTTCCAATAACTCTACATTGAAAAAAATGTGTTATATTTTACCTTTTGTAATGAATCTAAAACCATTATTAAAGGATAAAATAGAAATATCATAAGATAAATTCGTTGATTTTATAATTTTTCATCCATATTTTGAATGGCTGAGGCATTTTTGTAAACTTGGGAACTCAGAGGGGAGGTAAATGGATTTTTGAAAGATAGAGGGGTGCAACTTGTAATTATGCAAACTCCCAGGGAAGGTACCGGTAATTAACCATATATATATATATATATATATATATATATATATATATATATATATATATATATATATATATATATCTTTATTATATAAGCAAACTCAAAAGAAGTGATGGTGTAACATTTTAATCCCATTTTGCCCCTCATTTTTTCTAACTCTTCTCATTAATACTAGGGTATTTGGGTAATTTGATATTATCTTTATTATATTTATATATGTTATTTCTCTTCTCCCCATGCCCAGCCCCGCCTCAGATCTCACTTCTCCCCATAAGCCAAAAGCAAATCCCGCCAAGCCGTCCTCCTCTCCTCCAGCACGCTACCGTCGTTGGATGTCCTTCTTTCTCCTCTCCGCACGCTACCGCCGGATCCTCCGTGTATAAGCAGCGCCGCACCGCAACTGCTTCTCCTTCATCAATAGTGTCGTGCTTCTTCTCCTCCTCCACAGTGCCTCGCCGACAACCTTCTTCCCGCGAGCTCCTCCGACCGGCGTGCTCCTCCGACCGACAAACTCCTCACGATACCAACCTCCTTGAAATGATTTTGTTAAGTAAAGTGATTTTGCAACATACAGGCGGTTTGGTTGTGCTGAAAGATAAATATTATTCAGTTTACAATCCTGCAACAAACCTTTTCTTCTTATCAGCATACAGGGGGAATTGAAAATACAAAGCTTGCAACAAACCTTTTCTTCTTAGGCATTTACTTCTCCAAATAATATCAACATCTTCTCTTTGCAATATGTTTACAGTTAGATGCATTCTTATCAATGTTCCGGATTGTATGCATCACATATCCTGCATCTTCTCTTTGCAAGATTGTATGCATCACATATCCAGCATCTTCTCTTTGCAAGATGTTCCGGATTGTTTACAGTTACATGTTTTTCAGTTTAATCTAATTTGATTAGAGCTTAAAAATGGTTGAATTGAATTCATTCAATAAAAAATTTAAAATGGTTTCGCAATCTTTACAAGTGAAATTAGAAATTTGGCAAACTGCAAGGAAACCGATTCTCGCTCCTCACTTTCTCTGTAGTTCTCCTATGGCTTCATGTCTGTTTTTTTTAAAATGTAGCTACAACTCATCCTCTTTACTTCAGTTTCTTTCTATTTAGGAATACCTTCATATGTGTTATTTCTTTATCTTCAACCCACACTTTACCTATCCCTGCTTCTTAATGTTCAAATTCAATGCAGATTTACATTAAGGGGGTGTAAGCAATCGGTGTCTGAAGAATTGGGCAAACGGTCTCTTATAAGTAATAACAAATTTTGTGATACTAGCAAAGGTATGCGAAGCCATGACATTTGAATAAACATCTACTATACTACTGCAATTTCCCCCTAATTTTTGTGTCAAATTAAGCTTTAATGTCCATACTCCATTGTTCGACAAAAGATTCAATCAACTTTCTGTCAGGTAAGTTTCTAATAAAGAATAATGTTTTCTTGATTAACCCTTCTGTGATTACGATGCACGTACTACTTCCAAGGACTTGCTGGTATGCAAGAGATATCTCTCACTCGGAGTTTCGTGGCTTTGTAAACCATTCCAGGTAGCCTCCATGCATGGATCCAGAATGCTGATTGATGTAGGGTAGGCTAGTGGTGCGCGGAGACTACGACTTTAGTGCTGGTGCGAATGTGACACACTAATGCACTGCTACATGCAAGGTGGCCGTCGGTCGGCAACGACAATTTCTATAAGCAATGAAATTAATAACGCCACACAAATAATTGAAATAAAAAAAAACAAATAATTAATTTTTAGCAATTTGACAACGACTTACTCCGCTCGGAGGGCCTAAGCAAGCGCACGACAAATAAATCCACAAACAATTAATAGCCTAAAAGGAAATAACTACCACAACCGTAATCGTAGCACAATATAGATAAACAACCAAATGAAAATGTCAAGTCACAGAACACAATACCATAAATGCTCACAACGTAGATGGCTGAACCGAGCCACTGAAGGATTTAAGGGCCGGATGTAAAGACGGACGATCGGAGGTGGAACCGGCGGCGAGGCGACGGTGACGGTGGCTGCCCTCGGTGGAAAGTGGTGGTAACAGAGGGTAAAACCAAGGATCCGACTACGAATGAGTAGATCCGGACCGGGGGCGAGTAGATCCGCTATTTAGGAGCGGGTCCAGGCAAAAATGGAGGGTTGGTGCGGTGGAAATAACGGATCGGGGGTGGTAGCACTAGATCAAAATATATCTAGAGTTTTCGGAGCGGTGGGAAGTGGATCCACGAAGGGAAGGCGAGAGGAGTGGCTGGCTAGGGTTAGAAAACCATTGGGGTGGCCGGTTTTGGGAAGGGAAAGGGGCGGGGGGGGGGGGGGGGGGGGGGGGGGGCTGGAATGGGGCAGCAGGACGGCGGCCGGTTCTGGACACACCGGCGGCGGCGGACAGCGGGAAAAAGGCTGGGCTTCGGCCGGTTTGCTGGGCTGCAGGCCGGCGGCGGTTGGGTGGGGATTTGAGGGGATTCCGACGGTGGAGAAGGGGGAAAATGATGGAAAATGATGGAGGGGAGGGGGGGGGGGGGAGTTTGGCGGACTAGGAGTCGTCACCTCGGGTTCCACGACGTCGACACCGGGGAGGGATCGCTGGAATCCGAGAAACTCTTTCTCCAAATCCAACAATGACTGAATTCAACCCCTCTACATCCTATTTATAATAAAAGAGAGGCTAGGGCATCCCCACCAACGGCTATGATTGGCCGGTGGGTGGCCGGTGGGTTCGCCCATAAAAATACATCAAAATAAACTGAAAAAAATAAAGTAATATAGTTTTTTGACTCGCGGCGACGTCCCAGACGCAACCGCGGAGTCCGATCGGCGATCCGATCAAGTCTTCCTACGCGAATACATGTATGTGGGTCCCTACTTGCGGCGAACCCCTCCAGGTGCATCTGATGGTTCCCCATCACTGATTATATTATTAAGTTATATTATTATTTATTTTTCCTATTGAATTTGAAACCCATCAGATATCTCAGCTGCATTTAATGATGACCATAGTGTTATTATTGTAAAATTGAAAGGGTTAATGGATCCAACAACTTTTGAATTGTCTCTAAAACTATCTATATCGAATTGGAGGCAGCAACCCTTTGCCCAATTAGTGTTATAAATCAACCATCATGTTTCCTTATTTGTTTAGTTATCGAATTGGCATGCAAAAGTTGCTTGATCAGTTTTTTTGTCTATTAAACAGGAGGAACATCTTAGGGCTAAAAGTGTGGTTGAAATTTTTTAAAGATAAACAAATTCAAGGTGTGTTTGCAAGTCAAATACGTTATTGGACTGAGAATTTGACACTATTTAGGTTCACTATATGTTTATAGTTGAAAAATGTGAATCATAAAAATTGGAAAGTGAGTCTTATAATGATTTTAGTTAATTAAGCTCAATGTTTAAGATTTGCTACTCAAGAACGAACTATACTGGACTGAGATTTGGCACTTGCCGGGCTCACTAGCTGTTTATAGTTGAAGAATGTGAATCATAAGATTAGGAAAGTGGGACTTATAATGTTTTTAGTTACTTTTACTCGATGAATAATGAGGTAAGCATCACATATCTCTCCTCTTTTTTTATCTGCACTTCTCTATTATACAAATTCTTCTATATATGCTTTGATGTCAGAAATTGAGTGTCATCCAACTCCAAGGAACAACGAGGACTTTTGCAGTATTATCTATTTCATTCTTCCGGATGATGTAACTTATTGATTAGCAAAAAAACGCATAGCCTTTCGCC
This sequence comes from Platanthera guangdongensis, assembly GCA_039583875.1. Lineage (NCBI taxonomy): Eukaryota > Viridiplantae > Streptophyta > Magnoliopsida > Asparagales > Orchidaceae > Platanthera > Platanthera guangdongensis. The sequence goes on along the minus strand of CM077151.1, from coordinate 6,680,867 downwards.
CAATCCCGTCACATGCTTCGGTCATAAGTTTTGCTCGCAGGAAGCCCTTTATTGCAGACATCTCTGGATTATTGGAAGCACCTCGAATTTCTAGTATTTAGGTAACACTTTATATGCCCTATGATTTTCTTGATGATTGAAGAGAGTGTTCTACTTTCAGTGCTATTGTTATACAAATTTATACACCCCATGCATTTTTTGATGATTAAAGAGTGTTCTACTTCCAGTGCTATAAATTTCAGTGTTCTACTTTCAGTGCTATTGCTATAATTGGTGATCATAACATCTCAAATTTAACACGAATTTTTAAAACAATTGGTGTTATAAGTTCTTCAAATGTTCTGTTTTTTAAATATTGATTTGGTTTTCTGTTACCAAATGTTTCATTAAATGTTTTACTTTTTAAGAACAAAGCATTTGATGAGGATTTTATAATTTGAACAGAAAAGTGGGTGGAGTTAGGAGAGGTCGATCTCCAAGAACGAAGATTCATAACCTGTCGAATGTTGGCGTCCACGCCGAATGTTACCTCCCCCGCCGACTGTCGCCACCTCCGCTGATTGTCTGCCGGCCATAGCGATAGTAACAGATTTTGGTCTGCCGGCCATAAGTGAAAGTTTTGAGGGTTTGCACAAATTCTCCAGTCTAATAAAACACGAACTTTCATTGTCAATATCTGATGATGACATTGCTAGCACGGGAAAAACATACCTTCATTGTCGCCCCCACGACGAATGTCGCCCCCACGACGAATGTCGCCCCCACGACGAATGTCGCCCCCACGACGAATGTCGCCCCCACGACGAATGTCGCCCCCACGACGAATGTCGCCCCCACGACGAATGTCGCCCCCACGACGAATGTCGCCCCCACGACGAATGTCGCCCCCACGACGAATGTCGCCCCCACGACGAATGTCGCCCCCACGACGAATGTCGCCCCCACGACGAATGTCGCGCCCACGAAGAATGTCGCCCCCCACGACGAATGTCGCCCCCACGCCGAATGTCGCCCCCACGCCGAATGTCGCCCCCACGCCGAATGTCGCCCCCACGACGAATGTCGCCCCCACGACGAATGTCGCCCCCACGACGAATGTCGCGCCCACGACGAATGTCGCGCCCACGACGAATGTCGCGCCCACGACGAATGTCGCGCCCACGACGAATGTCGCGCCCACGAAGAATGTCGCCCCCCACGACGAATGTTGCCCCCACGCCGAATGTCGCCCTCACGCCGAATGTTGCCTGCACGGGGTCTCACGTGCACTACTGTTTGTATATATATCAATCAAATTAAGCATTATCATATGGAAATTTTGATCCCAATTGATATGAGCATGAACTAGAACAAGGGAGAGGTGCATAAGAAGAATTATACTAAAAGACAATATTGCGAAGACTACAACTTTTTTTAAAATAAAGCTTGAAGTGAAATTTTATAGAAAGCCGTATTTAAGATAATAAAGTTGGGGTCTAACATAAACAATAAACAAGAATGTAAAGATGAATATGACAACTGGGATTCTGGGAATGATAAATTAATGAAGAAAAAAATGTTGGAGGGACAATGAAGGGCATAAAATGCTGCCAGGACAACTAAATAAAATAAGTGTCCAAGAACAGACGAGGAGAAAGGCATAAAGGTATGACGGTTAAAAGTTGTTAAAACATAAGAGGGGTCTAGCAAAGTATAAGTAGACTTTATGAATGTTTGAATTGTTTCAAAAATTTATCCAACATTAGGCTATACTTGCAATTAAAGATTTACAAATAAGACCTTGGAGATCAAAATCAAGGCGAGCTTCAACAAAGGAAAAAAAAATTAGGAAATGTACAAACAAGAGTGCAAAGTAATAAAATGCAAGTGAACAAAGCCGACAAATCAGAAGCAGCGTGGGAGCATATATTACTAGATCCTATCCTCACAAATGAAGAACAAACACAAGATTCAACAACAAAAAATTCATCCCTTCGGATGTAACTATTGTGTCGGAATTTGAAGATGTTACGAATGAATTAACTGGAGCACTACCCCAAAGGGAAATCGAGTTTGAAATAGAATAGGTAATGGAAGCGTGACTAATAGCACATGTTCCTTATTGAATGGCCCCGAAGGAGTTAGCAAAGTTAAGGGTTCAACTGCAGGAGTTGTTAGAACAAGATTATATTCGACCTTCTCTCGATGAAAATGTTGCGGCTCCACCTACGTGTAGAACCTAGACGAGGAAATCTCGGAGGGACGTCTGTGGTACGCAGAGGCTCGAGCCCAAGAATAAATAATCATCAGAGATCACATAACCCTCACGGAACTTGGAAGGATCTCTCATCAGAGAGTCATAGATGTCGCTAAAATGTGGGCACTCAGGGTAGTCCTAAACAAAACGCTCAAAGACCTTAACTCATGCGCTCATCATATGTAGGGGGTTGACTAAGCGATTCGGGCGTCAGCCGACTTGTTCTTAACACCTGCTCGGTGCTAGAGAAAGTAATGTTAGTCTTGCATAAACTCCACCCACTTTGAATGGCGATGCCCTCTTATTCTGTGAGGCAAGGTATCGAAGGACCTGATGGTCATAATACAAAACGAATTTCTTATGCAGGAGGTCATGACACCAATAACGAAGTGTTTGCACAACAACATAAAACTTACGGTCACATCCTTATGCAGGAGGTCGTGACACCAATAACGAAGTGCATGCACAACAACATAAACCTTACAGTCATAACTTGAGTACTTTTGGTGGGCATCATTTGGTTTCTCACTGAATTAAGCAACCAAGATTCTTCTGACTAAGTATTCCTTCAATACCAACTCCTGAAGAATCACAAGCCATCTCAAACGCCTTAGAGAAATCTAGAAGATGCAAAATAGGGACGGATGATAATTTTATCTTTAATTTCTTTGAATACCCGAGGGCCCGCCTTTGTTCATAAAAAATCTCTGTTACGGAGGTAGCTCGTGGGGGGGGGGGATAGAACTAAAACCTCCGAAAAAACTTCTATAGAAGGTGACAAGTTCGTAGAAACTACGAGCCTCATGAATATTCGTTAGAATGGGTCACTCACGATTGGACTTGACCTTGTCAAGGTCAATTGATATGCTAGATGTAGATACTATGTACCCAAGAAAATAGACAGATAGAAATAAGAATGAGCACATCTTCAAATTGATATATATGCTCCAAAGGAGATCAAATACCAAATGAATATGGTGCAAGTGCTTGGTACGACTCTGACTGTATATCAATATGTTGTTGAAATATGCTACCAAAAACTTGTTCATATAGGGCCGCACGATCCACGCAATCACCCTTAAGAATGTGTTGTGTGCGCTCAATAATCCAAATGGCATAACTAATCACGCATACAAACTGTCTTTCGTCTTGAAAGTCGTCTTCCACTTGTCCCTCTCCCTCACCCTAATCTAATGGTACCCACTAGTAGGTTGATTTTTATAAAGATATGGGCACCAACCATCTATGTAGCACGAGCACAAAAACGGGATACGATACAAAACAGATACATGAAACGTGATTTTTTTAAAAAATAAGAATACGGGAAACATTTTTAATTATTTTAATTATTTTAATATAAATATTAATTAATATAAGAATAAGACAACTAACAAACTCTTTGTACAAATTAATTAATATAAGATAAGAGGAAGAAGAAGAGGAGGAAGAGGAAAAAAGAAGAAGAGGAAGAAGAAGAAGAGGAAGAAGAGGAAGAAGAAAAAGAAGAAGAGGAAGAAGAAAAAGAAGAAAAAGAAGAAGAGGAGGCAAAAAAAGAAGAGGAGGTGGAGGAGGAAAAAGAAGACGAGAGGAAGAGCTTACCAGCGACACGCTGACAACATCGTATCCTTGAGCAGCAACAACAACGGGAAAAAGGGTTGGGCGTGATGCGGGAATGAGTGAATGAAACCTAAACATAAACCGTGATCATAAGATTCAGCGTGAATCAGGGTTCATTTCCACGGGATACGCGATTCTGATTTCCACGGGTTCGTTTCCGCATGAATCGTGTATCCCAATTGCGGGATACGCATTTCCGATTTATTTTATTTTTTATTTAAAAAATGTTTCCTAGAGTTTCGGAAACGCGTTTCCGAGCGTTTCTGGCATTTCCCGTATTTGATACGCGTCTGAGTCGATACGCAGAGCACTTTTAAGTATTCGTGCTTCACAGCACGCCATCACATCTAGAAGGCCGTCAAAAGCAGGGGTATGAGAAAACAACATTTCACCATGATTTAATTAATAACACGACTGTCAACACACATGCGTTGACTCCCATCCTTCTTCAGAGTAAGAAGGGAGGGCACTGCGCATGGGCTCAAACTCTTACACAAAAAACTATTCTGAAGGAGGTCATCAACTTGTCGATTTAGTTCTGTGTGTTTAGTTGGGTTCATGCGATAGTGGGGTAAGTTACACAAAGATGCCCCCCAAGATGAGATCAATCCCATGCTGCATGCTTCTCAAAGGAGGGAGCTCGTCAGAGAGCTCCCCAGGAATGATATCTGAGTACTCATCCAACAAGTGACGGATGCCCGAATCAACAATCTTTCGCCCTTCATCAAAGAATACACACGTGTTAGATCGATCAAAGCACGTGACATCGTAGTCATACAATCATGGTCGCCCAAGTAATATGTGCGCAATGTACATGAGTATAACGTCGTACAAGACCTTGTCCTCAACATACGCTAAACGAATCAACACTAGGCCTCTCTGTGTAACTTGAATGGTAGATTTAACCACCCAAAGGATGCCGCAAGAATATGGGTGTGACTTAGCTGTGAGCTGCATACACTCCCCTTTCCTAACTACAATGTTCACACAACAAACCACTACATATGACTAGCTTGCAGGGGCCGCCTGTGGTGACTGGTGACAAAATAGGTGTAAGAGATAATGATGCAGCACCAATCCTCTATTGCATGAGGGGTGTGCAAAAGGCGGTGAAACACTCCCAACTATAACAATCTCTCAACATTGCTCTCCCATCCATCCTCTACGGTAGATGTAATCTCCTCAACCAGTGTATCCCAACCCTCGATGATGGGCTCACCATCTTCAATCACAAAATTCCTAGCAGGGGTGTGTTATGAATCCTCATAACGGTCGGTTCGCGGGACAACAATACCGAAGGCGGAGAAATGATGCAACATCAAGCGGGGCTGAACCAACCAGTTCAACCCCCCTTAATTAATTAAGATGGCGGTCGGTGGGGAAAAATTAACGAGTTCAGCACCTATGGGGAGGGCCGGTCGGCCCTCCTGGGCCCGAGGGGTATTAATACCTCTAGGGTGGCTTTGTGATGGATTATTGAAGATTCTCAAGGTATTTCCCTCCTCTTTCTCTCAAATCCAAGATTTCTCACCTCCTTTCCCAATCTCTCTTCACCTTCATAACATTTGGTATCAGAGGCTTCCATCCACTACCACGGTGACCCACTCACAAGAAGAATCCACTAGGTACGCAACCCTAGAGGGTAATTACACTGGACTTTCGGATACGGTAGCCGCCATTGAAGAAAAATTGAGGGCTTCAGAGAAACAGTTGGAATAACGACTGGATGCTCGTATGGAGGAGATCAAGAGCTTGTTGTCGCACAATATCAAGGGAAAAATGGCAGCCACGGAGGAAGCCATCGCCCAACAGGGACCGATCCCGCCGCCAATCGGGAACGCCGACCGGATTGACCTCTCAAGAGGCGACGACCGACCCGGCGAAGTCAGTCAGAGGTTCGCCGGGGATGGAGGGAGGACAAAAGTGCGACGACCATAATCTGGTTAGACACCTTCCCCCACGACGTAAAAACGTCGACTGGTGAATCCGCTGGCCATTTCAGCTACTATGTGGGAGACACTCGCATATGTGGGCTCCACAGGGAGCGGGAGGTCCTCCAGGGGGCTCGATGCCCTGGACAAATAGGTTTCATCCCACAGTATGGGTTCCTTCCCAGTACTAAGCCGGCATCAGACACGTAGGTGACGGATGGGCGTACAAGCCACCCCGGCAGAAGGCGGAAGCACGGATCAGAGTTTCGTATAGGGAGGATGGGGGGTAACCGAGGATGGATTGACAGCCAATCGAACTCAGACAGGAATATTGGGGGCTTGGGCAACAATATCTGAGAGGCAACATGTAGCCTAAGATGACTCACATGAATTATCCTAAGTTCAAAGGGGGAGATGCGCTGGAATGAATCCAAAAGACGGAGTTGTTTTATAGTTACCGGGGGATCCCAAAAGAACAGTGGGTGTAGCTAGCCTCATTTCATCTGGAAGATGACGCATTCCAGTGGATATAATGGTTCCTCCGCGGGCGCGAATATGCTTCTTGGGCCAAGTTTGTTGATGGATTTGAACCCCGTTTGGGCCACTAGAATATGAAGACTTTGAAGCCCTCCCCCATAAACTGAGACAGAAGGGGGCAACCTTGGAATACCACATAGAGTTTGAAAGGCTTGTAAATAGAGTCAAGTGGGAGGAGAAAACACTCCGGAGCTGCTTTGTCTTGGGATTGAAGGAGGACATCAGGGACGAAGTGCATGCGTATATGCCGCGCAGCTTGGCCCACACCATCATCCTGAGCCGGATTCAAGAGGACTGATTCACCCAACAAAGGTCAATACTGGGGAATATGAGGAATACTACAAACTCTTTAACTATCAGGAAGGAACAAGTGGTGACCGGAAAGGCAACTGTAAAAAAATTGACATGGTCAGATCTACAGACAAGGAGAAGGGATTATGTTTCAACTGTGACGACAAGTTCACTCCCAACCACAAATGTCAGATGATCCAGGTGTACATGCTGAGAGAAGAAGAGGACGAGGTGCTAGAGAAAGAAGGTGGAGAACAGGGGAACAACTTGTACATAATTGAGATCGGGGTATCTACCCAAGCAATGGAGGGCAGATCTACACCGCTCACTATGCATATCGTAGGACGGATCTGCCAACAGAAGGTGACAATCTAGGTCGATAGTGGAAGCACTCACAACTTCATCAACCCACCGTGGCACAAAAGTTGGGGAAAGAAATCACTAAGGTTGTCGCTTACCAAGTCATAGTGGCCGACGAAAATAAGTTGCATTGTGAAGGGGTGCTGAAGGGAGTGGGGTTCAGTGTGCAAGGATATACACACATGATGGATGTTTACTTGTTGCCCATCCGAGTCAGTGGTTACGATAGGTAGGGAAGGTAACCCTGGATTGAGACCACATGACCATGAGATTTTTTCAGGAAGGGAATACTGCTTAAACGGGATCAGAACCTCTCCGATGAAGGAGATCTCTCTTCGGTTCTTAGAAAGACAGCGGGAACAAGAGGATAATATGGTTGTGATTATGGAGCTCGTGTCGCAGGAAACACCCCTGAAAGAAGTCCCAGAGCAGCTATGTTGTTGAAGGTGCGCCTCAGACGTGCATAAGGCTCCAGGCACATCAGGCTTAAAGGTTTGCGCCTTCCGGCGCCTTTTTTGCGTCTTTGGATATTAAAGGCGCGTATGAGTGTGATTTTTGTTGTATTTGTTTTCAAAATAATGAAAAAAATAATGCAAGAACTCAATATTTTTTTATATGATTTAGTGTTTTTGAAACATAATTGATCGTTGAGACTTAGATATGATCCAAGCAACCAAATTGATTTTATTTTTTAAGATATATAAATGATATAAAAGAATGATTAATGAGTAGAATATATGAAGAATCTGTTCAAGAAGATGAACTGATATTTGATGTTGATTATTTAAAATGAATATAGTTGCGTCTTGTCTTTTTCGGACGGGCGCCTGCGCCTAGGCTTCAAGACCCCTTTGCGCCTTGCGCCTAGGCTTCAAGACCCCTTTGCGCCTTGCGCCTAGGCTTCAAGACCCCTTTGCGCCTTGCGCCTTTAATAACTAAGCAGAGCAGATGAAACCACTGCTCCAGCATCCATAGGTAATCAAGGAACCCCGAATGTTACCCCCTCAGCAATTTCGAGATAACCAGATCAGCCTGAAGGAAGGGAGGGAGCCTCAAGGAACTCCTGGACGAACTACACGGGGTATGCTTTGTTCACTAAGCTAGATTTGTGTTCGGGGTATCACCATATTAGGATGAAGGTTGATGATATCTTCAAAACCGCTTTCCGAACACATGATGACCACTATGAGTTTGTTGTGATGGCGTTCGAACTCTCCAACGCGCCCTCTACATTTCAGGAAGTGATCAACAAGATTTTCGGCCCTCCTTTGCAGGTATGTATTAATATTTTTGATGACATTCTTATGTAGAATGTTAGCTGAGAAGAGCATCTCCAACAAGTGGAATAAGTGTTTGTGATACTCCGACAACACCAACTTTATGTCATTTCAGAAATATAATCGATCGTTGAGACTTAGATATGATCCAAGCGATCATATTGATTTTATTTTTTAAGATATATAAATGATATAAATGAATGATTAATGAGTAGATATATGAAGAATCTGTTCAAGAAGATGAACTGATGTTTGATGTTGCTTATTTAAAATGAATATGGTTGTGTCTTGTCTTCTTCGGGCGAGCGCCTGCGCCTTGAGCCTTGCACCTACGCTCCAAGACCCCTTTGCGCCTTGCTCCTAAACTCCAAGACACCTTTGCGCCTTTAATAACCAAGCAGAGCAGATGAAACTACTGCTCCAGCATCCATAGGTATTCCAAGAACCCCGAATGTTACCCCCTCGGCAATTTCGAGATCACCAGATCAGCCTGAAGGAAGGGAGGGAGCCTCAAGGAACTCCTGGGCGAACTACACGAAGCATGCTTTGTTCACTAAGCTAGATTTGTGTTCGGGGTATCACCATATTATGATGAAGGTTGATGATATCTTCAAAACCGCCTTCCGAACACATGATGGTCACTATGAGTTTGTTGTGATGGCGTTCCAACTCTCCAACGCGCCCTCTATATTTCAGGAAGTGATCAGCGAGATTTTTCGGCCCTCCTCTGCAGGTATGTATTAATATTTTTGATGACATACTTATGTAGAATGTCAGCTGAGAAAAACATCTCCAACAAGTGGAACAAGTGTTCGTGATACTCCGAAAACACCAACTTTATGCCAAGTGCTCCAAATGCTCTTTTGGTCAGGACGAGGCGGAATATCTGGGTCACATTTTATCTGCACAAGGAGTCAAAGCCGACCCCAAGAAGTTTGAGAGCATGCAAATGTAGCCTAGGTCGCACACTGTCTGTGATCTTCGAGGTTTCCTCGGGTTGACAACCTACTACAGGCGGTTTGCGAACGATTATGGGAAGATAGCCCGATCGTGGACCCAACAGTTACATAAGGATGTCTTCTATTGACAGGGGAAAGCGGAAGCTGCATTCCAAGCTCTCAAGACAGCCATGATGACAACACTAGTGGTGGTCCTTCCCGATTTCACCAAGGAATTTATTCTGGAGATCGATACTTCTGGCGTAATGATCGAGGCTGTTCTCATGCAAGAAGGTTGATCGATAACTTTTTTCATCAAGGTGCTAACACCATAGACGCTGAGCTTGTCTAACTACGAGAAGGAAATGCTAGTCATCATACATGTTGTGACTTTTTGGTGACCTTATCAATTGGGAAGACACTTTAAGGTCCAGACTGATCGTCAGAGTTTGAAACATTTTTTGGAGCAACAAGTGACATTTCCTCTACAACAAATATGGCTGGCGAGGTTGTTGGACATGACTACGAAATAGTCTATAAGAAGAGGAAGGAGAAGGTTGCGGCGGACACACTATCCCGCCTACCAGAGGGGACACTCCAACACATCTCAGGTCTGCTGATTTACTGATTGGCGGACCGGATGACATACATAAGGAGATTCTGCAGGATCCTGAGCTTCATCCTATAGTAGAGTCACTTTGAAAAGGACATGCCACTTCTCCTGGATTTCGGCTACATAACAGACACTTATACTTTCACGACCAGGTGGTCATATGCTACACGTCGGCGTGGAAGGACACTATGTTACATGAGTTCAACTCTTCATCAGTGGGGGGGGGGGGGGATGCGGGAGTTCTACGTACCCTACAACGAGTTAAAGCTAATGTGTTCTGGAAGGGCCAACGAAGGGATGTTCAGTGGTTTGTGCAACAATGCGAGATTTGTCAACGACAGAAATACAAAACCACATCTCTGGCGGGCCTACTCACTTCCCTGGAGATACCGCGACAGATTTGGGACGCGGTCTCTTTGTACTTCATCGACGGGCTATCGAAAAACCAAGGAAAGACAATCATCTTGGTAGTGGTGGATAAATTATCCAAGTATGGGAACGTCCTAACCCAGAACCATCCCTACACAGGTGAATCCGTATCAGACTTATTCGTGTGGGGGATAGTCAAACTTCATGGAGTACCACGTGCCATCATCTCTGATCGTGATCCAGTCTTTGTGAGCAACTTCTGGAAGGAACTCTTCAAGCAACAAAGAACTCGCCTATGTATGAGTACCTCCAACCATTCACAAACAAAGATACACAATCAGAGAGTTGAGACAACCTTATGGTGTTTCGTGATGGACGAGCTCTGCACATGGACACGATCGTTGCATTGGGCAGAGTACTGCTGTAATACCTCCTACCACACGACCAATAAGTTTACTTCTTTTGAAATTGTCTATGGGGCTCCACTACGAGCTTGGGTACATATGAACCAGAAGGAACGGCGCTACCTGTTGTTGATCATGAGTTACGCGACCGAGACCGTACCCTTGCCATGTTACGAGTAAACTTTCTAGCCGCTCAAAACCGAATGAAGGTGCAGGCGGATAAATACCAGACCGAACGTAAATTTGCAGTCGGTGATGTAGTTTTCTTGAAGCTCCAGACCTACAGACAAGCCTCGGAGTCCCGAAGGCCTAACTAGAAGTTGGCCCACCACTATTATGGCCCCTTCCGGATCCTTCAGAGGGACGGACCAATTGCTTACACCTTCGACCTTCCGACAGGCTCGCGTATTCATCCCACATTCCACGTCTCCTTGATAAATAAGAAAATCAAGGAAACAACACAAGTGTGCTCAACCCTTCCCAGAAGCAACCAACAGCGGGGAATTGAGACCACTTCCCACGGAGGTGCTGCTTACCAAGTGGAAAAAACGCGGAATGAAATACTGCCAGGAGATCTCTGTCAAATGGAAGAACTTATCTCCAACACACAACACTTAGGTCGATCTGCTTGAGTTCCAGAAACTTTATCCAGATTTCCATCTTAAGGACAAGTTGGTTGTTGAAGAGGGAGGGAATGTTATGAATCCACATAATAGCCGGTTCGCCGGACAATAGTACTGAAGATGGAGGAAGGATGCAACATCAAGCGGGGCTGAACCAATCGGTTCAGCCCCCCTTAATTAATTCAGATGGTGGCTAGTGGGGCTGAACCGACGGGTTCAGCCCCAATGGGAAGGTCCGGTCGGCCCTCCTGGGCCTCCTGAGGGATATTAATACCTTTAGGGTGGCTTTGTGGTAGATTATTGAAGATTCTCACGGTACTTCCCTCCTCTTCCTCTCAAACCCTAAATTTCTCCTCTTCTCTCCAGTCTCTCTTCGCCTTCATAACAAGGTTTGAGGCACAATGACAGTGGTCGTGGTCGGGGCGGGTCTCCTGAATGTAGAAGTATCAGGTCGATGGGTGACCAATCTCGGGCTTGCAGTGTGCAGGTACTACTCATACTAAAGTGCTAGCAGAAAAATCTGCTCGATGGTCTTTATTCTGTGAGAAATCAGTTCCCTCCGAATTCCAGACAGGAGTCCGGCCCGAAAGCGGGATGCAGTCGCGATGGATTCCTCTAGAATGCCTCTCCTCATCACTAATTCATCAAAATGCAACATATACTAGGCAAAGGAAATGGTCCACATACGAAGAGGGTAAAGTTGGTCTAACAACTGATCACAGTATGAAGCAGGAAGGTATTTGTCCTTCAGCCGCTATTCAATCTCAGCCCATCTAAACAAGTGTCTCACCACTCATCTCGCACCACTCAAAGTAGTGGTCCATGTCCAAAAGTCAATCACTAAATGCCTTCGAGCTCAAGTGATCGTTAAAGGATGGCGCGTCAATCCGTATGCCGGGTAATGTCATCCTTGGCTAGAGTTGGTTTGCGATGTGTCTCCGGGTATTCATCATAATGGTCATCATGGTCGTAATCTTGTCGTGTTGGTGGAGTACGACCTCTACGACTTGATGAAGGGGGTGGATAAGGTTCATTGAGAGGGCGGTGTTGTCTCAAAGGGGCTTGGACATGTCGATACTCATAGGCCTGCTCGGAATTCCCTATTGCAGGAAAAATGTGATCTCGACAACGCAAGTCTTTAACACGTTCCTCAGGGGGTGGTGGATCATCCCGGGGATCGCCCAAAAGATCATGATAACATGGAGTGTGAACTCTAGGGATGCCTAACTATCGACTATAGTGCTAACCATAGCATTCTCATCCCTAATGATGTAAAAATAGAATCATGTCTACTGGAATTGATCAAGTACAAGTCTTTGGAACTCAGTGGGCGTCAAGTCTGAATTTGAACTAGTAGACCGATCGTCGGTATGGTTTTGGCGAGACATGGATGAATAAAATAACCTACCACAATGTAGCCCAACCTATGACTCTGATACCAATTTGATGTAGGGATATGTTTAAAATGACGAATGCCATAAGATGCAATCCTAAGTGGAATGACGTGCACTTACTGATGAATCCTGATGTGCGTGCAAATACAATTACCAGTCTGGTTAACTTAACGAGTAAATAATTAATAAATAGTGAAATTGACAAACAAACACTGACTCACAAACAATCGAGACGCAAGTAATGTAAGTGTGCAATGAATGCGTCCTGCAAGTCAAACAATGTCATAAAAAAACAACATATGATATCACGTATTCACATCCATCAAATATAGTCTAAGTAAACAAAGTAAAGAAGCACAAACACAAACTATGACATACGTATGCAGGTGGCGGCGAAAAGTGGCAATGATGAAGATCCAAGAACTGTTGGCTCCACTGGGAAGAGAAATGCTGGGTAGTGGGCCAAGAGGGGGTTGGGCAGGAAGTGTGGTTGTTGGGTAGTAGGAGGGGAACTCGGGTGGGAATGCTGGCTGAGGGAGATGTCAGATTGGACTTGTTTGGGAATGAAGGGCTTTTAGGCTGTGCCTGGGGGAGGAAGTTGAGAGGGGAAGATGGGATCGGGGTCAAAATAGGGAAAGGAATCATGGATGATGGTGAGAGAAGAAATCACAACATGCGAGTGAAACTGGGATCAGGAACGACACATGTCGTGGGGATCGGGATCGTCGGCGGGAGTTGGGATCATAGACGATTGGCAAGAACGCGATGATGTAGACTCTGGCGAGAAAGGATCAATGTCGCAAACAGGTCTCGCGGATGGTGGAAGTAGGCGAGGTTTGCGGTTTGCATAGGCGTCAAATGAGCAGATAACAGAAGTCGCAGAAGGAAACTAGGGCAGAGGAAGGAGAAGTCCATGGAGTCGCACCAAGGGGTCTCTCGATGTCGCACCGGGAGAGGAGACCGATGGTTCCTGAAGTGGAATCTATTTGTCTGTCTGGATATATAAACTATATAACTTAAAAGAGGGCACCATATTATATGGCTCAAACTATCTGAATCGATCAGGTGTCTAATACAACCTAGGAAGCCCCGGTACGGGTACGGGTACTAAGTACGATACATATCCGTTACGACGACACGACAAAATTTAAAAACAAGGATACGAGTATGGCGAGATACGTTGTATTAAATATAATAAATCTGTATATATATTTCTCACAAATATAACCAAAAGTTCTCAAAATAATTATAGATCAAGCATAATTGCACAAATCATCAATTTCGAAACTTTATACAAAAAAAATAACATGAATATGAAGAATTAACATCACATATATATAGTAAAAAAACAAAATAAAAAAATTTAAATCAAATTCTTTATAGTTCCAACAAAAAATGATACTTAACTCTTAAGCGCATTTTGTTATAGACAAACACTGTTAGTTGCATTTATGCTTTATAAATTATTTTTTTTTTCTAAAAGACACATAGAAGTCTTTTGTTTACTTTAGAAAAACATATTCTATCACAATATGCAGAACGATCTGACAAATCCAACTGTATCTACAGACTAGAGTAACAGGTGTATTCGCCGATTATTGGGTGCGTACTGATACCAGATACTTATGCGGTATGGGTACGTGAGCCTCAATGAAGTATCAGTGCTTCATAGAATACAACTCAAAATAAAAAATAATACATGAAAATGAATCTGATCGACCATCCGAACGCATTCGCGGACTCGGATCATCCGAACGGGTAGATGATCACCACCTCCTGCAGGAATACACGTATGTGGGTTGGCGATCTTCATCAGGGGGGTGGCATGCTGATTTCTGAACTATAGGTGATCACGGTTGAAGACCTGAGAGCATCAACTGACTGGTTCTTGCCGCGCAACAAGGCTTCAATTTCGGTACCAGGTGACCAAAATGACGAATTCTCTCTTTAACTTTCGAACCTCTAAGTGAAGCCTGCTAGTCCTATTTATAGAATTCAGAATTGTCATGGACGGTCATGATCTTCCGATCATGACGGCTTTATAAATATACTTAAAATAAAATACAAAAAATATAAAAAATAATCAAAATTCTTGGGTCGTGGATTCACACAAAATGAATGGCTCCAATCATCATGTAGACCCTTATGCGACACGATCCATGATGAATGAAAATGAGGACTCATAAAACCACTACAAATAGTGAGAAAAAAGTTAACCATGATGAGCAATATTTGTATGCAAAAAAGTAGCAAACTTATGTCTACTTCTCCATACCAAGAAAAATGAACAAATTGAATATAAAAAAGAATTGGTAGGGAAAGGAAATCAAAGAATCTTGAAAAATGATTAAGTGGGCCAATCAGACAATAAAAAACATTAATAAACCTATTGAATGATATATGTAAAGGCCCATTAGTAATGACTCATTTAGCCTCTTAACGAGGATGTTTGCCCCACATCTTGTAATAAGGATTTCTCTCTCTCTCTCTCTCTCTATATATATATATATATATTTGTACATGCTATCAGAGCCAAAAATCCGGCATGTTTTTTTTTCTAACCGCCCACCACCTTACCGGTCTGCCCGGCGGTCTCTACCTTAACCGCACCGTGCTGCGGTCTCTTCTTTCCTACCTGCTTCTTTCCCTCTCCGTGGATCCACTTCCCCCTCTTCCCTCCCTCTCTCCCTTCTTTTATACCCTCTCAAGTAGGGTCCGTGGAACGCCTTGCCACGCGGCCTTCTCCCCTTACCGCGCGATCTGGTCGCAGGTTACTTCTCAAAATCTGCTTCGTGGAACACCTTGCCGTGCGGTCCTCTCTCCTTGCCGCGCGATCTGATCATGGATTGTTCGCTTGCTGCTGGTGTGTTGCCACCGTGACCGTTGCGGGCTCCGTTTCTGCTGCGACCTTCTCTATCCGCTGAGGGCTCCGTTTCTGGTCGTGACCTTTCTTACCGTTGGTGTGTTGCCATCGTGATCGTTGCGAGCTCCGTTTCTAGTCGTGGTCAGTCTTGCCGATCTCTTCTAGTCGCGGCGAACTTCTTGTCGCTGGCCCTCTCTGGCGTGGACTCCTTCCCTAGTTGCTGCTTCTCTCTTGTCGCTGGCCTCCTGCCCCAGCTCTGTGCCTAGCCGTCTCAGGCTAGCCGACTCTGGTAGCCGCGGGTTAGGCTTAGCCGCAACCTGTTCCGTCTCCTGGTTCCTGCAGCTGCCCTTTGGTCTGTCGCTACTGCTCGCTCCTCGGTTCGCCGAGGCTGTTCGGCTGTTCTCCCAGGCTGGCCCTTGTCACGACCATCCATGCTCCATATAGTGTTCATGCCGACATTGCTGATTTGCGCACAGAACTACAGCTACTACGAGAATTAACGTGTGGTTCATCTGGATCTGCTGTGTCTATTTCTGATGGGGGTATTTCCTGCCTTACCCACGGTTCTTCTTGGATTATGCACTCCGGGGACACACATCATATTACCCCAACAAAACCATCCCGATACTAGAATTCAGCGCATCTTAAGTTCATTACTGTCGCGAATGGTCACCCTACTCCAGTCGCTGGATCCGCTGACGTAACCCTTACCTCGGCTCTCACTCTTCACTCGGTTCTTCATGTTCCTGGCTCGCCCTTCAATCTCCTCTCAATTACCCATCTTATACAAGATTTTGATTGTTATGTGACTTTCTCCTCCAGCTCTTGTGTTGTGCAGGATCGCAAGACGCAGTCTATCACTGGAAAAGGGCATCTGTCGAATGGTCTCTACATCCTTGACCTCTCTCCTCTAATGGTTTTGTCATCTGTTAGCTCTTCTTGGTGGCATCGCCGTCTGGGACACCCTCCTCTAAACATACTCCGCAAAGATCTTCCCGATGTCTCCATCCGAAAATTCACTTGCGAGTCTTGTATCTATAGAAAACATCATCGATCTACGTCTCGTCTCATCCCACTCGGAGTGTTGCTCCCTTTGATCCTGTTCACTCTGATATCTGGGGACCATACAAAATCACCAGTGTTTTTTGTCTATCGTTACTTTGCTACCTTTGTAGATGATTACTCTCGAGTGACATGTTTGTATCTCCTTCATGATCGCTCTGAACTGTCGGGTGTTTTCCGTGTCTTTATCGCTAAAAATCGCAACCACTTCTTCACTACAATGAAAACTCTTCGTTCTGACAATGCCCGTGAATACACTAGTCATGCGTTTACCAACCTATGTGCTGAGTTTGGAATCATCCACCAAACATCATGTGCATATACCCCCCCAACAAAATGGCGTTGCTGAACGCAAGAATCGTCACCTCCTTGTGGTTACCCGCTCTCTTATGTTTCAAATGAATGTTCTCAGGCAATACTGGAATTTCGTGGTCTCTACTGCATGTTCTCTTATTAACAACATGTCTTCCTCTGTTCTCAACTTTGCGGTACCCTTCAACCTTCTCTTTTCATTCACACATCCCTTTTCAGTCACCCCTCGCGTGTTTGGCTGCGTGCTATGTTCGTAATCTTGGTCTGTCCACAAACAAGCTCGCTCCTCGTGCCACGAAATATATGCTTGTTGCTTATTCTCGTACTCAAAAAGGTTATGTCTGCTTCTCTCCTAAAGATCACAAGGGTGTTAATTCTGCTGATGTCACCTTTCTCGAAGATCAGACATATCATTCTCAACAAACCAATTCTCTCCTTCCACCACTCCTTTCGCGGTCTGATGTCCCTGTTACTTCTAACCTTCTGCCTCTACTTCCTACACCACTCCCACCAAACCCACCTCCACTTACTACGCATCTTCCTCACAAATCACCTATCACTCGTGTGTATATTCGTCGCCCTCCTTCATCCATGGGCATACAAAAGATGCCCTCCTCTGATGATATTTTGCAGTCTGCAAATCCGGCAAGTTCGTCTACTGCACACCCAATGGTGAATTATGTCTCCTTCCACCGCCTCTCTCCAGAACTTCGTCAGTTCGCTCTTTATTTATCCTCGATTACCATCCCTACTTCTGTGCAGGAGGCTCTCCAACATCCAGGATGACGAGCGACTATGAACGAGGAAATGTCTGCTCTTTAGGCAAACCACACTTGGAATCTTATCCCTCTTTCCTATGGATTAAACTTACGTGGGTTGTAAGTGGGTGTTTTCCCTCAAGCATGGCCCAGATGGGACGGTTCAACGTTTGAAAGCTCGTTTGGTGGCTCGTGGTTTTACTCAATAACATGGTCTAGACTATGATGAGACCTTTTCTCCAGTTGCCAAATTGAATATTGTTCGTGTGTTGACCTCCCTCGCTGTTCATCGGCACTGACAGTTGCATCAATTGGATGTCAAAAATGCTTTTCTTAATGGTGATCTGCAGGAAACTGTCTTATATGCAACAACCTCAAGGGTTTGAGACCACAACGGAGTCTCTTGTCTGTTGTCTGAAGAAGTCACTTTATGGTCTCAAACAGTCGCCTCGGGCATGGTTTGACAAATTCAGTCAGACTGTTAGTGCGGTTGGGTTTACTCCCAGGAAGCAACGGTACGGGTACGGGTACCAGTTACGATACGTACCCGGTACGACGGTACAACAATTTTAAAAACAAGGATACATGTACGTCATGATACGTTATAACAAATATAATATATATTTATATATTACAAGTGCAATAAATAGTTCTCAAAACATCGAAACATTAAACATAAATCATAACTTGAAGTACAAGTTCACAAATCAATGCAACATAACATGAAGTTTTCAAACATTAAGCATTCGTAAATATTACAAAATTTAACATCTTATATTTTAACAAAAAGAAATAAAATTAAACATAAGTTACTTATCAGTTTTTTTTCTTCTTCATTGTAGGAGATCAACATCTTCAATCTCTGGTTAGTCTAAAGACAAGTTAGCCGTTTTGTTAATAACTTGTGTTGAATCAACACGTTCAATATACGTACTTGTAACACAAAGGTACCAATACCAGAAACATACTCAGTACAGATACACAACTTAATTGGACGTACAAACGCTTCGTAGCATAGAACCAATATTTGTTTACTCTAGAAAAACAGACTCCTACCACAGTATGCAGAATGATGTGCTAAGTCCAAGTGTGTCCACATAGGTGTATCCATTGAGTATCAGGTATGTACCGGTACCGGAGACGTACGTTGCTTTCAGGGAAGTATTCGTGCTTCATAGGTTTACTCGGAGTTCAGCCGACTTCTCATTATTCACTCGGCATCGTCCAACAGACACATTGGTTCTCTTGGTGTATGTTGATGATATTCTGATTACGGGAGATGATCTTACAGGAATACATATGATCAAACAACATCTGACAACTGTATTTCAAACAAAGGACCTGGGAAACCTTCGTTACTTTCTTGGTCTCGAGGTGGCTCGGCGACCTGATGGACTAGTATTATCTCAAAGGAAGTACTGTCTTGACTTGCTGAATGATGCGGGCTACTCTGGATGCAAACCTGCTGACACTCCCATGGATAGTAATCACAAGCTCTGCGCTTATGCCTCAGACTTTGATCTACTCCTTCCAAACTCTGAATATTATCGTTGTCTTGTGCGAAAACTGATATATCTCACTATTACGAGACCCGATATATCATTTGTTGTTGGGGTTGTCAGTCGATTCATGCATGAGCCATATATCTCTCATCTTCACGCAGTTGAGCGCATTCATCGATACTTGAAGACTGCTCCTGGTCAGGGACTTGTATACAAACTTTCTTCGTCTCCTTTATCTCGAAGTGCTTATTGTGACGCTGATTATGCAGGTTTATTGGATAATCGATGTTCCACAAGTGGATACTCCACTTATTTTGGAGGACATCTTATTACTTGGCGTAGCAAGAAACGGTCTGTTGTTGCCCGTTCATCCGCTGAGGCCGAGTATCGTCAATGACAGTTGTTGTGTCTGAGCTCACTTGGCTTGAGGGTCTCCTTGATGATTTAGGAGTCAAGCTTTCCGCACCGTCCACTCTATTTTGCGTCATTCAGGTTGCCATACACATTGCCAAAAATCTTGTTTTCCATGAACGAACGAAGCATATTGAAGTTGATTGTCATTTCATTCGAGAAAAAGGTTAAATTAAAGAAGGTAGAGTTAATGCATGTTCCAGCTACCGAGCAAGTTGCTGACATCCTCATCAAGACCTTACCCCGACCTCTGTACTATCAGTTCTTGTCCAAGCTTTGTGCCTACAATTTGTACGCTCCAGCTTGTGGGGGAGTGTTGAATGATATATGTAAATGTCCATTAGTAAACGCCCATTAGCCTCTTAACCAGGATGTTTGTCCCACATCTTGTAATAGGGATCTCTCTCGCTCTCTATATATATATTTGTACTCACACTTGTAAATTGTTATTTAAGAAGTATATACAAGGTTTTCAGTCAATTTTTTTACAAAACCATTAAAAATATGAAACAAAAATAGAGATCACCGAAATAAATAAAGCATAAATGAGGAAACAACAAAAAGAGATTAGAAAGTGCCGCAATTATGCAGATCAAGTCAAGCAATGTAAGGTAATTAACCAAAGCAATTAGTTAATGTAATAAAGAAATCTGCAAATGATGAAGAAACTTAAGAGTTTCAAATAAACCTCTATATCTCTTCGAGCATTGAAAATCTGTCTCTGTGCACACGGGTGATCAATCTCAAGAAGCGACGGCATGCGCCCTGATAGATCACCCAAGGATGATAAAAGTGCTACCTTTTTGGTCTTGCTCAAAGAACTTACAGAGGCCTGCCTCATTATTTCCTGTGATTTAAACTATTTTTTATTGTATAATCGATATAAGGAAAACATTGAAAAAGAAATGACTGATAAAATAATAACATACCTTGACTTGCTTTAAAATTTCATCCAGGGCTAAAAGAGATGCAAGACGTGCATCTTCAGCTGCCGTTGAAGGATTACTGATAGGCGAACCACCTTCTTCTTTTGATAATAAGGCCATGTCACTCCTCAGCTGTTGTAAAATCTGAAACAAATTTGATCGTATTAATCCTCCCTAAATTCTTAAGTGCAAGTGACAAGACCTGTTATAAATTTGAAAGTTTGAAGCCATGACACTACACGATTAAGAGGCATGCAGATCAACATTACAAAATCTAGCAAGAAAAATTCATATATAAAAAGAATTCACAGATGAACATTAGCCTAATGTTTAGATTACAAAAATAATTTTTAAAAAATGATATCAAAATGTTCAATAGAATTCAGCATTTCACTCATGCCAGATTAATTTTCCACCAAGATGAACAAGACGGTTAGGAGAACAATTTCCTAAAGCATTAAAAGGCTAAAGAGTAAACAGTATGCATAATGCAGACGTGAAAATAATTTTCCAACATTCAGAGGAAATTTTCCCTTATGATATCATATAAACCCACAGGTTAAGTTTTAAGAACAATTATGCAGAAAGGATGAACTCAAGAAGGTCGGAAGTGTGGCATCATATATTTTCATTTTACGATCAATCACAAATTTTCACTTCAGGAATCAATCATAGACTACTCAATGCGCATTCCAAGTATTTCAGAGTAAAATATCGGTCACAAGCATTCCAACTACCTTTCTTCTTTTGTGGTCAACAGATTCCAAAGCCGAGCGCAACTTATTCACATGAGCTTGGTCTTCAGCTTCCTCCATTGCCAAGGTACCTGCTATATCCTTAAAAAATATGAAAATTTCAGTTTGAATTATCCTTCAAATATAACTGCCAGGATAATGATATGACACAGGTGACAATCAGAACTTACAAACTGATGTTGACAATAGATTAACAAGCCTTATGAGAGAATTTGACACATCAAATTCAATTATCTAGAGGAATGCCTTCACCAAAAACATTTGCATTATTCCTTTCAAAAGGTGATTAGTAACATTTTGCTAGTTACTTCATTGCAAATTTTTTATTTACAAGATCTTATCCTTACCAACATATTTAGTTAAATAATATTGCTCACCAACTAAAATACAGAAAACTAAATTTGCCATAAATGCACAGCATCTTACAAGTTACAACTAATCAAATATAAAAAAACACTTCCAAACAAGCATAATTATTCTTAACATGTACACAATGTGCAGTGGACAGGGTAAAGTCCTCAGGGAACTAAGGGTAGATGCAAACACAATTTCCAACGGAGTTAAGCTTGCTCGATCCCGCGCCCTTCCGCTCATCCGCTAGCGCTCGGACTCCTTCCACTCGTTCAGTGCTCTATCCGCTTGTTCAAATCCGCAAGTGCTCGCGACTCTTCCAACACTCGTCCGACGCTCGCCTCCTCAGTCGAAGTCCTCCATCCGTGTCTATCACTCGTCCAACGCTCGCCCAGACACAACCCTCCGTCCAGCAACCAAAAAGGAGGGCCTTCTCCTTCCAACTAGAGTCCTTCCCCTAAAGCCGTGGCAGAGGGGGGGGGGGGGCTTCTCTTCGGTTTGTTGCCGCTCTTTGCTTGGCACCAGATATGCTGATGTAGTTTGAAGGCATTTTAGGTGTCGGTCTCTATTGGAAGATCCTACATGGACTTGGTTTGACTCCTATGAGCAAACCCTAGTTTATTTCTCAATGGTATGGTGTTCCTCCCCTTGACTCCTTGATTCTATTATTGGATTATCATGTCGGGGAATGGTGAATCTCCCATGAACTCTTCCGTTGCCGGCGTGTCCTTTGCTACCTTGGTGTCCGGTGGATCTATTTGGTCAAGTCATGACCATAATACTCCTCAAATCAAGACTATACGTCAAGATTGCTTCAATTTTCTCTCGTGGTCTCGGGTTGTCAATCTTTCCTTGAAGAGTAGACGTCTGTTCGATTATGTTATGGGTACTACGAATACACCTGCCCAGGATTCTCCTGAGTGATTGCAGTGGGAGTCTGAGAACTCACTTGTCATATCTTGGCTGACCAACTCCATGGTGGACTCTATTGCCCATAATTACTTGTTCTTAGACACTGCTGTAGAGATTTGGAAGAGGGCTGAGGGCCGAGGCCACATACTCAAGCATGGGGAATGCAACCCAAAACTTTCAACTGATGTGGAAAATATTTCTCCTCCTTTAGGCTAGTCGTCCTCTTTTAGTCCACTACTCACCGAAAGGAGGTCAAGGTTTGGACCGTTCTACTCAGTCGCGATCTGCTCATCTTTCTGTTGCCTCGACAGAGCTCTTGCCTTCCTCTGACACACTAGTTCCCTTGACTCCATCTGTCGATGAGATAAATGTGTTCCGCCGATTGACATAGGAACATTCTACTGAGACACCTTTTCTTCGTCCTCATATGCTCAGCAGGGACCCTCAAGTGCTCATGTTGCGTCTTCTCGTCCGTTGACTCACTGGATTATTGATTCTGGAGCAACAAATCATATGATAGGCTCTGCCACATGTTCAAGGTGACCATTGCAGAAGGATCTTTCTCGTCGATTGCTCGGAAAGGATCCATCTTATGCTCCTCTCACACCCTTTTTTGTTCTTCATGTACCGAAGTTTACAAGTAATATCTCTTTATTATTCATCCGACCAATTCTATGAACTGTTCTATAATCTTCTTTCATTCGTCTTGTGGCGTTCAAGACCTGAAGGCAGGAGCGATCATTGGATCAGTTAGTCTGTTGGATGGGCTCTACATGTTTGACTCCTCCCACCCTGCTTCTCCACCTATGACTCTTCATGCTGATTAGACGGCCACTTTGGATTCCTGACATTGATGCATTGGATATCCCTCTATCTTGTCCTTGACACATTTATTTTCTACTGTTCTACCTGTATTAGTTGATAATTTTCATTGTGATGCTTGTGAATTTAGTAAACACCATCGTGCCTCCTTTATTCATGTTTTCTCTCCTAGTTTTGCATTGTTTAATATTACACATAGTGATGTTTGAGGGTCTTGCCCCGTTGCTTCTATTTTTGGGTATTCTGGTTTGTCACATTCATTGAATGTTTTTCCCGAACAACATGGATATACTTAATGAAAGCAAAAAATGATGTTTTTTTACTTATTTCAATAGTTTCGTAACATGATTTCTACGCAATTTTTCAAAATTCTTCGTATAGATAATGGTCATGAGTACATTGACTTCCACTTCAAACACAATCTAATATAACATTATCCACCAGACATCTTGTGTTTACTCAATGACCAAAAATGGGGTGGCCGAATGCAAGAATCATCACCGTTTAGAAGTTGCTCGATGTCTTCTTCTCAAAATGCACCTTACCAAGTACTAATGGGGGGATGAAGTCCTCACTGCAACATACCTTATTAACTATATGCCCTCTCATGTTCTAGGGTATAACACTCCCCTTAACACCCATCAGGTTCTTCCGACAAATCTGCAACATCGTGTGTTTGGATGTGTGTGATTTGCCCATATCCATCAAAAAACTAAACTTGATGCTCGTGCACACAAGTGTGTCTTCATAGGATATTCCACAACTCAAAAGGATTATAAATGTTTTGACCTAATCCACAAGAAATTTTTTGTATCCATGGATGTCACCTTTCGTGAATCTGAGAGTTATTATGAGCCCTCACTTCAAGAGGGGATCTCTCATATGTTGGAAGTGAGTCCCTTAACACTCGATGATTATCTTTCTACTACTCTGTTACTCATTCCTCCATTGTACCAGTCCCCTCGATTCTGTTTCATGTGATGTACTAGTTTACACAAATTTTGATTAAAAATGATTTATTATGTGAGAGGTAATGCGATTCAAAAGTACTTGTTCATAATACCTAATTATAACAGTTGGAATTATCGAGTCAATGTCGGTTTTGTATTGTCTTCATGTGTTTGAGATTTAGTCTCACAGTCTATGAGTGTTATATGTCATGTTGTAACTCTTATATAATGCTCGAAGTGGTTGAATAATAGTATCAGACATTTTCTATTTTCTACTATTCAACATGGTATCAGAGCCACTCAATCTAAAACCCTAAATTTCTTTCTGGTAAGCTGCCCCCTCTTCTTTGTTCTGCTCTCGCTCACTAGCCGCTTCCGCTCCCGGCAGCGTCTTCCTCTCCCCCTTAGGCTACTGCGACAGCTCAAGTTCCCGTCTCCCACTTCTGCTCCCGTCGACGGAATCGACGTCGGATTCCACCGATGGGAGGGGATCTTGGCCCTCCCTGCGCTCTGCGCTAACTCCATCTCATCTGGCTGCGGCCAGAGAGAGCGACACTTGTTCTCCATGACTCCTGCGCTCCCATCTGCGTCGTCGATGGTGGATCCGGTCGAGCTCGTCTGCTCCTGCCTTCGTCGTTGTTCCTCCTGCAGATATCGCTGCTCCCGTCTGCTTCCTGTGCCAGTATTGACGATTGTTTCGACATCGCCGACCCTCCTCCCTGCTGGCCACGTCTACCTTCCGGATCAGGCTTCATTGTCGCTGATCTCGTCGAGCTTCTCCTCCACTGATTTGATTGTGTTTGTTGCTGATCCGGGGCCGTCCTACCTACTCCAGATCTGCTCCCGTGTTGGCCCCTCTCTTCTTCCTGGCAGCAGGACAATGACTTCTCATCCAGTCAGCCTCCTTGCTTCTCCTGTGGGCCGCCTTACTGCTGCTTGAGCTCCAGCCGCTTCCGGGGGGGGGGGGGGGTGCATTTGTCTCGCCGATGTTGAAGTTGTGTAGTTTTTTGAGGGTCGTTTTTTGTGTCTTTATCAGTTTTTTAAGTTGCATTGTTTTGTCTTTCTGCTGCTTAGGTTTACTGTGTGTGTTATGTCTTCATGGACGTGTTATCCATGTGAGGGGGAGTGTTGATATGAAAGAGACTCAGACGATCTTTCCTGACTTTTTTGCTTTCATTCCACATGGCCTCTAGGCTATGTCGTGTGTTGTTTGCGTCTCCCATATTTCTTTGGATTGAACGTGTGTTGGGACACGACTGATGTTGGTGTTCTAATCTTAGAGGGTTGTGTCGCGTGTGACCGTGTCGTGCGGAATTGTATCGTTAGGGACATCTCTTTGTGGGAATTATCCCCGACAGATTATCCCAGACGGATTATCTCCGATCACTCGTTTAATGATTTGCTCCACACCTTTCGTTTTCTTTCGCATGCTGTGTGTGTAGGTGATGTTGGTTGACCGGTTTCCAGTGAGACCACGTCATTTGTGGGTCATGCCTCGCGTGTGGGTCCCGCATCGTGTGTGGGTCAGCGTCGTGTGTGATTATGTTCTCGGCTTGATTCCACGGTTTGGAATTTCCCCCGATGGCTCGTATGATGTTTTGTCCTGCATCCTCTACTTCCATTGACGTTATTAGTTGTCCAAGCTGAAGGGTCCCCCCTTCAACTTGAGGGGAAGTGTTGGAATTATCTAATCAATGTCAGTCTTGTAGTGTCTTTATGTATTTGAGGTTTAGCTCACACCGCCTATCGGTGTTATATGTCATGTTGTAACTTGTAACTCCTATATAATGCCCTAAATGGATGAATAATAGTATCGAGCATTTTTTATTCTCTACTTTTCAACAATAACTAGTGTAAGGAAATTATTTGAACAGTTGACAAATATGCAAACACTTAGACTCTGTTTGGTTGGGCTGTTGCTGATGGTAAGCTGCTGATAAAAAGCTGTTGATAGAAAAAGTGTTGATTCTGGAAAATGGAGTTTTGTTAAAAAACTGTTTGGGTGAAATGGAGTTTGCAAAACGGAGTTTTCAAAAAGTTGTTTGGAAACAAAATGGAGTTTGAAGTGAAATTTTTTCAGGGTTACAAAATAACTTTTGATTTTGTAGGAGGAGAAAACTAGCTTGCCACAAATGGAAATCCAAATCAGTAAAGAAGCATAACAAATGAAAATTTCTGAAAAATGAAGAAGAAGGCGGGAGCAGCAGCGATCGGGAGATCGGGAGATCAGGAGGGGGAGTAGAAGAAGAAGGATAATCTGTGATTATGCAAACTTTCAGGGACATCCCCATAATTAACCCAATGTATATATAAGAATCTGTGATTATAGGGGAGGTTTTTGTAATATCAAAATATAGAGTGGAGGTCTGTGATTATGCAACTGCTCAGGGGAGATCCCGATAATTAACCCTACGCCAATACAAGAAAAAGAGGAAGAAGAAGAAGAAGAGGAAGAAGAAGAAGAGGAAGAAGATTCAGACAAAGAGGAAGAGGAAGAGGAAGAAGAACAAGCAGAAAAAGAAGATCGAGGAGAAGCTCGGGATGGAAGATCGGGGAGAAGCTCGGGACAGAAGAAGATCGGAGATCGGGAGAAGAGCATGAAAGGGAAGAAGATTGGGGTGATTGGGAGAAGAGCAGGGAAGGGAAGAAGATCGGGGAGAAGGGAAGAAGATCGGGGAGAAGCGCAGGGAAGGGAAGAAGATCGGGGAGAAGCTCGGGACGGAAGAATCGGGAGCAAGCAGGAGAGATCGGGAGCAATCAAGAGATCGGGAGCAGCGCGCGGCTTTTGCGGTTGACCGCAGAAAATTATCGCGGCTGGGTATAAGGGAGAACGACAGAATTTAATAAACGGAGTTTTGCCTATAAGCCGAACCAAACGCCACCTTATACCTATATTAAGTAGTACATAACTAATATAAGGACCCATCCTCACTACCTCTTATCACTATCAGGCTTAGTCGATTACCCAAAGAAAACTAATCCATGCATTTAGGTACATTCACTACCTCCAAACTGAAAGATTTTATGCTCTTGATTGGTCCAACGAAGAAAATATGGAAAATTAAAGTTATATATAAAAAAATGATAGGAAGATAGCTTTACGGCTAACTGATAATAAAGCACGACAATACTTGTTACAAAGACTAACCAATATAAAACTTTAAGCTTATGCATGAATCTAACGTTCAGGTAAAACATGACCGTGAGATATCACAGTGACAGCGTACATCGAGCAAATCACACACAGAGAAGCCCCTCTGGGTCTATTCTGGTCGCGACCAGTTGTAGGATAGTTATATGGGTGAACCATAGGCAGCTACGAATCTTTCATATTTTAATTGTATTTTCATTATTTTTTCTGAATGATTTTAAAGCATTAGGTTACATGCTCCAATTAGACAATCTGAGGCATTAGATTCATTTAATCTAATCATATATTAATACCCACAAAATACTAGGTTTTGAGCATCAGAAGTGATTGCCAATTCACACACTCATCTCTTCGGTGGTGCTGAAGCTGTCATGTCCATGATTGCTTTCACCCCCATCCAATCACTACCGATGTTCGCCGTGCCCTCCCATCATCAACACCAGCCCGAAACTCCATCTTTCAATGTGTTGTTCCCAATCATGACGCCAACCCAATGTATTGTTCATCCCAACGCTCATTCCATTCAGAACATACACTGACAACTCTCTTCCCTTTCGAGCCTACTGCAAGCCAGCCGCTGACCTTCCTTGCGTCATCACATGGCCTCAGAGTCCACAACTCATCCCCCCTCCAAAAAAACCTGATAGCTTCCTCCCTTCTACAACCCAAAACAAGTCCACTGCTTCCCTTCTCAGCCCCATCACATCACCCGAGCCCACTTTACCGCCCTCCGATAGCTACCAATTCTAGTTCCACCCCCACTCTAGTGCTCGGTGAGACTTCATAGTTATTTTCATCCTTCACATTGTATGAACTTAGCTATATTATTCCGTGATATTCAATTTATATGAGTTTGCCTCTTCTATCATTAATTGTATAATATTATTTTCCCTATATTTAATGTCTGCACAATCTCATTTCTATTCAATTATTAACTGTTAGCCAAATTCGAATTATTTGTAATCACTTGAGATTGATTGTGCATGTTTACAATTTTCTAATTTGATCAATTGCACGTCCAATATATTTGCATGTTGAATCATACAGGTGTCAAATAAACATTTAGTTACATGTTCGTTGATTGCTCACATGCCTAGATATTGAAATAAAATAAATTATGGACTCAAAAAAAGAATATAAATTCCATCATAGGTGCTATTTGTTACGCCCCCGGACGGGGCCCAGCTATTTGAGCGTCAGTACACGCGAAGGCGGAATGAACCCGGAGGCGACAACGGGGCTGAACCAACCGGTTCAGCCCCCTCTCCCTATCTCTGAAGATCGGAGGTATGAGTGCCAAACCAGACCGGTTCTGCCCCCATATGGGGAGGGGCCGGCCGACCCCTCTCATCTCCGGGTATAAAAAACCCGGGGTGGCTCTCATGGTAGACAAGCAAGATTATTTCCAATGTACTCTCTCTTCTCTCCCACTCAACCCTAATTCTCTAGTTCTTTCCTTTAGAACTCTCTCTCCTCTTCCTCTTCCTATCATTTGGTATCAGAGGCTATTTTCTCCCACTGAACCATGCGATCAGTTTAGCTCTGATACAGGAGGAACACTACAACAGGCAACGCTCCTGCAGCACAACACGTACTACTACCACCACGACGGTGGTGAGAAAGGAATCCCAGGGTCCAAGCAAGCCGGTTGTCACTCGGCTGACTTGGCCGGAACTTCAGGCGTGGAAGGAAAAATGGTTGTGCTTCAATTGTGATGAGAAGTTCGCTCCGGGGAACAAATGTCAAAAGGTACAGGTGTTCATGTTACATGAGGATGCCGAGGAGGAGGTGGACATGGTCCGCGAGCCAAACTTGACAGAGGACTCGGCGGCGACTGAGTTTGGAGTATCGATACAGGCTATGGAGGGCTGCAACGCCCCCCTCACTATGCGCATGACGGGCAAGGTCCGACGGGAACATGTGACGATTCTGATAGATAGTGGGAGTACCCACAACTTCATCCATCCTAAGGTGGCGCGCCGAGTGGGACACGTGGTCGATCGAGGTGCTTCCTCTCCGGTTATGGTGGCCGATGGGAGCAAGCTGCAGTGTGAGGGGGTGATGAAGCAGGTGGAGCTCAACATACAAGGCTACACGGGTCATACATATGTTTATCTTCTTCCCATCTGCGGTTCAGACATGGTGCCCGGGGTACATTGGTTGCAACAGCTACGGCGAGTCACCTTTGATTGGGACCACGTGATTATGGAGTTCTTATAACATGGGAAGCAGTTTTGTATGAGGGGCCTAAAATCATCTCCAGTGAAGGAGGTCTCTGTCCGAAGCCTACAACGTATTGGGGAAGAAGGCAACATGATGGCAGTGCTTTTGGGGGTGAAGTCGGCCGACACTGGGCCATCTGAGGTACCCGTCCAAATGCAGTCTCTCCTAGATCAGTATGTTGACATATTCCAGGAGCCCCGCACTCTTCCACCACCGCACTTTCGGGATGATCAGATCGTCCTCAAGGCGGGGGCGGAGCCTACCAACATCCGGCCATATCGATATCCGCACATGCAGAAGGCTGAGATCGAGCGAAGTGTTCGGGAGATGCTAGATGCGGGGATCATCCGCCCCAATACGAGCTCATTTTCTGCCCCGATCATTTTGGTCAAGAAGAAGGATGGTTCGTGGCGGTTCTGCGTAGACTACCGCACGCTGAACAGTGCCACTGTAAAGGACAAATTTCCAATTCATTTGATTGAAGAATTGTTGGACGAACTGCACGGCGCACAGCGGTTCAACAAGCTGGACTTGCGGTCCGGTTACTATCAGATCCTTATGCGAGAGGGAGACATCCACAAAATAGCTTTTCGGACACACGACGGCCACTATGAATTCCTGGTAATGGCCAACGGGCTGACCGGTGGGCCGTCCACCTTTCAGTCCAACATGAACGAGATTTTTCGTCCGCTCCTTCGTCATTTTATGCTGATCTTCTTCGACGACATTCTCATATACAGTCCCAGTTGGGAGGAGCACTTAGCTCATGTTGAAGAAGTCTTCTCCATCCTCCGCCAGAACCAGCTCTACGCCAAACGGTCCAAGTATTCCTTCGGTCAGGAGGAGGTGGAATACTTGGGACATTTAGTCTCGGCTCAGAGCGTTAAGGCCGACCCCCGGAAGATTGAGAATATGTTGTCCTGGCCGCGACCCTAGACTATACGGGCAGTACGGGGTTTCTTAGGCCTCACCGGATACTACCGTCGCTTTGTGAAGGACTACGGCAAGATCGCCCGGCCTCTTACACAGTTGCTGCAGAAGGACGCCTTCCTCTGGCAGGATGAGGCCTTCCAAGCACTCAAAAAGGCCATGACGACTATGCTGGTCCTAGCACTTCCCGATTTCACCAAAGAGTTTGTAGTGGAGACTGATGCTTTAGGAGTGGGGCTCAGTGTTGTATTGATACAGGAGGGGCGGCCCATAGCCTTCTATGGCAAGACATTGGATCCTCGGACGCTGGGTTGTCCACCTACGAGAAGGAGATGTTGGCGGTCATTCATGCAGTGGCCCTATGGCGGCCATATTTGTTGGGAAGACATTTCAAGATCCGGACGGACCATCAGAGTCTAAAACATTTCTTGGAACATCGTGTCTCTTCTCCTCTCCAACAGAAGTGGGTGACCAAACTTCTAGGGTATGATTATGAGATCGTTTACCGACACGGGAAGGGCAATCAGGTTGCTGATGCTTTGTCCCGCTTACCTGAGTACGTCCTCACTCAGATTTCTACACCACTGCTTGACTCCATTGACGAGATACAGGACGAGGTACAACGTGATTCCGAGTTGCAACCTATTGTGGAGGCCCTTCGACAGGCACGTGAGACAGCTCCGGGCTACCATCTTCAGAATGACAGGTTGTTCTATCGGGGCCGCGTGGTCATTCCTTCGAAGTCGGCGTGGAGGGCAGTTATGATGCATGAGTTCCACTCCTCTCTGACGGGTGGTCATGTCGGTGTTCTCCGCACTCTCCAGCGGGCACGGGCCAATATTTTCTGGAAGGGGATGCGCCGTGACATCCAGTTGTTTGTTCAGCAGTGTGAGACTTGCCAGCACCAGAAGTATGAAACCACGTCCCCAGCCGGTTTACTCACACCATTGGAGATTCCTCACCAGATTTGGGATACTGTTTGCAGGAACTTCATTGATGGGCTGCCCAAGTCTCAGGGCAAGTCAATCATTATGGTGGTGGTCGATATGTCGCTGCTCTTTTTGCCCGCGAGATTATCCGGCTTCATGGCATACCACGGACAATCATCTCGGATCGTGACCCGACGTTCGTCGGCAACTATTGGAAGGATCTCTTTCGCTTACAAGGGACCTTTTTACATTTAAGCACAGCTCACCACCCGCAGACAGATGTGCAGACAAAGGTACTCAATCAAGGCGTAGAAACATACCTCCGTTGCTATGTTATGGACGAGCCGCGCACTTGGACGAGTTGGTTGCATTGGGCCGAGTACTGCTACAACACTTCCTACCACTGCCAGCAAGATGAATTCGTTCGAGGTCGTGTACGGTCGTCCTCCTCCATACTTGAGTAGATATGAGGCTGGCAGTACGGCGTTGCCCGCCGTTGACCGTGCACTTCGTGATCGTGATCGCACACTCGCTGCTTTGCGCGAGAATCTCCGGACAACACAGGACCGCATTAAGGCGCAGGCTGACAAGCATCAGAAAGAGCGGGAGTTCCAGGTGGGGGATGAGGTCTTTCTCAAGCTCCGCCCCTACAGGCAGTTGTCCGTGGCCCAGCGGTCAAACCAGAAGTTGGCACCTCGTTACTATGGTCCCTTCCGGATTGTCCGACGGGTGGGCCCTGTTGCTTACACGTCGGCGTTGCCCGAAGGATCGAGGATACATCCGACCTTTCATGTCTCCTTGTTGAATCAGAAGATCAACGACATTGTTCGAGCCAGTCCTCTCCTGCTCGAGACCACAAGCGCGGGCGAGCTGCGTCCGATACCTGAGGAGATTCTGATGATCAAGTGGAAGCACCGCGACGCTGAGTGCCGTCCTGAGCTACTAATCAAGTGGAAGAATATGACCGCGACGCACAACACATGAGTGGATTTGCTGGAGTTCCGGGAGCTTTAACCGAATTACTACCTTGGGGACAAGCTGGTTCTTGATGGGGAAGAGAATGTTACGCCCCCAGAGGGAGCCCGACTATTTGAGCGTCAGTACACGCAAAGGCGGAAAGAACCCGAAGGCGACAACGGGGCTGAACCAACCGGTTCAGCCCCCTCTCCCTCTATCTGAAGATCGGCGGTATGGGGACCGAACCAGACCGGTTCAGCCCCCATATGGGGAGGGGCCGGCCGGCCCCTCTCATCCCCGGGTATAAATAACCCGGGGTGGCTCTCTTGGTGGACAAACCCTTCCTCTTCCTATCACTATTACAACTACTATGGAATGAGGATTATAATATTGATTCCTTGAGGTAAGAGAAAAAAGTCATGGGTTTGACATGAATAAATACCTTCAGGTGTTGCAATTGTGATATATAGACCCGTTTGGTATATTCCGATAGAAGTAGTCCTAAAGCATCAGTATGAGGATGCTGAGCAGTACCTAAACCAGCCATCCATCCATCCATAATTGCAGTTGACAGAAGTTCCAACTGGCCAGTTGGCCCTCCTATAGCATCACTGCCCGTGACTGAAAGAAACTCAAAATTTTCTGCTAGCCAGGAACGAATTTGGCGTTGTAGCTCGCCGGCAGGAGTGTGAACAAAAAGAGAAGCAAGAGCTTTGTTTCCTACTGCAAAAGCTTTAGCTTCCTCAGTTATCTCACGGAGCTTCCCACCGGTAACATGCTGCCTCCAAGTCTCCTATTAAAAAAAATTTATCTTAGATATCAAGATTTGGAAGACACAAAAGAATGAATTTTATATTTATTTCAACTACTTATGTTTGGTATATGCTAAGGGTGATATTGAGCCGAGTACATTGAGCAAATCAAAGTATGGTAGAAAGTGATCAATTTTTTAGTACATTGAAGTCATGATTAATTTCATAAAATATATAAATTCAGATTTAAGATTATGATCACTATATATATGCCTCTAATATTCACCCCTAAAATCACACACACACAAAGTAACTATACAACTCATGCACATGTATAACACAATACAGACACAAAACACGCGCATTTTTATTTCTCTGTCACATTACCATCGCATATTTATTTCTAAGACGCATTTTAATTTTAATTTTGCATTTTCAATTTAATGTTGTTGAGTGAGCTCAAAACTTGTATGTATTGCTTGTGTATCAAAATATAAGGAGAGAATACAAATATATAGGCGAGAAAAAGAGAGAAGAAATCTTATACAATGATGTGAGACTAATAGGAGAAGAAGGAAATAAAATAGAACATGGACTCAATAATGGGCCATTTACATGGGCTTTTCTAACACTCCCCCGCAAGCTGGAGCGTACAAATCGTATGCACCAAGCTTGGGCAAGCACTGATAGAAGAGTGTACTGGGAAGAGCTTTAGTGAGCACTTCCACAACTTGTTCTGTCCCGGGAACATGCTTCAGGTCACTCTTCTTCATTTGAACCTTTTCTCTGATGAAGTGACAATCAACTTCAATATGTTTAATTCTCTCATGGAATACCGGGTTGGCGGGTTCTTGGCAATATGTATCGCCGTTTGGCTATCACAAAGGAGAAGGGATGGGGAAGGAAGTTTTATACCTAGATCGGTAAGAAGACTTTCCAGTCATGTTAGTTCAGAAACTACAGACGCCATTGCCCGGTATTCAGCCTCAGCAGATGATCGAGCCACAACAGCTTGTTTCTTGCTCCGCCACGTAATCAAGTGTCCTCCAAAATATGTGCAAAACCCACTGGTTCACCGTCGATCATCAAGAGAACCAGCGTAATCAACATCAGAGTAAGCTATCAATATAGGAGCGAAAGATGAGGTCTTGTACACCAATCCTTGACCAGGGGCCGTTTTGAGGTATCTGAGAATGCGTTCAACGGCGTGAAGATGAGATTTTCGCGGGGAATGCATATATCGGCTGACAATACCAACTGCGAAAGATATATCCGGTCTAGTTGCCGTGAGGTAGATCAACTTTCTAACTAGACGGCGATAGTATTCAGGATTCTCGAGTAAGAGATATGAGTCGGAAGCCTGAGCATATAACTTGTGATTCACATCCATTGGGGTATTGATCGGCTTACAACCCGAGTAACCTGCATCATGAAGAAGGTCGAGACAATACTTCCGCTGGGAAAGGACGAGACCATCGGGCCGTCTAGCAACCTCAAGGCCCAAAAAATACCGGAGGGGTCCCAGATCCTTTGTTTGAAAAACTGTATCGAGATGTCGTTTGACCTCCTGTATTCCCTTTAAGTCATCTCCCGTAATTATGATGTCGTCAACATATACTAACAGAAGAACCGTCCCCATTGTACGGTGGCGAGTGAACATCGAGAAGTCTGCCGTGCTTCGAGAAAAACCAACCTCCCGAAGAGCCTTGCAGAACCTATCGAATCATGCCCGTGGTGATTGTTTGAGGCCATACAGAGCTTTATTAATGCGACAAACCTGAGACTCCCCCGTGGTCTCAAACCCGGGAGGTTGCTGCATATAGACAGTTTCCTGCAAGTCGCCATTCAAAAAGGCATTCTTAATATCCAGTTGCAGTAAGGGCCACCAGCGATGGACAACCACCGAGATAAGAACCCGAACGGTGTTGAGTTTGGCCACCTGAGAGAAAGTTTTCTCATAGTCCATCCCGTGTTGTTGGGTGAAGCCCCGGGCGACCAGCCGAGCTTTCAGACGGTCAATCGTCCCATCAGCGGCATGTTTGACGACAAAGACTCACTTACACCCAACCGGTTTCTGACCCGGGGGAAGTGGTGCGAGAGTCCAGGTCTTGTTGGCCCAGAGAGCATTCATTTCCTCCTCCATGGCAGCCTTCCAGCCAGGATGTTGTAGCGCCTCCTGCACAGTGTTAGGAACTGAAATGGAGAAAATAGAAGTGGCAAATGTGTGTAGTTGGGGAGAGAGGCGATGCAGGGAGAAATAATTCGCAGAGGATGAGCAATGGAGGGAGATACCTGATCAGCAGGGCACGGGGTAGCCGAGGATGAGGCTGACTGCAGAGGGGTAGCGGAACGAGAAGGAAGGCGGCGAGTGTAAACTTGGATAACTGGTGGCTTGGAGGGAGCAGGAGCAGGGTTAAAAGGACGTAGGGAAACAGGCGCAGTAGTAGGGATGACGGGTCGGGGTATAGACAGTGGTGGAGATGTCGTCGGGGAGGAAGAAGCTTGAGGTGGGGAAAAGAAAGGTTGATATTCCCAAAAAGTAACATCTGCGGAGACGATGACCTTCCGGGTTACCGGAGAGTAACAAAGGTAGCCCTTCTGAGTGCGAGAATAGCCGACGAAAATAGCTTTAGCTGCTCGGTGATCCAACTTATCTGAGGAGGGACCCAGGAGGTGAACGAAGCAAGTGGAGCCAATGACCCTTGGTGTGATAGGGAAGGCCGGAGTGGAGGGGAATAGGAGGCTGAATGGAGTGGCAGAGTTAAGAACCGAGGAAGGGAGGCGGTTGATGAGGAAACACGCAGTGGATACCGCAAAGTTCCAGTAAATTTTTGGAACATGCATTTGAAGCATGAGGGAGCGGGCAACGTCTAGGAGGTGGCGGTTCTTTCGTCCGGCAACGCAATTTTGTTGGGGGATGTAGGCACAGGAGGTTTGATGAATAATACCAAATTCTGCACATATATTGGCAAATTCATGGTCATTGTATTCACGAGCGTTATCAGTGCGCACTGTAGAATTGCGTTCGAGTTTCTTGCATAAAGTCGCGAAATATGCGAGGAAGCTCGGAGCGATCACGAAGTAGGTAAAGTCATGTTGTGCGAGAATAATCATCAATGAAAGTTATAAAATAACGATACCCAGAGATACTTGTAACTTTGAAAGAACCCCAAACATCGGAGTGCAGCAAATCAAACGGAGCAGAGCTCCTAGTACAATTAGTAGGAAAAGAAGTACGCGTCTGTTTGTCGTAAATACAAGAATCACATTTGAAAGCAGAAAAAGATACATCAGGCAGCGCCTTTTGGAGAACGGGTAGAGGGGCATGCCCAAGACGGCGATGCCAGTCAACAGCGGAGACAGAGGAGAGGATAGGAGGAGAGGAATCAAGAAGGTAGAGCCCGTTCTGCAGTTGACCCCTACCAATGGTAGTCCGCGTCCGCCGATCCTGTATCAAAAAGGTAGATGGAGTAAATGTGACAGAGCAATCTATATCATGAGTGAGACGACCAACAGAAAGCAAATTAAATGGAGAGCCCGGAACATAAAGAGCCGAGCGAAGAGAGATGGAGGTGGCAAGAGAGATGTCGGCGCAGCCGGAGACCGGAACAGTCGCCCCATTAGCGACGGTGATAGATTTCGGACGAGGAACATCCGAGTACTTGAGTGGCCGCATCGAGGTGATGTGATGAGTAGCACCCGAGTCCAAGATCCAACGCGGACTGGAGGAAAGACAAGTAATACCTGCAGTAGAGATGGAGGCAACAGAAGCAGAAAAAGGGCTAAGAAGCCCCTGGAGTTGCTGTAGCTGGAGGCGAACGACCTCAAGGTCGGTACCAGTGGAGGAGGAGCCATCAGTGGCAGCAGCCGCAGTTGGGCGAGAAGGATAACCATGTTTCTTGTAGCAGACAACATCAGTGTGGCCATCCCGGCCGCAATATGAACACTTGGGGCGGCCCCGACCCCCACGTCCCCTTCCGCGAGAGCCGGAACGTCCACCGCGAGCAGAAGGCGGTGGGGGAAGCAAGGGGAAGGGCCTGCTGAAGGAGGGCCGAAGAGGAGGGTGCCGGAGAATCCAGGGGTGGTGATACTCGAAGGAGCATAGAGCAGACATCAGAGAGGGAGGGAGTAGAGGCCGAGCCCAACACCTGAGCCCGGAAGCTTTGAAGGTGAGGCGGGACACGAGCCATCATCATGACAATGCATACGACCCCCTTTTGCACGCGCTGAGCAGCAAGGTCGGTGGTAGAAGGCTGATGCTGGATCCAGGCCTCCGCCAGAGTCTTGGCACGAGCAACAAACGAGGTCATGTCAGTCGCTCCGCCAGCATCAAGAGTCTGAAGGTCGGCAATAATGTCACAGAGGTGCTGAAGACTATCCTTTCCAGAGTATAAGAAGTGAAGCTCCTCCCACATAGCTTTGACGGTCTCATGGTACATGACCATTTGGTATAGCTCACCCTCCAGCGAATTAAGGAGTCATGTCTAGATGCGGCCGTCATTTCGTAGCCAGTCATCAGTAGTAGGGGAAGGAGGTTCGTTAGTAAGGTGAAGTACAAGGCCCTTGGCCTGAAGAACACGCCGAACCGAGTGGACCCATGGAACAAAGTTCTTCTTCCCAGATAATGAGATAGTTGTGATCCGCAGCTCATCTCGGAGGTCTGGAAGAGAAGCCGGGCGGTCAACAGGAGGATTAGCCGCTTGTCCGGTAGAGTCGATGGAGGAGACCATGGAGCCTGGGGAGGCCGCAACGAATAGACGAGTGCGCGGTTAGACACAACGTCTGCTGCGGGAAGAGGAGGAGGTCGCCGGAGAAGAGATGCACGACAAGCCCACGTGGTTAGATATGAGGCTGCAGCGGGTAATCACGGCGACAAGCCCAGGGGAGAGAGCGACAAGAGGTCGCGACCAGGTGCGGAGAGAGAGCAAGGACAATCCGCACGGTCACGGTGAGAACACCAGCAACCAAACAAGAGCGAGAAGAGAAGACTGGTCTAAAGAAACAAGAAGTCTCAGCGGTTAAATAAAGAGTCCGCGCGACGAGAATAGGGAAGCAGCGAGAGGAAGCAGAGGGCAGAGGCCGCGAGTAGGAACTCGAGCGGCAAGAGAGAGAAACTCGAGCGGCAAGAGAGAGAAACCGCGAGTAGGAACTCGAGCGACAAGAAAAGAGACCGCGAGTAGGAAATCGAGCGGCAAGAGAGAGAAACCGCAAGCAGAGGGCAAAGGCCGCGAGTAGGAACTCGAGCGGCAAGAGAAGAAGAACGAGCGAGAAAGAGACCGCACGACACGGCACGCCGAGAGAAGAGGCCGCGAGTAGGACTACTCGAGCGGCAAAAAGAGAGGGACCGGGCGAGAAGCAGCCCGCGCGGTAAGAGGAAGACAGAGCTAGCAGCAGGAAGGGGGCCTGTAACACTCATTCCCAGTTTTTCAATAATCAGTCATCCGGCCGGGTCAGCGATATAAAACAAACTAGGAAACAGTATTAAAACTAATACTCAGCATGTATAAAGTAGAAACTACTAAAAAT
Source organism: Platanthera guangdongensis (assembly GCA_039583875.1). Taxonomy (NCBI): domain Eukaryota; kingdom Viridiplantae; phylum Streptophyta; class Magnoliopsida; order Asparagales; family Orchidaceae; genus Platanthera; species Platanthera guangdongensis. Next base: position 6,642,185 of record CM077151.1, on the reverse strand, counting down.
TTATAACTAACAACGGAAGCTAAGAAAATAAACTAAGGGTAACCACATACCTGATATCTGAAATCACAGAGCCACTACACATGAATCGAATTGAAATAACTGAAAATCTGTAAAAATATCATATGACTGATACATGACATATAAAATGTTAACAGGTTACATTGTCCACACTGCATAGAAAAATAATTCCTTCTAGTGACACTAAAAACTTTTCTCATATGATGAATGTATGCCTTTAAAAAATGGTTTTGTGCATTAAAAATATTTATGCTGTGTGTTATGCATGCCTTCAGAACACTACCTGGTCAAAACATCTACATGTTCTATGTTCGTGACTTTCAGTTCACTAACTCAAGTCCCAGCGTTCACTACTGGTATACTGTCTCACGTTAGGTCTATACTTGAGTTTTAGGAGACCTCTAGCTTGCACCTCTTCTAGGAAGGCTCTATGCAGAGTAGCTCCTAACGCGCAAAATCTGAAACTGACGACCCGAGACCATCTGACAAACTCAATTGTTCTAGTGTCACGCGGACACGGTCTCGAATCTACTAACTGTCTCAAGGGAGTCAACTCCCAAGACTCTGCTACTCATAGGATACCATATGCCCTATGAGAAAGGTAGTGCGCCTCTACCAAGCACGAAAAGACTGAAGTGTGCTACTGACCTTTTGGTCAAATGCTACTCTGCTTGGGACATCTCTTTTGATGTACTACTGAGCGATCCTTAACTTTCTTATGGTCGACTAGAAGGGACATTCACGCCCTTCGTTGGACAAATTCCAAACTTACGTACACAGGTATAGGTTTCGTACCTAACATTACCAATCCTGATCTGACTACTTGGGTCTTGTAGAAGGGTGTCATCCTACACATTTTCCGAGACCGTTTTCCTATCACTACACATTTCTATGCATGGTCATGATATTTGTACAAAACCCTACACATGCGTATATAAAGTATATTATTTGCTATGTCTAACTAACAGAAATTAAGTTTCCTTACAGTGGTGTTGCGGCGTTCGTACACTCGGCGCGACAACATCTTCTCTTCCGAAGGCAATCCTACTGCTGGGGACTTCAGAATGCTGCCCCGACCCCACCAAAATCCTGAAATTTACAGTAAGCCTAAATTCATAATTTTTCCCCTTTATGATTTGCCGTGGAAAATTTTATATACAACTAGGGTTACAAAATTTCACGTGCTACACTTCAGGTTTTACCTTTACGTGGAGTGTTTGAGGCTCTCGAAGCGTCCAACCCAAATTCCGCGGAGGGTCACGAATTCCAAAACCTAAATAGGGCATTAGGAACATAAATCTAGGTTAGATTACCTTCCAAACCGAAGGATTTCCACAAAGGAATAGGGATAACGAAGAAATAAACTCACCGGAAACGAACGATTTCAACTTCCACCGATTAGGGTTGAATCCGACACTTCCACGGCCAAGGAAGGAAAAAGAATGTCCACCGGCGCTCGTAGAGGAAGGAGGAGTGGTCGGAGAGGAGTTCCGGAGAGAAATCGGACGGCGATAAGGCGCGCGACTTGGTCCGTCGCTGCGTGCGGAAGACGGATCGGGAGGGCTTGCGGTTTGCGGCTTTCTCCCGTGAAATGAGAATCGCGGGATAAATATTCACGCCTTGCGGTTTTGATAACCGCATGAGCGGGGGGGGGGGAGGGGATTGAGACCTGTTATTGACACTCCATAATGAGCCAATTCATCTCAACTCCTATGTGTCATGACAATTTGTCGCGCCTACGTCATTAAATTAAAATGCGTCACGCACTATTTTTAACGTACTTAACGAACTAACGATCGCTATCATAAGGGAAAGTAACATTATACCTCGACGACGCGCTGCCTCGACTTAAAATTCGTCACGGCTTGCCCCTACAAATCAAATAATTTTTCGCGTCAGATTATGGATGTTACAGGGCCCACGAGTTGAGAAGAGAGGCTATAAAAGGCACTGAGGGGTGGATCCACGGGAGGGAGGGAGAGGAGAGCAGGCAGCAGTTAGCAAGGGAGAGGCGCGGAGAGAACGGGCGTGAAGAAGAGTCCGCTACCCGGTGCGCGTAGAAGAACAGGTCGCAGAGGAATAACGAATAGGAGAGGAAGACAGGTCGGGCGGTTAGAGGAAGTGAAACCGCAAAGACCGAACCTGGCTCTGATACCATGTTGAGTGAGCTCAAAACTTGTATGTATTGCTTGTGTATCAAAATACAAGGAGAGAATACAAATATATAGGAGAGAAAAAGAGAGAAGAAATCCTATACAATGATGTGAGACTAATAGGAGAAGGAGATAAAATAGAACATGGGCTCAATAATGGGCCATTTACATGGGCTTTTCTAACAAATGTCAAACTTTGTATTTAGTCCTTCCCACCTAGGAAGGAATGAGGATGAAATGAAAATTAAGAAATTAATATATAAAATACATTCTCTCTAATTTCTCCTCTCACTCTCCTCCTAAGTATCCTATAACTGAACTATCATGATCACCCTGTTCGCACGACGCCAATCCGTTGATCCCGCCATGCCTCCTCCTCACCCGATCTCTCCTCTTACGAGTTTCTACCATAGGTTACTGTGGATCTAAGAAGGGGAACTCCATCTCCTCCTTGACTTCCGCTTCTCATGTCCACGAACAAGCTCTCAATCCGAAACTCCAATCATCTTGGTATCAGAAACACGCGTCGCCACCACGACTTATTCTTCTCCTCCGCCACCCTCTGTGTCCGTTGTCGCGCCTTCAGCAAACCTAGTGCGTGAAATTAACGCTATGTGCGCCGATCGAGCAGAATTGCTGGACGGATCCAGGCCGTAAGCTTGTCCTTGCTTCTCGCATCAACAGCCATTCTGTTGGGGACTTTTTCCAAAGCTTTTCCCCTCCTTCCAGGCAGCACGGATCTCCTCTCGACCCCTCTCATCGCACTCCGACCGAAGACACCATCACCCATGGACAATCGCCACATCCTTGCCACCCAAATGAAGGAGATGTTAGGCAAATTGATGACGAAAAATTCCAATGCTCTCAAGGCCCTCACGGCCCGCATCGACCGCGATCGCTCTTCACCACAACCACCCGGGGCACCCTCCGACTACTCTAATGTTGTGGCACCGTACAACCACCAACCGGCCTACCCTCCACATCGCCAACACGGTACCGGCGTTCCCCACTACATCAAGATGGATTTTCCGATTTTTGATGGCCATGAAGAACCCCTGACTCGGCTTACCTGCTGTGAGCAGTCTTTCATGAATACGACATGCTCAATGTAATCTCCTTTCATTTAATGAGCTCAGCTCAACTCTGGTATTAGCAGTTGCAACAAGAAAAACCTCGCCTGACCTAGGAAAAGGTCGAGGTTAGCTGTAAGCCTGCCATAGTTGTCAACGCGCGCGCCTTGGCGTGCCTGTGGCGCCAGGCGCACAGCTGAGGCAGGCGATGTGCCCAAGGCGCGCGATGTGACCTAGGAAAAGGCGCGCCCGGGCCTTTCAAGGTATTATTTTAAAAAAAATTTGATATGGGCAGGAACATGATCTTAGACGCAACCGAGGCAGCCCCTAGGCGCACTTGCGCGCCCAATTCGCTGAAATTGAGCGAATTGGGCGTCCAATTCGCTGAAATTCCGCACATTCACAGTGAATTGGGCGCCCAGTTCGCACAATTTCAGCGAATTGGGCGCCCAGTTCGCACAATTTCAGCGAATTGGGCGCCCAGTTCGCACAATTTCAGCGAATTGGGCGCCCAGTTCGCACAATTTCAGCGAATTGGGCGCCCAGTTCGCACAATTTCAGCGAATTGGGCTCCCAATTCCCTCAGTTTCCCTTTTCCCCCATTTTTGCGCATCACGTGCCTCAGGCGCGCGCCTGCGCCTAGCGTCGAGGCTCCAGGGGTCATTTGCGCCTCGGTGCGCCTTGGATAACTTAGAAGCCTGCAACCTTTGCTTTGTCATGCCTATGTGTGACAACTCCATTAGCGACCTAGTCCCCCTCAAGCAGACTGACCTTATTGATGATTACTTGGAGTGGTTTCATGTTCACCTTGCTCATGTTCCTTTCGTGCCCCTGACCCATCAAGAGCCCATCTTTACAGCGGTCAACGGGCCTCCATAAGCGTCTGCGTCTCGACATGAAATTTCAGAAACCTGCCGAGCTAAGAATATTACTCGCCTATGTGGAAAACGTTCGTTGATGGATCGGCCTCACAACAAACGAGGGGTGTACAGGGCCCCTTTCTATGGTTATGCACCTCCTGCTCCGCCTGTGGTTGTTCCTCCGCTTAAGGGGAAGGAGAGTGCCCCCCACCCTACCAACCGTCGTCTCTCCTCCAAAGAGATGGCCGACCGCCGTGCTAAAGGACCATGTTGCAACTGCGATGAGACATACACGCACGACCACAGGTGCAAGTGTCTGTTCTTCTTGGAGGTAGTCGACCCATCCGAGGACAAAGACGAGGAAGACGTTCATGCTCCCAAGATTTCCATTCCGGAGAGACCCTTCGGCTTCCAGTTCTCATTGCTGATCCCCTTATTGGTCGCATTGGTGGACACCGAGAGCACGCATGACTTCATTAGAGCGGAGACCACCAGCCGGTTCCACCTGACCGTGACTAGCCGTCCCCGTTTGAGCGTGGCAGTGGTCAATGAGAACACTATGGAGTGCCCTGGTATCTTCGTAGTGGTGCCACTTGTGATGGAAGGGTACCACTCCACGATGGACCTCTTGGTGATTGATCTTCGGGGTTTTGAGATGGTCTTAGGCGCCCACTGGCTGCGCACACTTGGACCCCTAATGTGGGATTTTAATCGCCTCATAGTGTCTTGGAACGGGGAGGAGAGCCGACAAAGTGGGAGGGGTTTTGACCAGGAAGTCACATCAGGCATTTTGCCACTCTCCCGGTCGAGAGCCACATGGCAGTGTCGAGCATCTGCTACAGGAGTTTGGGGGACATCTTGGCCCCTCCTCCGAGACTTCTGCCATCGTGTCGCAACGATCACCACATCTGCCTCGTTTTAAATACTGCCCTTGTCGTGGCGGGACCCTATCGCTATCCCTTTAGACAGAAGGACGGGATCGAGCACCGGTACAATACTATGCTACAGTAGGGCATCATTCGCCCACAACACCCCGCCCTTTTGGTTTAGAAGGACGTCACTTGACGATTTTCCGTGGATTATGAAGCATTGAACACAATAACCATGAAGGGCAAGTTCCTGATCCCTGTTGTGGGGGAACTGTTGACGAGCTCCATAGTGCTCGATTCTTCTTAAGGCTCGACATCTGTTCGGGATACCATCAAGTGCCCATTACTCTAAATGACGTGGAGAAGATGGCTTTTCGCACTCACCACAAGGCACTTTGAGTTTTTGGTCATGCCCTTCAGTCCATGATGAACGAGGTATTTCATGCACTCCTTCGTCATTATGTTCTTGTATTCTCTGACAATATTTTGGTGTATAGCAAGACCTGGGAAGACCACATGCGACATCTGCATGTCGTTTTGACCTCCGCTGTAACAACCCCCTTTATAAATAATTTAAATACCTAAACCTACCCCCCCCATTTTAACAATAATAATAATAATATAAACCAAACCTAAACCTACCCCCCCTTCTTTAAAAGAAACCGAACCGGTGCTCAAAATCCCGCATCCCGCAGGAAATCCCGATCCCGCCTCCTTCGCCCCTGTCGGCTCCGTCTCGCCGCTCCTGCACCCCGTCGACCCTCTCGGCGCCTTCTCCTCCTCCTGTGGTGGCCGTTTCTGCCTCCGCTTGACTTCATCGCTTCCATCTGCACCCTCCGTTGCTCTGGCCGACGGGAGATCGACCTCCTTTGGCGTCCCCTAGGGCCGACTGTCCTCTTCATCAAGGCAACAACCATCTCCTTCTCCTCCAAGGGGTTGACAACCACTGTCTCTCCCTCCGGCGACCTCTCCCGCTCCGTTTGGGTTGGTGCTTGCGAGAGGGACGACTAAAGTTTCCTCCGCTCTCCTCCTTGGGCCGAGATTTGGCTTCTCTTGGGTAAGAAACTCATCTTGCCTCCTAAGTTCAGTTTCCTCTTAATTTTTTTTTTTGCTATTTTTCGCTCCCCAATCGATGTAATCACGTCGATTCAACGTGTGTTCGTCATATATTCGACTAATCCAGTCTTATTTGTGTTTACGGTGCCGCTCTTCAGGTCTAGTAGTGGAATCACTCTAAGCCCTCTTCGAATTATGGCTTTTTTGGATCCAAACGCCGTCAAAATCCTCGATCACTCGCGGTAGCCTCTTCTCCCCTCACTCTCGAGGGAGGTAAATTCATAAACTCCTCTCATGTTGTGTAGCGCTGTTGTACAATTCCGTATTCGCAGGATTCTGGTTTTAAGCTTTTGGAGTGGTTTGAGCTCTTGGTGGCCAATTTTTGTCTGGCCCTTGGAATATAGTAATAGGGGGAGGAAAAATCTACCTTCCCCCAGTGGCCCTTTGGGGGGCGAGTGCGACAAGTTGGCTGGCACCCGCCCCGACCTGATAAGCGCGAGGTGGGAGCAGCGGGACCGGCCGGGGGCCGAGGTCTCGACCCTGCCCCTCCTGCTCCGCGGCCTGGCGGGGAGAGACCGGCCAGGAGGCCGGGGTCTCTCCCATGCCCCTCCTGTTCCGCGGCCTGGCGGAGCGAGACCGGACGGGAGGCCGGGGCTCGCCCCTGCCCCTCCTGTTCCGCGGCCTGGCGGGGTGAGACCGGCCGGGAGGCCGGGGTCTCGCCCCTGCCCCTCCTGTTCCGCGGCCTGGCGTGGCGAGACCGGCCGGGGTCTCGCCCCTGCCCCTCCTGTTTCGCGACCTGGCGGGGCGAGACCGGCCGGGAGGCCGGGGTCTCGCCCCTGCCCCTCCTGTTCCGCGGCCTGGCGGGGCGAGACCGGCCGGGAGGCCGGGGTCTCGCCCCTGGCTCCTCCCGCTCTTGGACCTCTTTTGACCATGTTGTTACCGTTTTACCCTCGGGACGGAATTACCTCTTTACCCCCCAGTGTGGCTGTTTTCTATTGCCCCAAGGCCTATTTGGCGTAGGGGCATTGTTGACATTTTGGTCCATGGGGTTGAAAAAACTATAAATAGGCCCTTAGGGGTGCCTTGGAGATCACTTCTTCACTCTCTCTTCATCCTTCAAGGCACCCTAGCTCTGCATTGGCTAGCGAGGGGGAGACCTCAAATGTCTTCCGGGTGTGAGGTGGGACCTCCGCGCTAGAGCCGAGGGTCTGTTTCTAGCTTCTTGATCCTTTGATCCGTGACGTTCTCTTGAGTGTAGTAGGTGCGAGGTCACCCCTTTCTAGGGACCCCGAACTCCACAGAGGTCATTTTTGGCTTCAACACTTTTGGTGCGGTGAGCGTGAAGAGTGACAAGCACAGAAGATCTCGGGAGAGTGTCATGACTGGAGGTCAGGGAGGTAATGATGATCTCGACGAGCGCCCCAGCCCAGGACCCTTTGTGGGGAGGTAAGAGTTCATGGCCTCCATCCAGGGCATCATGGAGATGCTGCGAAGCATTGCTCCTCAGGGTGGCAGCTCCACCCTAACCCCCCAGGAGCTAGCTCCCCCCCCTCACGACGAGTCGACTCCCAGGGGTCTAGGAGAGATGACCCCAGCAGGGGGAGAAGGAAGTGCACCAGGAAGAAGGCCAGGGAAGGAAAGGATGGGAGATGGGGTCGAGCGAGACCTCACCGGCCGGGAGTTGTTCTCCAGCCCGGCGAGTGCCGGCCTTCAAGGCGAGCAGGTCGCGCGAGTGGAGGTGGCGAGACCACCCCTTAGGGGGTCACCCTTCAGCGAGCTGATCATCTCAGCTCCCATTCCCGAGGGGTTCCGAGAACCCGACATGGCTTACTACACCGGGAAGGATGCCCCCGTCCAGCATCTGCAGTGGTTTGAGAACGCCATCTCCATTAGGCCGATGACGAATGCCTTCAAGTGTCGCCTCTTTGCGATCACGTTGAAGGAGAAGGCAAGGGACTGGTTTCATCAACTCTCTCCGAGGTCGATCTATGGGTTCGAGGACTTGAGTCGGAGATTTCAGCTCCGCTTCTCCACCTCCAAGAAGAGGAAGAGGAGTCCCGAGTCCATCTTCCTGATAAGGCAGGGGGTCGAGGAGTCGCTGGCCCGTTACGTTGACAGGTTCCAAGAGGAGATCCTGGAGGTCCAGGAGATGCCAGGGTATGTCCTCCAGATGGCATTCACGGTGGGATTGCGCGATGGGTTCTTCAAGATGAGCCTGACTCGAAAGACCCCCCTTTTTTTGAGGAGCTGATAGAAAGAGCGGTCGAGGAGATAGCCATGGAGGCGGCCAACCCGGCATTTGTCAAGAAGTTGACAAAGCTAACAGAGATGGAGTCAGAGCAAGGTGGCTCGAGACATCAAGAAGGAAGAAGGAGAGAGGAGCGGAGAGCTCAGGAGGGTCCAGAACCAGGTTAGAGGAAGCAGTGAGGACCCGTTCAGGGTCCAGGAAGAGGTTACGTCCAAGATGGGGGGAACTTCCATGGGGGCGAAGGGAGGTTCAACTTCCAGAGACAAGCCCCAAGACAGCTCTTACCCCCACCGCAGCAAGCCTTGGCGATAGGAGGAGGAAGAGGTAACAGGAGAGAACGTTCAGCCCGCCGAAGGAGGGGAGGAGCGCTACCGTACTGTGACTTCACCAGGTGGAGGGGCACGCCACAGCTACCTGTCCCGAGTTCCTGGAAGTGAGGGGGGCGAGAGGCCCTGCCCAGCCACAGCCACCAGTGCGGGTTGAAGAGGTTCTGCACAGAGAAGGGGGGGATGACGTGTGTGAGGACCGAGTCGATGTCGGACCCCGAGGTGGTATAGCTGTGATCCATGGTAGAGTGGGGATCGAGGCCACTCGGAAGGCGAGCCTTCATGTGATATACCGACGGAGCGTCGCCTCGACGTCCCAGACCCCGCCCCAGGAGGAGAAGATCACCTTCTCGGTAAAGAACCTGCCGGATCATGAGGATCCGTTTTGCGATGCGCTGGTCATCCAGACGGCCATCGAGGGCTACACAGTCTCCCGGATCTTGGTTGACAACGGAAGCTCCGTCAACGTCATTTTCAAGAAGGTGTTTCACGAGATGAAGGTAGAGCCAAGGAGGGTGTTGGGCTCGTACGGACCCCTGTTCGGATTTTCAGGGGAGAGGAAGGAGGTAGAGGGTGGAGTAGGACTCCAACTAAAATTGGGAGGGACTTCAAGGAACTGCCGGTTCGTCATTGTTGACGCTCCAAACAGCTACAACGCCATCTTCGGAAGGCCCCTCATCAGCGCCTTCCATTGCGTGTCGTCTTCCTTCCACCAATGCCTTAAGTTCAGCTCAGGAGGGATTCAGGTCAGAGTCAAGGGAGACTCCAGGATGGCAAGGCAGTGCTACGTCACGGCCGTCAACATCATCTCTTGGTTGTCTAGGGCGAAGGAGATGGAAATGATCATGCAAAGCCTGAGCAAGATGGAGGTCTCCGAGGGGAGGGATGACGGCCATCAGGCCCAGACCCCCTGAGGAAGCCTCGCCCCGGAGGAGTCCTGTATTTTTCTTATACTGTAGTGAGTCCAGCCCCCGACCAGCTGAGTCGGGGGGGGGGGGGGGGGGGGGGTCATGTAACCTATTTTTCCCCATTTGAGGATGTTGGATTTGGTAGAGTTCAAGTGACACACCAGGTTTCCCACCCCCGAGAGAATCTCCTCAACCAGACTCCCACTAACTGGTTGGGTCGAATGTGCCTCGGGGAGATCAAGTCCCCACCCCCGAGAGGATCTCCTCAGCCAGGCTCCCACTAGCTGGTTGGGTCGAATGTGCCTCGGGGAGAGCAAGTACCCACCCCCGAGAGGATCTCCTCATTCAGGCTCTCACTAGCTGGTTGGGTCGAATGTGCCTCGTGGAGAGCAAGCCCCACCCCCGAGAGGATCTCCTCAGTCAGGCTCGCACTAGCTGGTTGGGTCGAATGTGCATCGAGGAGATCAAGTTCCCACCCCCGAGAGAATCTCCTCAGTCAGGCTCCCACTAGCTGGTTGGGTCGAACGTGCCTCGGGGAGAGCAAGCCCCACCCCCGAGAGGATTTCCTCAGTCAGGCTCCCACTAGCTGGTTCTATTAGAAAAGCCCATGAAAAGGGCCCATTAAAGGGCCCTCTTTATTGCTTTCTCTCTCATCCTTCTTTAGTCCCCCATCTTGTATAGGATTTATTCTTCTCTCCTCTTTCCTATATATTTGTATTCTCTCCCTGTATTTATTTACCTGAGCAATACATACAAGCTTTGAGCTTTTACAACATAGTATCAGAGTCAGGTTCGAATTGAGCGGCCTTTCATTCTCAACCCGCGCGGACTGTTTATGTCCGCTACCCGCTCGGCCTCCTGCGGCCTGCCGGTCTGTCCGCTCCGCTCCTCCTCACCCTTGAACTCCTCTTCCCGTGGTTCCACCCCTCCCCTCCGTCTTTTATAGCCTTCCCTCCCTCTTCTTCTTCGTGGGTCCACCTTCCCTCTCTCTCCTCCAAACCGCTCTATCTCTCGCGACCTGTTCTCCCGCACTGCGGCTTGCTACTCTCGTTGCCTGCTCGTGCTCGCAGCGGACTCCCTTGCTTGCTGCGGCTTCCTCCGGTTCGCTGCGGCCTGCCCCTCCTGCTCTAGCTCACTGCGGCTTCTTCCTGCTCTCTTCTGCTCGCTACCCGCCCGGCCTCCTGCGGCCTGCCTCTTCTGCGGGTTCTTGTTGGTCGATGCGTTCTCTTCTCTATCCGCTCGAGTCTCTCTCCTCGCGGGTTTCTTCTCCTCCGTTCTCTGGTCCGCCTGACCGTGCGGGTTGTTCCTCTCTCACCTGCATCTTGGTCACGGTATCCTCCGACTCTTCCCCTCTCTATCCGCGCGGCCTGTGTCTGCCTGCTGCGGACTTCTCTGTTCGCGAGGACTGTCTTTGCCCGCTGCGGCCTGTCTCTCTCCATGCGGCCTCTCTCTGACCGCTGCGTCATGTCTCTGCTCTCCTTGACCGGCTCCAGTGCGCCGCGGTCTGTTCCTGTCCTCCGCGACATCCTTCAGCTCGCCGCGGCCTCCTCCAGCCCGCTCCTTGCCGCGCGTGTTTGTACTCGCTGCGGCCTGCCTTCTGCTGTGCATCAGTCCGCTGGTTCTGCGTGCCTCCTCTCCTCCAGGTCGTCATGTCCTCTAGTGACTCCACCACAGCTCACCCCCCGGCGGCCCTCGTGGCTCCTCCTCCCGAAATCCGCGATGAGCTTCGGATTACTACTCTTTCCCTCTCCGGCAAGTCGAATTTCATCCCCTGGGTTCACTCCGTCCGGCGGGTCTTGCAAGCCAAGGGCCTTGCGCGTCACCTTACCCAGGGACCTCCAACTCCTCCAACTGATGACTGGCTACGGAATGACGGTCGCGTCCAGACCTGGATCCTGAACTCGGTGGAGGGTGAGCCGTACCAGATGATTATGTATCATGAGACCGCCAAAGCAATGTGGGATGAACTCCATTCCTTGTACTCGGGCAAGGACAGCCTTCAGCACCTGTTTGACATCATCACCGCTCTTCAAGCTCTGGATCTCGGCACAGCTATGGACATGACCTCCTTTGTGGCCCGGGCTAAAACTCTCACGGAGGCTTGGATTCAGCACCAGCCCCCTACTACTGATCTCGCTATTCAACGAGCCCCGAAGGAGGCGGTCTGTATTGCTATGATTATGGCTCGAGTCCCGCCGCACCTTCACAGTATCCGGGCCCAGGTTCTGGCATCACCTGCTACCCCTTCCTTCTCCGATGTTTGCTCTATGTTACTCCGAGTACCACCTCCACCGGAGGCTTCTGCACCACCCTCGCCGGCTCTTCTTCAACAGGCCCTTCCTCCCTTACTTCCCCCACCATCTCTTCCTCGGGGTGGACGTACGGGCTCCCGCGGCCGGGGCCGTGGTGGTCGCGGTCGGCCCAAGTGCACCTACTGCGGCCGGGATGGCCACACTGAAGCGGTCTGTCACAAGAAACATGGCTACCCTCCTTGCCCGCCTACTGTTGTTGTTACTGATAGCTCTCCACCCACTGGTACAGACCTTGAGGCTCTTCGCCTTCAGCTTCAACAACTCCAGGGGCTCCTCAATCATCCATCTGCTTCAGTTGCCTCCACCTCTCATGCAGGTATTGCTTCATCCTCCATTACAGGTACTGTCTGTCTTTCCTCTGGTTCTCGTTGGATCCTGCACTCGGGCGCCACCCACCACATCACCTCCCTGCTGCCGCCACGGTTCTCGGATGCTCCTCATCCCCCGTCTATTACTGTGGCCAACGGTGCGCTTGTTCCGGTCTCCGGATGTGCTGATCTCTTCATCCACCCCTCTCTCTCTCTCTCTCTTCGTTCTGCTCTTTATGTGCCGGCCTCAGCATTTAATTTACTCTCTGTTGGCCGTCTTACTAATGATATGAACTGTTATATCACCTTCAGCTCTTCTGGTTTTTTGATACAGGATCAGCAGACGCAGATTACCATTGGTAGGGGTCGACTGCAGAACGGGCTCTACCTCCTCGATGTCTCTTCTACCGCCCTTTCCTCTGTCTCCTCTACTGACTGGCATTGTCGTCTTGGGCACGCCCCTCTACCTATCCTCCAGAAGGCGCTTCCTAACGTCTCCCTTTCTGCTTTTAAATGTGATTCATGTATTCTTGGCAAACAGCCACGTTCTTCTTATCTCACACATTGTACTCAGAGCTCTGCTCCTTTTGATCTAATTCATTCTGATATTTGGGGAGCGTATAATATTCCAAGCATCTCTGGTTATCGTTACTTTATAACATTTATTGACGATTACTCTCGCACCATCTGGTTGTATCTCCTTCATGATCGCTCTGAGCCTCCTCGGGTCTTTCAGGCTTTTGTGATCGAGACTCGTACGCAATTCTCTACTATTATCAAAACATTCCGCTCGGATAATGCTCGGGAGTACACTAGCCACGAGTTTGCTACACTCTGCGCCGACTTCGGTATTGTTCATCAGACATCGTATCCCTACACCCCTCAACAAAACGGGGTCACCGAACGGAAGAACCGTCACCTTCTCGATGTTGCTCGCTCCCTCATGCTTCACATGAATGTTCCCAAACTCTTCTGGAACTTTGCGGTCTCCACTGCGTGTTTTCTTATCAACCGTCTCCCCTCTCCGGTTCTCCAGAATGCTTCCCCCTTCAGCCTTCTTTTGCCCTCTGCACCCGCCTTTCCTCTCACACCCAGGTTTTTTGGCTGTACATGTTTTGTCCATACCCTGGGCCCCACTATCGACAAACTAGATCCTTGTGCGGTCAAACACATTTTCGTCGGCTACTCCCGCACCCAAAAGGGTTATGTCTGTTATTCCCCAGCCACCCGGAAGGTCTATGTCTCTGCTGATGTTACTTTCCGGGAGGATCAACCCTTCTTCCCTCCTCCTTTCCCACCACTTCTACCATCACCCACTCTACCACCCTCCCTCCCGCGGCCGGTTATCCCCGTCCACTCCCCTCCAACCCTCCCTCCGCCCCTCCCACTATTGATCCTCCCCGGCCGCCCGTCATTCGGGTCTATACTCGTCGCCCTCCTCCTCTCGTTGTCCCTATGCAGTCGACTTCGACCTCGGTTTCTCCGTGTTCTGCTGCTCTGGTGCCCGCCTCTACGGCTCATCCGATGGCTAACTATGTTTCTCTACATCGCCTCTCACCACCTCTTCGGACATTGGCTGCTTCCCTCTCCTCGGTTTCTATTCCTACTTCCGCACAGGATGCTCTTCAACTTCCTGGGTGGCGCGCTACCATGGAAGACGAGATGGCTGCTCTTTGGGCCAACCAGACTTGGACCCTGGTGTCACTTCCTCCCGGCCAGAAACATGTTGGGTGCAAATGGGTGTTTGTCATCAAACATGCTCCTGATGGGACCATTGACAGACTCAAGGCTCGTCTAGTTGCTCGTGGCTTCACCCAGCAACAGGGTCTCGACTATGATGAGAGTTTCTCTCCGGTCGCTAAGCTCAACACAGTCTACATTCTCATCTCTGTAGCTGTCCATCACCAATGGCCCTTATTTCAACTAGACGTAAAGAATGCTTTTCTGAATGGCGACCTTCAGGAAACGGTTTACATGCAACAACCTCCCGGGTTTGAGACCACGGGGGAGCCTCGGGTATGTCACATTCTCAAATCGCTATATGGTCTCAAACAATCACCTCGGGCATGATTCGACATGTTTAGCAAAGCTCTCCGGACAATTGGCTTCACTTGAAGCTCGGCTGACTTCTCGTTGTTTACTCGCCACCGGGCAACGGGTACGGTCCTTCTATTGTTATATGTCGACGACATCATTATTACTGGAAACGACTTGGACAGCATACATGCCGTTAAGCAACATCTAAGCTCCGTCTTCCAAACTAAGGATCTGGGACCCCTTCGGTACTTCCTAGGTCTGGAAGTGGCAAGAAGGTCAGATGGTCTGGTTCTCTCTCAGCGCAAATATTGTCTGGATCTTCTTCATGATGCAGGCTACTCTGGCTGCAAACCGGTAAACACTCTCATGGATACTAATCACAAACTATGTGCTGAGGGCTCAGATTCTGATTCTCTTCTACAAAATCCAGAGTATTACCGTCGTCTAGTTGGGAAACTTATCTACCTAACAGTAACAAGACCTGATATATCCTTCGTTGTGGGACTTGTTAGTCGCTATATGCATTCTCCTCGAAGTTCTCATCTTCAAGCTGTGGAACGCATTCTCAGATATCTCAAGACAGCTCCTGGTCAAGGCCTTGTGTACAAAACCTCATCTTCCATTAATACACTAGTGGCATACTCTGATGTCGACTACGCTGGCTCCCTCGATGATCGACGATCTACTAGCGGGTTCTGCACATATTTTGGAGGACACCTGATTACTTGGCGGAGCAAGAAACAAGCAGTGGTTGCTCGATCCTCAGCAGAAGCAGAATATCGGGCGATGTCGGCTGTGGTCTCGGAACTCACAATGGATTGAGTCTCCTTACCGACCTTGGTGTTCGACTATCTTCACCAGCTCTCCTCATATGTGATAGTCAAGCTGTTATACATATTGCTAAGAACCCGGTCTTTCACGAAAGAACGAAGCATATTGAGGTAGATTGTCATTTCATCCGAGAGAAAGTCCACATGAAGAAGGTCGAGCTCAAGCATGTTCCGGGTACTGAACAGGTTGCAGATATCCTCACCAAAGCTCTACCAAGTACCCTCTTCTACCAGTGCCTATCCAAGCTTGGCGCCTACGACTTGTATGCTCCAGCTTGCGGGGGAGTATTAAAAAAGCCCATGTAAAGGGCCCATTAAAGGGCCCTCTTTATTGCTTTCTCTCTCATCCTTCTTTAGTCCCACATCTTGTATAGGATTTATTCTTCTCTCCTCTTTCCTATATATTTGTATTCTCTCCCTGTATTTATTTACCTGAGCAATACATACAAGTTTTGAGCTTTTACAACAGGGTCGAATGTGCCTCAGGGAGATCAAGTTCCCACCTCCGAGAGGATCTCCTCAGTCAGGCTCCCACTAGCTGATTGGGTCGAATGTACCTCGGGGAGAGCAAGCCCCACCCCCGAGAGGATCTCCTCAACCAGGCTCCCACTAGTTGGTTGGGTCGAATGTGCATCGAGGAGAGCAAACCCCACCCCCCGAGAGGATCTCCTCAGCCAGACTCCCACTAGCTGGTTGGGTCGAATGTGCCTCGGGGAGACCAAGTTCTCACCCCAGAGAGGATCTCCTCGGTCAGGCTCCCACTAGCTGGTTGGGTCGAATGTGCCTGGGGGGGGAGTAAGTGTCTTTTTGCTCCGAGACAGCCCCGCTGCCCAGGCTCTCACTAGCTGAGCAGGGCCGGTGGTACTTCTCGTAGAAGCCAAGTATTTTTTACCGGGAGGGGGTCTCGTCACCCAGGCTCCCATTAGCTGGCATGACAGGTTGACCCCTCCGGGAGGCTAAGTATTTTTTACCCGGAGGGGGTCTCGCCACCCAGACTCCCATCAGCTGGCATGACAGGTTGACCCCTCCGGGAGGCTAAGTGTTTTTTACCCGGAGGGGGTCTCGCCACCCAGGCTCCCATAGCTGGCATGGTAGATTGACCCCTCCGGGGGGTGAAGTGTTTTTTACCCGGAGGGGGTCTCGCCACCCAGGCTCCCATAGCTGGCATGGCAAGTTGACCCCTCCGGGGGGTGAAGTGTTTTTTACCCGGAGGGGGTCTCGCCACCCAGGCTCCCATAGCTGGCATGGCAGGTTGACCCCTCCGGGGGGTGAAGTGTTTTTTACCCGGAGGGGGTCTCAGCACTCAGGCTCCCATAGCTGGCATGGCAGATTGACCCCTCCGGGGGGTGAAGTGTTTTTTACCCGGAGGGGGTCTCGCCACCCAGGCTCCCATAGCTGGCATGATAGGTTGACCCCTCCGGGGGGTGAAGTGTTTTTCACTCGGAGGGAGTCTCGTCACCCAGGCTCCCATCAGCTGGCATGATAGGTTGACTCCCCGGAGAGGCGAGCAAGAAAATTACACTCAGCGAATATGTTGGGTTGGACGTTTCTTTTCGAGCTTGTGTCAACCTCGAAAAGAGCGGGGATTGTGTACAACCCCGTATTCGCAGGTTTCTGGTTTTAAGCTTTTGTAGTGGTTTGAGCTCTTGGTGGCCAATTTTTGTCTAGCACTTGGAATATACTAATTGGGGGAGGAAAAATATTTTACATTAGGCTATACTCCGGAGTAGGCTAATCTTTCAGAAATGCCTGTTTGACCTGGTTTTTGGTATGTTTGGTAGTTTCGTACAAGATAGATCAGTACTCGAATATGTCTGTTTGTTTTTGCTCACATTTTAATTACTTAACTTGCTCTTGTTTAAAGTTCTAAGGCATTTTCCTTCTGTCTTGAATTTGTCTTAGGTTTCGTGACTGTGCCGCCTGCCCCCTGAGCTACCTCTCGTTCAGCTGCAGTTTTGCTTGGAGGTTTTTCCTTGGAGGTTTTTCCTTTGTAGTTGCTTGCATCAGGTTTTATGTATTTGAATCGTTTACTGTCTGTTCGTTTATCATGTACTAGTTATGGTAAGACATTTTCTTTAGAATCATGGACAACTCATAGGATGTTTCTGATGTACTAGATCATTTTACTTATGACATTTTCATTACTGTTGTTAGTGCATTTACTTTTAATTCAGCATTGTGTGTAACATTAAATTTTTCAAGAAAATACATGTGCATCAATACTCTCTGTTTTAAAACTTTAAGCGCTTCCGTACATTTATACTCAATAAATTGTTCAAACTAAATAATTATTTTTCTAAAACTATTTTCAGTATCACTGCATCCGTCTTAGCAGCCATGGTTCCTTTCTGCCCATGCTTGTGGCATCACGGCCCACCCGAAGCGCACGTTCACCTTTGTCGAGACGGGTCGTGCCAGTTGGTATCAGAGTCAGGTTAACTCTAAAAAAAACAAAGTATTTTGAAATTATCAAGTATTTTAAATTCTATTATGTAAATACAGGAACATGCATCATATCTCACTCACCATGTCATTATTTGTTGTTCGCGGCTGAAACATTGCACACACTCACTCATAATGATGAGTAGTATGCACACGAATGTTAAGGGGTAATGGGCAAACTTAACATTTTTGTGCATATAAATTTCCACTAGTCTATACACTGCTTGCGAATATTAAATTGTATGAGCGGTTATAATATTTTCAAGTGCGTTGACATTAGAATCATAATATGCATGACATGTTAAGTGATATGAACGCTTAACATGACATGTGTATCCATTCATGAACATTCGTAGGAATGCATTTTAGACATAATTGCATTGCATGCATAACATAACTCATTACACAAATGTTAAGCCAAGAACAACAGATGATGATTGTACACACATGGATTTATAAATTGTTTGACATTGCATGTGATTCCTTCTCATTTTAACATGAGCATTAGCTAGAGTTGTCCAATGAAAATGTTGTAACTAATATACGATTTATGTATTCGAAAGTATCAAAATGCTAGAACCTGTTGTTCCTTAATCTTCTATGATTAACGTAACTGTCTCTCTTACTCGTTTCCTTTGTGTTCCTCCTTAGATGGCCCCTAAGCAATCGCAGCGTAAGAAGGCTACCCCTCCTGCCGGAGCAACTTCTGAAGACGTCACTGCCCAGCTGTTGAGGCAGATTCTCGAGCGTCTCACTCGCTTAGAGGAAGATCGTCAAACTCCTGACACAACTCCTGATTCTGGCAGCGCAGGGACAACTGGAGTCACTGCTACCGCCGCTCTTGGAACCACCCCTCTTGCACCTGGTTCAGGAACTGGCTCGCTTACTGACACCCTGGTGGTCCCGCTCGTGCCAGGTCTAGTTGCTCCTCCTGTAGCGATGACAGATACGCTGATGTTCAAGAGGCTGAATCTGTCATCCTTCAATGGCAGTCGTGATCTCTTCGTCATTTCAGAGTGGCTCTCCCAGATGGAAAAGCACTTCGAGTATGCCGGTGTCCCTGAGGCACAAAAAGTTCATCTTGCGGCCTACCAGCTGACCGAGGATGCATACACCTGGTGGCTTCAGCGCCGCAGTCTCCCCAATTCTTCCGCTATGACCTGGGAGCAGTTCAAGAATGCGCTCATGGAAAAGTTTCTTTCGTCCGTGGAGCGAGACAAGTTAGTTGAAAGGTTCCTGACCCTTCAGCAGCCCGGCAGGACCGTGACTGAATATGAGATAGAGTTCTCTCGTCTATCTCTCCTTGTCGCAGAGTTCGTGCCCGATGAGTCTAATAAGATCAGTCGATTTGTGAAGGGCCTCCGACATGACTTCCGCCAGCATGTGGTAGCCCACGACGCCACCACCTATGCCGAGACTGTTGGGGCCGCTTGAAGGTTGAGGTTATTGAGCTGGACCGCACTGCCAAGAAAGTTCAGCATGGTACAAGCAATGTCGTTGCACCTGACCACAAGCGTAAGAGTGCCCCACCTCAGGAGCAAGGTCCCAAGTCCCAAGAGGTGTGTGCCTACTGCCATAAAGTTGGTCATACCATCCTAGTCTGCCGCTCTCTCCTGAATAAGAAGAAGATGGTTGTGCCCGCACAACAACCCCAGGTTATGCTTGCCTCTGCCTCCTCCATCTATACTTACTGCAAGAAATCGGGTCACTTGGTGAGAGATTGTCGCCGCAAGATGAATACCTGCTTCAGATGTGGGCAGTTTGGACATCAGATTAAAGATTGCCCCGTGAAGGAAAGCCTGATCCCCGCTCAGCCTCTGCAGGCTATTTCTGGTGCCCAAGATAAGGGCAAGGCTGTGCTGAACGTCACCACTCAGGGCGAGGCGCTCGCATCTACCTCTGTCATCTCTAGTATGTTTTATGTAAAGCTTTTTGTTAATTTCCTGCATCTTTTCATTTGTTGTTTTAGTGTCAAATAATCTTGAATGTGCCCGTGATGTTCATTTCCAGGGAGTTTTAGAGTCAAGAACAAGTGGATGCAAATCCTATTCGATTCTGGGGCATCTCACTCTTTTATAGCGCGTCATATCGTGGATCTCCATAGTTGCCCTACTTCCCACTCGAAATCCCTTTCGAGATTTATGTGCCCGATCATCTGCACCTGTCAACTAGAGACATTCTCAATTGTCTGATACTGCTTGGTGAATTGCAAGTTGTCGCCGATCTCATAGTCCTGGATATGACAGAATTCGACGTAATTTTGGGTATGAACTAGCTGGTCACGTATCGAGCAAAACTGGACTGTGTGGCAAAGAGGGTCAATCTCAGCATCGATGGCAAAGACTACATCGTCCATGTTAGGACCACCCACAGCCACCTGCAGGTAATTTCTGTTGTGCGCGCCTCTCGACTTCTTAGCCAGGGATGTTTTGGTTGCTTTGTCTATGCTTCACAATCAGATGATGTCATACCGTAACTTGGGTCTATCCCGATTGCTTCTGAGTTCCCCGATGTGTTTCCTGCCGAGTTGCCTGGAATGCCTCCCGATCGTGATGCAGAGTTCTCCATTGATGTAGAGCCTGGAACGCACCCCATATATAAAGCTCCATACCGCATGACACCGCGAGAACTGGAGGAGCTTAGGTCGCAATTGGATGAGTTGCTTGAGCGTGGGTACATTCGTCTCAGCTCTTCTCCTTGGGGAGCCCCCGTTCTCTTCGTTAAAAAGAAAGACGGATCAATGAGATTGTGCATCGACTACCGGGACCTGAACAAGGTAACCATCAAGAATAAGTACCCCCTCCCGCGCGTGGATGACCTATTTGACCAGCTCAAAGACAGTACCGTCTTCTCCAAAATAGATCTCAGGTCGGGTTACCATCAGTTGAAGATCAAGGAAACTAACATCCTCATGACAGCCTTCCGGACTCAGTATGGACACTTTGAATTTTTGGTGATGTCTTTTGGGTTGACTAACCCCCTTCTGCTTTCATGGATATGATGAACCGTGTTTTCCGCGACTACCTGGATAAGTTCATCATTGTTTTCATTGATGATATCTTGGTCTACTCAAAGACTCGTGAGGAGCATGCAACCCATCTTAAACTCACTCTCCACGCTTCGTCAGCACCAACTCTATGCCAAGTTGGCGAAATGTGAGTTCTGGCTGGATCGTGTTGCCTTTCTGGGGCATGTCATTTCAGGCGATGGATTTTCCGTTGATCCTGCCAAGGTCTCCGCCGTTATGGACTGGAAGCAGCCTTCTACTCCTACTGAGATTCGCAGTTTCCCTGGTTTGGCGGGCTATTACCGGCGTTTCGTCAAGGACTTCTCCTCTCTTGCTGCTCCCCTGATACAACTAACCCAAAAACATGTCAGATTCGAGTGGTCAGATTAATGTGAGCAGGCCTTTTCTGAATTGAGGCAACGTTTGTGTTCAGCGCCAATTTTCGCTCTTCCTTCAGAGGGGTTGGACTTTTCAGTTTATACCGATGCTTCCGGAGTGGGCTTGGGCTGTGTCCTGATGCAAGAAGATTGTGTTATTGTTTATGGGTCGAGACAGTTGAAGACTCATGAACGCAACTACCTCACTCATGATCTGGAGTTTGCTGCGGTGGTGTTTGCTTTGAAGCTTTGGCGTCACTACCTCTATGGCGTGAAGTGTCACTTTTTCACTAACCATCAAAGTTTGGAGTATATTTTCGTTCAGAAAGATGTCAATCTTCGTTAGAGGCGATGGCTAGAATTCATAGCAGATTATGACTTGCAGCTCACTTATGTGCCCGGGAAAGCCAATTCAGTGGTGGATGCTTTGTCGACAGGCTTCAGTTGCCACCTGTGCACTCATGTCAGCTTCTCTCGCGGCCCTGATTGATGACCTCGAGCGGATGGACATATCCTTCTCACCTGGAGGACAAGGAGAAGTCTATGGTCCATTATGGGTAGAACAGGTGAAGGATCTGCAACCATCTGATCCTACACTCCAGCGCATTCGCCGACATGTTGAACTTGGTACTCTTCCAGATTTCTCTATCTCTGACGATATTCTACGTTTCCGAGGTCGCCTATGTATTCCCGATGTCCCTGAGTTGTTGGATAATATTTGCCGAGAAGCTCACGAGTCCCGCACCTCTGGTCATCCTGACAACAACAAGATGTATCATGACTTGAAACAGATCGTTTGGTGGTCTGGTATGAAGAATTACATCGTTCGTTTCATCTCTCGATGTCTTACATGCCAGAAGGTGAAAGCTCAGCGTCAGCGTCCTGGTGGACTTTTGCAGACTCTGTCTATCCCTGAATGGAAGTGGGAAGATATCTCTATGGACTTCATCACGGGTTTGCCCCGCACTCCGAGAGGACATGATGCGATTTGGGTCATAGTAGATCGCCTGACTAAAGTGGCTCACTTCATCCTGTATAAGGAAGGTCATTCCACCAAGAAGATGACCCTGATTTATGTTTCTGAGATCGTTAGGCTCCATGGGATTCCTCTGCGGATTGTTTCTGATCGTGACTCGAGATTTGTATCACACTTCTGGAAGGGATTTCAGCCAGCTTTGGGCACTGATCTCAACCTGAGTACCGCATATCATCCGACGACCGATGGTCAGACTGAGAGAGTTAATCAGATTCTTGAAGATATGCTACGGTGTTATATTTTGAACTACAAGGAAGCTTGGGATGAACATCTCCCCTTGGTTGAATTCGCCTACAACAACAGCTATCAAGAGAGCCTCAAGATGGCCCCCTTCGAAGCACTGTACGGTCGTCGTTGTAGGACCCCGCTCTACTGGTCGGAAGTCGGTGAAAAGGTGATTTTGGGCCCTGAGTTACTTCAAGAAATGGAAGAAGCCACCAAGAAGACTCGTCTTCAGCTCAGTCGTGTCATTGAGAGGCAGAGAAAGTATGCAAATCATCGCCGCCGTCCGTTAGAGTTTGTTGTGGGCGATCAAGAGTTCCTAAAGGTTTCTCCTACTCCTGCGCTGAAACGGTTCGGTCGCCATCATAAGCTCAGCCCGAGGTTCGTGGGACCGTACTCCATCTCAGAACGTGTTGGAGGATCTGTCTATCGTCTGGAGCTACCTGCTCTTTGGTCGTTGTCCATGATGTCTTTCATATCAGTCAGTTTCGAAAATACATCCACGATCCAAACCGTGTTCTTGAAGAAGTTCCAGTGATTCCTGAAATCAATCTGTCTTTTCCGATCGAGCCTTCGAAGATCGTCGAATTTCAAGAACGCAAGCTTCGCAAGAGAACCATTCTGATGGTGAAGGTACTTTGGTTGCATGGCAAGTCCGAGGAGTACACATGGGAACTCGAATCTGATATGTGCAGCAAGTATCCACAACTCTTCTCTTGATCTTGGTACGTCTCTAAGTCTGACTTACTTGTTATTTCAACATCTTTCATACTTAGCTTTCATGCGTTAATCTGCAAACTTCTGTTTGAAGTATATGTCATATGAAACTTCGTTGTTTAGTCTCACTCAGAGAGTTCCCCGGAAATTTCTGAACGAAACTTCCTAAGTGGGGGAGAATGTAACAACCCCCTTTATAAATAATTTAAATATCTAAACCTACCCCCCCCATATTTTAATAATAATAATAATAATAATATAAACCAAACCAAACCAAAACCTACCCCCTCTTCTTTAAAAGAAACCGAACCGGTGCTCAAAATCCCGCAACCCGCAGGAAATCTCGATCTCGCCTCCTTCGCCCCTGTCGGCTCCGTCTTGCCGCTCCCGCACCCCGTCGACCCCCCCGGCGCCTTCTCCTCCTCCTGTGGTGGCCGTTTCTGCCTCCGCTTGCCTTCACCGCCTCCTTCTGCACCCTTCGTTGCTCTGGCCGACGGGAGATCGGCCTCCTTTGGCGTCCCCTAGGGCCGACTGTCCTCTTCATCAAGGCAACAACCATCCCCTTCTCCTCCAAGGGGTTGACAACCACTGTCTCTCCCTCCGGCGACCTCTCCTGCTCCGTTTGGGTAGGTGCTTGCGAGAGGGACGACTAGGGTTTCCTCCCCTCTCCTCCTTGGGCCGGGATTTGGCTTCTCTTGGGTAATAAACTCATCTTGCCTTCTAAGTTCATTTTCCTCTTAATTTTTTTTTTGCTAATTTTCGCTCCCCAATCGATGTAATCATGTCGATTCAACGTGTGTTCGTCATATATTCGACTAATTCAGTCTTATTTGTGTTTACGGTGCCACTCTTCAGGTCTAGTGGTGGAATCACTCCAAGCCCTCTCCAAATTATGGCTTTTCTGCATCCAAACGCCGCCAAAATCCTCGATCCCTCGCGGTAGCCTCTTCTCATCTCACTCTCGAGGGAGGTAAATTCCTAAACTCCTCTCATGTTGTGTAGCGCTGTCATCAAATGTGTGTGCAAGTGTAGGAACCTTATTATTGCTTTGAAGTACATTTTTGATCTTGGAACAGGTTTAGCTAGAACCGTTAACCTCGCTTGCGCCATTTAGCTGTCGCTAGCGTTTTCGACGTCACCTTAAGGCAAGTAGAGAAATCCTTGAATTGTAAAACTTTAGATTTAATCTGGTTATCTGTCATTTTACCAATGTTTTTTCTACAAAATTCTGGACTCTCATAATGTTGACATAACATAACATGATAAGTAACCACTTAAGTATGAAACATAAAGACAAATCCGTAGTTGTAAACAAATCCTTGAATTGTAGCGTCTAACTGGGCATCTGTCTGCTGGCATGGTCACGGCAAGCAGGATTACTTTTCCAATAAGACTTGCACCTAGATCTGATCGTGAGTCATGTGCGCCCGCTATAGCACCTACACTTCATCGATCACGACTTACAACATTTTACATTAGGCTATACTCTGGAGTAGGCTAATCTTTCAGAAATGTCTGTTTGACCTGGTTTTTAGTATGTTTTGTAGCTTCGTACAAGATAGA
This sequence comes from Platanthera guangdongensis, assembly GCA_039583875.1. NCBI lineage: Eukaryota > Viridiplantae > Streptophyta > Magnoliopsida > Asparagales > Orchidaceae > Platanthera > Platanthera guangdongensis. Next base: position 6,617,826 of record CM077151.1, on the reverse strand, counting down.
TCAGTACTCGAATATGTCTGTTTGTTTTTGCTTACATTTTAATTAATTAACTTGCTCTTGTTTAAAGTTATAAGGCTTACTTTTCCAATAAGACTTGCACCTAGATCTGATCGTGAGCCATGTGCGCCCGCTATAGCACCTACACTTCATCGATCACGACTTACAACATTTTACATTAGGCTATACTCTGGAGTAGGCTAATCTTTCAGAAATGTCTGTTTGACCTGGTTTTTAGTATGTTTTGTAGCTTCGTACAAGATAGATCAGTACTCGAATATGTCTGTTTGTTTTTGCTCACATTTTAATTAATTAACTTGCTCTTGTTTAAAGTTATAAGGCATTTTCCTTCTGTCTTGAATTTGTCTTAGATTTCATTACTGTGTCGCCTGCCCCCTAAGCTAACTCTCGTTCAGCTGCAGTTTTGCTTGGAGGTTTCTCCTTTGTAGTTGCTTGCATCAGATTTTATGTATTTGAATCATTTACTGTCTGTTCATTTATCATGTACTGGTTATGATAAGATATTTTCTTTTGAATCATGGACAACTCCTACGATGTTTCTGATGTACTAGATCGTTTTATTTATGACATTTTCATTACTGTTGTTATTGCATTTACTTTTAATTCAGCACTGTGTGTAGCATTGAATTTTTCAAGAAAATACATGTACATCAATACTCTCGGTTTTAGAACTTTAAGCGCTTCCGTACATTTATACTCAATAAATTGTTCAAACCAAATAACTATTTTTCTAAAACTATTTTCAGTATAATTGCATCCGCCTTAGCAGACATGGTTCCTTTCCGCCCATGCTTGTGGCATCATGGCCAGCCCGAAGCGCACGTTCACCTTTGTCGAGACGGATCGTGACATTCGCTGACATCAGCTCATTTTGAAGCAAGCTTAAGTTCTTCAGGACAGACTGAGTGGCTTACTTGGGCCAGGCGATCCACCGCTCAAGCGTTTGGGCGGGCCCCGAGAAGATTTGTTGGGTGATAGCTTGGCCAGTACCATAATCCCTATGGGAGTTACGGGATTTCCTAGGCCAGACAGACTCACCGCAGTTTTAGTTAGGGCTGCAACACAATTACGGCCCCATGGTGACGCTTCTGAAGAAGCACACCTTCCTCTGGAGCGAACATGCGACCTAGTCCTTTTGAGCCCTCCAGAAAGTCTTGGTCATCGCCGCAGTCATTTGCCTACCTGACTTCTCCCAGGAATTCCATATTGAGTGTGACGCATTGGGACAAGGCAATAGCGAGGTACTACAGGAGGTGCGCCACCTGATCCCATTCTTCAGCTACAAGACAGTGTCTCACCATCAACGATTATAGGCTTACGAGATCGAGTTGATTGACCTCACAAGGGCGGTGCAACATGGGGTAGATCTTTTCTTATGCGCGTGAACAATTTCATCCTCAAGTAGTGCCTCAGCACTGCTCCCCAACAACACTAGGTGAGCAAACTCTTAGGCTTCAACTTTCGTGTGGAGTACAAGGAGGGAGCCCTGAACTGTGCATTTGATGCTCTTTCTTGCCGAGACCAGGTGTGTGGTCTACTGTGTGCCATCTCCCTGGCCAGACCAGCAATCCTAATTCGACTACGTTAAGAGTTTAAGGACTCTACGATTCTCATAAAGCTCAATCAACAGATTGTCGAAGGATGACTTCCTCACTGGATGGTGCATGAGGGCCTGGTGCATCACAAAAGATAAGTTTACTTGCTCCCCCCCCCCTCCCAGTGGTGACAGCATAGAGACAACCCACAACTTGAGTCACAAAGGGGTTGGAAAAGCCTTTTAGTGGATTCACGCCGAGTTCTTTTGGAAGAGCCTACGATGCAATGTCAAGAATTTTGTTGCCACTTGAACCATCTATCAGCGCCACAAAGCGGAACATCTCTTTCTGGTCGGTCTTCTTCAACCCCTGCCAATTCCCACAAAGATTTAGGCTGACGCCTCGATGAACTTAGTCGAGGGACCGCACATGGCACACCTCACGTGATAAGTCTATCCTCATGGTCGTGGCCGACCGTTTCTCGAAGAGAGAACACTTCATTGCAATGTGCAGACTATTGATAGTGGAGGGTGCTGCTTACGCCTTCTTCATGAAAATTTTTCGTCTCCACGACCTCCCCAAGAGCATTGTCTAAGACCGATACAAGCTGTCCACGAGCAACTTTAGGAAAGAGTTGTTTACACTCTGCGACACCAAACATTCCTTTTCATCGGCTTACCACCCGCAATCTGATGTCTAGATAGAGGTTGTCAATCACACGATGGAGATGTAATTGTGTTGCATCACCGGAGATCGCGCGATGTAGATGCATATTGTCCTATGAGAGCGACACAACCCGCCTGGACATGGTCGACCACGGGCTCAAGGCTCGGGACAAGTTTCTCTCCCGAGCACGGGGGTGCCTTCTTCAAGCATAGGCACATATAGAGACTGCTTACAACCAGGGTCAACACGAGCAAGCATTTGCCTCGGGAGAGTGGGTAGAGCTCAGGCACTGTCTTTTCAGCTAATCCTCAGCCTCTTGTACCCCATATCACAAGTAGTTCTAAAACCCATTTGAGATCCTCCAGTTCATTTTCAAGGATGCATACCGCCTCCAGCTTCCACCGAAGGCCCGCATTCATGAATTCTTCCACGTCTCCTAGGTGAAATTGTTTTACAGACCTCCGACTTCGCCCCCTTGATGCATCTCCCACGCTAGCTACATGACAAGCTTGAGGACAAGCTTAGTTTCAATGGGGAGGAAGATGTTACGGACCCGCGCGCTATGAACTCACGCTGGGACAAGCTTAGTCTCAATGGAAATCTATCCTGGATTTGTTATATCCAATTTTTGACCTCACTGGAAATTTGTCGAAAGACCATTATGAAGTTCTTCAACACCGACCCAATGATAGATTGCCAGGCGGGGAGAGTAGACTTACAAGGGACTAAACCATATGTTGAAAGGTAGAATGAAATTGATTAATTTTTGGATAAAGAACCCCCTATATATATGAAAGGGGTATTACACATATTCTTACCAAACATAAAAAATAAAAATAAAACATATTCTAACACTCCCCCTCAAGTCGGGCATGAGATGTTAACCATGCCCAACTTGTCAACAATATTTCTAAATGTATTCTCACTGAACCTTTTGGTGAGAATGACCGCTAGCTGTCTGTCAAAGGACACAAAAGGAGTACACACAATTCTCCTCTCATCTATATATTTGTACTCATTCTTTGTATTTGAAACAAGCGAACATATATACAAGGTTGGTTTTTTCCTTCTCTACATGGTATCAGAGCCACCGATTCTCCTAGAGCGGCTTCACCTTTCTTACCCGCGCGGCCTGTCTTCTGTCGGCTACCCGCTCGGCTTCTTGCGGCCTGCCTTCCTGTCCTCTCCACTCCTCTTCTTCCGCTTCCTATTCTTCTCCGTGGTTCCACCTCTCCCCTCTGGCATTTTATAGCCTTCCCCTTCTCTCTCTCTCCTCTCTCTCGCCGGGTCCACCTTCCCTCTCTCTCCTCCAGACCGCTCTCTCTTGTGGCTTGTTCTCTTTCTACGACCTGTCTCTCTTACGGCCTGGAACAGCTCGCTGCGGCCTGCTGCTCTATCTGCCTCTTTCGCGCCCTGATCTGGTTTGTTGTGGCCTACTATACCTCGCTGCGGCCTACCTCTCTCCCGGCCTGCTTCAGCTCGCTGCGGCTTGCCCTAGCTCGATGCGGCCTGATCCTCCTCGCTGCAGACTCCCTCTCTTGCGGCCTGCTCCAGCTCACCGCGGCCTGTCTCTTCTGCGGCATGCCTCTTCGGCGGCCTGCTTCTTCTGCGGCCTGCCTCGGCTGCGGGTTGGTCCTGGTCGTTGCGGTCTCTTTTCTCTTTCCGCTTGAGTATTCCCTACTCGCGGTATCTTCTCTCTGCCCGCCGCCGGCCTCCTGCTTCTCAGACCACTGTTGTACTCAGCCAGACCGTGCGGCATCTTGTCGTCCCGCATTTTGGTTGCGGTCTTCTCCTCTTTCCTTTTCTCGCGGCTTCTCTCTGTCCGTTGCGGCCTGCTCTATCTACCGGCCTCCGCCTTTGGTCGCGGACTCCTCTCGCAGTTGGTCTTCCCATCGTGACTGGGCGGTCTCTGCTCTGGTCGTGCGGCCTTCTTCGTTGCCCGGTCTGTTCTCCTAGCCGCCTCTCTTCTCCATGACCTCCTCTGCTGATTCAGTTGGCACGGCGGTTCCTCCTGCTGACCGCCCGGTCTCTCTCCCGGAAGTCCGGGATGAGCTTCGTATTACCACAATCTCTCTGATCGGCAAAAAAAATTTTGTGGAATGGGCACACTCTGTTCGTCGTGTCCTGCAATCCAAGGGGTTCCTTCATCACTTGACTCAGGCCGTTACCGGTACTACTACTGATGATTGGTTACGCAATGATGGTCGGGTGCAGACTTGGCTTCTTAATTCTCTTGATGGCGAATCTTATCGCCTGGCCATGTACCATGAGACGACCAAAGGCATGTGGGACGAGCTCCACACCCTTTACTCTGGTAAGGATAGTCTCCACCATCTGTATGACATTATCACTGCTCTCCAGGCCCTTGATAGCAGTGGCGCGACCGATCTGACGTCCTTTGTTGCTCAGGCTCGGTCTCTGGTCGAGGCTTGGATCCACCATCAGCCTCCTACTCTGGATCTTGCTGCCCAACGTGCCCAAAAGGAAGTTGTGGGTATAGCCATGATGATGGCTCGGGTCCCGCATCATCTTCACAGTGTACGAGCTCACATCCTCTCCTCTACTGTTACCCCATCTTTCTCTGATGTGTGCTCGATGCTTCTCAAAGTCTCCCCGCCTCCGGATGTGCCCGGACCCCCTTCTCCGGCTCTTGTTCAGCAGGCCCCAGCTCCTTTATTGCCTCTTCCATCTTCTGCTCGTGGAGGCCGCTCTGATTCTCGCGGCCGGGGTCGTGGTGGCCGACCTCGGCCTAAGTGCTCGTTCTGCGACAAAGATGGGCATCTTGAAGCCACGTGCTATCGCAAACATGATCGTCCTCCTCGTCCGCAGGCCTCTGTTGCTGTCACTGACTCCTCTTCCACTCGTACTAACCTCGACGAGGTTTGTCTTCAGCTCCAGCATCTTCATGGCCTGCTTAGCCGCCCGCCTGCCTCGGTTGCCTCTGCTGCCTCCATCTCCAATGAAGGTATCGCCTGCCTCTCCTTTGGCCCGCGATGGATCCACGATTCTGGTGCCACTCATCACATCAACTATGTTCGGCCGCCTCAGTACTTGTCTTCCCCTCACCCGAAGTGCATTACTGTGGACAATGGGGCATCTGTACCTATCTCTGGATGTGCTGATATTACCCCCACCTCTTCTCTCCTTCTGCGTTCGGCTCTTCACGTTCCGGGCTCTCCTTTTAATTTACTTTTTATTGGTCACTTTACTACTGATTCTAATTACTCTGTGACATTTACTTCCTCTTTTTTTCTCATACAGGATCAGCTGACGCGGACTATCATTGGTAGGGGGCGGCTGCAGAATGGGCTCTACCTTCTTGACGACTCTCCTACTATCCTCGCCTCTATCTCCTCTTCGGATTGGCATCGCCGTCTGGGTCATGCTCCTCTTCCCGTCCTCCGGAAGGCTCTTCCAGATGTTTCTCTTCCTGCATTTCAGTGTGACACATGTATTTTGAGCAAACAACCTCGTTCATCTTTTCCTTCTCATTGTACTCGGAGTTCCGCTTCTTTTATTTTGGTACACTCCAATATATGGGGTCCGTACAAAATCACTAGTATTTCTGGCTACCGGTATTTTCTAACTTTTATTGATGATTACTCTCGCACGACGTGTTTGTATCTCCTCCGGGATAGCTCTGAGCTTCCACGCGTCTTTCGGGCCTTCATACTTGAGACTCGCACTAAATTCTCTGCACCAATTCGTACCATTCGTACTGGCAATGCGCGTGAGTACGCCAGTCATACCTTCGCGACTCTCTGCACTGAGTTCAGCATTCTTCACCAAACCTCGTGTTTGTATAAGCTCCAGCTTGCGGGGGAGTGTTAGAAAAGCTCATTTAATCTAGGCCCATTTTGTAACATTTATTGTTCTTCTCTCCCCTCTTTAGTCCCACATCATGTATAGGACTTTCTTCTCTCTTTCTCTCATCTATATATTTGTACTCATTCTTTGTATTTGATACAAGTGAACATATATACAAGGTTGGCTTTTTCTTTCTCTACAAATACTTATTATTGCAAGTTAATTGTTGGATTTGTGTCTACATTTAGAAATCATCATTTAGCCCCTGATAGCACCATCCCGCGTCACAATAACTTTCTGATCATCAATGTTACGTGAGCATGATCAACCCAAAATCTGATCCCCACATTAAGAAAGCTTCTGCTTGTTGGTTCTAGCAATTATCCTATATTGTATATCTTAGCATCATTATATCTCTCTTTTTCTCTCAACAGAGTATAATCAATATTCAAAAGCAAGCATCCTAGGTGCCATCAAAAAGACCCCTCGGATTTAACCTTTCCAAGAAACCAAAGATTGCATACAGGTTTAGCTAAGAAATTTCAGCGGGTAATTACTTCTTGCAACAGATAGGGATACAACCACAGTACAGCAAAGAAAATCACAACAGAAACATGACCAAGACAAAGTATGTCTGCATGGTCGCAACTCGCAAGGAAACTCACAACAGGAGCATGCACGTGACATGAGAGAAGGAACCATCACTGGCTAGAGAAGGATAACAGACAATAACCACATGACATCAGAAAAAAGAAACTTTTAGAAGACATAAGGATAAATGATGTAAAGGCCCATTTATAGTCCCCTTTCTTCCTTCTCCTTTAGTCCCACATCTATTGTATAGGATTCTTCCTTCCTCTCTTCTCCTATATATTTGTATTCTCTCTTGTATTTGATATATGAAAGAAGTATATACAAGGTTCATCATTTCTTCTCTCTTGTATTCTCTTGTATATACAAGGTAAGAAGTATTCACTCTTCTTACCTTTGCTCTCTCTCTCTCTCCTCTATCTCTATACCTAACTCTGTGCAGGAAGCTCTCCGGCATCCTGCGTGGCGTGCCGTCATGGATGAAGAAATGACTGCTTTGTGGGGTAATCATGTTTGGGATCTTGTGCCTCCTCCTCCTGGCCACAGTTGTGTCAGCTGCAAGTGGATCTTTACAATCAAACATGTCGCGGATGGGGCAGTTAATCGCTTAAAGGCTCGGCTTGTGGCACGCGGTTTTACTCAACAGTACGGGTTTGATTATGAGGAAACGTTCTCCCCAGTCACGAAATTAAAAATGGTTCGGATCTTCCTCTACTTAGTTGTTCATCGCCACTGGCCACTCCACCAGCTGGATGACAAGAATGTCTTTTTGAATGACGATCTTCTTGAAATTGTCTATATGCAACAATCGCCCGGGTTTGAGACCACGGGGGATTCTCGTGTCTGTTTACTTCGCAAATCCATTTATGGTCTCAAACAGTCTCCACGGGCGTGGTTTGGAAAATTCGGCAAGGTTGTTTGCGAGGTTGGCTTCAACCAAAGCTCGGCAGATTCCTCTCTCTTCACTCGTCACCAATCAACGAGGACTATAATACTTCTACTTTATGTGGACGATATTCTGATTACTAGTGATAACTCCGCTGGGATACAACATGTTAAGCGGCATTTAAATTCTATTTTTCAAATCAAAGATCTGGGAAATCTTCGATATTTTCTTGGACTAGAGGTAGCACGGCGACCTGATGGCCTTGTCTTATCCCAGCGTAAGTATTACATTGACCTTCTGAAAGATGTTGGTCTCTCGGGTTGCAAACCAGCGGAAACCCCGATGGAAGTCAACCATATGTTGTGTGCTCAGGGATCTGAGACTGACTCTCTACTTCCAAATCCACAATATTATCGTCGTCTTGTGGGAAAACTGATATACCTAACCGTTACGAGACTAGATATATCATTTGCGGTTGGAGTGGTTAGTCGATTTATGCATACCCCACGGGTTTCTGACCTTCAGACAGTGGAACGGATTCTCAGATATCTGAAGACTGCCCCTAGGCAAGGACTTGTGCATAAGCCATCTTCCTCCCTTTCTCTTATTGCATACTCTGATGCGGATTATGCGGGCTCGTTGGATGATCGATGTTCGACTACTGGTTTTTGTACTTACTTTGGAGGAAATCTTATCACATGGTGGAGTAAGAAGCAGACGGTGGTTGCTCGCTCGTCTGCTGAGGTTGAGTACCGTGCGATGGCAGCCATTACATCAGAACTAGCCTGGCTGGAAAGTCTTCGAATGAATTTGGGAGTTAGGTTGTCTTCACCATCGACGTTGTTTTGTGACAGTCAAGCTGCAATACATATTGCGAAAAATCTTGTGTTCCATGAGCGGACTAAACATATTGAGGTTGATTGTCACTTTGTTCGGGAAAAAGTTCAATCAAAGGTCTAAAGCTTGAACATGTTCCTGCGTCTAGGCAAGTTGCTGACATCCTTACCAAGGCATTACCTCGCAAATTGTTTTACCAGTTCTTGTCCAAGCTTGGTGCCTACGACTTGTACACTCCAGCTTGCGAGGGAGTGTTAGAAGACATAAGGATAAATGATGTAAAAGCCCATTTATAGGCCTCTTTCTTCCTTCTCCTTTAGTCTCACATCTATTGTATAGGATTCTTCCTTCCTCTCTTCTCCTATATATTTGTATTATCTCTTGTATTTGATATATGAAAGAAGTATATACAAGGTTCGCCCTTTGTTTTCTACAGAAACCATGAACTGCATGAACAACTTAGACTGGTCAATGGATAAATCATAAGAGCTGGAGAAAGTTTACACCAAAGAACCATAGAACATCATAACAAAGAAAACGAAACTACAGGAGCAAAACAATTGAGAATCCAAGGAATTAGTAAAAAAAATATTCATTATACAGTAATATTCTGTCATGTGGATACAAAAGTTTTATCAAAATTGAAGCTCTGGCTAAAATGAAATAAAATCAAAGCAACAAAAATTACATTTAAAATTTCATCTTTAGGACATCTGCACACTGAGATTTATATAATGATACTCCCCGCAAAGAAAAAAAGGTCAAATATTTTATATTGTAGATTGTTACTTCACTAAAAGCAAGGCAAAGTTTGTTCCATAAACTTACCGCTAGATTTTTAAATTTTTGCAGTTTCATAACTAAGGCTCTGCTTGAGAAACCAGTGCCGGTTTAAAAGGAAACAGTTTTTAAACTGAGAAATGAGGTTTTAAAACTCAATTTTCAAAACCGTCTTTTCAAAATTGAGAAAAGTGTTTGGGTAACTTGTCTTTGTAGTCCGTTTCAAAACATAATTATATTTCCAAGCATTAAATTCTTTCTATTAAAATTTTCAAATAAAAATTTTTTTAATATAAGAATTTTCTTAATATAAAATTTTTCTAAAAATAAGTTTTCCTAATAATAAATTTTATATAAAAAAAATTTCCTAATAATAAACTTCTCCTGATACCCAGCAGGCCATTACTATTCATCTTATTCGCACTTCACGCACGGGAAAAAGTTTCCTTATAACCCTAAAATTTTGCTTATAATCCATTGCTGCAGGTCTTCCATTTCAGTGTGCCTTGTTCATCTTCTTCAAGAAGCAACAACGTCATGGGAGTGTAACCTTCTTCAAGAAGGGGGAAGACGGCAACATTCTTGCCACCGATCTGTTGCGGGTTGCTGGAACCAAGCAGGAAGATGATCTGTGCAACCGAAAAAAAAAAAAGAAACGGCCGTCTCGGAAAGGCCGCTGGAGTGTGGAGAACCAGTCCTCAAACGAACGTTTAGCATCTTTTCAGACGGGCTGTTTTAAACCGAGGTCTACCAAACACCTACTCAACGGTTCAGTCTAAATGGACTGGAGGCAAAACGGCGCCACGCTGGGTTATGAAACGCAACCTAAATGTGTTTACTTCAAGGGCTTGACGCCTTACAGGAATGGGAATAATGGAATCAAATTAAAAAAATGGCTGTTAATTAAAACTTATAGTGAGCAAAAAGGCTACACGGAGATTATGAACACATACCTGTTCAATGCCTCGAAGTTTTAGTACTATTGATGAGAGTTTTGATTTCTTTTCGTGTCGTATATTAACCTTAAACCCTAGGATATGCTCCTCAAATAAAGCACCTCTCCCACTTGAATCATAATAGACGGGAGATCTGCCAGGACTACTACCTCGGCTAGAACTTCTACTTCGGCCACTATTAGCTTTCTCCAGAAAACGTTCAACTGGCGTTACCTGCAAGTAAGATGATAATGAGGAAAGAACTAGATCTATATGCAAGAGAATGGATTGCAAGATATATTAAGGTTTTTTACTTTGATGGACTGAAGCTCTGGCGATCTAGCAAGTAAAGATCGTATATACAAAATTCTAACCCTGGAAACTAGCATAGTATCCATCACTCTCTTTGGTTCCATCTTACGAATGAATGCAAAAACAGCATCTCTGATTTCAGCTAGTATTTCATGCTCCCTCGCGGCTCCAGCTTTGATTACTGCTGCTAAGACCTGTAAAGATGTGGCAATTGAATTAGCTTTCAGAACATCTGCTTGATTTTGACTCAAGAGGATTAACGAAACAAAGGAAAAACAGCTAGAAGCATAGAAATTAAGATACCATGTTTCAGAAAATGCAGTGTAGAGCAAAGCTAGATAAGAATCGCAGCATAAAACAGCTACAATATTGCATAAACGAACTTGGATTATAATACTATTAAAACCTTGAATTTGGAATCCCGTCAGTTGGCGTGTTTAATCAGTTCAAGGAAAAACATAGTTATATAATAGTCAGGATTATGCTACACTAAAGAACATGTACCAATGGATTGAATATCATTGAAACTTTCATTTTCATCAACGAGAAAATGATCCACAAGGAGTTGACAAAACTTTATAAGGAAATATACCCAGTAAGGAGTGCTGACGAATTCTAAAGTACTATATCAACCTAAGCATCCATTGGGGAGAAATCAAATAGATAAAACTCATCGTATTCTTATTCATGAATTTATTTGATTATAACCACGAGTCAGCCTATTTCAAAATACTAAAACCTAAATAAGGATAACCAAGCTTTATCCTTATAGTATTTAAACTACATTTAAAATGCACATAATAAAAATAAAAATAAACAGTCTTATACTTATTTTATCTAAACTATAGACAATTCAAAGTAAAAAAATAGTTCAAAATAGATAAGAAAGCAGAAAATACTTTAAAATGAGAAGTTCAGCTTTCCTGTTGCCTAGTTCGACCCTAGATTTGGCCTATGTAAAACTTAACTTGTTTGAGCTAACCAACTAATATACTGCATCAATTCCCCGGCTAGGATGAACTCAACTTCAGAGAGTAAAGCAGTAGAGAAGAAGCTAAAGTTGATCATGAACTTCTTGTACACGCTTCTAACTTAAAGAGTTTTCTTTTTGAAGCTTAGGAGTCTACTATAGCACATCTGGATTTGCTCATCACTTTTGTCCGGAACCATTCCAAGATCACGTCGGGGTTTACCAAATCAGGAATTTTTCAAAAAATTAGGATTTATCCATACACATATTCCTGGATTAAGAGGTAGGATTCAGAGGGTGTGGATTCAACAAACCCAAAGCATTGTCGTTTGCCATAGTAGCAATGTGGCATAGCCCTCCCTGATCAAAACACCCAGTATCACTACACCCAAATGGACGTCTCTTAGGGTCCGTTTTGCACAGAGATGACAATCGTGAATGCGGTGATTCATCTATTTTTATGTTCAAAAATAATTTTTTTCATTGTGGCGGCCATAACCGTTGTCATGTCAACAGATACTTAGTGATAATAGACATATGAACATTGTTCCGAGAAGAAAATATGTAGTCACTTTACCATCACTTCTAAGTCTTTATAAGAAGCTTATAAATTTAGTTGGTTCGCAAGTTGTACTTGTAATTAATTCCTGTCTGCAACTTAATTTCAGGTCAAAGAATTGATTGGGAGCTTTCAGTACAAACTTGTATACCTTTAAAAATAAAACTTTCAAAAGAAGAAAGAAAATATTAAGATTAAAAATAAAACTAGAAAAACGTTTGATAGAAGAGTTTTGATTCGTTCATGATACAATTTGTTCAAGAAACTATAAGAAAGACATTATCTACTTAGGCATTAGTGAGATTATGACTAAAAATAGGGCACAATTGGGACAAAGGATCCATATAGCCAACCGCACTATAGTGGGATAAAGGCTTGAGTATTGTTGTTGTTGTTCTTATTTCTTAGTTAAGAGAGTAGTGACAGTTTCTTCAAAAAGAGAAAAATTATAGGAACAAGAATCATACACATCAGTAACCTTATCGCAATTATTTAGGTTGGATTTATGAATCCTCATTATCCTATGATTCTTATTGAGCCTTGCCAAATCAAATCTTTGCAAATCATTTTCAATAACATTCATTCAAGTTACCTTAGGTCTATCCCTTCTACTAATTTGACATTGTTAAGAGAATGTGTACAAAGGCCAATAGTGCAGACCTTAGAGCCCATTACCTTCTTTGTATTTAGGCTTCATTTGTTTTGGCTCATGGGTCCAGCACGTTTAGGCAAAACGCAACAGCCAACCAAATAATTGTTTGTTTTTCCGTCTACATTTGGAATCGTCGGCGTTTCCTCCAGCGTAAAGAAGCGGCGGGATGAAACCCTACGGGAGTGCTCCAGTTCGTCGCATTTGGGAGGAAATCGCGCGGCATCGCAACTCCTCCGCTGTCTCTCCCGTCGCCGCGAGGAAGCATCCCGCCGCATCCAGGGTTGCCGACTCCCGATCAATCCCGTCAGGTATTTTCTTCCTCCTCCTGGTTTGTCGTTACTGGAGAGCTTCCCGTCGCAACTCCTCTGTCTTCTCATCTGGTGGCCATTTTGCATCCTTTCTTACTACTGCAACTTGTAACACTTCCTTTACACTTGTTGGCTCGTGCTCCTGAAGATTCAGGAGTGTTGGCTTGTGCTCCTCCACTTTCTTCCCAGATCTACAACCTGGAATCTACAGGTATAACTTCTCTGCATATACGATTTGCTATCGCATCTACACGAATCTCACCTCTTCCCCTTTATTTGCAGCAGGGATCCCTATTTTGCTTCCGCCTCCACTTGAATCCTGATCCATTGCTCCTCATCTGCAGCAGTACAGCAGGTATATGCGGTATTTTTTTTTGTGAATCCTGATCCATTGCTCCTGATCCATTGCTCCTGCTCCTGCTCCTGCTTGTGCTCTTCCACTTACTGCCCAGATCTGCAGCAGTCTACCTGCAGCAGTCTCCTGTAGTTGACTGCAATCCCTGAAACATCTGGACCAGTTGCAAGCTTCATCCCTCATCTGCAGCAGCGATTGATCTCTGAAACCGTAACTTGATCCCTGAAACATCAGGTATATCTTCTTCCCCGGCTATGATGGAATATGTAGATATGTGTAGATGTGTGTATGCATATTATGTGTAGATTTGTGCGAGCTTTATGTAGGCTAATGAATGTGTGTATGTGTATGTAATGTGTTTGTTGGAGTGAATGTAAGTGTGTGTGTAATGTGTTTTCGTTGTATTCAACGTGTGTATGTATGTGTGTACTGTGTTATTTTGTGTGAGTGTGTGTGTAATGTGTTTGGTTTGTGAATGTGTGTGTGTGTTTTTAGGGTTTAGGGTGTGTGTGTATGTAATGTGTTTAGGGTTTAGGGTGTGTATGTCTTGTGAGTGTGTATGTAATGTGTTTGTTTTGTGAGTGTGTGCGTCTGTGTTGTGTGTGTGTGTGTTCATTGTATGTACTGTATGTGTCCATGCTTTACCAGGGTCAAATCCTTCATCAAAATGAAGATGCAAATTGTACTCTGAATTTTTTTAAAAAAAATTAAAGTTAGAGACATAACTGTTCATGTTGTTTACAAAGGACATAACTTGTAGATTTTTTGAAACAAAGTTAAGGCTTTTTTGCTGTAAAATTTGAACCAGTTCGAGAAAAACATTGGCCTTTTTTAACTCATTAATTTTATGTAGTGTGGCTGCTGTTCTTTACTATGTAAATTTTGTTAGAAATCACGATCCTATTATCTATGATCTTAAAATGTTACCGATGGGATTAAAAATGATTTTGAGTTTTGTGCGTAAGTATCAGTCCTAGGTCTTTGTTCAGTGAAAACATTATTGCTGCGAGTTGTGCTCAGTGGTTGTGAGTGTGTGTTCGATGAGTGCATTTGTGTGTGTGATTGTGTGTGCGTAGACTAATTTGTGTAGATTTTAATATAGGTAAATGAGTAAACATAAATATGGCGGTATAAGTGCGAATTGGGATGCCAATGATGTTTTAATTTTATGTGATCTGTGTTTGAAAGAAATCGAGTTGGGTAATCGCTCAACCACACACTTTAGTCGGGATGGTTGGACTAACCGGACAACAAATTTCCATGCTCGCACGGGGAAGTCATATGATCGAAACCAAATGAAGAACAAGTGGGATCAGCTGAAAAAAGATTGGAAGTTATGGCGGGAGCTTAAGGGTCGTGAGACCGGGCTAGGGTGGGATCCTATTCGCAAAATGATTTGTGCTTCAGAAGATTGGTGGAAAGAACTCTTCAAGGTATGAACTTTCTTTTTTTTTTAATTTTAATTTTTTGTAATATATAAAACTGTGTGGTATCACATTGTGTGCTTCATTTCAGGTTCTTCCGATTGCAAGGAAGTTTCAGTTTGTTGGCATTTCACCTGAGTTGGAGGAGAAGCTGCATATGATGTTTAGTCAGGTCATTGCAAATGGAGATCTTGCATGGGCTCCAAACTCAAGAATCTTTGAGCATGAGTCAATCAACGAACATGACGGGTCTCCTGAACATGGCACACAGGACATCAACGAAATTGAGTATACTGCAGCTAAACAGAAAAGGGCAGCTAAGGAGAAAAGTATTAAGATTTCTGCAAAGAAGGCAAGGAGTTCAGCAATGGATGAGTTAGTCGAGACATCGCGCATTATTGGCCGTTGCATGTAGGAGCCGCCTCGCATACAGATATCTTCATCCCTGTACACCATTCATGAGGCTACATCAGAGCTGGAAACAATGACAGAGGTTATGGTTGAGTCAAATCTGGACTTCTACCACTACTGCATCATCTTTCTGAGACAGAAACAGAATCGAGAAACATTTATGAGCATGCGGAAAGATCAACGTCTCACATGGCTGCAGGCTTGTTATGCCAAAATTTTGGAGTAGTTGCATTTCTGCGATGTGATATGTGTGTGTGTGTTTTCCTTTGATTCTATGCTTTATTTGTTTGTTGCACTTATTACTGGACATATACTATTGCTACACTTATTGCTGGACATTTACTATTATGTTTGTTTATTATATTGTCTTACATGTTGTAGAAAATAACATACAATGTATTTAACACAGATTTTTAATGTGAGCCCGGATCACACTGACAGTTCGGACGAGGAGACTTGGCAGCAGGCGGCTGATTTGTTTTATCATAATAGAGCGATCGGGGGACGACAGTTTTTAATGCCAATGATAGTACCCTTGGAAGGTGGACCCTCTACTACACCGTGTATGACATCAAGCCAAACCGGCGCTAGATGGATTGGTGGACATTTGGATGGGCACCCTCACAGATTTTTCAGTGCTTTTAGAATGTCGAAGGTAATATTTATTGATTTGCTGACACTCACACAACAATATGGAATGCAAGGATCTAGGAGGACTCTCTCACGCAAAGTGCTTACAATTACTTTGCAGATTTTAGGCCACAATTTATCAATGCAAATTTCGAGCGAACGATTTCAACACTCTACAGAAACCATTAGTAAATTCATCGCAATGGGTATAAATGCAATTAAGAGACTATCTTCTGATGTCATTAGGTCTGTAGATCCATATTTCAGTGATACTCCCCCGCAAATTTTAAATGACGCTCGGTACATGTCATTTTTTAAAGATTGTATAGGAGCTATTGATGGAACACATGTGTACGCTCGAGTTTCTGCTGATCAGCAAGTTTCTTACATTGGTCGGCATGGCACAACAACGCAGAATGTCATGACGGTTTGTGATTTCAACATGTATTACACTTTTGCATTAGCAGGTTGGGAGGGTTTTACTAATGATAGCCATATATTTCAGCGTGCTCTTATGAACCCCAGTTATAATTTCTCGTACCCACCACCTGGTGAGTTTTTTGTAGCATGAATCTATTTTTAATAAGAAGTATTGAAGAACATTTTATTCACACTTAGCTTGAAATATATAATTTTGCAGGCAAATATTACGTAGTAGATGCCGAATATCCACTACAACGCGGTTTTCTAAAACCATATTCAGGCACGCGGTATCATTTACCATATTTTAGAAGGGGCAATAGACTCATACAAGGGCGACGGGAAATATTCAACCAGGCTCACTCGTCGTTGCGCAGTGTTATAGAACGTTTATTCGGCGTATGGAAAAAAAGTGGAAGATACTAAGGAATATATCGTCATACAGTTTGTCGAAGCAACGAGACATTGTGATTGCAACAATGACATTGCATAACTACATTCGCAGACATCCATCCCGCTCAGACATTCATTTTCGTGCTTGTGATGTAGACGAACATTTCATTTATCCAACGGGTCTTCAGAACAGAACTGGTCAAAATAATGTTGGCTCAAGTGGAGACGATGTTAGAGGGATTCGGATAAGAGTGGATGAGATGGTGACATTGCGTGACTCAATTGTCGAACAACTGCACCGAGCTTGAATGCATTTTTCATATTTTAAAAACGTTTACATGTAATGTGGAATATCTATATATGTTTGAACTGCACCTTATGGTAACCGCCATCGTCAAAGGTTAATAAAAAAAATTTGTTTGTTTTCAGTTCATCATTTTTAACGGTTTAATATATATATTTATATATAATATTTAGAAGGAAAAAAAAAATCAACCGTGGATCTTCATTTCCAAACACGGTATTGTCAAACAGTTCTCTGTTTTGAACAGCTCTGCAAACGCAGACTAGCCAAACAGAACTCCGTTTTCAGCATCCAGTTTCCAAAAGCTCCCTTTACAAACCAGTCTTTACAACAGCTTCTTTTACAACAGCTCCACTCACTCTTCCTATATAAATAAATGTTCAAATATTTGTAACTTGTATGCACTTGTATGAGAAATTAACACAATATTTTTTTTCTCTTTCGTGTTCTACATGGTATCAAAGGGGGACGCTCCTCCTAAAGATTTTTTTTGGCTCATCGTAGCATATTTTCGAACTACTGTCAATGCGATCTCTAGGACTCATCTCTGAGATCGCTCCTCTGCTTTTCACCGCATTTTCCTCTGCGTCGAGAACCCCTCTGCAGGTTTTATAGGCATCTTCAGTAAGTGCTGCAAGTGGGACCCGTATAGCTACTACTCAAGAAATCCTCAGTTGCATTCTGTCTACCAGCGTGACCTGCATGTCAGCATTCCATGTGCCACATAGCTTCTGCTCTTGTCCGCGTGACCCGTTAGCTCGCTCCTATCTTCTTTGCAACCTCTGATATATGCATCGCGCGACACTCAGTGTAGACTTCTGTCTTTCACACGACGCTCGGTGTCCGCCCCGATCATGTGTTGTGTTCTCCTGTAAAGCCTTCGTGGGACTGTCAAGTTCCTTCTATCCACAGAGCCTCTTCTGCTCGTGTAGCTCGTTTTGTCCGCACATCCTCTGCTCGTGTAGCCACTTCTGTCCACAGATCTTCTGTCGAGCTTGTTGTGACCATCGTGCGACCACTTTGTTGCGACCATCGTGCGACCTGCTTCTGTCCGCACAGTCTCTGCTCGCACAGCCCCTTCTGTCTGCACAGACTCTGCTCGTGCATCCCTTCTGGTCGCGAATCCTCAGCCCTGACTGTAACGTTCTCTGCCTTCCTCTCATCCTTGCGGGATCTCTATCTTTGTCGGTCAATGATCTTGAATGATGTCTCGTCTCTTTCATCCAGTGTTGCGAATCCTATCCCTGAAGTTTGGGATGAGCTTCGGATCACCAATATATATCTTAATGGCAAGAATCATGTTGTCGAATGCGTACACTCTGTAAGTTGTGTTCTCCAGACCAAAGAGCACCCTCATCATCTTTCTATGGCAACATCTACTGCCCACCGAAGAATGACTCCGCGATGATGTTCGCGACCAATCATGAATTCTGAATTTTATGAACAGTGAACCTTATCGTATGACCATGTATCATGAGACAGCCAAAGCAGTGAACTTCGCTCCCTATATTCTGGCAAAGACAGCCTACGACACATGTTCAACATATTCACGGATCTCGAATCTCTTGAACTGGTGGTGTATGGCGACCTGACCTCCTTTGTTGTGAGGTCCAAAACTCTTGTCGAGGTCTGGATTCAACATCAGCCTCATATGGTGGATTTCGCCACCCAACGTGCTCGAAAGAAGTTATTGGTATCGCCATGATGATGGTTCAAGCCCCACCTCATCTCCACAACGTTTGTGCCCACATCCATTCTTCCTCCATTCCCTCTTTCGCGAATGTGTGTGTTCCATGCTTCTAAAGGCCACACCGCCCCAGATATTCTTGGTACTGTCGCTCCGGCTCTTTTCCAATACTCTTCTACATCTCACCCCGCTCCACCACCGGCTCGTGGGGCTCTCACCGACTCTCAGGGCAGGGGTCGCAATGGTCGGACTCATCCCAAGTGTACTTATTGTGGCAAGGATGTCATCTTGAAGCAACATACTATCGTAAGCATGGTGTGCCTCCACAACAACATGCCTCCAATGCGGTTGATGCACCATCCACCCCCCGCACCGACATTAATACCATGTGCACTCAGCTTCAGCATCTTTAGGGGTTAATCAATCATTCTTCTGGCTTGGTTCTGTCTATCTCTAATGAAAGTATCTTCCATCTTTCTCATGGTCTAACTTGGATTGTGGACTTTAAAGCCACAAAACATATTACTTAGCAGAATCCTCCTCAGTACTTGGACTTTGCATATCCTAAGTTTATCACAATGGCAAATGGCGACATCACCCCAGTTTGCAGCTTTGGAGATGTCTCATGACTTCATCTATCTCTCTTCACTCGATTTTTCTTGTTCCAGACTCTCATTTCAATCTTCTTTTTGCTAGTCATCTTATTCAAGACCTTGACTGCTCTATAACATTCTTTTTCTCCTCATTTGTTATGCAGGATCGACAGACGGAAAAAAATCATCGGTAAAAGACGACTGTCTAACGAGCGCTACACTTTGAACGTCCTCCCACAGTCCTCTCTTTTGTTACTTCTGATGATTGGCATCGGCGTCTCGGGCATGCTCCTCTCCCAATACTCAAGAAAACTCTTCCTGATCTATCCCTCATTGACTTCACTTGCAATTCGTGTATCTTTGACAAACATCATCGTTCTTCTTTTCTCTTTCATTGTACTAGGATCAGTGCTCCTTTTGTTTTAGTTAATTTTGATGTTTGAGGACCTTATAAAACAACTATTGTTCCTAGTTAACATTATTTTCTTACATTTATTGATGATTAAACTTGCATGACTTAGTTATATTTACAACGCGATCGCTCTAAAATACCCCGTATATTTGGTAATTATTGTTGAGACTCGTAAGCAATTCTCCAGCCCTATTAAATTTCTTCAGACCGACAATACGCGTAGATACACGAGTCATGCGTTTCAAGATCTATGTACTGAGTTCAGAATCATCCATCAAACTTCTTGCGCTAATACACCCTAAAACAATATGGCAACTGGGCGCAAGAATGGCCACGTTCTTAAGATTGCTCACTCACTTATGTTTCAGATGTAGGTTCCCAAAATTCATCATTCATAAGCCCTCATCTATTCTAAACTTTGTGACTCCCTTCATCCTTCTCTTCCCATTCACATCGTCCTTTCTCATACTACCTCGCCAATTTGGTTGTGTTTGCTATGTTCACTGCCTTGTCCCCTCCACATACAAGTTTGCTTTCGAGCTAATAGATATATGTTTGTTGTATATTCTCGCATTCAGAAAGGCTATGTTTGTTATTCGTCCATCGATCGCAAGGTCGTTACGTCTGCGGATGTGACCGTCATTGAAGACTAGCCTTTTCACTCATTGGCTACAACCCTCTAGCAACTGCTGCAGTGTTGCGCCCAGTCTTTCCTATTAACTCCCCTCTTCCTCCTCTCCTCCCCACTCCGGTCACCATACCCTCCAAATCGTCTATTATACATGTGCACTTGACGTCCTCGTTCAAATGCGCTACAATAGTTACGCTCTACTAATGATGCTCCGCAGACTGCAGATCTGATATCGGCTTCTACCACTCACCCTCTCTCTAATTACATATCATTGCATCGCCCGTCTCCGGTGCTTCACAAATTTGTAACTTCTTTGTCGTCTATTTCCGCCCCTACTTCTCTACAGGAGGCTCTTCAGCGTCTGTGGCGGCGGGCGACTATGCATGAGAAAATGACAGTTCTCTAGGCAAATCAAACTTGGGATCTTGTCCCTCTTCCTCATGGTCATACTTGTGTGGGTTGTAAGTGGGTCCGGATGGGACAGTTGAACGTCTAAAAGCTCGTCTTGTGGCTCGTGATTTTACTCGGCAACAGGTTTCGACTACGACGAGACCTCGCTAGTCGCAAAATTGAATATTGTTCGTGTCATGATCTCTCCAGTTATTCATCAACAGTGGAAGTTACATCAATTAAATGTCAAAAATATTTTTTCTGGATGGCAACCTCGTTGAGAATTTCTACATGCAAAGCCTCCCGGTTTTGAGATCACGGGAGAATCTCTTGTATATCACTTTAAAAAAATCTCGTTATGGTCTCAAACAGTCTACTCGAGCTTGGTTTGACAAGTTCAGTAGGGTTGTTCATCATGTTGGGTTTACTCGTAGCTCGGCCGACTTCTCTCAATTCACTCGACATCGACTGACAGGAATAGCGAATACTCTTGGTGTATGTTGATGGCATTTTAAAAACAGGTGATGATCACAAAGGCATACACATGATCAAGAAACACTTCGCCTCTGCATTTCAGACTAAAGATTTGAGAAATCTCTGGTACTTTCTTGGCATGGAGGTGCCCCGTCCTCCTAATGACCTTGTCCTAACTAAACAAAAGTGTTGATTTGATCTTTTTCGGGACGCTGGCTACTCTGGATGCAAGTTTGTTGACAGGCGTATGGATGTCATTCACAAGCTTTGTGCTCATACCTCCGACTCTGACCTACTCCTTCCAAACCCAAAGTACTATCATCATCTTGTAAGGAAACATATTTATCGTATAGTTACAAGACCTGATATATCTTTTGGCGTTGAGATTGTTTGTCGATTTATGCATGCTCCACGGATCTCTCACCTCCAGGTAGTGGAGTGCATCCTTCGATATCTAACAATTGCTCCTGGACGAGAGCTTGTATACAAGCCCTTCTCTTCTTTATCTCCAATTGTCTAATCTGATGCTGACTATGCTGGTTCTTTGAATAATCATCATTCCACTAGTGGATATTGCACAAAGTTTGGTTGACAACTTGTCACCTAGCGAAGCAAGAAACAATCAATGGTTGTGCGCTCATATGCCAAAGCTGAGTATCGCTTGATGACCTCCGTTGTTTCTGAGCTTACATGGTTGAAAAGCCTTCTGAGATACATGGGCGTCAAACTCTCCTCTCCGGCGACTCTATTTCGTGGCGGTCAAGTGGTTATCCATATTGCCAAGAATCATGTATTCCATGAACATACCAAGCACATCGATGTCGATTGTCATCTTATTCGGGAAAATGTTCAACTAAAGAAATTGGAATTAAAACATAATCATGTTGCTGAGCAGATTGTTGACATTCTTACGAATTCCTTACCACGACCTTTATATTATCAATTATTTTCCAAGTCTGGTTCCTACGATTTGTATGCTCCAGCTTACGGGAGAGTGCTAAGAGTATATAAAGGCTCATAATGCGGTGTCCAGTCAGAGCCCATTACCTCCTTAGTATTTAGTCGCAGATCTCATAATGGAGTTTAGGCTCCACTCTTTCTTCCTATACAAATGTACAAATACTTGCAACATGTATATACTTGTATGAAAAATTAATAAAATATTTATTTTTCCCATCTTCCATATTCATCTACAAAGATTAATACTCTGATTGTCTAGTTTGTGCATTTTCAACTCTACATTGTAAAAAGTCCAACCATATGAATCAATATTATCCTTAAATCTCGATAAATGTCATTATTGTTAGATATATTGTACATTATATAAGATATACATATATTAGGCTCAACTTAGGTGTTGAGAGCACCCTCGCATGTACAAGTATATATATACACGATTGTTAATGTGAATAGACATTTCAATTCTTTTCCTATCATGGTATCAAAGCAAGGTTAATAAGATAAATAGCAGTGGAAACAACCTCAATCCAAAAATGAGGAGGAACATGAGAGAAGATAAGAAGGGTGTGAGCTGTCTCAAAAATATGGTGATGCTTTCTTGCACCGGGACAGACAAACTGAGGGAGAGTGTCATAAGTAGCTAGTAGATTGCGAAAAATATGAGAGAGGTACTGCCCCCTGAGTCTGAACGAAAAATATGTATGCAAGCAGAAAATTGGGTGCGCACCATAGCAGAAAAAATAACATAAATCTGAAAAAATTTAGAACGAGAATGCATAAAGTACACCCAACAATAACGGGAATAATCATTAAGAAAAATAGCATAATACCGGTGTTCGCCCTTGAAGTGTCCCTGTCAGACGATCCTACGCACGACACGCAAACTCATAAAATAACAAAACAACGGTGGCATGTGAGTTGGTTGATGGATATAAGGTTCATGGATAACTTGGGTATGTAGGCAACATCAGGAACATGAAAATGGCGGGTATGAAGAAGCCCACGACTGGTGATGAGGAGAATAATTCCATCTGCTACCATGATGCCAAAGTCAGAAGAGACGGGATGACATGACAGGAAGTGAGGGGCATCATATAGGTCATGTGAAAAGAGACTCCAGAGTCAAGCAACCAGTCGGAAAGAGAGATGCATGTAGGGGCGGAGGCAACCGACTGAGAGGAAGAGGCGTCAGAAGCATCCGGTGAGAGCACAAAGGTAGATGAGCGAGGCAGTGAACCGTGAGATGGTTGTTGGGCAATATGCTGGGCTAGTTCAGAAACAGAGAGTGATCGTGCTAGAGCAGAAATGTGAGCTGAAGGTGCACTAGGGGCACGTTGCGAACCAGACTGCTGAGCCCTCTGAAGCCTGAACACTAAGATTTGACATGATCAAGACACTGACAGTAGTATCAGCGGACATGTAGGCGGTGAGGAGCACCGAACTGAGCAGCAGAGAGCGTCGGAGGAGGACAAGGAGCGGGGAGCACCCGAGCACTATAACCAGACGAGAATAGCAGCGGAGCACTCACAAGAGAAGACAACGGTATAAGATGGGGAGCAGCCAGAACAACACGAAGCATCACACTAGGAGGAGCAGCGTTGTTCAAGGAGTGCAGACGAGACTCCTCAGTAATCACCAAGGCCAAGGTAACGCTGAGAGACGCCAGAGGATACTGGTGCAGAAGCTGTGCTCAAACAGGCTCGAACTCGGGCTCCAGGAGCATAAGAAACTCATACATACGCAGGAAGTCGTGATCCTAAGATGCAGCAACACACTGAGTGTGGATAACGCAGAAGGAAGGTGTCATCTTATCATATTGACGTCAGAGGTCCAGAAGCTCCGCAAAGAAAGCATGTACAGACCGATCACACTAGTAGCAAACACCAGGGGTTTGAAATATAGAGTAGTGCAGAGCCTAGCTAGATGGCAAATAGAGGCGATGCAAGTGATCTCACATCGCTTTGGTCATAGGTAACTCATAGACGGTCATGCGAATGAGGATCTCGCAGGACTAACAGATGACGGCTATCGCGCAAGAGTGCCACTTCGCCCAGTCGGAGCGCTGGGAGCTAGGAAGCACTGGTACGAGTACGAGTATCAGGTACGGTAACATTATGTTATTGAAATTAGCAAATAATGAATTTGCAAAAAAACAAATAACATGAAACAATCTATTTCTGTTTTCAGAAATCAAGCAAAAGAAGAGGAAGAGGAAGTGGTAGAAGAAGAAGAGGGAAGAGGAAGAAGAAGAAGGAAGAGGAATAAGTGTAATATCTTACATCAAGAACGATTGAGAGACGGCGAGAACGTTCAGGAGACGACGAGAACGATCGATCGTCGAATGCATCACGAGATCAACGAAAGTAGCAGACTGCACGAAATCGATGAGAACGATCGATCGATGAACGCGACACGGTTGACGAACACAGCAAACGCAAGAATGATCGATGAGGCCAGCAGGCTTACGATCGGGAGACGCAGAGAAGAATGATCAAAACATCGTAGCAGAATGAGAATGCACACGACGAATAAGAGTTAATAAGTATCTGCCCATTCGATACGTGTGCTTGTACTGGAAACACGCCCGGTAACAGTACATGCCTCAATTTGGCGTATTCGTACTCCTTAGGTTTGTATATATGCACATGTATATAGTAAAAACAAAATAATAAAACTTAAACAATTTTTTTATGGTTTTAACAAAAAAAGATACTTAAATCTAATCAAACACCGTTAGTTGTTTTTATGGGTCACAAAATTTTTTTTTTCTAAAAGACATGCATAAATCTTTTGTTTACTTTAGAAAAGCATACTCTTATCACAATATGTAGAACGATCTGTCAAGTCCAAGTGTATCTTCAAACAAGAGTAACATGTGTATCCGTCAAGTATCGGGTACGTACCGGTATCGGATATGTATGTGGTACAAGTACGTGACCCTCAAGGAAGTACTGGTGCTTCATAGGCTGAGAGGAAGTAGTCGTGCTGTCAGTGGAAGAGAGGGAGTCAGTAGGATTGGCAGCCGGAGGGGCCGGAGTAGGCTCGGTGCCGTCAATGTGGCCTCATAGATCGAGACCACGCGGGATCACGTCGACGTTGGTCAACCATGTCTTGTAGTTACGCCCGTCGAGGATGACATCAACCTTCTAAAGAAAGCAGATGAGGAGTGAGATGTCATCGAACCAATGGAGGGCGGAGGTGGTCGCCTAGGTCAAGAGTGCACCCAAGAGAGGACGGGGGAGACCGACGATGCCAGGTGGCTGCAGGAGTCAGTGGAGGAGGTCGGTGGTGTTAGGCGGGCAGCGGAAGGCAGTGGAGGAGGTCAGTGGTGTTAGGCGGGCTGCGGAAGGCAGTGGAGAACGAGTCGCAAGCAGAGCAAGGCAGGCTGCGGGAAGCAGGGCCAAAGACGGGAAGCAGATCGCGTGTCGTAGAGTGCGTGAAGAGCACGTGTTGTCAGCGGAAGCAGAGTGCGCAGAGGGAAGCATAGCAACAACGAGGCAGGAATCAAAGCGCGATTGACAGTGAGAGAGGCGTGACACACAGAAGACGACATACATGGAAGCAGAAGCTAGAGACGGAAGCGACAAACGCTTGTGGAAACCCTAATCCTCTAAAACCATGATCTCACTCTACTCTACTGTGATAACACCGGTGTCATTCAAATTCCTCTAAACCCGGTGAAGCACTCACTCTAAGGCATATTGTGGTGGATGCTTTGTTCCTACATGAGCAATATGACTGTGACACTCTTGCTCTTTTCTTTGTTCCTTCCGAGCAGCAGATTGCAGATGTAACGCCCCCGAATTTTTTCGGCAATTATTTAAGTCCTCGTTTGGCGTTACGTTGGCGCATTCCCGGCTCGTGCCGTTGTTAGAGTACCTCGTTAGGTGTTCTTAGAGGTTATAGCCTGTTGTATGGTTTCCCCAGCTAGCCGGTGTCTGTTTTGGAGGCCCGGCTGAGCCTCTTAGGGAATCCCTGTACTTTGGCTTCGGGCGAGGTTTGCCCAAGTGTGTGGTCGTCGGAGGTTGTGTCCGACTTCGCCGATGTTTTCGTAGCCCGAGTGTTTAGCTACGGTGCGGATTTGTTCGGAATCCGAGAGAGTTAGTTTTCGCGCCTTTTCGACGGTCGCTAGTTAGCGAGTCGTCATATGTGCGAGCATATTTTCATGTTTGCGCATTTAGGGCATAGCGCGTGTTGTAGACATGTAAGGTTTTAATAATTTGCGTGTGCGTGCCTGCGATCATGGGTTAGTGTGTATGTATAAATATATATATATATATGTGTTAGGGTGTATGTATAGGTATATATAAATATGAGTGTTGGTGTGTATATATATAAATATATATATATATAAATAAATAAGAATATATATATATATATATAAGAATATATATATATATATATATCTGTTTTAGGTTTAGGATTTCCCCCCAAACCTGGCGGCCCGCTGTCGCAGCCCGAGCGGAAGACAGGAAAAGGCGGAAGCCCCGACACCGCTCCGACCGCCCGTTCGCCGCCCTTTTCCACCTGAAACCTTCGTTTGAGGCCGGATCCGCACTCCTCTAGGCTAGACCTTCGATCCAAGGTATTTTTTTTGGGATTCCACCGTGTTTTTTTTTTGTCTCTGAACCGAGAGTTGCGACCGGCCTTCTCCCAAGCTTAATCGCCCAGTTTTGTCTTCGTTCAGGTTTTCCCCGGTGGTTGCTGTGGCCAGTCCTGTTGGGAAGAGTGTTGCCGGCCGAAGTCCTTCGAGGTCCAGGCAAGTGCACCCTTGCCAAAGAAAATCCATACCTTGCCTTGTTTGCTTGATTCCTGAGAATTTATTGTCTGTATATATAGTTTTTTTTACTTGGTTGCATATGGAAATCGGTACAAACCTCGCATTCATTGCTTTGTTATTGTCAATGCGTTGTCCCCCCCCCTTTTGTCATTCCTGCAAATCCATGGTGGTGCTATTGGGCTGATTTCTCTTATTTATTTATGCCCCGATCGGATATAACTCGAGAGCCCCCCCCCCCCCCCCCCCGTAGTAAGTTTGTTCGCTACATGGGGTATTTAATTGGTTGCGGTCTTCCTTGGGTGTATGCCTTTGCTAAGGGTTGTTTTTAATTAGTCGCATGAGTATTTTATAGCTTGCTCCGTAGTTGCTCCGAAAGCGGATTTGTGTCAAAATCACCTAAATCTCATGTTTGTCTAGTGTCAATTCCCCGATTTGCATGTAATGTCGAATCCCCGTGCTTTTGTGCGGTATCAAACCCCTAAATTTACGCGTATATGTGTTGTTAGTGAACTAATCGTGCATGTGTTGTATCGATTTACTTGTGCGGGTGTAGTATCGAACTACGCAGTTACAGTTAGTATTGTGTTATTTTCTTTCACTCGTATTAAGACGCTTGAATAAACGAAGCTTGGGCTCGGTTCCCTGGTAAGCATATGAGATTTCGTAGGTGTAAAACCTCTTGAGACGGAAGTTTAGCCTAAGATAACTGCTGATGATATGATATTATCAAGTGTTTTTATTAACTGTGGTGCTTTGCGTACTCAAGTTTAATGTATTTGTGCGAGGTTAGATGCGAGTCTAGTTAACCAACGCCGTCAGCCGCTTGGCAGCTAAGTCTCCTATGTGGGTTACTCTAGATGTTTAGGGTTCAGTGTTGACTTCATGGTGGTTCTTGGAACTACCAGTTAGGGTTTTCCCGAGTCACTTAGTGTTGGAGTAGGATGTGATTTTGAGGTGGGTCGGACCGATTCCGCCACCCTTGTTTTACTTCTTGTCTTATTAAGACAATGTGAGTTGTTTGGTTGAGTTGGACTGATGCCACCACCACAGCACCGTGAGATGTTTAGGCCTGTTAGACGTGGTTGGACCGTTGCCACCAGTCTAGGCCCTTATTTCTGATTTTGTCCATCTCCAGCATTAGGTGACTCTTCCTGCTCTAGTTTCATGATAGGATTTATTTATTTTGTTAATCCTTCTTGCAGAGATTTGTGAGGCTTGACTTCACCCGTGCACTTAGTGCACCCCTTTTTACTCACTCATGGCGAGTATTCCTCCTTCACTTGTTTACTTTAGCTCTTACCTGTTTCACTTCTTTCTTATGCTATTGTTCATTTCCATATTTATATATTGCTTTGCTGAGGCGTTCTTTTCTTTGAATGCCTCAGGTTCAGGTTTATAGCCGACTGCGCGGCTAGGGTTCTTCTGGAGTTGGCTAGTGTTATAGCTGCTGCTGAGTTTCTTTTCCTCACTCCTGGGAGGTAGTTACCTTAGACTTGTAGTACATATATACCTACTCACCAGTGGGTTCGTGTCAGTTGTTGGCGCCCACTGGTGGTTTCTCTTTTAGATGCTTTGTACTTTGCTTATGCTGCTAGATTTCCTGTTTTGGAGTTTATTCAACTTGCTTCTGGGATGATTTATGTTAGGTTGCTAGTTACTTTAAAACCTATAAAAGAAAATAACTATTATATCAAAAATATAGGCATCATGTTTTCCTTTCTAAAAAGCCTAATCACTATTTTAAAACCACGTAAAAAGGGTATTTCCTATATATATATAATATATAAATTAAATCTAGGGTCTTGCTTAGCCTTAGGCGTCCCCTGGCGACGCTTAAGCATTCTCTTAGGGTGTCAAAAAAATGAATAAAGTATTTTCCGCTACGTATAAGTATAACTTTGAAGGGTGGACTAGTTGATCCACGAAGCCGAGGGATACGGCCTCAAAAAAATATAATTGATTTTCTCATCTTTAAAGCTTTTGAACTTTCATAGTTTTAGTAGTTGGTGGTTGCCTGAGCGTCGACAGTTATCCCCTGTCCGACGTGGCATCACAACGCGCGTTTTCTTCTACTCTGATACTTTTTAAATTTCGGAGAAAATGCGGGTTGTGACAGCAGATTTGATGACTAAGTTGCAGACGCGGACCCATCATGCCAAACTATTGTCCAAACACTCGATGTATGATCCCTCGTAAGTTCGGGGGCAGTGTTAGATATATTGTACATTATATATGGTATACATATATTAGGCTCACCTTGGGTGTTGAGAGCGTCCTCTTATGTACATATATATATATACCCGATTGTTGATGTAAATAGCCATTCTGATTCTTTTCCTATTGATTATCAGTGTTCATTTAATATAATATATTCTTAATTTATCCTTCATAGTTCAATTATGCATCCATCTTACCAGCAGTTGAATACATACTACATGGTTGTCCTAATTATAATTTTGTAAAAAAAAAAATTTTAACAGACTTGATATCTTCTTATTGCACGTTTCTATTTTAACCACCCAACATTAACACGAGAAGTTATATTATTACTTATCATCATTTTTCTGCATAATGAATCCAGGATACTTAAACTTCAACACTAGAATTCATACTGCATAATACTCCAAAGGCAAATCTCCATTTTAACCACCAAATATTAATAGCAAAAGTTATATTCTCATTTATATCATCATGCATCTGTATAATGAATCTATGATACTTAAACCTACCCCACATATTTCTCACTTCATCTTATAATATAATATATTGATAATAATAAATACCACACGCACTAAAATTGCATCACATTCTAATTTTCTCCTATCTCAATAAATTTTTTATCGATTAAAGCTATGCAATATGACCAAAGCAAACACCAAGGCACATTGACAATCAATAGATTTCCTACTTTGGATATCCTTTATAAATATCCCCATAAACAATATAAAAAGATACAAACTGAAAGATGATCCTTGGTGAAATCTTATGGTAAATAACACACTGTTCACTCCACAACTATTTGTATTACTCAACGCTTCATCATACACATACTTTTATAACTTCGATGCACAATGTTGTGGGTTGGGCCGCCCCTGAATTTTGAACCCGCTTCCAAGCCTGCCCGCCAACTTGATCTTATAATTTTATATGTTTATAAAATAGAAAAAGAAGAATTTTTCCGGATGATGAAAACCAAATTCAGTGTTGATTCGACATCGCGTGTTTATTTTTGATGTTTGAGTCTTCTGATTCATTTTACGACGCTCGTTTCATTTTTCGATCAATATCGTTATTAAAAAAAATGATTCATGTGACAAAGAGCATGATAACTGCTTTGAAACTTGAATTACTTTGGTGATTGAAACAAGTTAAGTGGATGCTCGCTTGTGCTGATTGTCATATGGGCTGGTGTTTGATCGGACTCAGCCTTCTATTTTAATATGGGTTAACTTTAAGCGGTGGAATATTATAATTGTATCTCTAGTGGTATATGGAAGAAGTTTATCTCCTGACTCTTCTATTACTCTTCCGTCTGCTAGTTCCTGCGTAGGGTATCTAAGCTTCTCTTTTATCTTGTTTCCTGTTTGTTGTGAGCTACCCCTGCCAGCTTTTGGGTGCTGCTGCAGCTGGTTCCTTGGGCAGATACTATTATACGTGGCTGGAAATTGCTGTATGTGGTTGGAAAGTGGATCTTAGCCGGCAGTTTTGGGCTGCACCTCCACTGTGAGCTTCTTTCTCCCTTCTCTTTCTTATGGAGACTGCTGGAGGATCTCTTCTTGTTTTCCTTGGCCGGCTGTTGGTGGTAGATAATTTGGTGTTAAGGGCTGGTAGTTGGGTAATGGCTGGTTTTGTGTGTGTGTTGATCGACTATTGTTGGAGGGGATATTGCCTTGAGAGTAGTTTCTCTTGATTTCAGCTTTTGATGATGTTGTTGGCAGCCTTTGGTGCTGCTATGGGCAGCCCTTGGTGCGGCTAACATCAGCTCTTTTGTTGTGATTGGCTGCCCAAACTGTTGTCCTTGTGTATTTTGTTGGTTGGATAAAAATGTCAAGTGTCCATAGTTGATTGATATCAGTTATGGCTGAATATTGAATTGATTTGATGTTTGTTGTGTCACCGAAGCTAGTCCTTAGGCAACTCCTAGAGGTCGTAGTTGTGGTTGTTTTAGGAGTCCGCTCATATTTATTTTCGGCGCAACCCTAATGTAAATGATTTCTTGATACTGCAAAGGATGGCGATCGGCGATACGAGAGACAAGGGCAAAGGAAAACTTCGGGTGAGTCCTTACTACGTTGATTACGAATATTTTACTTTGCGCTCTTTTACTCTGAGCTACTTATTTGAATGACATTGTCTCAGAATTGAAATGAATTTGAAACAGATGAAATCGCTAAAAATCTATTAGCGAGCAATAGAACTCTGACGGGAAATTGATATATTGAATTCTTATATTTTGAAAATGCATATGAATTGAATATGAAAAGAACATGGAATCGAAAATACGTCGACGCATCAAAATGCGAAGGGAAGGCCTTGTTTGGGGGGGGGGGGGGGGGGGGGGGGGGGGGAATTTTGATATAGATTTGTCCAATATAGGAGGTGTGGAAGCCTATTGCGTGTGCGAGCTCCCTAAAGCGGACATTGATGTGATGGGCCTATGGGCCCAAATGTTGAAGAAAATAAGATTGACCCTCAGCATTTTGAATCAACGACTAATATGAACCTCGAACTGAATTGAGTACAGAAATGATTAAGAATGAAAGAATAAGAATTGATATCAGAGATATTTTTGTTTTAACTTGTCTTTTTTGCTTATATATATGTCTAATTTGATATAGATTTGAATAACTGTTCATTACTGCTGACTTTCTTGTCTGGTCGCAGTGCAGTTGAAAAGGTAAGTAACTCACTTAGTTTTTTAAACTAATTGATTGTCGATTTTTCTTTTTAGGATCAGACCGTCAGTATACCAGGCTCCGCTTGGGGGGTACCAGCAGAGGCAGATCGAAGTCAGAGAGAAGGCGCGGTTCGCCCACGGGTTAGCTAGTGTTTGCACTTATTTAGATCTACTATCTGTTTAGTATCTTTTCCCTGTATTGTGGTAGACATGGTGTACATTACCTGGAATAAATAAAAAGTTATATTACTCCAGGTACCACTCTTGTGTTATACTTATACCTGTTGTGTTATATTAATTGTGAAAAAATGCTCAGAATATAGATATAAATTGTGACAGACTTCGGGCCGTTACAACGCCAAAAAGAGCCTTAAACTCTCAATGTTTTTCGTGATATCCCATAGTAGATTCCCTTGCTGAGGAAAGTAGGCCATGAAGAAGCAAGAATTCAAACTTGTTTTCTCTCTTTAATAACTCCTGAGGGTAGTGTTTCATAAGATCTTACGATCTCCACTTTTAATACATCTAGCTTGATTACAATCCCTAGATATTCAAGTTCTTGCATTAGTTATTAAATATGTCCTAGTCATCAGTACAACCCTATTATATCAATCACCAAATATAGTAAAATATTCTTTGCTTGGTGCTCTTAACATTTTTTTCTTTCTTCAAATTAAAATAAGACTCAACCATATTAAAAAAAAAATCTTAATAACCTTTTCTACCTCAGATCCTCATTGCGCGGGGATGCTTTGTGCACTGGGCTGCCCTTTAATAACCTTTTATACCTACTCACTCAACCACAAAATCTTCTTAAAACTTACCAGAAAACAATCTTTTCCAAGACTAATACTAATAAATACATTCTTCAGAACTTTGGTTTGCCTCTAACAACCTGTCTTGAAATCACCTTATAATCTTTGCTAGAAGAATTATATTTCCTTCTAAGAAAAAAATATTTTCGGGGTGGCACCACTGTGTCATACTAAATGCCTTTCTAGTTCTTTAAAGCATTCACAACTGCATGAACATACCGTACTGTAAAATCAAGAAAACATTCAAGTAAACAATGTCTCGTTGCACATCTATCTCATATTCCATCCTGAATATTAATCCCATCATCGTTCATCCTAATATAACATAATGCCCATTTAAGTCAAAATCAACAAATATCTTATCTTTCTCAGGTATGTTTTATTGTATTGCATTCATCTCCTATTTAATATTAAAATTTACCCTCTAATCCAACCTGAGAATAAGAAACAACATTTATAATATCCTCACTAAAATATATCCTAATAACAGTCATCATTCCGCGGATCATATGCACCTCAAATACTTTTTTCCCAACTCAGTCCTCTTTTTCATAGTTGAGAACTGAAATCAATATTATTTTCCGTCTAAAATATAAACATTACATAGCACCTCTATATATACATAAAGGAGGAGAACCAAAACTGATATTAGAGGTGTGAGACTAAACACCAAGTGAGTCCCACGACGCGAGCACGTGCGTTTAAGGAAAGAAGAAAGAAAGTAATTCACTTTTATGGTTTTGGAGATGACGTGCGGTCAGATATTCTTTCAAACAAAAAGGGGTAAATTAAACTGGTTCCACGGAGCGATGAGCCGATAGGAGAACGAAGGCCCCAAAGGGTCTATTTTGAATTAAAAAATGTTATGACTGAAAGTCTCATTTTGACAGTAGAAGTAAGATTAAGGCCGGTTGCTGAAAGAGTATTTGAATATGTATTTGCCGTCCTAAGCCTGAGGCTATCTTCGGTCGGTAGAATGACCTTCAAATGTGCAAACGAGAAGCTAGGAGGAAACAATGTGCAATAATACTTATAATTAACCCCCCCCCCCCCCCCCCCCCCCACACACACACACACAAGATGAGAGTATATGTTAATCATTCACAACTTGAAGATATTATCAATATAAGTGTATCAACACAGACCCTTGGTAATGATATACGTCAGTTGATCTTAAGATTGAATGAAAAGAGTGCAATGTTGCCTTTGTACAGATGGTCCTTGATGAAATGTCCATCTATTTCAACATGTTTTGTTAGGTCAAATTGAACGGGATTATGAGCGATGTTGATAGCTAGTTTATTGTTGCAACATAGTTATATAGGCTTTCCATCTTGTAGTCTAAAATCTTGCATTATAGATTGAAGCTAGAGTCACTCACATATCTCTTGTGACATTGCTCTGTATTTTTCTTCTGCGCTGGATCTTACTACCACATTTTATTTCTAACTTTTCCAACTCACGAAATTCTTCCAACAAAAGAGTAATATTCGGTGGTGGATTTTTGATCATCTTGACTTTCAACCCAATCAACCTCTGTGTATACTTCCATATTCAAATGCTTTTTCGTGTAGAATATGATTCCATGTCCAGGAGACATCTTCAAGTACCATAGCACCTGTACAACGGCTTCTTGATGTCGCAATCTAGGAGAATGCATGTATCTGCTCAGGATCCCAACTGCATATATGATACCAAGAGAAGTGTGTATGATGTAGATAAGCCTTCACACCAATTTTTAGTAGCTAGCGGAGTTCACTTCCTCACCATCCTTATCTTCATCGATTTTACAATTTACTTTTATAAGAGAATCTGTTGATGCACAACCAAGCATCCTTATTTCTTCTAGAAGTCTCACAACATATTTCCTTTGAGAAATGAAGATTTCTCGGTTTGATCACACAATTTCGATTCCTAGGAAATATTTTAACTTTCTTAGATATTTGACTTTGACTTCTTCACAGACGTGCCTTAAGTCGTGTGATTTCTTCCAAATCATTTCCTATGATAATAATATCATCGACATAGACAATGAGAACCATCACTGTCTTTGTTTGCTTTTTAACAAAGAGTGTATGATCATAGTAACTTTGTTGTATCCCAACAGAGTCATGGCTTGAAGATTGATTCAAACTATAGAGAGATTTTTTAAGTTGACAAACTCATTCAGATCCTATCTTTAAGAAACCTGCCGAAAACTTCATGTATACTTCTTCAAGATCATCATGTAAAAAGAAATTTTTTAACATCCATGTGCTACAGATCTCATCCCAAGCATGCAACGTACAATAAAATAATGTGGATGGAATCCATCTTGACAACCGACGCAAAAGTTGAAAGATAGTTCACGAAAGGGGTTTCATTATATCCCCAAGTGACTAACCGCACTTTGTATCTCCCTACGACTCTTTCCTGATTCAGTTTGACTGAGAACGCCAATTTGGAACCAACAAGTTTTTTTCCATTTGGGAGATGAGATAGTTCCGAAGATGGGTTCTTCTACAAAATGGATGGAATCCATCTTGGCAATCGACGCAAAAGTTGCAAGACAGTTCACGAAAGTGTTTTGAGTATATCCCCGAGTGACTTGCCGAACTTTGTATCTCGCTACGACTCTTTCCTTATTCAGTTTGACTGAGAACGCTACTTTGGAACCAACAAGTTTTTTCCAGTCGGGAGATGAGATAGTTCCCAAGACGGGTTCTTCTACAATGCAGACAACCCTTCTTTCATTGCCTTTACTCATTTTGGTATATATCTTCCTGTCAAGTGTTAGGAATACAAACAGAAGACAAAGAGGAGATGTTGGCTTTATGTACATGTGTAAGATTCTAATATGGGAAATAATAATCCATAGGATATTTAGAAGAGGTCGGCTTACTCTTCAGATGCATTATAGGTCAATGGAGATCTTCGCTAGGACCTGCTTCGAAAGATTATAACGGATGTGGTGGAATAACAAGGGTTTGTACCATTTCAACACCAGTATTGCATCGTTGATAGACCTGAGGAAGAGTAGGAATAAACCTCTCGACAACAGGAATCAAGATGAGGGTAGAAGTGAACGTGGTAGATGGACAAGTGGAAGGAGGAAGATACGAGGCCACAATGGGAAGGGGAAAATGGGAGCATCAACATCAATGATCGACTACCCCTTGACGAAAGCCAAAGAATTGTTCCCCTTCACGAAACGTTAAGTCCATGGTACAGAAGAAACACAGAGAGGATGTGTGGAAGACACATTTGGTAGACAGACGGGAGATATGGGAAGTATATTGCAAAGTACTGGAGAGATGGCGGTTAATGAGGTAAGCTGCAATGAGACCTTTGCTCCAATAGAATTTCGGGAGATTCATTATAATAAGGCGTCGTGTGACTCCGAGGAGGTGTTTGTTCTCGTGTTCAGCAACATTATTTTGGGTGGAGGTATGGGTGCCAAAAACACCACGGTCATCAAACTTCACCCTACTGTCACTTAGGAGGACCCGAATAGTACTCCCAAAAAGAGTGACCGTCATTTTGTGAAAACCTAAAGCAATCAAAAACATCACTTGTCCCTTTTAACAAGCAAACCCAAGTGCGAGAAAAACAGTCAATAAATATCACAAACCAACAATAACAAGAAATGGAGGTTACATGAGAACGCCCTCAGACATCAGTATGAATAACATCAAAAAAATCATACTAGAAGTGGATACATGAGTCTAACTATGTTGTACACATTGGAAGTTCACAAACATCACAAACAAAAGTGGACCCCCAATCTTACAATTTACCTTGAAAACCTACAATAACTTGTAACCTTCTACATATCGCTGGAATTTTGTTCTCCTTTGCAATTATTCTCTTATAAAAAGTGTAAAGTGAGATCTCAAATCTTGTCTATACTTTCTTGAATGATAGTTATAAGTATACATACACTTACATAGGAGAAGAATGAAGAGAGAAATCCAAAAACATGATGTGGGACTAATACAAGGAGAGAGAAAGGAGAAAACATGTGCCCTTAATTGGGCTTTTCTAACACTCCCCCGCAAGCTGGAGCGTACAAGTCGTAGGCACCAAGCTTGGATAAAAACTTATAATATAGCGGCCTGGAGAGAGCTTTCGTCAGGATCTCCGCAACTTGGTCGGTAGCAGGAACATGCTCCAAATCTATCTTCTTTGACTGTACCTTTTCCCGGATAAAGTGACAGTCAACTTCGATATGCTTTGTGCGTTCGTGAAAAACCGGATTCTTGGCAATATGAATTGCTACCTGACTCCCACAAAATAAGACTGCCAGAGATGAGAGACGAACACCCAAGTCTCCCAGAAGGCCTTCAAGTCAGGTTAGCTCAGAAACAACTGCAGTCATAGCCCGGTACTCGGCTTCAGCAGAAGAACACACAACCACGGTCTGTTTCTTGTTACGCCAAGTTATGAGGTGTCCACCAAAGTAAGTACCGAACCCAGTTGTGGAGCGCCTATCATCAATAGATCATGCATAGTCCGCGTCAGAATACGCGACAAGAGATAGAGATGTGGATGGCTTGTACATGAGTCCTTGTCCAGGGGCGATCTTGAGATATCGAAGGATGCGCTCGACAGCTTGAAGATGAGATGCCCGAGTAGCGTGCATGAACCGACTCACAACTCCCACAGCAAACGAGATGTCCGGTCGAATCACCGTAAGGTAGATCAGCTTCCCAACCAAGCGTCTGTAATATTCCGGATTTGTAACCAGCTTGTCAGAGTCAGAGTTATGGTCCGAGAGCTTGTGATTGCGTCCATAGGAGTCTCCGCAGGTTTGCACCCAGAATAACATGCATCATGGAGGAGGTCCATACAGTACTTCCTTTGAGATAACACAAGACCATCAGAGCGTCGTGCGACCTCGAGCCCAAGAAAGTACCGAAGGTTACCCAGATCTTTGGTCTGAAAGGCGGAATTTAACTGTTCATTGATCTGTTGTATTCTTGTTGTGTCGTCGCCAGTAATCGGGATATCGTCAACGTATACCAGAAGAATCACAGTCCCGGTTGACCGGTGTCGGGTGAAGAGAGAAAAATCAGTCGAGCTCCGATTGAAGCTACTAGCACAGACCACCTTACTTAATTTTTCAAACCACGCACGCGGGGACTGTTTGAGACCATAAATGGATTTCCGAAGGTGACATACCAAAGACTCACCCGTGGTCTCAAACCCGGGAGGTTGCTGCATATAAACTGTCTCCTGTACATCGCCGTTGAGAAAGGCATTCTTAATATCCAGCTGATAAAGTGGTCAGTGACGATGAACAGCCAAGGAGAGAAGAACGCGGACCGTGTTCAATTTTGCCACGGGAGAGAAGGTTTCCCCGTAATCAAGGTCATGTTGCTGAGTAAAGCCCCGTGCCACGAGGCGGGCCTTCAGACGGTCGACAGTGTCATCCGTCGCATGTTTAATGACAAAGACCCATTTGCAGCTAACAGAGGTGTGGCCTGCAGGAAGAGGAACCAGATCCCAGGTCTGGTTAGCCCAGAGAGCCCGCATTTCATCGTTCATAGCGGTCCGCCACCCTGGGTGTTGAAGCGCCTCCTGCACAGTGTTAGGTATAGAAATAGAGGAAAGAAAGGTGGCAAATGCGTAGAGAGGTGGCGTCAGCCGATGGAGAGAGACGTGGTTGGCCAAGGGATGAGCTGTAGAGACGGGAGTTGGATCTGCCGTAGCCGAGGTATCGCTGGTAGCGGGGAGCTGGGTTACAGGAGCATCCTTGGATGGGCGACGAGAGTAGACACGGATAAGTGGTGGAGGAACCCGAGGAGGAACATGGGGAGAGGAGGAAGAGGACGGCAAAGATGGCGTGACCGGTACGGCAGGCCGGGGAATAGAGGGAGCAGAAGACGAGGTGGTGCTAGATAAGTGGAAGGGTTGGTCTTCACAGAAGCTGACATCCGCAGAAACAACCAGCTTGCCGTCAGAAGGAGAGTAGCAGGCGTACCCCTTTTGAGTGCGGGAGTAGCCAACAAACATACACTTGGAGGCCCGAGGATCAAGTTTGTCGAAAGGAGGGTCAAGAAGGTGGACATAGCAAACACACCCGAAGATCCGCGGTGTGAGAGAGGCGAGGTTGGTGGAGGGATAGAGGAGTTGGATGGGTGAGGCAAAATTAAGCACAGACGAGGGAAGGCGGTTGATGAGATGACAGGCGGTGGATACAGCAAAGTTCCAATATTTGATTGGAACGTGCATTTGGAACATAAGGAGCGCGCAACATCGAGAAGATGGCGATTTTTGCGTTCTGCCACCCCGTTTTGCTGAGGGGTATACGCACATGAAGTTTGATGAATGACACCAAATTCGGTGCAGAGATTGGAGAAGGTGCGACCCGTATACTCGCGAGCATTATCAGTGCAAATTACTTTGAGTGGGGTGGCGAACTGCGTACGCATCTCAAGTAAAAAGGAGCGAAACACAGAGGTAAGTTCAGTTCGATCATGTAGTAAATAGAGTCACGTGGTACACGAGTAATCGTTAATGAACGTGACAAAATAGCGAAAACCAAAAAATACTGGGGACTCTATAAGGACCTCATACATCAGAATGAACTAAAGATAAAGGATTACTACTCCTGGTACAGACAGTGGGGAAAGAAGAACGATGTTTTTTGTCGTAGATACAAGATTCACAAGAGAACTCCCAGAGAGGAACATCAGGAAGAGTCTGCTTGAGAACCGGAAGGGGAGCATGCCCAAGGTGGCGATGTCAATCAACAGTGGAGACGGCAGAGAGAAGAGTGGGTGGGATATCCAAGATGTTCAAGGTCGTGTGTGAGACGACTAACAGATAATAAATTGAAATGACACCCCGGAACGTGAAGAACCGAGGAAAGAGAAAGGTTTGGCGTAAGCTGAAGAGCAGCGGAGCCAGAGACTGGTATGGTGTCACTGTTGGCCACAGTGATGCAAGCAGGATGAGGCGTCTGTAAGTACTCTATGGGTTTATGGGAGGTAATATGGTGAGTAGCGCCGGAATCAACGATCAGCAAGGATTATGAGAGAGACGGGTTATACCTTCCGTAGAAGAGAACGCAACAGAGCCGGAGGAGCGGCTGAGGGCACCCTGAAGCTGTTGAAGTTGGGTGCGGAGCTCATCAATGTCTTGGCGGGTAGTAGTAGCCGGATCTGTAGCAGAAGACCTAGTAGGGGCCGGAGCAGCAGATATAGTACCAGTAAGGTGAGGAGGTAAGCCATGCTTGCGGTAGCAGGTAGCTTCAAGATGATTATCCCGGCCACAGTAGGTGCCTTTCATAGAAGAGCAACCACCACGTCCTCGTCCCCGAGACGGGGGTCGGCCCCCCTGAGTGGAAGATCCACGAGGAGGAGGGGTCGAAAGGAGAGGTTGCTAAAGAAGAGCCGGGGCAAAAACAGGAGGAGCCTCAGAGGGAGGCGTGACTTTTAGCAGCATGGAGCAGACATCAGACAGTAAAGGAGTTGTGGCGGATGATAGAATCTGGGCCCGAATACTATGCAGGTGGGGAGGAACTCGGGACATCATCATGGCGATGGCGACAGCTTCTTTCTGGTTTTGTTGAGTAGTTAGATCGATAGTAGGAGGCTGATGTTGAATCCAAACCTCTGCCAAACTCTTGGCTTTAGCCACGAAGGAGAGCATATCACCAGGAGCACCCGGGGTAAAATTCTGAAGATCGGAAATGATATCACATAGGTGTTGTAGGCTGTCATGGCCAGAGTAAAAAGCTTGAAGCTCCTCCCACATGGACTTAGTCGTGTCATGATACATGGTCATCCTGTAGGGCTCGGGATCCATAGAGTTTAGAAGCCAGGACTGGACCCGACCATCATCGCGAAGCCAGTCATCGGAGGGAGCGGTTGGAGTAGCACAGGTCAAGTGGTGAAGAAGACCCTTCGTCTGCAGAACACGGCGAACCGAGTGAACCCACTCGACGAAATTCCTTTTCCCAGTTAGGGAGATGGTAGTAATCCGTAACTCATCACGGAGTTCGGAAGTCGTGGCAGCCGCACGGGCGGGTGGAGCAGAAGTAGCAGCGGAATTATCGGAAGCCATGTGCGGCCAGCAGAAGAGACCGGGCGGTTAGAATAGGCAGTCGCACGGTCTCGGTGGACACACCAGCGATCAGGAGATCGCGACCAGAATGCGACTAGGGAGAAGTCGACATAGAAGATAGCCGCACGGTCTCGGCGGGTACACCAGCGACAAACGGGGTCGCGACCAGGATGCGGCTAAGGACAGAGAGGAGAACGTTAGCTGCGGGAAGGCAAGATCGCGGCGAGCAGAAAATTCAAGTCGCGACGAGCAGGAGAGGCAGGTCGCGGCGAGCAGAAGTGGAGGTCGCGGCGAGCAGGAGAGCAGGTCGCGGCGAGCCGGAGGCAGGTCGCGACGAGCAGGAGAGCAGGTCGCGGCGAGCAGGAGGCAGGTCGCGACGAGCAGGAGAGCAGGTCGCGGCGAGCAGGAGGCAGGTCGCGACGAGCAGGTCGCGGCGAACAGGAGGCAGGTCGCGGCGAGCAGGAGAGCGGGTCGCGGCGAGCAGGAGGGAGGTCGCGGCGAGCAGGAGAGCAGGTCGCGGCGAGGAGAAAAGCAGGTCGCGGCGAGCTGCGATCAGCGAGCAGGAAGAGCAGGTTGCGGCGAAAGAACGCGAGCAGAAAGCGGAAGAGGCCGCGAGTAGAGAACTTGAGCGGACAGAAGAAGAATCCGCGAGTTAGAGAACTCGAGCGTATTAGTCAGAGAGAGGAAGCCGTGAGTAGGATGAGAGAGAGCCCGCAACGGACAGCAGATAGGAGAGGTCGCAACGGATAGAAAGAGCCCACGCGGGTAGAGAAGGAAAGGAGAAGGTGGACCCACGTGAGAGAGGATTATAAAAGGAGAGGTGGTAGGAAGGAGGAGGTGGAAGCCACGAGAGAAGCAGAGTTGGAGGCGGGTAGAAAAGAGGTCGCAAGAGTCCATGGCTAAGGGAAGTCACGCGGACAGGCAAGAAAGATAGGCGGCTAGAAATGGGCTAAGTCGGATACCCAATGAGGAGACCGGTTGCCTCTGATACCATGTAAAGTGAGATCTCAAATCTTGTATATACTTTCTTGAATGATAGTTACAAGTATACATACACTTATATAGGAGAAGAATGAAGAGAGAAATCCTAATACATGATGTGGGACTAATACAAGGAGAGAGAAAGGAGAAAACATGGGCCCTTAATTGGGCTTTTCTAACAAAAAGCAATCATTATCCTCCTAATCATTGTGTCCACAGGTTCTCTAGTCTCGCCATTTAAAGTCTTCAAATTTCATGAGCTAATGTAGGACGACCCTTGCACACTATGCACCACGATCGAGTTCTAACAACGCATCAGTTATGGATGACGCCCAAGGTAAACTTTCACCACATAAGTTAGTTGAGGAGAGAAAACTTGAGGATGATGCCAGAAGAATTTAGGATGATGATTTCATAACCAATTTCAGTTCCACATTGAGATGGAAGAAAATTTCTAAACTTATCAAGTATTACAAATGAATTTCCATTATATTATTTGGGTATTGGACGCACCCATACAACAATGCTTAAAAGAGCACCTAAGGGGGCTAGTCTTCAGGGAAATTGTGTTCCTACATTCCCCAAGATTTCTTAACCAAACTGTTTTGTATTTATTCTCATTAGTATATTTGTAGCAGGGGACATATTATAACGCCTATTTTTCTGCATATATAGCATATATCTAAAAATATATTGTTTACGAGCAAAGCGTACACACAATGCTCCAAACTGAAGGAATCAAAGCAAAATACTAGTAAGTTTAACTCCCCAAAAATTATTGTGACATGAGAGACGGTGGGTCTCATAGCTGCAATGATTTATGTGATAGTTATAGCAGGGGACATATTATAAAACCTTCCAAGTAAAACGACTTCTTACCTTCAAGGACTTCCAAACTAGATCTGCCGGGATCCGGGAGCCGGGAGCCGAAAGCATCATTAATAATTTGAGACTATAAAACAAGAACTAAGTTTATGTGTACTAGACCATTCCTCCGCAACTACACTGGCAGCCTTATGAACAAAGATACTTATCATAATACATAAGAATGCATATTCACTATTCAGTTATTCCCATGGCTAGAGAAAAAGAAGGTGCTATTCACAACAACTGCAGTTATAAAATGAGAGTACCAGCATCAAAAGTTTATTAGCACCATCAGCAACGGTTGCAAAGCTTTCAAATTGATCCGGATCAAATTCCATCAAAGCAGTTGTAAGGTACTCTCCAGCGGGTGTTTTTGGTTTATCAGTTTTCACAATAGCTCTGGACATCTCTGTTTTCTCTTGGGATAACAACGGAAGGACATCTATTGAAAGTGCTTTAGCATTTTCACCCCTGGTAAATAAACAATAAACGGCATTAGTATAAAAGAACAGGAATTAAAAGGATAAAAGAGCAATGCAATAGAATACTTCTTTAGCAAAATTTTAATTAAAACACAGTACCCGCTTATGTCTCTTGCTTGAGAGGTGGGCAGTTTATTGACAGCAGGGCTTGACACCTGAAAGAAAGATACAAATCATGGATCAGCTCTGGTAATGCTCGCTGAAGTCAATCCAACCAAATTCAAGAAAATCACTTCAACACTCGGAAATTCCAATATGTTCATTGCATGTTTCATGGAAGCTACAATAAGTGTTAAGACAGAAAGAAAAGTTTTCTTTTATAATATCTTCAACCAATAAACATAATACAACTCCACTCTATATATATTATTGAGAGGTTTACACAAAAATGATAGGAGATGTGAGAATGAGGAGAAAATGAGAGAAAAGAGAACTGATCATAATAGCAGGATTTGTACATGGGCTATCATACTTCCCCTCAAGCTGGATCATAAATGTCAATCATGTTCATCTGAGTACATATATGTCACTCATGTTCAACCAAGTACATAATAGCGGGGTTTGTACATGGGCTACCATACTTCCCCTCAAGCTAGATCATATATGTCACTTATGTTCAACTAAGTACATATATCTGAAAAGGATCAAGAAAGAAGCTAAGTGAATATAAGATGTAGGGTATAATAGGTGTGGGTGAACCCTAAACATGCAACCGTAGGTGTAGTGTCGGGGAAATAATTCTTATCTAACCCTAGGATGATGCATGCATGCAATGAGAGATCCGATAGTGAAGAGCCACTCGGTGCACAAAGCATTCTTGTGCAGCGAGGGTCCAGGGAAGAGTCCCACCACAAGAGTGAAATGTAGGTTAACCTTACCCTGCATTTTTGCAAGAGGCTGCTTTTAGAACTCAAACTTGCGGACTAGAGGTGACACAACACCTCAACTGGTGTACCAAGGCTCCCCTACTGACTGTAAATTGTAAATAATAATGAGAGCATAAAACACGGGAAGCTATCACAAACAGTTTCAAACAATTTAAAAAAGCAAGCAAATTAAGCTTTCCTTTGTTGGGAGGGTTAAAAGCTAACAAGCACAAGCGACAAGGATCCTTCAAGAGCGATCAATCATAGAACGAATATACTAACAATGACAAACATCCATAATGATATAACATTCAAAGTCTACACAATAGGACCATGTGTTTGTTATGGGTCTTATTATGACATTATTTATTTCTTAATATGCATTTATTTTATCTTAGAGTAGCATCTTTATATGACGTCGTTATTTATGTCATGTCTTTATGAGGTGTCCTTTTTAGTCGTATGTCCAAATCTGTCTCGTATTTTCATCAAAGATCTGTTGTAAGTCTTATTTAAAGAACTCATTGGGTCTTGTATTGGTATAAATGAAGAAAACAATTTCTCAAACCTTAAAAGAGATCTTGGAAGCTCTCTCAAGAGAGAGAGAGAGAGCACACCCCGCATAGGCAGTCGCGGTCAAGACTCCATAGTATCTCCATCATCGTTATCTCCACCTTCGGCTACTCCTTCGGCAACCTCCGAGTAGGCCCCTAACATCTTTGGTATCGGAGCCAAACCAGAGAGATCGAGATCTGATTCTTGGCTTCATCCATCTGGTGACCTTCTGCAACGCACGACTCCTTCGACTAGTTGATGACAAACTCTCGGTTCGCGACAACGATCCCTTACCCACGCAGATGTTCCTTCCAGCAATGAAGTTGTAGGAACCACAAGCTGTCTCCAACGGGTTCACAAGAAACCAACCGACAATCCCACGATCGGTGCCCACACTTCTGGCGCGTAGATTTTTTGGTGTTTTCGCATATTTCCCATGTCTGAATCCATCACAGCCCCGTCGATCATCTTCGCAATCCCCACTGGCGTCCTGCGAGCGCCAGACATCAACGATCTG
Source organism: Platanthera guangdongensis (assembly GCA_039583875.1). Lineage (NCBI taxonomy): Eukaryota > Viridiplantae > Streptophyta > Magnoliopsida > Asparagales > Orchidaceae > Platanthera > Platanthera guangdongensis. Next base: position 6,573,077 of record CM077151.1, on the reverse strand, counting down.
CACGCGACGGAAATGCACGTGTCGAAGTCACGTGAGTAGGGCATACTGCAGCTAAATCTCGACAACTTCTTCGCACGACAATCACGCTCGACGCGACTCTTGCACAAGGAAACATCGGGTATTACGTCAACTACCGACGAGAAACACACATGTAACAAACACATACGTGTAAGCTCCTTCCTATTTTGGTCGGCACTCATGCGTGAGGAAATATAGAAATTAATTTATTGTGTAATTTATACTGCATTCAAGAATTTATTTAGATTTATTCTTAATTGAATTAATAAAGCAATCAATTAATTATGGAGCACATCAAGCTTAGTGTCACAGAGAGAACTATCCTTCGTTCGATAGAGGAAATGATGGCCTCTTGGAATGCCTACTTTCGGGACTTCGATGCACGTTGTCAGGGCGCTGACGCTCCTCGGGACGACATGTCTGCACTCCTCCACAAGCTTGATGATGTGATAGCCGTCTTCCTGACAAAGTTTTCTCTGTCATCGTCGTTGCTGCCACTCCTCTTGCAGTCGCGTTCTTCGCCAGCCGACGACAAACCACCGCTCTCCAAGATGATTGCTCCATTGTCATCACCTCCTGTGGAGGTGTCGCACCACCTTTAGCCTCCTTCTCTGGTCACTGCAGTCGTTGTTCTACAGCTTCCTTTGCCTGCCCTTGCTCCGCCAGTACCTTGGGGCACCTTGCCGCTAGGTCCGTTACATTTATCGATCGTCATTTCTTCAGTTGTCTTGTCGTTGCTACTGAACACCGTTCCACCAGCCCCGCTGAAGACATTCCTTTCGCCTCCCATTTTTCCAACGACGCTGCTGCAATTCGTTGACATCCCCGCCACCGGTATGCACAATTGGGCATTGTTCTGGCGAGATATCAAGATACCGGAAGACTCGGCCATCCACACAAAGTGCGAGCAAGAGGACAAGCTCGATTTGAAGGCCGAGAGGGATGTTATGGGTGACATTATTTATTTCTTAATATGCATTTATTTTTTCTTAGAGTCGCATCATTATATGACGTCTTTATTTATGTCTTGTCTTCATGAGGTGTCCTTTTTAATCGTATGTCCAAGTATGTCTTGTATTTCCATTAAAGGTCCATTGTAAGTCTTATTTAAAAGACCCGTGAGATCTTTTATTGGTATGAATGAAGAAAGTCTATTTCCCAAAACCCTAAAAAAGATCTTGGAAGCTCTCTCTCTCGAGCGCGCCTCGCATAGGCAATCGCAGTCAAGGCTCTGTATTATCTCTGTCACTGTCATCTCCACCTTTGGCTACTCCAGTGACCTCCGAGTAGGCCCCTAACAGTGTCATGCAAGACATATTATTAAAGATTATCCCCGATATGGCTTGCGTTGTTGGTACCCTATGTGATGGATTGTTGCTTTAGTCTCACGTATCTTGGGATGCATCTTGTGCTTTATAGGTCTCGGGTGCCCCTCCACTAAAACTAGTTGCCTTTGAGTTGGATGCCCCGTGATTTTCGACAAACTAAACACAAACATGCGAAGGGATATATTCAATAACAAATGAGACTAACATGCCTCATAAATAATAAAATAATAATAATATTTATTTATTATATATATCATGGGCATTGTTGCAAAATTGATTGTGGCTCGTCTTGGAAGAAACAGATTAACAAAGGCATTTAAAGAGCCCGGCCTCTCCTCAAGCTTGAGTACAAGCTCGTCTTGGAAGAGACGAGTAATGTTATAGAACATTTATGCGATTGGGTGGAGTTCAAGCTGAGCATATTTGGGAGAAAGCACTACCAGAATGACTAGCCAACTGGAAGTTTCTCGTAGAAAATCAAAAAAGAAGTAAAATCGTGGGATTTATCTTAATATAGTTTGAGATAAGCCAAAGAAAATAATACATCAAATATTGTAGGCAAGGGGATTACAATATGTTTTTACCAAATTACATGATTTATATGCCAAGCCTTAATAGAATTTGCATTCTACATCCATGTTCAAGCCTCATAAATCCTTTCACGTTGCATTAAGGTAAATCCTGGAAGTTCAAAATGTCACAACTAGAATTATAATTGTGCACATAGAACTAAGAAATGAACTCATTTGAAAGTTATAACGCTCTATATATGAATAACTTGCTGGCTCTGTATCTAGACTACTTTCACTAAGATGCACATATGCTGATAAAACACAAAAGAGAGGATGGTTTTAGCACAATTTCAATAAAATGACAATATAGTCTAGAAAGCGTTTCAATGGTGATTTTCAATAAGAAAGCGTTCCATGGGGATTTTCAATTAGAAAGCGTTCCATGGGGATTTTCAAATGAAACCTGTGGGGATCCTCCCAAGGAAGCTTTCTCAGCTAGACGATCAAATAGCTTCTCATTCTCCTGATGTAATTTCTGCAGAAAAATAAACAAAAAATGTGTGAAGTTGAAGTTCAGTTCATGGTAAATGCGAGCACTATCCTCTAATAGTTTTATAGCAAAAGAATTGATTTACTTGAAAAATAAGATATGAAATCAATTAACTATTAACAAATGGTTCTTCAGAAATCGAAATATACATGACATGCATCGTCATCCAGAAAAAGGGTGCGAAAGAATAAAGATGATAGATGGTTATGATGGAAAATGAACTTGGATTCATCTGCAATTATGCAAAAAAAGAGTGCTTGTATACATCTTCCATATGGAATATTAAAAGCAATAAATGCAACATTTAATGATTTGGAGTTTAAAGAATATATGCAAGATCACATCATTTCTTACAAGATAAAAATATGTGTGTAACACCTTATACGAAGACAAATGGTCATGAAAGAAAGCTGATGCATACAGTCAGGAAGTAAAGTGCAGTGGAACAACAAGTTTAGTTTTTACTAAGGGCACAAGGCATCAATAAAGTACAAAGAAGCTGATCCGAAAAATTTCAACCCTTCTATGCTATTATAACTTATAAGTGTGCAATTCTAATCTCCATTTGATTCTGTCTAGTTGAATGGTATCTTATTAGTTGCAGTGCCACTTTAGTCTCATACAGGAAAGAATGACTGAGAGGTAAGTGGCAAAAGGAAGTGTGGTTGGGGATGCCAAGAGCTGTTTGAGAAGACCAACACCCTTCGTCGAAGACAGAGCAACAGGTAAAGAGGAACTCACCAATGCACTTCACATGATTTGAATGCCCTAGAGTGATGACAATGAGTAATTAGATATGCTTCATGTGAGATGTCACCCCTAATTTTGTCTTCTTATCGTATTGGTCAGGGCAGTCGAGTAATAGAAAGAAAGAAGAATAAGACGGGAGACGAACATCTCGGAAAATCAATTGGTTTCACGCCGGGGCGGTCGACCATGGAAGCAATACATCTATTGAGGAGACTCATTGACAACTACCAAGAAAGATAACAAGATCTGCATATGTTGTTTACCAACCTTGAGAAGGCTTATGATAGAGTTCCAAGAGAGATATTATGGAGAGTAAGAAAAGATAGGTGAAAATGTATCAAACGTTGACATAATCAAAGATATGTATACAAATTCAGTGACAAGGGTGAGGACATCTGTAGGATTAACACGAATTTTCTATCAATGTTGGCTTACATCAAGGTTCATCTTTAAGCTCTTATCTCTTTACCCTTTCTTAGATGAGCTCACCGGACACATCCACCAAGCAATGTCTTGGTGTTTATAATTTGCGGATGATATCGTTTTGGTCGATAAGACGCGCGAGGGTGTAAACGTAAAACTTGAATTTTGGCGAGACACATTAGAAAAGAAGGGTTTAAGGTTGATCAGGGCAAATACGGAGTATATAGATCTAAAATTTAGCAGTGCAAGAAGGGCGGATGACTTTGTTATTAAGTTGGGTGATCACGATATTTCCTGTAGTGAATGTTTCAAATATCTTGGATCGATAGTTCAAAAAAGGGAGGTATTGATAAAGATGTGACGCATAGAATCCAAGCAGTTTGGTTGAAGTGGAGAGGTGCATCAGGGATCTTGTGTGATCGTAAAGTACCATTAAAACTTAAGGGAAAGTTCTACTGTACTGCGATTAGTCCAGCGATGCTCTATGGTTCTGAGTGTTGGGCAGTGAATTTTGTGCAGGAGCAAAAATGGGAGTTTTGTAGATGAGAATGTTTAGGTGGATGTGTGGACACACGAGACTGGGTAGAATTAGGAATGAATATATCAGGGATAAGACAGGAGTACCACCAATTGCAGAGAATATGCGAGAAGCTCGAATAAGATGGTTTTGACACGTACAAGGGAGACCATTAGAGGCACATGTTAGGTGTAACACCCCTTCCCAGTTTTTCAATAATCAGTCATCCGACCGAGTCAGCGATATAAAGAGAACTAGGAAACAGTATTTAAACTAGTACACAGCAGAAATAAAGTAGAAGCTACTAAAAATTTTATAACTTACAATGGAAGCTAAGAAAGTAAACTAAGCGTAACCACATACCTGATATCTGGAATCACAGAGCTATTAATCATGATTATAATTGAGATGACTGAATATCTGTAATAATATCATATGTCTGATACATAGCATATAACATGTTAACAGGTTACATTGTCCACCACTACAAGTATATACTGAAAGTAAGGGAAAACTGAATGGGAAAAACACTACACACTGACGCCACCAACGCTCATCCTAGGCGTAGATTCTCACCTGGGTCACCTGTAAAAACATTGCCCATGAGGGGTCAGAGTAAAGAAAAATAACTTCTCCTGCTGACACTAAAAACTTTTTCTTGAATGATGAATGCATGCCTTTAGAAAATAGTTTTTTGCAAAAAAAACATTTATGCTATATGTTATGCACGCCCTCAGAACACTACCTGGTCAAAACTTCTACCTGTTCTAGGTTTGTGACTTTCAGTTCACTAACCCAAGTCCCGACGTTCACTAACTGTTGTACTGTCTCACGTCAGGTCTATACTTGAGCTCTAAGTTACTTCTAGCTTGCACCTCTACTAAGAAGGCTCTATGCAGAGTAGATCCTAACGCGCAACTGAAACTGGCGACCCGAGACCATCTGACGAACTCAATTGTTCTAGTGCCACGCGGACACGGTCTCGAATCTACTAACTGTCTCAAAAGGAGTAAACTCTCAAGACTATGCTACTCATAGGATATCATATGCCATATGAGGAAGGTAGTGTGCTTCTACCAAGCACGAAAGACTGAAGTGTGCTTACTGACCTTTTTGGTCAAATGTTACTCTGCTTGGGATATCTCTTTTGGTGTACTACTGATCGACCCTTGACTATCTCATGGTCGACTAGAAGGGACATTCACGCCCTTGGTTGGACAAATTTCAAGCTTACGTACACGGGTATAAGTTTCGTACCTAACATTATCATTCATGATCTGACTACTAGGTCTTGGAGAATGGTGTCTACATGTTTTTCGTGACCGTTTTTCTATCACCACACTTTTCTATGCATGGTCATGATATTCGTACAAAGCCTACACATGTGTATATAAAATATATTTCTTGATATGTCTAACTAACAGAAATTAGGTTTCCTTACCGTGGTGTTGCGACGTTCGTACACGCGGCGCGGCAACATTTCCTCTTTCGAAGGCAATCCTACTGTTGGGGATGTTCAGAATGCTGCCCCGACCACTCAAGAGTCCTGCAATTTAAAGTATCCCTAATTTCATAATTTTTCCCTTTACGATTTTCCGTGGAGAATTTCTATATAACTAGGGTTACAAAAATTTCAAACACTAAATTTCTGATATTACCTTTACGATGAGTGATTAAGACTCTCAAAGCGTCCAACCCAAAATCCGCGGAGGATCACGAACTCCAAAACCTATTTAGGGCATAAGGATGAAAACCTAGGTTAGACTAACTCCGAAATCGAATGATTTCCCCAAAGAAATGGAGAAAATGAAGAAATAAACTCACCGGAAATGAACGATACCAACTTTCACCGGTTAGGGTTGAATCCGGCACTTCCACGGCTAAGGAAGAAAAAGGAATGTCCACCGGCTCTCGTAGAGGAAGGAGGAGTGGTCGGAGAGGAGTTCCGGAGGAGGATCGGCCGGCGGAAAGCTTGCGGGAGGCGCGACGGGCTCGGTGTCGCAGCGTGCGGGAGACGGAACAGTCGGCTTGCGATTTCTCCCGTGACTGAGGGTTTACGGGAAATAAAACATGGCACTCGGTTTTCTTATAACCGTAAGAAGAGAGTGGGGAAAAATTGATATTGGCACCCCAATCCTAATTCTCTTGAAAATTAACTCATTTTCACCGCGCGCGTCACTAAAATAAAATGTGTCACGCACTTTAATTAACGCACGTAACGAACTAACAGTCGCTATCATAAGGAAAAGTAACATTATACTTGGACGACGCGCTGCCTCGATCAAAATCCGTCGCGACTTGCCCCTACAAATTTTAAATAAATTTGTGTCAATTAACGGATGTTACATTAGGCATTGTGAGAGTCTAGTCACTAGGCATGTTAAACGAGGGAGGGGTAGACCAATAAAGACTTGGAATGAAACTATAAGGGAATACGTGATGCACTTAGGCAATAGTGAGATTATGACCAAAGATAGGGCACAATGGCGACAAAGGATTCATATAGTCGACCCCACTATATAGGGATAAAGGCTTGAGTGTTGTTGTATCCGCACCCTCCTTATACTCCCCCTCAAACTGGAGCAAGGAATGAGATATAACATTAACATTGCTCAACTTGCTTTTTATGCCTCTGATCTTAATTCCTATAAGAGATTGGTAAATATATCTGATGACAGATAGTCTGTCTTGCTGAATTTCATAGGAGCATTTCTTTCAGTAATCTTTCCTCTCATAAGATACAATCAATCTCAATATATCTTGTAATCTCGTGAATAACTGGCTTTGAAGCAATGTGCATAGCAACCAAATTGTACACAGGAGATCCATAGGAAGTTCCACATTTTGTCCAAGTTCCTAAAATAACGGTTTGATCCACATAAGTTCACAAGCTGTTTGGGTCATTGCTTTGTATTCGGCCTCACACTAGATCTGGCAATATCTTTTGTTGCATACTTTTCCATGACACTAGATTTCCTCCAAAAAAATACAATTTCATGTTGTGAACCTTTTGTCATAAGCGGATATTGTCTAGACATTAATAGCAAAACCTTCCACTTTCATATGCATGTTGTTTTTTGCATATCAGGCCGACCCTAGAGTACTTTCAAATACCTCAGGATGTGAACCACAACTTCCATAAAAACGGTCACATGCCATAAACTGACTCACAACACTCATATGACACAAGCTGTTCTCATGATAATCAAATAATTCAACTATGACAACCCAAAATTCGAAAAATAAAATATTTATTTTTTCCCCGATGATGAGATAAGACAGTACGAATTTTTCGAGATTTTCGCGCATTTTCCTTTTCATTTTAATAGTTGCGTTGTGAATTTTAGTGGGCTTGTATGGCCTGCCTTTAGAGGTGGGCTAGCTATTTCTTTGGGCTGAGTTTATTAAGTGGGCTGTCTTTAGTCTTTTTGGGCTGCTGTTATCAAACTATGGCTGGTTTTAGTGAATATGGTGTGCTGGCAGCTTTATTTTTCATTTATAGTTGTAGTTTGTTGATTTGCTTGTTTTGACACTTGGCCAGCCAAGTGTTAGCTGAATTACCTATTAGAGATTAACAGGTGTTTACGAGTTCACCTCAGGTACTCGTGTTATATGTTTATTTACCTGGTTTTGACTTCTCTTTTGCGGAGATTAGCAGGTGTTTGCGAGTTCTCTTGAGAGAAACACGTTATATTTTAAATATACCTGATTTATATTTCGCTTTTGCAGAGATTAGCAGGCGTTTGCGAGTTCTCTTATGGTACTCCCATTATATTTAAAATTTAACTACTTTTGACTTCTCTTTTGCAGATATTTGCAAGTTTTCGCGAGTTTATCTCAGGTACTCGTGTTATATGTTTATTTACACGTTTTTGACTTCTCTTTTGGAGAGATTAGCATGTGTTAGCGAGTTCACCTCATGTGTTGATATGGAAAATGCGATCTTCCGCTAGCTTGCTCGAGAGTGGAGCACGATCGATCCGGGATGCGGGGATAGAGGAAAGGAGGATGTTGATATATCGCTAAGAAATAAATGTGGGCAAGGGAAAATAAAAGCGATACACGTATCTGGGGGATATCGCTAAGAAATAAATGTGAGCTGATGCCGCCTCTGCTACTGTTGCGAGCTCTGATTCCACTGCTTGCTCCTCATCGCATTAATGATCTTCTTCACTCTTTCCCCCAACTCCTCTCGCTTTCTCTCCCACAAATTTTCCAGCGGCGAAGGTGCGGCGTGAGATCTGGAGCGGAGACGTAAGGGCTTGAGCGGCAACGTGAGGGCTGGAGCGGGGTCGTGAGAGTTGGAGCGGCGTCGTGCGAGTTGGAGCGGCAACATGAGATTTGGAGCGGCGAGGGAGGCATACTCATTTTGGGGATCAGGATTTCTTCCGTCGGGCTGTCGATGGAAATCCATGCTTCAGCTGTTGGCAGCCCAGGATCCACGATCCGATGCCCATAAAGAAAAAACTTTACTTTTAGTTGTTTGATCGAACGGTTCAAATCAGAACTTTGGTGTGCTTGCAAAATATCACTATTGTTTTATATAATAAAGATATATATATATATTTCATAATATTTTCATTTATTAATTAGATGGTAATTATTTTATCTAATTAAATGTAAACTAATATTCATATGAGAAAATTAAACTATTAACAAATGTTTAATCGTATTTAATTGGTGTCATTTAGAATCACTTTCTCACCAAATGCCCAAAACAGATCTCTACCTATTATGGAAGAAGCGCTAGGTATCTTGCTAGAACCCTCTGATGAATTCATTTTATAAAAAAATTTATAAAGTTTTTTGAACAAATGAAAAAAATCTGTAATATTGGGCCGACATGTCGGCCGCAATACTGGAAAATGCCAGAATTGGCAAATGTGGCGATAACGTGTCGTTTCCCCCTCAAAAATGACATGTTGGCCGCAATCTACATGCTTGCATGAGTAGAGTATCGAATGGAGTCGTGGCTAGGGTTATTAGTGTCTTAGTGTTTTAATGTTTCACAAATTTTCTTTGGATGAGGTATTTATGTCCATGTCATCGAGATCCTATATATAGGTCCCCTTAGGTCTTGTACGGGGGATCAATAAATGAAATCAAATTCTTCCTTCTCACTAGTTCTCCTCGTCAGCTCCCTATCTTCCTCTCCCCTTGCATTCTCCGCGGGTTGAGCTCGGCTCCCCCTAGTATCTCCGCCTCCAACGCCACCTCCGACGAAGTCCCAAAAATAGACACATATCATAGTCACACATTGGAAAATTAACAAAGCTTTGTGCGGTTAATATAGATCCCGATCCTCTCCACCTCTATCCACTTAGGTCTAAGTTGGATGCTTGGATTTGAACAGATCCTCTATATATAATTGAGGTACAATGCGCACAAACAAAAAATTAGATGATTTATATAATAGTTCATGGGAAGTAATCTGATGGTTACAATAAAACTTTCCTAATGACAACAATAACTGTAAAAAGCTACATATGCTAATAACATACACATAAACGACTGAATAAGCTAAATATGCAAATATATACGATAAGCATTTTTATTGATGATAAAGCAAAAATAGAGCCCCTATTATTCAATGTACTTTTTATGGACTAAGATTATTCAATATATTTTTGAATATTTATTAATAAATAAATCCACCTTTTTGGTGGGACTATGATTTAGGCTCCGTTTGGCATGGTGGTGGCGGTCGTAAACGCATGGGTTAGCCGTCATTCGTTAAGGATCACCTAACAAAACATCATCCGTTTGAACATAAAAGTGGATGAAGTTCCTTATGTAGGTGTTAACGAATGACAATTTAACCCCCATGTTCATGACTGTCACCACCGTGCCAAACGGAGCCTTAGTCGAATAGAGAATTCAGGCTGAAGAAATATCAAGTTGGTTTCATCAAACAAGCTATTCTTCAAACAAAGTTAGGAGAAAATCTGAGTAAAAATTAAGTATTAGTCGAACAACGTGCAAAATATTCATCAAACAATGTCAAGTGTTCAGAGCATCTCAGACCAGCGCAATCGGAGATTTGGAGAAGTAACCGTCGAGCGATATTCAGAATTTGCGTCGACCGGTACTTGAAGTATTCGTCGAACAACATTTAGAGAACGTTGACTTATTTGACCGAGCTTGACGAATAAGATTCAATTTTTCACCATTGTGAAGACTGAAGACATTAATGTCGAATTAATTGTAAACACTCTGTTGATTTACAGGCCAATTATCAAAAAAGTAAGAAAGTAAATAGTATAAATTTGATTTTAAATTCTCCCTTAATAAGAAGATAATTGTAGTTTCTAACTCAAATATTAAGTATACAAATCCCGAAAGAAGAAAAAAGCAAACCTGGAGAGAAGGGATTAACAAAGTGTTGATTCTCAACAACAATCCCTGTAGAACTTACTGTTGAAAGGGGGGCCCGGCCCATCTTGGGTAACCCGGGATGACAGCCCACAGCCCGACTGCAGTCGATGCACTCCAACCAAATCTCCTGGGGCCCACAGCTTGGGGATAATCCGGAAATATCAGTTTGGTATCAGGACACGCAGTAGATACCTGATAAAGGAGGTCCCGGGATTATCCCGGATTATCCCCAAGCTGTGGGCCCCGGGAGATTTGGTTGGAGTGCATCGACTGCAGTCGGGTTGTGGGCTGTGATCCCGGGTTACCCAAGATGGGTCGGACCCCCCTTTCAACACTTACAACTGTGAAAATTGTGAATAAACATTATGAATAACGAATATTTATCATTACGATATTCATTTGTAGGAGTCTTAAGACTCTGAGTTGTAGCAAATAAAGGGATTTTTTTCTGAGTTGTAGGAGCACAACGGAACTATTGTTCTGAGTTCATCTGTAGAAAAGTTTTTGTTCAAGATAGACAACTATAAGTACATTAAAATGGTTCCTACAGTTGTGCAAGAGTGGGTGTACCCATGCTTTAACATGCAACAACTAAAAATTTGTCTCATTCTATAACTTAGGCATGAATCTCCTCAAGAGATGTATAGCTTCCATGGTCGACCGCCCTGGCATGAACCCAAATTGATTCTCCGAGATGTCAGTCACCCGTCTTACTCTTCTTTTTAACGAGTAATAGAAAAAAGAGTAAGACAGGAGACTAACATCTCGGAGAATCAATTTGGATTCACGCAAGGGTGGTCAACCATGGAAGCTATACATCTCTTGAGGAGACTCATTGACAACTATCGAGAAAGAAAACAAGATTTGCATATGCTGTTTATTGATCTTGAGAAGCCTCATGATAGAGTTCCAAGAGAGATCTTATGGAGAGTCTTAGAAAAAAAGTGTAAATGTATCATATATTAACATTGCTAGAAAAACCCATTTAGTCTAGGCCCATTATGTATTTTATTGTTTTTCTCTCCTCTTTAGTCTCACATCATGTATAGGACCTTCCTCTCTCTTTCTCTCATCTATATATTTCTACTCATTCTTTGTATTTTATACAAATGAACATATATACAAGGTTGGCTTTCTCCTTCTCTACATATAGGAACCTGTTCGTGACGTTATCAAGTTAGTTTTCAGGGACGAAAACTCTTTTAGTGGGGAAGATTTGTGACAACCCAAAATTCGCAAAACAAAATATGTATTTTTCCCCGATGATGAGATAAGGTTGTACGAATTTTTTGAGATTTTCGCGCATTTTCCTTTTCATTTTATTAATTGCGTTGTGAATTTTAATGGGCTTGAGCTGGCTTTAGAGGTGGGCTAGCAATTTCTTTGGGCTGAGTTTATTAAGTGGGCTGCCTTTAGTCTTTTGGGATTGTTGTTATCAAGTTATGACTGGTTTTAGTGAATATGATGTGTTGGCAGCTTTATTTTGACATTTATAGTTGGTGTAGTTGGCTGATTTGCTTGTTTTGACACTTGGTCAACCAAGTGTTAGCTGAATCAATATAATGACACTTGGTGTTAGCTGAATTTGGCTTGGGATGCATGTGGTGACACCTATTTGAGTTAGCAAATGCCTTTTGGCTTCTTGTTGCCCCTTCACCGTTTGGCTTTTTGCTGCCTCTTCACCGCCTATATACCTATATAAATAGATGATGAATTCCCTCCTCATCTTCCATTTTTGGTTACTCTCCCCCTCCCATGTTGTCTAAGTCACTCCTCCCTGATAGCTTGTTGCACCACTGCCTCCTAGCTGCTGTTATGTTGTCCTGAGCTCCTTCTTGCTGCAGTCTGGCTCCACTACTGCTGATTTTGAGCTGCTGCCCTGCTGAATTTGAGCTGCTGCCTTGCTGATTTTGAGTTGTTGCTGCCTCTACTGATTGCTCTGTCGCTGGTTTAAACCTGTTGTTGCTTCTTTCCCTTACCTCCTCTTCTCCATCTTCTTACTTAGAGTTCTTGGAAGAACTTTGCCACACTTTTGCACATCTGGAGTTCGACGGTGCAGCAATTTGCTTCCTCCTTCTCCCGCTGTAAGAATGTTGTTTATTGATTTCTATTTTTACAAGTTTGCGGGGCTGTTTTATGCTGATTTCTATGACGGTTTAGCAGCTGTTTCGTGATTGTTTTCTTGCTGATTTTGAGCCACTTTTCATCGAGTTTTCAAGGGGTGTTTCACCCAATGTTTTTGGCTTTGCTGGACGGAATTTTAAGGGGACGGAAAGTCCATTTGGGGGCTGGTTTTAGCCCATTTCGAGGCACAATTATGGTTGTCCAGCAAAGTGTACGAGCTGAAGTTGTTTTCTACGATCATTTCAGAGAATTTTGAGTTTTCCGGTTTATTATTTGGTTTTCCGACTTTTCGTAAATCTCTTAAATATTATAAGAGACGCAATCCAATTAAAATACATGTTATTACAGTGGTTTTGCAGTCAAAAATTAAACGAAGAATGATGGTTTCTCAGAATAATATGAATAAGGGCAAAACTGCTGTGAGTATTTTATTTCTTGGAATTATGGGTATCCAATTATTTTGCAGTATCTAATTTATTGTCTTTTTAACGACACTGCCTGTGCATATGAGTTCCGACTCGATGATATATCGCTAAGAAATAAATGTGGGCAAGGCGAAATAAAAGTGATACACGTATCTGGGGGGATGTTTTATTTAAAAATACTTTTTTTATAAAAATACGTCAAAAACAGAATAATAAAATCCGACATGGGGAAATGCAAAGGTTTCGAATCTGATGATGTAACTTAGACCAACAGATGGATTCACCAGTAGGGGTGAGTTTACGGAAAGCTCTTAAGTGGGAAGCCCTTAAGTGGGTGGTGGCCAAAAAGATCCATAACCAGAACATTTCCTATTTTATGTAACTAAAATTAAGGGGTAATTTAAGGATTAGTGTTGAGAATAATCAAGTGATTGATTTATTGTACTGTATGCATATTGTTATCATCACCTTTCTTTGCATGTGCAATGTTTCACGAAATATTGTTCTCATATAGTCAAAATTTTTATGACTAACCCAGAGTGGACACATTTTTTTAAACAGCAGAACCAACGCCAAGCGGAACCCACAGGATCTTGGCAGCTGAACTGGCAAAGGCAATAATTGAGACTCGGGACTGGCATAGAGCTCGTTGTACCGCACCGACGTGTATTTATTGTAAAAAACCTATCTAGTATGTGTTACTGATCGTGTAATAAATAGAGGAAAGAATGAAATAAAAAGCTTGATGTATATTCTTTGTACTTTGCATTATAATGTACTGTGACCCTTTTTATTCAAAACTGTTGTCCGATACTTGACTCTTTTGAAGAGCCCAGGATTTATGTGGATCTCTACATCAACCATCCCACTAGTCATCTATAATTCTATATCTTTCAACATCCATACATATATCGGTCCCACACCTTCATCTTTCATAAGTTTAACCTTGGGATCCATAGGAGTTTTTGTTAGTTTATGTTATGATCTCACAAGTAGTTATCAATTATCCATTATTGTGCAAATTTAATTAATGTCGTTAATTAGCATCATAATGTTAGGCATCTTGTATTAATCGAGTTAATGTACAAGTTGTGCAAGCTCTTAGTGTCTTTTACTTTTTTGAGTATTTCTCTTTATGTTGTGTTTATTTTCAATCATGACATTATGTAATGTTATATGTAGACCAAATTATGCAAGAATCTATGAAAAATTCAAGTCTCTTCTTTTCTCTAGTTCTTTCTCTCTCCTTCTAAGGCTAGGGTTGAGCAAGACTGCTCTTTCTTCCTTCTCCTTGCATTCCCCCTACATTGAACTCGACTCTCTTGTATCATCCATGTTCTCGCTCCGCCTCCTCCAAAAATAGGCAAGTAATACACTTGGTTTTGGAGCCACTCCATCCATTCCACTGCTGACAAAAGCCATGAATAGTTGTTCAACAACTCATCGCATTTCCTGTGCCAAACTACAAATGCAATAAATTAATCCTCGGGTGTGCCTTTTGGACTCGATTGTGTTCTGCATCTCCATCTCGATGATATTCCGGCTATGGATCAACTCGCAAAGGTTGTCATCCCCGCGTCAATAATCCAGCCACTGATCTCCTCTAGGTGTAAACAGACACGCCTCAAAGCGTCAGTCCAGTGTGTTGCTTCCTTCATTCACGTTGACTGTGTTGAAGCCAAAAACTGGCCTCAACAAGAGTTCGGACCTTGGCGTGTAGCTAACACCTACTTCTCTCAAACACAGACTCATGACTAGTAACAAAGAACCTGGAACTGACCCTAAGCCTCAACTGTGAGATCCCTCCACTAACCCGGAAAATCTCTGAGCGCTTCCCCTCCAAAGTCAATTGTTGGGCTAAAAGTATCTCAGAAAGCACTAGAAGGATTTTTGAAAATATGAAATCTTGTCTTCTGAGGTACTCTGTAGGTCTATTTATAAATTTTCTGCATCTGGTCTGCCAACAGCGTAACTCTGTTGTTCTAAAGGGATATTTGCAGCCCAAAGTGGTCTGTCATCAGCCAAACTCCGTTGTTCTGAGGAACTAAATGCACGCCAAAGGGCATTCAGGCAATTTCTCCTCTGGATCACACTGGGTGGGAGCCCTTCCGCAACTAGCTTTTCGCCTGCCCTATGCGAAACCGAGGGGCAAGCCGCAAAGCGCTGAGAGCGCTGAGTGTCGGAACCGGACTCGACGCCAAGAGAAAAGGGGCGTTTAGTGGCAAAGACTCACTCAACGCCAAAGGAAAAATGGCGTTGAGTGGCAAAGCCTCACTCAACGCCAAGAGCTATTGGGCGTTGAGTGGCAAAACCTCGCTCAACGCAAAAGGCTAAACGGTGTTGAGTGGCAAAGCCTCACTCAACGCCGAGAACTGTTGGGCATTGAGTGGCAAAACCTCACTCAACGCAAAAGGCTAAACGGCATTGAGTGGCAAAGCCTCACTCAACGCCGAGAACTGTTGGGCGTTGAGTGGCAAAACATCACTCAACGCCAAAGGCTAAACGGCGTTGAGTGGCAAAGCCTCACTCAACGCCGAGAACTGTTGGGCGTTGAGTTGCAAAACCTCACTTAATGCCAAAGGCTAAACGGCGTTGAGTGGCAAAGCCTCACTCAACGCCTAGAATTTGCAGGGCGTTGAGTGGCAAAGCCTCACTCAACGCCAAAGGCGAAATGGCGTTGAGTGGTCAAGCCTCACTCAACGCCAACCCTGAGGGTGTCCCACTTACCCAAGTGCAAGCCCTCTCGCATTCCCCGGGCGGGAACCCTCGCGGCTATCTACCTGTTAACTCTGGCTCCTGGCCTAAAGCTAGCCCAACCATGATCCTTAGGGTGTCTAGGTCTCACCCAGCGAATAAGGGGTTGTACAGACTGTGTTATGTCTTTTCCTTTCTGAAGTAACCGCTCCATGTCAGTTATTAACTATTTGATTAGTTGTCAGTAATTAATTACCTGATTAATTATTAATTGGATTAATTGATTAAGTAATTATTTTAGTAAGAAGATAAGTGTTGCATAATATGTCGATATCAATCAAGTCAGGATATTGCAACTCTCCCCGAGTATTGACCAACCCACAATGTATGGCCACTTCGAGGGCCCCATTCCATCATCGCAGTCGTCGCTCCAACCTGCGAAAAAAAAACCTAACCATAGTTCACACAGCAGGAATTGTCACCATCAATCCCTGACGACAACATCCAGCGCCCTCCGCTCCAATAACATACTTCATCACCCCATATAGAGTCATTCCCTCCGGTAATTGCCTCCCTCTAGTGTCGGCACTTTTGATGATCGCAGATCACACTCAGCAAGGACCTAAGCCAACTATCTGCAACCACCGGGTACACATGCCCCGACTGCAGATATTATGCCTAGCAGTCTTCCCTTAGCAAGTGCCTCTGCCACCCAAGATATCTGCAGTCCATAGTGCTTAGGAATCATGTCGCCACCATTTAGATTTGTTGATTTTGCATATATGCTAACAACGATCTTCCAACAACTTCCCTATCATCATGTGTGACATTTGAGGGCACGATAAAATCTTACCGCTCGATGCATCCTCAGCTACTACAACGTGCTACAAGGAGCTGCTCTTGTAGGAAATTAAAGAGCTTGATGATCAAACTGTGTTATCCTTGTTTGAGATTGAAGGCAAGCTCAATTAAAGGGCAAGTGGGATATTATGGTCTCACAAGACCAACTATTTATTATCAGTTATTATGCATATTTAATTAATGTCGTTAATTAACGTCGTCATGCGTCTTGTATAAATCGAGTTTATGTACGAGTCATACAAGTCCCTATTGTCTTTTATTGTTTTGATCTCTTTTTTATGTTAGGGTTATTTACACTCATACCATTATGTAATGTTATATGCAAATAAGGACATTATGTATGAGTTTACGAAAATTTCAAGTCTCTCTCTACTTTTTTACCTCTCCTCCCTCTAGGGTTATGGTTGAGTAAGGTCCCCCCGCTTTCTGCTCGGCCCCTGTGTATCCCCAACGTCTATTCCATCTTCGCCGCCTCCAAAGTTAGGCTCGTAACACTGTAATAGTTTGCACACCAACATAACTCCTTCAAGGAGGTTCATAATGTATTTATAGTTGTAATATATATTTAGTTAATTCCAAGTCGTCCTTAGTGTATTTTTCCCAGTTGGGGCAGTATAGTCTTTTTTTTCTTTTAGGTTTCCTCTTTATTCACGTATATGTATGAGTAAAGCCTATTTTGAATGATTAAGCAAGTATTATTCCTCTACTTGGTATCAGAGCCGGAAAACCTAATTGCATGCGTCGGCGCCTCTCGCGTCTCCCGATCATCTTGCTGCTCGCGTCTCCCGGCATTTCTCCTCTCCTCTCCCGGCGTTCCTCTCCTCAATCGATTGCATCCCCTCTGCAGGTCTGAGCGGTTGTTCATGCTCAACCAGCTGATGCGGTTGACGGGCGGAATCGACGCCGTCGTCGGTTGCTAAGGAGGACGCCGCAGCCGTTCTCTAGTGAAGTCGCCGCACTCCGTCAACGTCTTCTCTCATTGCTCTCTGTCGTCGTTGTCCGTGCTCGACGCCACCGTTCTTTGTGTGTGTTGTCAATGTTGTTGTCGATGCTCCCAGTCGTTGGTGCCAGCGACTACTGATCGTCGATCCAGTCATATCACCTTGTTGTTGCGACCTAACTTGATGTTGATGCTCTTAATGGATCTCGTCCTGCTAATGCTACCTAGATATTGCCGATATGGGAGCTCTTCCCTCTCTTTTTGCCAATATGGGTGATCATGATTCTTCTATCTCTTCTACGGGTGTGATCCAGCCTCAGATGAGTGAGCCTCAGTGGTCTCATGGACACTCCAGCTCATTGAAGATTACCACGGTTCCCTTGGATGACACGAATTACCTTGAATGGTCTCGTGCTGCCCAACATGTCATTCGCAGCCAACAGATGTTGGATATATTGATGGGATGATTAAGAAGCCCCTTAAGATCGATCCCTCCCGGAAGCATTGGAATTATGACAACTCTCTAGTTGCCTCCTGGCTCTTGCATTCGATGTCTCCTAAGGTATATCGGAGTTATATGTTGATAGACTCGTGCTCGCGAAACGTACTCTCAAATTGCCAGTTCCATCCAGGTTTATGAGCTCACTCGTCGCATTTTGGAGTTGCAGCAAGTATCGATGACTGTTTCATCATTCTTCTAGGAGTTCAAGCATTTTTATCAAGAACTGGACTACTTTGTGCATTTCACTCTTGTGTGTATTGCTGATGTTGTTATGTTAAAGAAAAAGGAGGATCGCTTACGTCTTCTTGATGGGCTTGAGTATGGAATTTGATATGGTATGGACACATGTTCTCCACCGCTCTCTGCTTCCCTCTCCTCGGGCAACATTCAATATGGTTTTGGGTGATGAAGACCGCCACAAGTCTCTCAGTATAATGGCTTCTCCTGATCGTTCTGCCCTGATTAGTGTTGGTCGTGGTCATATTCCCACTCCGGGATCTTTTGTGCTCACCTGTGATTACTGTGGTCGAAGGGGGCACTCTCGGAAGATATGTTTCAAACTTCATCTGCATCTGGCACCTTCTGGAAGTGGGTATGGTCATGGTCGTGGACCTAGCCGCAAGGGTCATAGACACAGTGGCTACCATTCTTATGATGCTGCTTACACTACGGATGTCTATGATGAGTCCCAATGTTCCGCTTCAGCATCTCTTACAACTCAAGAATTGGATATCTTTTGTCGCCTAAGGAAATTCTTATATGGCCTGAAGCAATCACATAGGGCCTAGTTCGGGAGATTTTTCACGGCTAGGCTCAAGTTTGGGAACAAGCAAACTCAATCTGATCATACCATGTTTATTCTGAGACATGAACAGAGGAATGTGATTCTCATTGTCTACGTGGATGACATTGTGATTACCGAAAATGGCACAGAAGAGATTGTTAATCTTAAGACCCTCATATCTGTTGAATTTGAAGTGAAAGACATGGGAATATTACGATACTTTCTGAATCAAGGTAGTTAGATCTGAGCAGCGTATCTTTATATCTCAACGGAAGTACATATTGGATCTCCTAAAGGAGACGAGTGTGCTTGGTTGTGTTTCTGCGAACACCCCTATGAAGGAAAATCACAGGATTGATGGAGATGGTAATGGTGATCACACAGATGTATCGTATTATCAAAAATTGGTTGGAAAACTTATATATCTATCTCACACAAGCCCTGACATTATGTTTGTGGTCGGTATCCTTAGCGGTATACTAAGTTATCAAAGCCGCAAGCCGCACCGAGGCGCAAAGGGCCCCTGGAGCATAGGCGCAAGGCGCAGGCGCGCGCCCGAGGCACGCGAGACGCAAAAATGGGGGAAAAAGAAAATTGAGCGAATTGGGCGCCCAATTCGCTGAAATTGTGCGAATTGAGCGCTCAATTCGCTGAAATTGTGTGAATTGGGCCCCCAATTCGCTGAACTTGTGCGAATTCGTGGAATTTCAGCGAATTGGGCGCCCAATTCGCTCAATTTCAGCGAATTGGGCGCCCACTTGAGCGAATTGGGCGCCCAATTCGCTCAAATATCAGCGGATTGGGCGCCCAATTCGCTCAAATATCAGCGGATTGGGCGCCCAATTCGCTCAAATATCAGCGGATTGGGCGCCCAATTCGCTCAAATATCAGCGGATTGGGCGCCCAATTCGCTCAAATATCAGCGGATTGGGCGCCCAATTCGCTCAAATATCAGCGGATTGGGCGCCCAATTCGCTCAAATATCAGCGGATTGGGCGCCCAATTCGCTCAAATATCAGCGAATTGGGCGCCCAATTCGCTCAAATATCAGCGAATTGGGCGCCCAATTCGCTCAATTTCAACGAATTGGGCGCCCAAGTGCGCCTCGGGGGTGCCTCGGGTGCGTCTAAGATCATGTTTTTACCCATATCAAAAAAACAAAATTTGAAAAAACACCTTGAAAGGCCTTGGCGTGCCTGGGAGCCTGTAAGGCGCGCGCCTAGGCGCGTCTGGGGCACATCGCCCGCCTAAGTTGTGCTGGGGCGCGGCGGGCTGCGCCTAGTGCGCCCAGCGCCTCAAGCACGCCTAGGAGTGCGCCTTGACAACTATGGTGGTATATGCATTCTCTCGGGATCAGACATCAAAAAGTTGTGTATCCTGTGTTGTGATATTTGAAGAAAATCTTTGTTCGTGGTCTCTTAGTCTCCAAAAACATTAACTTAGAGATTGAAGTTTTTACTGATGTTGATTGGGCTGGATGTCGTGATGACAGAAAGTCAACAATAGGATATTGTTCTTTTGTTGGTGGAAACCTTGTGACATGGCGTATCAAGAAGCAGAATGTTGTTGTTAGATCTAGTGCAGAGGCAAAATATCAAATGTGAGCAGTCGACCCATAGCCATTAGGATTAATCTTGATTGCAAAAACTCATTTGCACCCAACTGTAGATTTACTCATAGACAACATAACTCGATCCCACATTAGACTAATCTCTAGAGCATTCATTTCCTCTAACATGATATCCCACAACTTTGGTGTTTGTAATGCCTCTTTCACAGTTCTATGGATGCAATGAGATGTTGCTTTGGTGAGGAAAGCAGGGAATTGAGGAGATAGGTTTCCATAAGATAGAAAATTAGTAACAAGATGACTAGTGCAAACTATTTTACATTTGTAGAGAGCAATGGGTGTTTCATATGAGGCAAGGTCAAGAGCAGTACCAGTAACTGAAGTAACCTATGGTGTCGGAGGCAGTGTTATAGATGTCGGCCGACATAAAGGTTTTGGCTGCAAACTGCAACGAAATTGATTTGTTTGACAAAAATAATGTTTTGTAAAAAACGGTGATATATCCTGATATATCGATATATCTCTAACCCGCTATTTCAGTTATTATATTTAATATATAAAAAAACAAAGTTCACCGGACCCGTATTTTTCTACTTCACGAGTCCATTTCACGCATTCGGCATTTCTCGCACTACCCTAAATTTTACGGGAGAGTCTCGCTCTGGCGGAGTGGTCGACACTCGACAGCTCCTTATCCGACGACGAGGCAACGAATCGGCATCGCAGGCGAGTAGTAGACGTCGACGTCGAGCTTTCTACGAACCGGCATCGCATGCGAGAACGCGAGGAGTCAACGCTAGGCTATAGTTTTATTAAACTTGTGTTACTGAAACCTTCTAACTTATGTTATAGTTAGATTTCTTTCTTGCAATAGCTAAGTTTAAACCTTTCTTTGTGTAAATCTGCAGTGATTTTTGTTTCTCCAATGCACTTCTAACTTATGTTAACATTATTTTGTTAACTTCTGTAATAGTGATTTTTGCAATAACTATAAAAAACTTCCCTCTAACTTTGCATAATTACATGGGCTTCTCTCTTATCTTTCAAAATTATTTCAAAAATATGTTATAAATACTTATTTGTCTGTACTTTGATATAGTTATTTGTCTGTATATTTTTACTTATTTGCAAAAAATGTGTTTATAAATACCGTTATCTTTATTTAAATATTAAAATCCGATATTGTAAATTATCTCTGATATATCCCCGCAATCCGACATACGACATTTCAAACCCAAACCGACATGAACCCGACATCCGACATCTACAACCTTGGTCGGAGGTGTCAATAGCAGGATCAACCTTAGCATCTCTGAAAAAGTGCAGATTATGGGAGGCTTAACAAGGGCAGGACCTTGTGATGCTGGCTCACTAATGATCATAGTATCTTCAGTGAGTACGGTAAGTGGCAAGGAAATAAGAGGAATACTCTCAGGTAAGATGGTGCTCGCACCAGGATAATAAGGAGTGGATTCAAAAAAAGTTTCATTATTGCACAATTGTGTTTTGTGGTATGACTATAGTATTTGTACCCTTTCAGATTCAGAAATGGCCAAGAAAAAAATCATTTTGTAGATCTCAGATCAAATTTCCCACATCCAGGGACTAAGCTATGAACAAAACAAACACTCCCACAAATTCTGGGAGGTAATGAAAACAATAGTTTATCAAGAAACAAGACACAAAGAAGAGAATCATTATTGAAAACAGTCGACGGTAAGTCTGTTAATGAGGTAACAAGTCGTGAGAATGGCATCATCCCAGAACATTTTTGGGGCATTCATCTGAAACATCACGGCTCGATCAACTTCAAGGAGGTGGTGGTATTTGTGTTTTGCCACTATTTTTTTGCGGAGTATGAGAACATTATGTTTGTAAGATAAATACCATTGGATGCCCGGAATGTGTGAAGTTGTGATGTGGAGCAATCGGATGCACTTGGAGGAGCTCGCCGCAAGGCGGGGCCCACATGCATGTATTCGCGCAGAAATACTTGATCGGATCGCCGATCGGACTCCGCGGTTGCGTCCGGGACGTCGCCGCGAGTCAAAACGCTATATTACTTTATATTTTTTGAGTTTATTTTGATGTATTTTAAGGGATAACCCACCGGCCAATCATAGTCGTTGATGGGGATGCCCTAGTTTGTGTTTTCTTATAAATAGGATGCTAGGGGGCTGGTTTGAGGCCATTGTAGAATTTGGAGAAGACTAATCCCGGATTCCAGCGATCCCTCCTCAGTGCCGACGCCGTGGAACCCTAGGTGACGACTCCTAGGCCGTCAATCTTCCCCCCAAGGTAACCACTATCCCCCTCCACCATTTTCCATCGTTCCCCCCCCCCCCCTCCCACTCCACCACCGGAATCCCCCAAAACCCCCTCCACACTGTCGGCCAGTAAACCAGCCAGCCGCCCCCTTCTCCTTCCAGTTTTCCGCAGCCGGACTGTTGTCCCCACCACCGCCGGCCTACAGCCTCCGCACCGTCGGCCTCCCCCCAAGCCCCCAGCCCCTCACCGCCCCTCCCCTCATCAAAACTGACCCTCCTAAGGCCCGGCCTACCCTAGCCGGCCACTCCTTCACCTTCCCCTTTGTGGATCCACCTCCCACCGCTCCGAAAACCCCAAATTTTTTTGATCTAGTGCTACCACCCCCGATCTGTTATTCCCTCCACTAAAACCTTCCATTTTTGTTTGGATCCGCTCCAAATCATCGGATCTATTCACCCCGGGCCCGGATCTACTCATTTGTGGTCGGATCCGCCGTTTTACCATCCGTTACCGCCACTTTTCGCCGAATACAGCCACCGCCATCGCCGCTTCGCCTCCGGTTCCACTTCTGATCGCTCGTTTTGCATTCAGTTCGTCAAATCCTCCATCACCTCTGATCAGCCCACTGTATCGTGAGTATCTCGTGCTATTGTGTTTTGTATTTGACATTTGCACTCGGTTGTTTATCTATATTTGTGTTGTGATCATAGTTTGGTAGTTGTTGTACTTTTGCGCTAATATTTGTTTGTGGAATTAATTGTCGCCGCTTGCTTAGGCCCTCCGCGCGGAGGAAGCCGTTGCCAAATCGCCAAAATTATTTAATTGTTTCTTTATTTTGATTAACTGCGTGGTGTTTTTAATTCTCATTGCTTAAATTAATTGCCGTCGTCATCCGACTGTTTCATTGCATGTAGCATTACATGAGCATATCCCCTCGCACGTGCATGTAGAGTCCTAGCTTCCGAGCACCACTAGTCTACCCCTACATCATTTGGTATCAGAGCGAGGTTAGGCCATTTGCATGCTCCGTAGTTGTAGGACTTTAGAGTAAGCATGGTAGAACCACAGAACACTGAGGACCGAGCGACGAGTTCGAATTCGGATGCCGCTTTCGCTGAGTTCCAACGTCTTGTCCTAGGTCGCCTTGACACAATAGGAGCCCAGTTCGACGATGTGCGTCATGACCTTGCCGAGGTGAACCTTCGTTTAGGCCACTTAGAGGATGCCAGAGACACTCCGACACAGCATGACGGTTCTCTTGAGAACGACCCTGACGCTCCTCCACGTCGAGGGCAACGCCCGAGGGATGGTCCACCTCCTGCAGACCGTCACCATCGTGATAGTCCTCATCGAGCCCCGATTCTGCCGGTAAGGCGACATCCTGATTTTGCGAGAGATCATAGGCAAGTCCCGGCGAGGGATAGGCTGTCACCTCAGTGTGATGAGTGTCGGATGCCACGTCAGCCTCAGTCGGACCCCATAGATCGTGTGCCCCCACACGGTCGTTGTGACCATCACCAGGATGATTATTATCCTCCGGGTCGGAGAGAGCGTGGTCCCCCACCCGCTCGATACGACTATGCCCATGATGACTACCCCGAGGACTACCCCGACCCTCGGAGAGGGGGACACTATCATGACATCACTCGTCGCATCCGACTCGACGCCCCTTCGTTCGATGGTCGCCTAGATCCGAAAGCCTTCAGCGATTAGCTCTTGGACATGGACCACTACTTCGAATGGTACGACATGAGTGACGAGCGTTGTGTCCGCTTTGCAAAGATGAAGTTGATCGGGCAAGCTAAGGTATTCTGGATCAGTGTTGAGAGAGCTCTAGAGCGGGATGGTTACTACCTCATCGCCAGATGGGACGAGATGAAGGAGAGACTGAAGGATAAGTACCTCCCCGCGTCATATCGAGATCAGCTATTTGAGTAGCTACAGAACCTACGGCAGGGGACACTTACCGTCACCGAGTACATGGCTCGCTTCGATAAGTTGGTCGTCATGAGTGATATTTCAGAGGAGCCTATTGCCACTGCCGCCCGCTTCAAGGCGGGTCTTCGTTCCGATATTCGGAGAGAGTTGATTCCCCACCGCTTGGAGACTGTTGATCAGATATTCCAGCTCTCCCTCGAGTACGAGCAGTACCTCCGATCGTCTAGTACGAGGCAGTTCACCTCGCGGACTGATTCCTCGACTTTTAGGAAGCCCGCTCCGCCCAAGACAACCACGGTTGCACCCTCACGTACCCCCGCGGATGCAAAGGGTAAAGCCGTAGCCACTGATGGCCAACGATCTGGGGGCATAGTATGTTTTAGATGTTCTGGCAGGGGCCATGTGGCGGCGCAGTGCCTCACGCGGAACCTGTTACTTGAGGAAGAGGAGGAGCAGGGTTTAGAGGGTGAAGAGGAGGCCCCAGAGGAGGTTAGAGCCGCAGTCGAGGAAGGTTGGGAGAGTGACGCCGAGCGATCGTTAGAGGTGGGAGTGATTCGGCGCCTCCTACACACCCCACGTGTGGACGAGGACTGGCGACGCACGACCATCTTTTACATGTACTTCCCTAGTGCAGGCGGTCCCTGCAAGCTAGCTATTGATGGTGGGAGTTGCGTGAATATCGTATCCCAGAAGGCGCTTAACCATATGCAGGTGAAGGCAGAGCCTCACCCCCATCTGTACTGTGTCGTCTGGGTTGACAAGACGGCGATTCAGGTCACCCAGCATTGCTTAGTCCCGATCACTATTGCGTCCTTTCAGTACAAGGTCTGGTGCAATGTCATTCTCATGAACGTCGCTCACGTGTTGCTTGTCCGCCCCTGGCTTTTTGATCGTGATGTCACGTGTTTCGGTCGCTCGAACACGTGTGTATTTTATGATAAGGGGCGGAAGATCACGTTGACACCCACCCAGCCCCGAGATCGACCCAAGGGTGTGGTAGAGTCGTCTGCGAGCACGAGCGCCTCGCGACCACTGCATATTCTGAGGCGAGGTGAGTTTCTACGAGATAGTGCCGAGTCTGACGTTATTTATGTAGGCGCCGCTACCCAGGTTACTGAGGACGCCCCGGTTGATTTCCCACTCGTGGTGCGTCCCCTGTTAGGCGAGTTTGCGGATATTATGCCAGACGAGCTCCCCGATGAGCTGCCTCCCCCACGGGACATTCAGCATGCCATTGATCTAGTCCCGGGAGCTTCCCTCCCGAACCTGCCCCACTACCGTATGCACCCGGATGAGCACACTGAGCTCAAATGGCAGGTTGACGAGCTTCTCCGGAAGCAGTTCATTCGTGAGAGCATGAGTCTGTGTGCGGTCCCCGCCCTTCTTACCCCTAAGAAGGACGGTAGTTGGCGTATGTGCATCGACAGCCGCGTCATCAATAAGATCACGGTCAAGTATCGCTTCCCTATCCCACGACTCGATGACTTACTGGATACTATGTCCGGTCCCCAGATCTTCTCCAAGATCGACCTCCGCAGTAGGTACCATCAGATACGAGTTTGTGAGGGGGACGAGTGGAAGACTGCATTTAAGACCAAGGGCGGTCTGTATGAGTGGCTAGTCATGTCATTCGGGCTATCCAATGCCCCGAGCACGTTTATGCGCGTTATGACGCAGGTGTTGCGGCCCTACATGGGCAAATTTCTGGTGGTGTACTTCGATGACATATTAGTCTACATCCAGACTCAGGCCGCTCACCTCGATCATTTGAGACTTCTCTTTGGCACCCTCCTCCAAGAGAAACTGTATGTGAACCTGAAGAAGTGTGCCTTCCTCTCCGAGTCCGTCCACTTCCTAGGCTTTATTATTTCCTCCATTGGAGTCTCCGTGGACCCTGAGAAGGTCAAATCTATTCAAGATTGGCCTGTACCTAGGAATATCCACGAGGCTCGTAGCTTTCACGGGCTTGCCACCTTCTATAGGAGGTTTGTCCAGGGGTTCAGCACGATCATGGCCCCCTTCACGAGCTGTCTCAAGAAAGGAGAGTTTCAGTGGACCCCCGCAGCCACTAGAGCCTTCGAGGAGATTAAGGAGAGATTGACGACAGCTCCCGTCCTACGGTTGCCAGATTTTAGTCGCGCCTTTGAGGTCGCCTGTGACGCGTCCGGTATCGGTATAGGAGGCGTATTGAGTCAAGAGGAACACCCAATTTCTTATTTTAGTGAGAAGCTGAATGAAGCGAAGCAAAAGTACTCGAATTACGATCGAGAATTTTATGTTATTGTCCTGTCTCTGCGCTACTGACGACATTATCTCTTTCCCCGGGAGTTCGTGTTGTACTCCGACCACCAGGCCCTCCGTTAACTCGATTCGCAACGCAAGTTGGGCCACCGGCATGCGAAGTGGGTCGAGTATCTGCAGGATTATCATTATATTCTCAAACACCGCGCGGGTGTTGAGAACAAGCCGGCTGATGCATTGAGTCGCCGTGTGTCCCTACTGCAGACGATGACGGCGAGTGTGCAGGGACTTGAGCGACTGGTGCTTGATTACCCCACGTGCCCTGACTTTGGCGAGATTTATACCGCCCTACCCCGAGACCCACCCGACCTTGTTGAGGGATATCAGATTTTCGAGGGATATCTGTACCGGGGTTCCCGTCTATGCGTTCCTCAGACGTCTTACCGAGACTACCTGACTTGGGAACTGCATGCGGGCGGAGCCGCGGGTCACTTCGGGCGAGATAAATCCATAGCCATTGTTGAGGACCGTCTCTATTGGCCTAGCCTCAAGAAGGACGTAGCTCGGGTTGTGCGCCAGTGTCGTATCTGTCAGACGGCCAAGGGAAATAAGCAGAACACCGGCCTTTATACACCCCTACCCGTTCCACACCGCCCTTGGGAAGACATCAGCATGGATTTTGTTCTCGGACTTCCCCGCACCTTACGGAAACATGATTCCATCTTCGTGGTGGTTGATCGGTTTTCGAAGATGGCTCACTTCATTGATTGCCGCAAGACGGCAGATGCGACCCACGTTGTATCTATATTCATGAGGGATATCTTTCGGTTGCATGGCCTGCCCAAGTCGATCGTGTCTGACCGCGATGTGAGGTTCATGAGCTACTTTTGGAAAACCATGTGGCACAAGACCGGTATTATCCTTAAATTTTCCTCGGCATATCACCCACAGACGGACGGTCAGACTGAGGTAGTGAATAGGAGCCTAGGGAATCTGTTGCGGTGTCTAGCTTGAGAGCATGTAGGTAGTTGGGACTTAAATTTGTCGATCGCCGAGTTTGCCTACAATAGCTCGGTCATTAGGTCGGTGTTCCAGCGAACCCTCCTCGGTGCCGACGCCGTGAAACCCTAGGTGACGACTACTAGGCCGTCAATCTTCCCTCCAAGGTAACCCCTACCCCCCTCCACCATTTTCCATCGTCCCCCCCCCCTCCACCACCGGAATCCCCCAAAACCCCCTCCACACTGTCGGCCAGCAAACCAGCCAGCCGCCCCCTTCTCCTTCCAGTTTTCCGCCGTGGGACTGTTTTCCCCCCACCGCCGGCCTGCGCCTCCCCACCGCCAGCCTCCCCACAAGCCCCTCACCGCCCCTCCCCTCATCAAAACCGACCCCCCTAAGGCCCGGTCTACCCTAGCCGGCAACTCCTTCCCCTTCCCCTTCGTGGATCCACCTCCCACCGCTCTGAAAACCTCAGATCTCTTTTGATCTAGTGCTACCACCCCCGATCCGTTATTCCCTCCACCCAAACCTTCCATTTTTGTTCGGATCCGCTCCAAATCATCGGATCTATTCACCCCCGGCCCAGATCTACTCATTTGTGGCCGGATCCGCCATTTTATCATCCGTTACCGCCACTTTTCGCCGAAGGCAGCCACCGCCATCGCCGCTTCGCCTCCGGTTCCACTTCCGATCGCTCGTTTTGCATCTGGTTCGTCAAATCCTCCATCGCCTCGGATCAGCTCACTGCATCGTGAGTATCTCGTGGTATTGTGTTTTGTATTTGACATTTGCACTTGTTTGTTTATCTATATTTGTGTTGTGATCATAGTTTGGTAGTTGTTGTACTTTTGCGCTAATATTTGTTTGTGGAATTAATCGTCGCCGCTTACTGAGGTCTTCCACACGGAGGAAGTCGTTGTCAAATCGCCAAAATTATTTAATTGCTTCTTTATTTTGATTAACTGCGTGGTGTTGTTATTTCTCATTGCTTAAATTAATTGTCGTCGTCATCCGACTGTTTCATTGCATGTAGCATTGCATTAGCATATCCCCTCGCACGTGCACGTAAAGTCCTAGCTTCCAAGCACCACTAGCCTACCCCTACATCAAGTTGGAGGGAAGTTTTGTATTCAGGCGCATTGTCACTACATAGAACCTTAATGGTCTCACTAAGTTGATTTCAAGTTTTAGCATAAAACATACAAATTATTTTAAGCATCCTACGGAAGTAGTAGGACAAGGACCACAAATATCATTGTGAGCAAATCCAAGGAGCATCTGAGAAACGCTTATGCTCCCACAACTCACAGGACGCACACTCAAGTTTAGACACAGTACTAAGCTAAGGATACAAATAATGCAATCTGGTTAAAGACAGATGCCAAGCTGGTAGTGGAGTTGCATAATGGAGGACGATGACATCAAACTGTAATCGGAGCATGATCAGGTCAAATAGTATAGACCTCCAGACTCAGTACCAGCTTAAAGGAAAATGACATAATATGGTCAAGGCTCTTGGTTAATTGGCTAAATGATAACAAGCTTAAAGGAAATTCTAGGTACAAGAAGAACCATCTGCTAAGGTAATGTTAGATATGCATCATCACCAACAGCACGCAAGACTCCAAAGTATGCCTCAAATAAAGTGGTCACAGAAAGATCGCCTAATATTTGAGAATGAACATCACTAAATTCAGGGCGTAGGTCCCCAACAATGTTATCATCGCCAATAATTCTCTTTGTGCCAACAAAGACTACACATCAACAGTGATTGGAAGGCATTCAATTCTTCATGGAGGAGACAAAAACTCCAAATAACTCAGTGGAAGTTTTATTGCCTATGGCACTCCCACTCCAAGCTTGAAACACCTCATAAACGTGAGCAGCAATATTCCTCTCCGAATAGACCACGTGCACATAGGTACATAATTGTTTCAAAATGAAGCAACGTGAAACAAGATCTTAGACGAGCATCCATACTGTCCAACATAAGGTTCGCATAGTTGGCATCTTCCACAAGCTACTATGCACCTTCTAGAGATGTCTAAAGAGGAGGGTTCGTAATGAGGTGGTCTGACTTGCGTCGACCATTCAAACTGATCATAACAACATTCTTCAATAGCAAGTAGTAATCTTTACCTTTTAATTTGTGACTTGTGAATTGGGAATGAATTACATCAGTCGCAATGGCCCAATCCACGATAGTTTTAGACTCATGAGTCCTCGTAGAAGACGTGGAAAAATTTGGCCCACAAGAATCAATCGAGCAGTCCAAATAAACAAGGAGGAGATCAACTTTTAAGATCGAAAGTAGTCGAAAGAAGCAGCAAGAATCCGGTGTGGGAAGGAGATCCACGTTCAGGCCAAAAACTAGAAGAAGATTTGCAGTTGACATGTGCAGAAAAAAGGGTCTGAAAACCATGTATATACTTTTGAATAACAATTTACAAGTGCGAGTACAAATATATATAAATAGAGAGAGAAATCTCTATTACAATATGTAGGACAAACATCCTAGTTAAGAGGCTAAATGGGCCTTTACTAATGGGTCTTTACATATATCATTCAGCACTTCCCCGCAAGCAGGAGCGTACAAATCATAGGCACTGAGCTTGGACAAGAACTGATAGTACAGAGGTCGTGGTAAGGCCTTGGTGAGGATGTAAGCAACTTCCTCGGTGGCTGGAACATGCATCAACTCTACCTTCTTTAATTTAACCTTTTATCGAATGAAATGACAATCAAACTAAATGTGCTTTGTTCGTTCATGTAAAACAGGATTTTTGGCAATGTGTATGGCTGCCTGACTGTCGCAAAATAGAGTGGTCAGTGCAGAAAACTTGACTCCTAAATCATCAAGGAGACCCTCAAGACAAGTGAGCTCAGACACAACAGTTGTCATTGAATGATACTCGGTCTCAGCGGATGAACGGGCAACAACAGACTGTTTCTTGCTACGCCAAGTAATAAGATGTCCTCCAAAATAAGTGCAGTATCCACTTGTGAAACGTCGATCATCCAATGACCCAGCATTATCAGCGTCACAATAAGCACTCAGAGATAAGGGAGACGAAGAGGGCTTCTATACAAGTCCCTGACCAAGAGCAGCCTACAAGTATCGAAGAATGCGCTCAACTGCCTGGAGATGAGAGATATGTGGCTCATGCATGAATAGACTGACAACTCCAACAGCAAATGATATATTAGGTCTCGTAACAGTGAGATATATCAATTTTCCCACAAGACGACGATAATACTCAGGGTTTGGAAGGAGTAGATCAGAGTCTGAGGTATGAGCGCAGAGCTTGTGATTATTATCCATGCGAGTGTCGGCAGGTTTGCATCCAAAGTAGCTCGCATCATTCAGCAAGTCAAGACAGTACTTCCTTTGAGATAATACCAGTATATCAGGTCGTCAAGCCACGACGAGACCAAGAAAGTAACGAAGGCTTCCCAGGTCCTTTGTTTGAAACACAGTCGTCAGATGTTATTTGAACATATATATTCTTGTAAGATCATCTCCCGTAATCAGAATATCATCAACATACACCAAGAGAATCACTGTGTCGGTTGGACGATGCCGACTGAATGATGAGAAGTCGACTGAACTCCGAGTGAACCCAACCGCACTAACAGTCCGATTGAATTTGTCAAATCATGCCCGAGGCAACTATTTGAGACCATAAAGTGACTTCTTCAGACAACAGACAAGAGACACCCCCTGTGGTCTCAAACCTGGGAGGTTGTTGCATATATACGGTTTTCTGCAAATCACCATTAAGAAAAACATTTTTGACATTGAATTGGTGCAAATGTCAGTGCCGATGAACAGAGACGGAGGTCAACACACGAACAGTATTCAGTTTGGCAACTGGAGAAAAGATCTCATCATAGTCTAGATCTTGTTGTTGAGTAAAACCATGAACCACCAAACGAGCTTTAAAACGTTGAATTGTCCCATATGGGCCATGTTTGAGGGCGAACACCCACTTACAACCCACGCAAGCTTGTCCAGAGGAAAGAGGGACAAGATCCCAAGTGTGGATTGCCCAAAGAGCAAACATTTTCTCGTTCAAAGCCGTTCGTTATCCCGGATGTTGGAGAGCCTCCTGCACAGAAGTAGGGATGGTAATCGAGGATAAAGAAAGAGCAAACTGGTGAAATTCCAGAGAGAGGCGGTGGAAGGAGACATAATTCATCATTGGGTGTGCAGTAGATGTAGTTGTCGGATATGCAGGCTACAAAATATCATCAAAGGAGGGCATCTCCCGTATGGCTGTGGATGAAGGAGGGCAACGAATATACACACGAGTGACAGGTGGTTTGTGAAGAAGAGGTGTAGTAAGAGAAGGTGGGTTTGGTGGGAGTGGTGTAGGAAGTAGAGGCGGAAGGTTGGAAGCAACAGGGACATCAGGCCGCGAAAGGAGTGGTGGAAGGAGAGAATCAGTTGGTTGAGAATGATATGGCTGATCTTCGAGAAAGGTGACATCAGCAGAAGTAGCACCCTTGTAACCTTAAGGAGAGAAACAAACATAACCCTTCTGAGTACGAGAATAATCAACAAACATATATTTCGTGGCACGAGGAGCGAGCTTGTCTGTGGACAGGCCAAGATTATGAACATAGCACAGACAGCCAAACACGCGATGGGTGATTGAAAAGGGAGGTGTGGAGGGAAAGAGAAGGTTGAAGGGAACCGCAAAGTTGAGAATAGAGCAAGACATGCGGTTAATAAGAGAACATGCAGTAGAGACCGCGAAATTCCAGTATTGCTTGGGAACATTCATTTAAAACATTAGAGAGCGGGTAACCTCAAGGAGGTGGAAATTCTTGCGTTCAGCAATGCCATTTTGTTGGGGGGTATAGGCACATGAGGTTTGGTGGATGATTTCAAACGCAACACATAGGCTGGTAAACGCATGACTAGTGTATTCATGGGCATTGTCAGAACGAAGAGTTTTCATTGTGGTGGAGAACTGGTTGCAAGTTTCAGTGATAAAGGCACGAAAAACACCTGGAAGTTCAGAGCGATCAAAAAGGAGATACAGCCAAGTCACTCGAGAGTAATCATCTACAAAGGTAGCAACGTAACGATAGCCAAAAACATTAGTGATTTTGTATGGTCCCCAGATATCAGAGTGAACAAGATCAAAGGGAGCAGTACTCCGAGTGGGATGAGGCGAGAACATAGACCGTAATGTTTTCCATAGATACAGGACTCGTAAGTGAATTATTGGATGGAGACATCGGGTTCAGCTTTGCGGAGTATGTTTAGAGGAGGGTGTCCAAGACAGCTATGCCACTCAGAAGAGCAAATAGAGGACAAAACCGACGGAGGAGAGGGCTCAAGGATGTAGAGACCATTCGACAGATGCCCTTTTCCAAAGATAGACTGCGTCTTGCGATCCTGCATAACACAAGAGGCGGAGGAGAAAGTCACATAACAATCAAAATCTTATATAAGACGGCTAATTGAGAGGAGATTGAAGAGCGAGCCAGGAACATGAAGAACCGAGTGAAGAGTGAGAGTCGAGGAAAGGGTTACGTCAGCGGATCCAGCGACTAGAGTAGTATCCTCATTGGCATCAGTAATGAACTTAGGATGCGCAGAATTCAAGTATCGGGATGGTTTTGTTGGGGTAATATGATGTGTGGCCACGGAGTCCATAATCCAGGAGGAATTGTGGGCAAGGCAGGAAATACCCTCATCAGAAATAGACACAACAGATCCAGATGAACCGCACGTTAACTCTTATAGTCGTTGTAGTTGAGTGAGCAAATCGGCAATGTCGGCATGAACACTATATGGAGCATGGATGGCCATGACAAGGGCCAACCTGGGCGACCAGGCGAACAGCCTTAGCGAAACAAGGAGCGAGCAGTAGTGATAGACCAAAGGGCAGTTGCGGGCACCAGAAGACGGAACAGGTCGCGGCTAAGCCCAACCCGCGGCTATCAGAGGCGGCTAGTCAGAAACGGCTAGGCACAGAGCTGGGGTAGGAGGCCAACGACAAGAGAGAAGCAGCGGCTAGGGAAGGGGTCCACGCCAGAGAGGGCCGGTGACAAGAAGGTCGCCGCGACTAGAAGAGATCGACAAGACTGGCCACGAATAGAAATGGTGCCCGCAGCAATCACGGTGGCAACACACCAGCGGCAAGAAGGGCCACGACCAGAAACGGAGCCCGCAGCGGATAGATAAGGTCACAGCAGAAACGGAGCCCGCAGCGGTCACGATGACAACACACCAGCGGCAAGCAAACAATATGTGGTCAGATCGCATGGCAAGGAGAGAGGACCGCGCGGCAAAGTGGTCCACGGAGCAGATTTTAAGAAGCAACCTGCGTCCAAATCGCGCGGTAAGGGGAGAAGACCGCGCGGCAAGGCGGTCCACGGACCCAACTTGAGAGGGTATAAAAGAAGGGTGAGAGGGAGGGACGAAGGGGAAGTGGATCCACGGAGAGGGAAAGAAGCAGGTAGGAAAGAAGAGACCGCGGCACGATGCGGATAAGGTAGAGACCGCCGGGCAGACCGGTCAGGTGGTGGGCGGTTAGAAAAAAAACAGGTCGGATCTTTGGCTCTGAGACCATGTAGAAAAAGGGTCAGAAAACCTTGTATATACTTCTTGAATAACAATTTACAAGTGTGAGTACAAATATAGAGAGAGAGAAATCTCTATTACAAGATGTGGGACAAACATCCTAGTTAAGAAGCTAAATGGGTCTTTACTAATGGGTCTTTACATATATCATTCAACAACATGAAAGAAACAGAAGGAAGGAGATCCACAATCATCACGATCCAAAACTGGAAGGAGATGCTAGAAGGGGATCCATAATTGGCACAATGGAAATAGAAGGAGATCCTCGATTGAGCAAAAAATTGGAAGGAGAACCACAGTCCGTCGGACGGGCAACAAGCGAAGATCAATCCAAAAATTGATCAATGAAGCCAGAAAACAATAAGATTCCACAGCCGACCAAGATGACACTAGACGAAGATCGATCCAAAAATGGAACCACGAAGACCACACATGAAATCGTATGACCAGGCAACGCTGACGACACGTCTGATCCTTGAAATAGGATCAAAAAATTTCGTCAACCGCTCGATGAGGATTACCTAGGAAGAAGACCTTTGGTTCTGATAGCAGGAAACTTAGAGTAACTCACCAATGCATTATGCATTTCATAAACTAAATACACTAGAATGATGGCATTGCGTAAATAAATATGCTTCAAAGTGATATGTTTACCACCCGGTTCTATCTTCATATCCTCTCCCTTCATACACAAAGCTTCATATTCTTCTTCCTCTTGTACTACTCGGAAAATCTAAATCCCTAGCCTAGATTTTACCTAAATGATTTGCTGAGCACAATTGAATATAACTTAGATTTGGATTTATCGATTTATGCACAGGTGGCTCGGTCCTCTTTGCTTTTCTTGGGTAGGTAATCCTTTAGACACTGGTGATCGATACATTGGTTTAGTTCAAGATGGAGGAATTGATTGAATTTGTCTAATAAGGATTTACATTGTAGAAAGAGCTCGAAAACTTATGTATATTTCTTATGTGTGTAAATACAATGAGAGAATACTAATATATAAGAGGAAGAAGGAGAGAGAATCAATCTTATACATGATGTGGGACTAAAGAGGAGAGAAGAGAAAAGGAAAAATGGGCCCAATAATGGGCTCTTTACATGGGCTTTTCTAACACTCCCCCGCAAGCTGGAGCGTACAAATCATATGCGTCAATCTTGGACAAGCACTGATAGAAGAGGGGCCTGGAAAGAGCCTTTGTGAGGACATCCGCAACTTGTTCAGACCCTGCAACATGCTTTAGATCGAGCTTCTTCATTTGAACTTTCTCCAGGATGAAGTGACATTCGACTTCGATGTGCTTCGTTCTTTCGTGGAAGACCAGGTTCTTGGCGATATGTATAGCAGCTTGCTTGTCACAGAGGAGAAGAGCCGGTGAAGGTAGTTTTACACCCAGAGCAGTGAGAAGACTCTCAAGCCAAGTTAGTTCAGACACTACAGATGTCATTGCCCGGTATTCTGCCTCAGCAGATGATCGAGCAACGACCGCTTGTTTCTTGCTTCGCCATGTAACCAAATATCCTCCAAAGTAGGTGCAAAAACCACTGGTAGATCGTCGGTCATCAAGGGAACTAGCATAATCAGCACCTGAGTATGCCACCAATGTTGGAGCTGAAGAAAAAGTTCTGTAAACAAGTCCTTGATCAGGAGCTTTTTTAAGGTATCTAAGAATGCGTTCAGCAGCCTGAAGATGAGATCTTCGAGCGGAGTGCATATATCGACAGACAATACCAACAGCGAAGGAAATATCTGGTCCGGTAACCGTGAGATAGATCAATTTTCCAACAAGGCGGCGATAATATTCAGGATTCTGGAGTAGGAGATCTGAGTCAGATGCGTGGGCGCACAACTTGTCGTTTACATCCATAGGGGTGTCACTCGGCTTACAGCCTGAATAACCTGCATCATGAAGGAGGTCAAGACAATACTTCCGTTGAGAGAGGACAATCTCATCCGGCCGTCTGGCAACCTCAAGACCCAAGAAGTATCGTAGGGGCCCAAGATCCTGTCTGAAAGACGGAACTTAGATGTAGTTTGACTGCTTGTATCCCTTGTGAGTCATCTCATGTAATGATGATATCGTCAACGTATACTAACAGAAGGACCGTTCCAGTTGTTCGGTGACGAGTAAACAGCGAGAAGTCGACCGAACTTCGAGTAAAATCAATATCACGAAGGGCCTTATTGAATTTGTCAAACCATGCCCGTGGGGATTGTTTGAGACCATACAGAGCCTTCAAAAGATGGCAGACCTGAGACTCCCCCGTGGTCTCAAACCCGGGTGGTTGCTGCATATACACCTTCTTCTGGAGATCCTCATTTAAGAAAGCATTCTTGATATCAAGTTGAAAAAGTGGCCACTGGCGATGGACAGCGACAGAGATGAGGACGCGAACGGTATTAACCTTGGCCACCGGAGAGAAAGTTTCCTCATAGTCGAACGCCTGTTGCTGGGTGAAACCACGAGCCACGAGAAGAGCCTTCAGACGGTCAATTGTCTCATCAGCAGCATGTTTGATGACAAATACTCACTTACACCCAACCGGTTTCTGACCCGGAGGAAGGGATACTACAGTCCAGGTCTGGTTAGCCCAGAGAGCAGACATTTCTTCCTCCAAGGATACTACAGTCCATGTCTGGTCAGTCCAAGTTGAAGTAGCAAATGTGTGCAGGAGGGGAGAGAGGCGATGGAGGGAGACATAGTTGGCCAGAGGATGAGCAGTGGAGGGTGGTACCTGATCAGCAGGACGCGGAGTATCCATGGATGAGGCCGACTGCAGAGGGGCAACGGAACCGGGAGGGCGACGAGTGTAGACACGAATAACGTGTGGTTTGGAGGGAGCAGGAGCCGGTGCAGGTAGAACCGGTGATGGTGGTGTAGTAACGGGGATAACCGGGCGTGGGATGGATGGTGGGAGAGGAGTTGGTGGTAGATGAGCGGGTGGAGCAGGGAAAAACGGTTGATCTTCCTGGAAGGTAACGTCAGCAGGGACCGAGATCTTTCGAGTATCTGGAGAATAACATACATAGCTCTTCTGGGTGCGCGAATAGCCGACAAAGATGTGCTTAGTCGCCCAGGGATCCAACTTATCCGAGGACGCCCCCAGACGGTGGACGTAGCAGGTGCTGCCAAAGACTGGAGGCGGGAGAGGAAAGGCCGGAGTGGAAACAGTAGGCTGAACGGAGTAGCATAGTGGAGGACGGAGGAAGGGAGACGGTTGATGAGAAAGCAGGCAGTGGAGACCGCAAATTTCCAGTAAGGCTTGGGAACATGCATTTGAAGCATGACGGAGCGGGCCACATCGAGTAAGTGGTGGTTCTTCCTTTTAGCAACACCGTTTTGCTGGGGTGTGTAGGCAGAAGATGTTTGATAAATAATCCTGAATTTAGAGCACAAATCAGTAAATTCATAACTGGTGTATTCGCGAGCATTATCGGCGCGCAATATTTTGAGGGTGGTGTGGAATTGTGTACGGGTCTCAAGGACAAAAGCCCGAAAAACACGAGGAAGCTCGGAGCGATCATGAATTAAGTATAGTCATGTAGTGCGAGAGTAATCATCAATAAATGTGATAAAGTAACGAAAACCAGAAATACTTGTAATCTTAAAAAAGCCCCATACATCAGAATGAACTAAATCAAATGGAGCAGCGCACCGAGTACAATGCGCAGGAAAAGAAGAACGCGGCTGCTTGCCGAAGATACATGACTCAGACTGAAACGGAGGAAGAGAGAGATCAGGAAGAGTCCGTTGGAGGACCGGCAGAGGGGCATGCCCAAGACGTCGATGCCACTCAGTGGAAGAGACAGAAGAGAGAATGGTGGGAGAGTCGTCGAGAAGGTAGAGTCCGTTCCGCAGTGTGCCTTTACCAATGTTAGTCTGCGTCTGTCGATCATGTATAACAAAAGAAGAAGATGTGAATATGACAGAAGAATCAAGATCACTAGTAAGACGTCCAACAGAGAGTAAATTGAACGGTGAGCTCGAAACATGAAGAGTCGAGCGAAGGGAGATCGACGGGTTGAGAGAAAGATTCGCCGAGCCGGAGACGGGAACCGTCGCCCCATTGGCCATAGTGATAGACTTCAGATAAGGAGAATCCGAGTACTGGGCAGGCCGTCGAGAATTAATGTGATGAGTGGCACCTGAGTCCACGATCCAGCCCGAGCTGATGGATAAACAAGCAATACCTGTGTTGGAGACGGAGGCAATAGAGGCAGAGGGTGGGTTGAGTAGCCCCTGGAGTTGTTGGAGCTGGAGACGGACGGCCTCAAGATCAGGAGGGGCGGCAGAGGGGGCATCAACAACAGATGTCGTCGGACGAGGAGGATAACCAATTTTCCGGTAGCAAGTCGCCTCAAGGTGGTCGTCTTTCCCGCAGTAAGAACACTTCAGCCGACCCCGGCCACCACGCCCACGGCCCCGAGATCCCGAACGTCCACCTCGAGCAGAGGTAGGAGGGGGCGGTAGAAGTGAAGGGGCCTGCTGAAGAAGGGTCGGGGGAGAAGGAGCAGAAGTATCCGGAGGAGGTGACACGCGGAGAAGCATGGAGCAAACATCAGAGAAAGACGGTGTTGTGGGAGAAGCCATGACCTGAGTTTGAATGCTCTGAAGGTGAGACGGAAGACGGGTCATCATGATGGCAATGCAGACGGCTTCCTTCTGAGCGCGCTGAGCAGCATGATCATTGGTGGACGGCTGATGCTGGATCCAGGCCTCAGCAAGGGTTTTGGCTCGAGCGACAAAGGAGATCATATCTGAAGCCCCGCCAGTGTCGAGAGTGAGAAGATCAGTGAGGATGTCGTAGAGATGTTGAAGGCTGTCGCGGCATGAGTATAAGGAATGCAGCTCATCCCACATAGCCTTGGCAGTGTCGTGGTACAAAGTCATCTGATAAGGTTCACCATCCAATGAATTAAGGAGCCAAGTCTGAACGCGGCCATTATTGCGGAGCCAATCATCGGTAGGAGGAGAAGGAGGTGCCTGAGTAAGGTGAGGTAAGAGGCCCTTGGCCTGAAGAACCCTAAACCCTAAGAACCCGTCTAACAGAATGCACCTAAGGGATAAAGTGTTTCTTCCCAGAGAGAGAAATAGTAGTAATCTGCAGCTCGTCGCGGACTTCAGCAGAATAAACCGGGCGGTCTGCAGGACAAGCCGGGTGGTGTGTAGGCGGGCTAGCCGCCGGGCCAGTGGAGTTGACATAAGAGCCCATAGAAGCAGCAGGAGATGGAGACCGCAGCGAGAAGAGCCGGAGATCGCACGGCAGGGAGGGAAGGGGAAGACCGCGACCTTAATGCGGGAAAGCAACAGTCCGCATGGTCACACTGGACACCAGCGATCAGACAGACCGCGACCAAAATGCGGAAACAGTCTGCACGGTCTGGGTGAGCACAGCAGCGGTCAGAGCAACAGAGGCCGCAAGAAGAAGGCGAGCGGACAGGGAGAGGAAATCGTGAGTAGAAGAACTCGAGCGGATAGAAGAAGAGGCCGCGAGTTGAATAATAACTCGAGCGGATAGAGAAAGCAGCGGGTAGGAGAAGCCGCGAGAAGAGGTCGCGAGTAGCAGAACTCAAGCGACGAGATGTGAGGAGAAGCTGTTCGCGGCGAACAAAAACAGTCTGCGGCGAGTAGAAGAGGCAGGTCGTAAGTTGCGAGTTGATAGAGACCGCGGCGGACAGGAGCAGTCCGCAAAGGGGGGGCAAAGTCAGCGGACCGTAGAGAGGAGAGCCCGCAGCGGTTAGGAGTAGTCCGCGGCCGGATAAACCAAGAGACGGCGGGAGAGAAGAGAGAGCGGTCTAAGGGAGAAGCTCGCACGAAGCAGGAGAGAAACCCGGAGCGGACAAGAGGAGCCCGCAGCGGACTGAGTGAGAACAGCTGGGAGAAGTGGACCCCACGGGTCAGAGAGGAAGGAGGCTATAAGAAGTCCGAGGAGGAGGGTGGAACCATGGAGAGGAAGAGGGAGCGGAATCAGAGATAGAGGCCGCAGTTAGCCGAGCGGCTAAGGGAGAGGAGCGGACAGATGTTGCAGGCCACAGGAGGCCGCAAGAGAGGAAGTAGACCGCCCAAGGTAGGCGGTTAAGAAAAGAGAGGCCGCCCAAGGAGGATACCTCCCTCTGATACCATGTAGAAAGAGCTTGAAAACTTATGTATATTTCTTATGTGTGTAAATACAAGAAAAGAATACAAATATATAGGAGGAAGAAGGAGAGAGAATCAATTCTATACATGATGTGGGACTAAAGAGCAGAGAAGAGAAAAGGAAAAATGGGCCCAATAATGGGCTCTTTACATGGGCTTTTCTAACATACATAAAAAAATATTTTGATCTGAAAAACTGTAGATTATAAATTGTGATTAGAATTATAGCTGATTAATAATGTAATTGGTAGGACCTATAGTTGTGTTATATGCCAATAGTGGTAGGCAAGGTGTCCCTTATGTGCATTGTGTGGTGGCACCCCCGACTTTTGCCCTATGCCGCTTGCAGAACTATTTTACGCGCCGGGAAAAAAAGCAACTTCTGGCTAGGGAGCATCGAATGACAGTAGTGGATTGATATGGATGCGACTACTCGGGACTCAAACCTCCTCGTCAAGCACCATCACATTAGTATCGTGAGTTATTTGTTTACTATGTAGCCATAACGGCATGCTAGTAATATTCAATGTATGTCCGCTCTCGCCTGCATAAGGGAGTAGAGGAGTGTATTAGGGCTTTGAATCTCCTAGTTTAAACTCTCTTATAGAGATGAGCTTAAAAAGGGAACCAGACCTCAAAAGTTATGTGCAAGCATGTCATGTGAGTTTGTATCCAATTTTTTCATTAATATTGCAATCTATTTCTTCATAATGTATAAATTGGTCAAAGATGCCGCACCAATTTGGGTTCCACTCTGAAACCTAATCTACATTGTGGTCCTGTTTGCAGCACCAATTGAATCAGTTGCCTCCGACCGCATGCAAGATCACATTTCTCGCACACCTTCGCATTTGTGCATGCCTCACATGCTCGATGCGCTCCAAGCGGACTCGACATCATTGTCTCTGCTACACCTAGATCTTGCGTGCCTTCCGCGAACCACATTCGACCGCACATCATCGTACCTACTTCCCCAGTGTATCGACGTTTCTTCAGCAAGCTTTGTCGTCCTTCCTCCTTGGTCCCGATTGGACGCACATAAACACTTCTACTACACTGAGCTCTAGCACTTCTTCAACATCCCAGCTCTTAGCTTCCGCATCTACAGGCCCTCCTAACTACGTCCATCCAATGCCTCGATCTCGGCCTGTCACGGACAAGACTGTTCATGTAGCAACTTCATCCCGTGTCAAGTTCTCTAACCTTTAACCTCGGGCTGCCCTCCTCCAGTTGATGCCCACGACCCACTCCATAGCTATTCGTGGGAAAGAAGACGCCTACTCTTCAGCAGCCAACAATTCTACTTGCTTTGCTCGGTTGGAATCTTTACCGGAAGATCTGACGCTCCTCTATGAGTTTGTTATCGCCACTGCCCATGTACGGAGACGAGAACGGATATAAGGCAGTAGGACGTGCATGAAGAAACTCAGGTAATGATCGGGAGCCGTCCCGGGGAAGTGGGAGACGAGGACGACGAACTCATCAATATAGTCGTCCAAGCCGGGCAAAGAGGCTTGATAGCAGAGGAGCCGGAGTGGCGGGTGTCATACCGCCCGATCATCTCTTGCTTGAGCTCGGGCCAGGAAAGGCATTGGTTGGATTGGCGGAGCCACCAAGCCTAGTGGAGGGCCGAGCCGTCCAGGCCGACCACAACTGTAGACACTTTGTCCTGCTCCGGTGTGTAGTTAAGGTCAAAATATTGCTCCGCTTTGGCAATCCAACCCCTTGGGTCGATGCCGACAAAAGATGGAATGTTGAGCGAGTGTGCGGACTGGCCCGAAATGGGCGGGGGAGTGGTCTCGGAGTGATGTAGGCCGAGAGTGCCCAAAATCAATTTTATGCGTGAAATCAATCTCGCCACTTTGAACGTTAAGAAATTCGTTAATTCACTCAGGTAGAACTCACGGGTATTTGACGATTCGAACCTAACGCAGAGACAAGCCCAGAATTATTTAAGTGACCTCATCTACGATCTCTGAAACTTTTCGGGGCAAAAAGAAGGGTTATGGTCAAATACCCTAACGCCAAAAATCCACGAAACGGAAAAAACTTACCACGCACGCATAGCTCCCGGCGAGGGCATTCCGGATCTATGCTCCGGCGAAGATTTTGTGCATCGGAGATCCGGTGGCGGCGGTCGGAAGACTCTCGGAAGGTCACACCTCGATCTGGTTCAGCGGATGAAAAAAGAGGAGGGGGCAGGGTTCTTCTTTGTTTGGGGAGAAGAAGATGTTCTTATATATAATAATAATAATATGACTAATATG
Organism: Platanthera guangdongensis; assembly: GCA_039583875.1. Taxonomy (NCBI): domain Eukaryota; kingdom Viridiplantae; phylum Streptophyta; class Magnoliopsida; order Asparagales; family Orchidaceae; genus Platanthera; species Platanthera guangdongensis. Next base: position 6,530,250 of record CM077151.1, on the reverse strand, counting down.
AGGGGTGGAGGGTTCGGTTCGTCGGGTATAAAAGGATCAATTCAACGAATTGATTTCTTTTTTTTACGATTTCATATAATGATAATTTTAAATAATAATAATATTTTTATTAATAATAACTATAATAATACTAACACAAATTTATTCTCTATTCATCTATCGAATGAATCATGATTCAACGGATTCAAAAAAAGATAAAATAAATATTTTTATAATAATAATATAAATATAAATATAAATATTATATCATTACGAAGGGCTAAACGCACACCGATTCGAACGAAAATCGCTCCTAAAATAATTGTTGGTGCTACGAATCCAACGGCGAAGTCAAAACCAATATCCGACAAGTCGTTCTCGAGTTATAATTTTCCAAAGTTTTACGACGAACGAAAATCCTACGAATCTTTGAAAATTCACCAAGGCTCTAATATTGCTCGGATCGCAACGAAAATTACAGGCATTTTTAGAATTGAATAACTAAATTTTCTAATGTAAAATTTCCAATTCTGGTAAGTTTCAAAATACGGTCGACTTGACCGAACGAACACCAAAAACGCACGAACGCCGGCGCACCGTTAACTACGCGTCAATGTAACGCTCTTACCTCATTATGATGTCATCAAAGAGATTAAAATAATTGCCGAAAAAATCAGGGGTGTTGCAATAATTGTTGGCATGAGATAGAGTCAAGGCTGATATGATTGACTAGCGAAATGTTTAAACAAAATTTGAGTTGGCAGAACTTAACTTGGTGGGTCTGCTCTCAAAAGAGAGTTCGAGTGCATTGAAAAGTTATCAAAACTTGGATTGGCGGGACTTCTCTCGTATTAGAGTTTGAGTGCACCAAAGTATGCCTTAAGATCATAAAAAATGTGTACGTGCGTGCCAACGTTTGTCATGCGATGTTGTTAATATTATGGTTATGCTTGAGTGTAGAGTAGTTGCACTTTCTGTTAATATAGTAGATATATGTTGATATATTGCTTGCTTGCAGGGAATAAGTACCACTGCCCCAGGAATGGTTTGGGATTGTTATACTATTGTGGTTAGTTAAAGCTGACCGTCATTTTGTTTTGTCATGTCTTTATGGAATGTCTTGTGCAAGTGTTGGCGAGCCAAGCGGGAAATAGCATGTTGAAGCTCATTGTTGTACTAGCCCTAGAAGACCAAGTTTTGGTGTTTATATCTTGCATGTATTGTCGGTCTACGTATCGGTGTATGTAAACAATATAGATGTGTAAACACTTTTGAAAAGCATGTATGACTCTAAGGCCAATAATAGTTTTTTGTTATTTCATTCCTAGAGTGTTGTTGACAAACTGGTTTAAATGTAATAAAAAGACTTCTATTTTATTTACTTTGTATTGTCTAGGATGGATTGATGTTTCATTTTGTAAGACTTTATCTTTTTTGTTTAATATGGCATAGGGTCCTAGCTGAACCTGCAAGTATATTCTTTGGAATGGGCAGGGTGTTACATAATGACCTAGTTCCCAACTTCAATTGCAGGAACCTCTCCTCAAACTCATCTCATGTGGTGGAAGGAGCAAAATGCTCTACGAAATGTTGGAGAACTCATCCTAGCTAATTCCTCTATACGTTCTCCCCTCGAAAGTAGAACCTATGAGGGACTTCCACCACCTCTTGGCATGCAAGTCCAGAGCGGATACATCTAAGGTAACTATCATGTTAGTTGTGAATCGGATCACAGTCATCTGCTCTTGTACCGTGTCAAGCCACTCCTTCATGCAGACTGTTGTTTTTGTCCCGTGAAAGATGGGTGGGGAAGGGCCTCAGAAAGCACTCACCATTTTGGTACAGGTTTTATTGCAGTAACGGAGCCTGCTGATATCTAAAGGTATCCAGAATTGTAGAAAGGGTCTGCGCCAACTCTGACTGCTGGAAAGGAGTAACACCCAAAGCAGTGAGGATGTCGATCGCTGGCTCAGAATGTGTCGGAATCTACATACAAGGATACGAGCTTTGGATTAGGCTGGAAATTTTTATAGGAAATGGTGGACACACTTAATGTGAATCACACATGGGCACACCATTACTTCCACTATTTCAGTTTGTCCTCAAACTGAATGAACGAGTGGGGTGGCCTAGCGGTTAATGGACTCCTTTATCTCAGGATCATTTGCAAGTTAATACCATTTGTAAGACCCCCCCCCCCCCCCGGAATTGGACACATATAAGGGAGGTATTATGCACAAAATAACCATCTTATGATATTGCCAACACTCGGGCGAACCCACCACAATGTCTTTCCTGTCGGGTATTTCCAAATATCATGTATGTCAACCCACCAATAAATTAAATCAGAGTCCACGATTCGCAAAAAAGCATAAAAGTCCACAAAATCATAATAAAACAAGAAGCAACAAGAGCTCTTGAATATCTAGCAGAGTACAAAAATAAGAGAGACTGAATAAAGAGAAAAATTGTTCAATTTCGAGCCGACTCGATTTGATTTCGAGTCGAGCCAACTCGACTCGAAATTGATTTTGATTTCGAGTCAATTTCGAGACGAGTTCGAGTCGAAAATTTCGATTTCGATCCGGACCAAAATCGCTCGAACTCGACTCGATATCAGCTCTAATGTCATATAATATTAGTCAAATTTTATGCAATGATTTCACGGGTTGTTATATGATATGCCTTGATAATCATGCCATATTGTATGCCCTACTCCTTGCATTTTGATCATTGTGAAATCACGCTTACTAATTTTATGAAGTTCACGGCTCCCGAACTCACGTTTCTACCTTAACTCAAAGAATATGCTTACTGATTATTTCATTCTAAAGAATCCATGTCGATATTTGTGTTCTTCACTTCCGAAAATTACATAAAAAACGCAAGGTTGAGCACGACATTATAGTGGAAGATCTTTGCAACACACTTTCTTATATGAAGCCGTTGACTCCCAAGCTTTTCATTATTTTAGATTCCCATAAGATTAGTGAACATATACAACAAAGCAAGAATTGTAAACCATCTAAAAACAACTTTAAGTAAAAACCAATTTGGTAAAATCAGATTTCTTTTGACTGCATTCAGTTAAGGCTTCATTTATTCAAGTAGTTTGAAACTAGAACAACAAACCTCGATTAATGCATCACGCTTAGAGAGTTCTTCTTCAAGCTTTTTGGTAACACTAGCTGAACTAACACTGTCTTGAACCACTTTCGGAGAAGGGAGAGAACCAGCAGAAGTGGACTCTGACCTCAAATCACTTGAGCTAAGTGGCTCCTTAAGTTGTACCTCAATGCCCTCAATTTTGGCCTATTTAATTAACAAGGAAAAAGGGACAAGGTTTGTAATCTTTACAACTATATAGCATGGAAAGCAAGTGCATTAAAGATTAAATTTACAGGGGACATAAAAATGAACAGAAAGAAGATTGATTATACAAACAAAAAATCATGATTACTGGCGAACAAACAGGTTTAGCACTTGCCTGTCAAAACACTTCCTGTAAATAAAACCATCAAACATCGTGAACATGCCAAGACAATGTATTACAATTACAAGTATAAAGTTTGTCTGGCACCAAAAAGAAGTGCATAGCTTATACCAAGGATAACACAATAAATTGATATTTGTTCAAGTTGCCAATTCCCAAGGTGGATTATAATCTCATCCCTCAACATGGAGAGAACCCATTAAAGGAAATTAAAGAGCTATAGAGACCAAAGCACCGCACAACAAAATTTGCACGCCCAAGCATACACTTTTTAGGATACCTAGTTCTGTTTTCATTCCTCTCTGATGATACTCCATGCATCTACACATTCCCATTAACAGAACCATAGCGCTTCAAAATTGTGGCCGGCCCCATAGAAAATGTATAAAAAACAAATAAACATAACAGCTAAAGCATTAATACAAATACTAGATCATGGAGAACACGAAAATATAAAGTGGATTTAAACCAATAAATATTTCCAGGGCATAAGACAAACCTGCAGATTTTGTATGGTTAAGTTTTGATTATGTATCTGTATTTTCTTCTCATGCTCTAGTTGTAACAGACTAGCAACTTGATTCCTCAGTTCGGCGCTTTGATCTTTCTCAAGTTTGAGCTTATCAGCAAGTATTATATTTTCAGACTGCAGCAAAAAAACATAGATTTGATAAACAGCTAGAGAATGCTGGCAAAAATTAATTCAAACTCAACAACAAAAGGCAGTTATGAACATATCAGCTTTCAATGCGTAGCTAAAAAACAATGCCAGAAAGTACCAAGATGCAATACTGGATCATATTCGGGAAATGGTTAATAATGCATCAAAGCATAGACTCGCACCAATACAATATAAACATCAAAATATGTGCGACGATGAAGACAGGTGATCAAATACATGTGCATTGATGCGCCAAATGCTCACTTTTTGGCATGTGTGAATGTTGGAGCAGGGTGTCGTAAACTAAAAAAGATGAGTTCAAGGCTTTTAACATCTTTGGAAACCCAAATTTAATCCTTGGTAAAACACAGATATTGTATAATGATTTCTCAAAAGAAGTTGGCTCGCTGAACTCGATTTTCAACCATTCCATCAATGACGCTAATTTTGCAAAAAATCAAAGCCAAGTTGAACAAAAGACATTCAATAACTTAAAAATTGCAAATAAGACACTAAACTTCAATGAAAAGCACAAAAGCTCCAGTATCCTACAAATAAATTTAGAGAGCAAAACATATGAAGTGATTGACGACCACCAGAGCTACTCTAAATGAAGCAAATCAATTAAACATTACAGCCAGTCTGCCGCACCATTTTATTAAGCATTTTACACCAATATCTAACTGTAAGATAATCCATTTAAAAGACATTATGATAAAGTGAACTTGCTTATTATTATTTTTGGCTTTATTAGTAATATTTTTCTTGTATTTATGAGCCCTATGAGATTATTCTAATGAAAACAAACTAGTGAAGTATTCTTAATCCTATTTTAAATTGAAGTGCAGGAAATATTGTTTTATGCCAATATTATGTAAAAAATTGATGTCTATTTGCACTTTAGGAAAAAAAAACTACTTCCAATAAATTATATCTTTACTTGCATTTTAGAAGAACAAAAATTTAGCCTATAATTTAAGATATGGTCCTCTTTCTCACACTAACGGATATTATTCGCTTTCATTTACGAGAGACTGTGCATGGGGCCCCACGTGCCGCCATGACAGTCCCCCGGTAACAACAATGTTGCGGTACGACGTCGCCCCCGCGCTCTCAACCCTCCGAGCGCATTAGAAAATTGATCGACAGTCGCAGTACTGTGCTCTGGTAGATGCAAGTGGCGGGAGGGTTGTACAAATCATTAGAAACAGGGCAAATGATTAAAGCTTAATTTAAATAATTTCATGGTAATTCAAGTACAAATCTCGTCTATTCGGTCGCCATGTAGGCCCAAATTAAATCCCAAAACATCATGTCCGGATCAAAATAATATACTGACGCAGGGGCAGGCTAGGGTGTTGGAAACTAGACGCACTACAGGTTTTGTGATGTGGCAAACACAACACGGCACGAGCTTCACGAAGTCCAAGCAATTATTAGAGTGAATTAAATGGGTAATTTTAAGCCTATGCAGAACTCCACAAAACGATTTAGAGCAAATAGATAAACACCCGGGCGTGATTACGAATCGGGAGCGCAAAGATTTAAATGATAAGCGGGTTTGCCCTGCAGGTTAGCACAAAATCAAGTAATCCAAATACCACTTAATTGATAAACAAAGCAAATAGAAATCTAAGCAAGACGAATCATGTTTAAACTCAAATCCAAATTACAACTTACAACCATATGAAGAGCCAATCGGGAGGGGGCGCCAAATGCGGAGAGGAATGGATCCGGGTCTTTGGTGGCCAACGGCGGTGGAGTATTGTGGCTGTGTGGAGGGAGTAGGTGATCCTCAAGGCTGCAGGTGGACTGGATGGGGGTCGAAGGGAGTGGTGGTGGGCTGGAGTGGGGCTATCGGGCTGAGGGAGGGATGGAGGTGGCCGTCGGGGTTGTGGGAGGGCTGGTGGGTGGTCAACGGGGTTGAAGGGGGGTCGGGAAGGGCTTGGCAGGGTTGGAGGAGGGTTGGAGGTGGGCGTCGGGGTGGATGAATGAATGGTGGAGGGTCGTCGGTGCTGTGGGAGGGCAGGAGGTAGGTCGACGGGGTTGAGAGAGAACCGGGAAGGCCTCGCCGTAGTTGGGGTTGGCTGGAGATGGCCGTCGGCGGTGAACGAAGGCTGGGAGAGGCGCGGGAGGGGCGAACGGCAGCAAGGAACGGGAAAAGCCCGAGGCGTCGCACCTGGGGGTGTTGGCGGCGCACCAACAAGACCGGCTGAAGACTCACTCAAACAATCGGTGTCAAAACCCTCCTCATGGCTCCTTTAAATAGAAAATAAAAGGCTAGGGCATCCGGAATCAATGGCTCAGATTGTCCGATCTTCCGGGTGCCAAAATAACATCAATACTTGTCCGAATAAAATAAAACGAAATACGAAAAATACTCGCGTCGACCTTCCGGACGCATCCGCGGGCTCGGATCGTCCGGAAGGGCCCTCAAAGTACGGGATCAGAAAATCACGCCCGCTTTCGGCGGGAATACACGTGCGTGGGCCATTGTCGTCGTCGATCTCCATCATATACTTTATAAGAATTATTATTATTATTTCCAAATTTCCTTTATAGATGTGAAGCCACGATTGGATTTCCATTATAAATGGGAAGCCACGATTCACCCCCTCTCCTCCGAGTGCATTGTCGGTGTGCTCCGGTTCTAAAAAAACAACGCAAATGCAGACACATTCGCAGCCCGTGTGCACACAATTCAATGTTCACACAATAACTATTTTATATAATAGTATAGATTAAGGATTGGTGTGGTCCTCCTATCGGATCAATAGTTGAGTTATATAGTATCCTCTCCTGCTTGTTAAAGATTATTGGCTGAATCTAAATTTTTTTATTTTGTGATTCATAGAACCATATACGTTCAAAATGATGGCAAGTTTTGATGTCAATGCTGCAAGCATCCTCCTTGTGGTACAGACCATATAGGAACAACCCATTCGTAGTTAGTCCACTGCGTGCAGTACTAAGAAGGGGAAGGAGTCCCCTCAGAATTTACGCCAAACCACAACCAACAAAAGAGGCACAGGTAAAGTCAGCCAAGAAGATGCTAAAAACAACGCAAGTATGTCTATCCATTACAATTCATTTTAATGAGATCAACCAAAATACTAGGTAAATAGTTTGTGTGAAATAGTGAACATAGAAATAATATTCGTTTATTATTTTTTGAAGAGTGACATCTTTAACTCTAAACCATAACGTGGGACTAAGCTATGTGAGATGAATATCACTCCTAATGGGTAATAGAAGTGGGACTTAAACATTTCGGCGTTTTAAATAACACTTCTTTTATATTCCCCCGCAAGTTGGAGCGTGCATATCGTAGGCTCCAAGTTTGGAAACAACTGACAATGAAGTGTGAAGATATTAGATAGTTGGTCTGCAGTAGGAACGTGTCGAGGATCAATCTTGTGGAGATGGACTTTTTCTCTGATAAAGTGGCAGTTTACTTCAATGTGTTTGGTTCGTTCATGAAAAACAAGACTTTTGGATGTGGATATCAACTTTACCATCACAATGGAGGACTGTTGGAGATGTAAGAGAAACACTAGGATCGGTGAGAAGAATCAAGTCGAGCAAGCTTGGAAATGACGGAAGTCATCGAAAGATACTCAGCTTCGACAGATAAGCGGGTCACAATCTTTTGTCTCATGCTCCACCAAGTGACTAGATGTAGTCCAAAAATGTGCAGTGCACGTTTGCAAGGTTGTAAATAATGGATGCCGGTGACATCGGATTAAGTTTTTAAATGTCGGAAGTCGAAGATATGTCGTGGATATTTTAAAATATCAGATTTTCATACATTATAAATAAAAAAGTGTGTATATTAAATATAATTATTTATAGTATATTAAAAGAGAAAACTGCCTTTTGGTTAAACATTGGGATTTCCAATAATGCCCTCTATGAAAAACTATTCACGCCGCTAGCTTAATAAAAATTTAAAAACTCAGGATTATTTACGACCTCTCACCCGCCTCGATATCGCCCTAAACCGAAACAAAAACCGTGCCCCTCCACCTCAAGCACACTCCTCCCACGAGCAAATCCCCCATATCGCCCTAACGTTGCACGCCCTCCCACGACATTAGAGCACTGCCTCCTACAACCGGCCTTCATTTGTCTAGCAGCCCTCCTGCAATCGATCTTTGTTCGTCTGACATCCCTCCTGCAACCGATTACACTGTGATTTATGACTGTGAGGGTTTCGCTGCTCTTCTTCCTCGTGTCCATTCCACCACTGGATCATCGGTAAGTTCTCGATTTCCTTTTTGTTTTTACTTTCTGATTTTGATTTCCTCAACCTATTTTTTTCTTCTTTTGATTTTTGTTTTTGTTCCACCTCGCCTTTGTTCCACGACGTTTTGGTACTCTTCTTCCTCGAATTCATTCCACCACCGGATCTTCGGTAAGGTTTCGATTCCGGATAACTTTTTGTTTATGCTTTTGATTTTAGATCAGGGTTTCGATTTGGTCTCACTTTTTTTATGCTTTTTGAATTATGATTTTGTTTTCCTTTTCCTCATCTCGATTCACTTGTAATTGCACTCTACTTAAAACCTTAACTATCGGAGTACAACACCATGGACTGTTATTTATGCTTTCATTTATTGTTTCAATTATATTTGTATGATTTCATTAATTAGTACTTTTATTTAAATATGATAAATAATGCTATTTGATTGGGTTTGTGTGTGTTCTTTCTCAGGACCAAATACAGTTTTGGGCTTGGTCAAGCTGGCTGCTGCTTTTAGGTAGGTTGGCTATAGAAGGATGTTTGTTAATTAATAATTTATCAGATCTATAAATGATAATGCAATTTAATCCTTCATACATACTTAAAGAAATGCATGGCAACTGTGTGATTTCTATTGAATCTTTGGTCAGTATATCTGTGCTCCATTTAACTTTAGTACATGCTTTGATAAATGTGTAAGCATTATAATTAATAGCAATATTATAGGGGAAATGAATCATGCATAAAGTCTTTTTTATGTCTGCTAATCAGGTTTTTTCATATATTTATTTATTTTTCAATTTGTATTTAATAGCCAGCTTTTTGTTTCCACTATTATTCCATTTTTTATTGGGAAAATTCATGAAAAATGTAGAATTTTGATTAGATTGGCTTGAAAACATTCAATCTTTTTCATAATACCCAATTCCCAAAGTTATAATTTACAGAGTAAATTATACAAAAAATAGGAAAATGCAAGTCAAATAGTACACACACACTATTTTGATCTGAATTGTGTATAATTAAATGCATGTATACACGGACTTATACATATGTGTTCATGCATTTTGATTTGAATTGAAGTTAGCTCGATTGTTTTTGAATTCAGCTCATTTCAAATTAAATTTATGTTGTATTAGCTCATTACATAGGGTCCATTTGGCACGGCGGTGTTGGTAGTGAACATGGAGTTATATGGAATGCTAAAAATAAAAATTTCTATGGATATTATTTCTTAATTGAGAATTAATTTATTGCACAAGCACTAAGCTCACACTAAAAGTATTAGCTTCATAGTTCAGAGTGACCAATGCATCACAAAATATTATTGTTATAACATTTTCGGACATCCACAAAGTAGGGGGAATTAATATTGGAACATGCAACATGCTTGGAGTGGATCCATTATTTGCAGATCCTATTGTAGATAATATAGGTTAGCCTCTTGGTGTTGTGGTGTATGCTTCTTTCCACCCACAATATTTTATGAGACATATGAGTACTTATTTGACTTCTCTTGATAATCTTGTCTCCTGCTATTTCTAGCTGGTAGGGTACTTGGTGGAAGAATTTCCAAATGAGGTTTTGCAGTTTTCATATATTGATGCATTTTGTTTAAAGGTTGTTAATGTGTTTTGTATAAACATAAACAACACTCAAGCCGTTATCCCACTATAGTGGGGTCGGGTATATGGATCCTTTGTCTCCATTGTGCCCTATCTTTTGTCATAATCTCACTAATGCCTAAGTACATGTCTTTCCTTATAGTTTCATTCCAAGTCTATATTGGTCTACCCCTCTCTCGTTTAACATGCCTAGTGACTAGACTCTCACAACGCCTAACAGGTGCCTCTAATGATCTCCTTTGTACGTGTACAAACCATCTTAGACAAGTTTCTCGCATTTTTTCTGCAATTGGTGCTACTCCAATCTTATCCCTGATACTTCAGAAATATAGGTGAGTAGTTCCAATTCAACTGACCAAATCAATTAATTAGTTGGTATAAATCTTGATGACCAGTTTAATAATTCCATTATATTCATTTGTATCCTCTTCAATGTACAACTCATTATAGAAAGCCTTTTTCCTTATCTAGATGTTTCATAAATTTATTTTCTTTATGTTATTGGAAGCTTTAAATGTTTATGTTTATGTTTTCTTCTAGTTATAGATGTATATTAGAAATCTTAAGCCAAGTGTGATAAAATAAGATGGTAAATCCAAGATCTAATAAAGATATTTATAGCTATTATAATTTTTAAAGTTGGTATCTTAAGTTAATACACTTTATTATCCGCTTGCAATGAATTCAAACAACCTATGAAGCTTAACAATATTAAGCATGATGTTCTATGGTTCTCCAAAGTTCCTATATAGGCTTTATTGTTCGCAGTAGTTCAATATTTAGCACGGGGATTTAGGGTTTAGGGTTTTAGGGCTTAGGGGTTTTAGGGTTTAGGGTTTAGGGTTTTAGAGTTCAGGATTTACGATCAATTAAGTTAACACCGACCTCGATGAATGTCGCCGCCCACGTTGAAACTCACCACCCCCGAGGAATGTCGTCTCCCCCATCGAAAGGCATCGTTCCAGACGAATGGCGTCATTCCCAACGAATGTCGTCGCCCCCGACCAATGTCGCCGTCTCTAACCAATGTCGTTCCTCACGACAAATCGCGCCGCCCCCCACGATGAAACACGCCCCTCACAACGAATGTCTCACCACACGACCAATGTCGCCCCCCACGACCAATGTCGTCCCCCACGACCAATGTCGTCCCCCACGACCAATGTCGCTCTCCACGACAAATGTCAGCCCCGACGACCAATGTCGCCTCCCCCAAATCAATGTCATCCCCACGACAAATGTCGTTGCCCATGAAATTGCACTCAGGTAGGGTCGGAGGCCCGTGTCTGTCACTCGTATGTTATAAAAGGGGGAAAAACAAAACAAGTATACAAACAAAGAGTCGTGTATATCCCAAATTAAATTTAAAAAAACAATTAAAGTGAAATATTATAACAAGTATAAATCAGTACAATGTAAAATAATTTTAATATTATATAAGAATTAATTTTGTTAGTACTAAGTTGTATAACAAATAAAGAGGATTTAAAAGCTAAATATTCTTGATTGATTATCAGTTTATTCATGCATAGTAAGTTTATGTTAAAATCATATAAATATCAACTAATAATTATGTTGAACTTTTTCAAATTTTTTGTAATATGAAATAAGAAAAATATATTGTACAATAATTATACAAAATTGATTATAACAATAATACATTAAAAGAATGAAACAATAAGTCTAATTGATTCAAACACACTAAATCCCTAAGATAAAATAACTGACAATATATTCAAAAGTCGTGTCGGCCAATATATAAAAAATATCGGCATATACTTTACAAAATGACATTAAATTTTTTTTAGAAAAAAATATCAGTTTACCCTCAAAAACGACATGTTGGAGGACATTTAAAACAGTGTTCACTTGTAGATCGGCATTCATCAATGGGGGTTGCATAGTCCGCATCAACATAAGCAATCAGTGCGATAAAAGATGAAGGTTTATACCCAAGCCATTGACCTGGTGCATTCTATAGATAATGAAGGATTCATTCAACTACTTTAAAGTGATGCACGAAAAGCATGCATGTATCGACTAACCGCGTCAACAAAGAATGAAATATCAAGCCGAGTTGCGGTCTAATGTTTTGCGTCATAATTTCAGTGTCCGACCGCGAGTAAAGTTGATAGCGTCATCGTTGTGTCGAGGTATGATTCTATTTTGGTCAATTGTTGGTGCATTCATCAATAAGTTAATTAAAATCATTTAAATGAAGTTTTTGGATTTTTGCCTGGTGCGATTTAGAGGCTCGCAGAAGTATTTATGCTTGTAATAAAAAAGTGTCATAAAAAGCAATGGTGTAATTGAAATTTTTTTGAACAAAGCCATTTACGGTATACTTCCCCCTTTTAATGTCGTCAGCAGCACACTGTGCGGTTATCGCATGCACTCCTCCCTCGCGATACTTTTGGTAACTGAGAGCCTCGACAGCCTATTTCCTTTCTTACCTCTCCCCCGCCACTTAAATGAGAACTATTTTGGGTGATTCGCTCCGTTCCTTTCAGCCGCCTGAGCGAGAAGCCATGCCGCTCCAAAACGTCGGCACAAGGAGTCGCGTGATCGATCCCAGGTCTCCTCCCCATTCCTTGAAGAGGCTCGTCGGCCTTTTTTCCTGGATCTGTTAGCCCTCAATCGGTGTCTCTTCTCCCTTTGTTTGATCAGGTATCACATGTTTTATTTTTCCCAATAAGTCCTGCAATGGAGTTTTCATTATTTCTCATCCTCATCTTAGGCATCTGTCGATTTCAGGAATCGAAGACCCGTACTCCATCTATCAGAGAATAGTCAATTTCTACTCTGTCAGGAAGACGTAACCCGCCCCCCCCCCCAATTATTCTGTCATTTACAGTACAACCCTCGTCCTTTATGATTGGTGCTAGGAGTTTTGCTTAGTGAATCTTCTATCACTCCTAAGTCGAGGGGGGTGATCCTGCAATTTATTTTCCTTGCAAGTACAAATCGTTTGAGGATACTCTGTACGATTTCATATTTGTGCGTGTTTGGGGTTAGATCGGAGAAACTTTTAAAACTTTTCAAATAAAGGTGAGGATTTCTCCTCTCTTTTATTTATTATCTTGCCTCTCTAAAATTATCTTCGGAAATTCTTGACCCTTTATTTCAGAAAAACCCTTGCGGTTGGAAGAGGACTCTGAGAGAGAAAACATGTTGTTGCACCGTGTATACGAGAGCAGCAACCCCGAGATAAGAAACTCAACTCCTCATGTCTAGACATACCACATTATATAACTGCATTTTCAAAATTATTTAAAAAAGCTTACGTAATTTAATTATTCAAGTCAGTATAAACTTAAATTAATTTAAATAACACAAAAAAACAATGATCACATAACTTAGTAATGCATAATAAAGTCAGTTGTTGAGTATGATGCAATATATACAGTGTAATACGATTACTTACCTTCACAGCAAAAACAAATACAATAAAAAAGTAAATAATACTCAGACGAACAATAACGACTTTAAGTAAGTAATAAGCTTCACATCAGTGACCTCGTTCTCATATTGCCTGCAATTTGTATGAGCCTCGGACGTGGGATTCTCAGTCACATTTTCAGACTTGGAAATTTTCAATTGGGAGTCTGTGTTCCACTCAGCGAGCACTTCAGTTCAGGGAATCTTTGGGCAGCCATTTAGGATTCATAATTAGATTAAGTGCAATATATCATAAAATATGAAATTTGATCACCCAATCTTTTAGAAGAATCCAGGGTACCAAAAATCAGTACATTCAAGAACTCAGATAATCAGACAATCAATAACGCATCAATACAGAAAATAACATATAAAATCTCCAGACAATTTATTAAGAAACATGCATTTATAGTCAAAACGCATATTTTTATATATAAGTTATGATATATTTTTTGTGTTACTGGGATTAATCTTTCTTACTCAACAGTTGGGCTAACCCGTTATAGGACATTTCTTTTTAGGGGTCACCAGTTGGGAACTGCGTTTAGAATAAGCATCGCGGCTCTTTATAGTAGTTTGTCTTTCATTTCAGCAGTCTTGCAGTTCAGCAATCTTGCAGTTTAGTTCTTGTACTTTATGTTGGGCATAATGTATCAAAATTTACTAATATTATCATTGTATGAGATCGTGTGTAAAATTTCAGTAAATTTCAAATTTATTGGTTCTTTCCATTTCTAACTGGCTATATGAATCTGATTTTGAGGTGTTGTTTAACCTCAATGATTTTTTCTTACTTCCGATGTAAGCTTACTTTTATTACATTTAATTATGTCTGTTATGTACCAGTTTTTGCATCGTTGTTTAATTTACTTCTCACCGCGGGGACTGCTCGGACTGCTGATTTGTTGTTAAACTAAGTTGGGGTGTTACAATTGGTATCAAAGCGAGATTAGGGATCCCATGGCCATAAAATACACAGAGCCTTAAGATTTCATCTAAATCACTCCTTCGGCATCAGAGTCAACGAGTTTTGTCTAGCTCTTAGTCATGCTTGTGTATGGAAATACCTTCCATGATAGATTTTTCATTTGTCTCATACATTAATAATTCCTCTCTCTGCGTCGTATACGCACCTTGTATCAGTGAGGCGGGCAAACCCTCACGTTAGAACAATGCTCCTGAAATCATCATGAATGACATTAATGCGCCAGTCGTGCCAGAACCGACTAATTTGGCAGCTAAATTGTCAGGGCGATAGTCGTAGCCTTGTTGGAGTTTCAAAAAGCACTGCATGCAGGGATCCCATCTCTAGCCCCTGCACCTGCTGCTGTGGAAATCGGGATGGGCCGATACCTGAGGAACTTTAGAGACCTCCACCCCTCCTACTTCAGTGGGGAAGAAACTCTAATGGAAACAGATGATTGGATAATAAAGACTAGAGATTTGTTGAAAGTAATGCAGTGCCAAGAGAATAAAAAGGTACCGCTAGAAGCTTTCCGCTTCAAGGGTGAAGCTAATCTTTGGTAGACCAGACACCTAGGGACGACCCTGCCGGTAAGAAATCAAGTTTAAATTCCCTTCCATTAGAATTCATTATCTTTCTAGTGTAATGTTAATGCGGTCTTTATCCATGTCAGGTCGTTCAGCAGATATGTTCACCTGGAACGACATTGTTAAGGCACTTGCAAACTGGTTTGTACCCCCTTCAGCACATCGAAATCTCTAAGAGAAGTACCTCAGGCTCTTTCAAGGGGATAGTACCGTCACGACGTATGAGAGAGAACTTACCCACCTATCCCTCTATACGGGCATAATGCAAGGAGATGAGAACGAAAAGTGTAATCGATTTATATATGGCTTGTGTGACTCGTTGAGACAGCCGCTGATGACTATGATTAATGTCGACTATAGAAGCCTAGTAGATACTGCAAGGAAGTTGGAAGCCAACCACCAAAGGGTGCAAAAGATGCGGCAATTTCAGTTCCAAACGGCCTCATGAACCGCCGCAACATCACCCGAATAGAAACAACCAAAAAAACTAGAGCAAAAGGCAGAAGGACGAAAAGAGAGGAAATCAGCTCGAGGCCAAGGGTAAGGACTACCCCTCTGCCCAAAGTACAACTGCTATCATCCAGGAGATTGCTTGGCTACTTTTAGAGTCTGCTACAAATGTACGCAAAAAGGAAATTTTGCTTGTTTCTGCACAGGATCTATAGGAAATCAGGTAATATAACTTAAGTTTGAAACTTCTTCGCATGTTATTTTAAGTTCATCTTAACATAAAACGTATTCATGTGACATGGTTTACAGTCGAAGTTTGAAGTTGGCGGTCCAAGCAGAGCAGACAAAAGAAAGTTAGTGATGTACGCCAAGTCGTCAACCCAAAACCACCCAAACGTGACATCATTAAATGTTATGATGCCTAACGGTTCAACTATGCAAACCAGCCGTAAGTGTAAGGTTTTAGTGTTGTTCGGGGAATCTAAAGTTATTCCTGAGGCATCCTTCCTACCTATTGCCGAATTTGAATTGATTTTGGGAATGGACTAGTTGTCTAATGTAAACGCTAAGATAGACAGCAAGAGCAAGAAAATCCAGTTAGAAGGACCTACCAAATCCCTTATCATCTTTCGGGGTATAAAAGGAGTTTCCAATTCGATTATCTCATCTGTTAAGGCTATCAGGAATAATACTAAGGGTTGTGCAACTTTCCTGGTATTGATGCATGCTGAAGCGAAGATCGCCTTGCATGAGGTAGCGGTGGTGCGAGAAATTCTGGATGTATTCTAGAAGAATTGCATGGGGCCCCTCCTGTGAGAGAGCTTGATATCCAAATTGACCTTCTTCCAGAATCTCAACCAGTAGCAAAAGCTCCTTATCGCATGGCCCCCAGAGAATTAGCAGAGTTAAAGATTCAATTGCAAAAGTTACTCGATTTAGGATCTATCAGACCCAACATATCTCCTTGGGACGCATGTGCTCTCTTTATTGAAAAGAAAGATGACAACTTGAGATTATGCATTGACAATCGCGAGCTGAACAAACTCACTATTAAGAACAAGTACCCTCTTCCGAGGATAGATGATTTATTCGACCAGTTTGAAGGGTTTTGCACTTATTTCAAGCTAGACTTGAGATCGAATTATCATAAGTTAAGGATTTGGGACGAGGACATTCAGAAGACGGCATTTCGCACGCAATACAGACACTTTGAATTTGTGGTCATGATGTTTGGGTTGACTAATGCGTCATTAGCTTTCTAGATTTGATGAATCGGATATTCAGAGAGTTTTTGGACCGTTTTGTTATCAACTTCATGGACTACATTCTGGTGTATTTGAGGAGGAAAGAGGAGCATGTTGTCCATCTCAGGACTGTTTTGGAAACTCTCGGGGAGAATCAGTTGTATGCAAAATTCTCAAAGTGTGAGTAATGTCTTTCAAATATGACATTCTTATGGCACGTTATCAATCAGAGAGGTCTTGCAGTGGATCCAAAGAAAATAAAAGTAATCAGAGATTAGCCAAGGCCGAAGGAAGTTACTGAGGTCCGCAATTTTCTTGATTTAGCAAGTTATTAAAGGAGATTCATCAAGGATTTCTCAAAAATTACTTTGCCCATGACTTCTCCTACCAAGAAAGAAAAAGTACTTAATTTGATAGTCGAATGCGAGTTCGCGTTTGAGGAGTTGAAGACCCGTTTGATGACTGCGCATATTTTATGTTTATCTTCGTGGGTAGATATTTTTCAAATATATAGTGAAGCTTCGTGTTAAGGTTTGGGTTGTGTACTGATGCAGCATAGAAGAGTCATAGCATTCGCATCAAGACAACTGAAGGTGTACGAGAATAATTATTTTGTTCACGACCTGGAATTAGCAGTGGTTGTTCACGCACTAAAAATCTGGAGACACTACCTCTATGGGTCTCTCTAAATCTGAAGTTCATTGTGAAATTTTTACAGATCACAAAAACCTTAAGTATATTTTGATCAGCATGAACTCAATATGAGGCACATAGGTGGATTGAATTCCTTTCATATTATGATGTAAATAACCAGTATCACCCGGGTAAGGCAAATGTGGGAGCAGAACCTCTCAGTAGAAGGGGTTCGATCTACTCCCTCATCACTCAGCAGGACTTTGTACGATCATTAGAGAGACCAGAGATCAGAACGATACCGCATAACTGTTTTGGTTCCGTCAGTCTATACTAGATGGAGATCAAGTGCGACATCAAAGATAAAATCAGACAGGCCTTGCCTTTAGATCCAAAGATGGCAGGATTTTGAGAATTGACTAAGACAGGGAAGGAGTTTGCGATTCAGGAGAGTTTGTTACTACATAAAGGAAGAGTGTACGTTACAGATGTCAGTCACCTTCGAAAAGACATCCTCGTTGAGTCTCGTAATTCTAAGTACTTTATACATTCGGGCAGCACAAAGATGTACGCAAACCTTAATAAGTCAGTTTGGTGGTTAGGGTTGAAGAGAGATGTGACAGAGCATGTTAGAAAGTGTGAAACTTGCAAATTAGTTAAAGTTGAATGTCAGAGACCAGGGGGCAAGTTGCAACCATTTCAAATTTCAGAGTGGAATTTTGAAGATATATCAATGAACTTCGTTCATGGTCTTCTCAGATCACGAAGTGGGAATGACTCTCTATGGGAGATTATGGACCGTCTATCCAAGGTTGCTCACTTCATTCCTAATAAGAGAACAGATCAAGGTTCGGGGTTGGCTCAGTTATACATAGATGAAATAGTTTGACTGCATGGTGTTCCGAAAACTATCATTTCAAACAGAGATGGCAGGCTTGCCTCTAAGGAATGGAGATATATATTCAGGAATGTTTAGGCACCAAGCTACATTTCAGTACAACCTTTTACCCCCAGACCGAAGGGCAGAAGGAGCACATGAATAGAACTATGGAGTATATGCTCCGTATATATATTTTAGACTTTAGAGGTAAGTCAAAACGTAAGTCACCTTGGCGGAGTTCCCCTACAATAATAGCTTTGAGGCAAGCACCAGGATGGCACCCTTCGAGGCTATTTACTATAGCAGTTCTTGGACGTCGTTATGTTGGACTTAAAGTGAAGAGAATTGCTAATAAAGAAACATGGATTGACAAGACCACAACTCAAGTCAAAATTATTCATGGTTGTATGAAAATAGCTCAGGACAAGCAAGCCAAATATTATGACCAGAAGAACAGGTCAGTGGAATTTAGTGTTGTAAATTATGTTTATCTAAAGGTCAGACCAATCAAGGGCGTCTCTTGAATCAAGCCGATGAAGAAATTTAGTCCAAGGTTCGTAGTCAATTTGAGCTACTGGAGCGCATTGGTGAGGTTGCATACAGGTAGGACTTACTCGAGGAGGTGAGTGGACTACATGATGTATTCCACGTCTTCTATCTGAGGAGAGCAGTTAGAGATCCTAGTAGGGTGATCAGTCGAATCAAACCTTAGTATCAGTATTAAGTCAATCAGGATAGTGCACTCAAGGATTCGGAAGCACGGGAACGAGGAGATCCGTTTTGTAAAGGTCCATTGGATGAACTGCGGTCGACTAGAGTATACATTGGAAAGAGAATATGAACTCTGGAGCACTGAAGAATATGTTGTCCTTTCTGACCCAAGTATGAGTAATTTTCAAGAAAAAGAATTTTATTAGAATGGGAGATTTGTAACATCCAAAATTAATGCTTCGCATTCTTTAAATTCGGGGTCCGACCGCAAGCAAAGTTGATAGAGTCATCGTCGTGTCGAGGTATGATTCTATTTTGGTTAATTATGGGTGCATTCATCAAGAAGTTAATTAAAATCATTTAAATGAAGTTTTTGAATTTTTAGGTAGTGCGATTTAGAGGCTCGCAAAAGTATTTATACTTGTAATAGAAAAGTGACATAAAGAGCAATGGCGCAATTGAAATTATTTTAGCAAAGCCATTTATGGTATACTTCCACCTCTTAATGTCGTGAGTCGTGGACCGTGTGCTTACCACACGCACTCCTCCCTCTCACGATACTTTTGATAACTGAGAGCCTCGACAACTTATTTCCTTTCTTACCTCTCCCCCACGACTTACATGAGAGCAATTTAGGGCTTTTTGCTTTGTTCCTTTCAGCCGCCTGTGCGAGAAACTTTGCCACACAAAACCGTTGGCACCAGGAGTCGCGTGATCGAAGTACAGAAAAGGAATAAATCTTATTTTGAATACCCTAAGCCGGGTAGAGGATACATATTTATAGGATACACACCGAGTGATAAAACGTGTGAACTAAAAAAGGAAAATAATAATATAATAAAGACACCTAAAATACGTATATTCAAATTATTCAACTCTCCCCCTCAAGTTGGGAATATATATCGATCATTCTCAGCTTGCTTGTATTAATCATGAAGTTGTCATGGCTTAACCCCTTGGTAAATACGTCGGCAAGTTGGTCATGTGAATTCACGAACGAAGTGCATATGTTTCTCTTGATCACGCGATCTTTGATAAAATGTCGATCCACCTCCACATGCTTCGTTCTACCATGTTGAACAGGACTATGAGCAATACTGATGGCGGCTTTGTTGTCGCAGTAGATAGTGACTGGCTTGTTCACCTGAAGACTCATATCTTGGAGAATTGTCTTCAACCACAAACTCTCACATACTCCTTGCGCCATAGCCCAATATTCTGCTTCCGCACTTGAGTGAGCAACAACATTTTGTTTCTTGTTTTCCCACAATACAAGGTTTTCACCCACAAATGAGCAATAGTCGGTGGACTTTTTGTCGTCTTGACTGCCGGCCCAATCGGCATTTGTAAACACTTTAATATCCAAAGGTTGGTTCGTAGAGAACAGTAGACCGCGTCCTGGAGACTTCTTGAGGTATCTCAGTACCCGATACGTTGCATGTTGATGGCGAATAGTGGGAGCATGCATGTATCGACTTAGAACCCGTACGGCGTATGTGATATCAGGATGAGTATGAGATAAATATATGAGTCTCCCCACCAATCGTTGGTATCTTTAAACATCCACCTTCCCTCCACTAGTGTCAGCATCGACCTTGTGATTTGCCTCAATAGGAGTATTCGCGGGAGCACAACCAAGCATCTCAGTTTCTTCAAGAAGATCAAGAGTATACTTTCTCTGAGAGATAAAGATCCCTCGATAAGACCTTACTACTTCAATTCTCAAGAAGTATTTCAACTTTCCCAGATCTTTAATCTCAAATTCTTTGTCCAAATGTTTTTTCAAGTGATCTATCTCCTCTAGATCATCCCCAGTAATGATAATGTCATCTACGTAAACAATAAGAATCGAAACTTGAGCTCCTCTTTTTTTGCTGAAGAGCATGTGATCGGACTGTCCTTGAGTATATCCCAGTTGGAGAATGGTTTTGTTAAATCGATCAAACCAAGCTCTAGGGGATTGCTTCATGTCATATAGGGATTTTTGCAGACGACAGACCTTTCCACTGGACCCTTCTTTAGTAAAGCCAGGAGGGGCTGTCATGTAGAATTCTTCTTCCAGATCACCATGCAAGAATGCATTCTTAACATCAAGTTGTTGTAATTCCCATCCCAACATGCAGCACAAGAGAGAATCACCCGAATAGAATTCATCTTTGCAACCGGAGAAAACGTTTCGCGGTAGTCAATTCCTTGGGTCTGAGTATACCCCTGAGCAACCAGGCGTGTTTTATACCGCTCCACCACCTCATCTTGATTCTGCTTAATAAAGAAGATCCAGCGTGATCCAACAGTTCGTTTTCCCGGGAGAAGATGAGCAAGATGTCATGTCCCATTTTTTTCCAAGGCACGCATCTCTTCTTCCATAGCCTGTTTCCACTCAAGTATCTGAACAGCCTCCTGTCTGGTCTTAGAAATCACAATAGGGGAAAGAGAAGAGATAAAACCTTTGTGATCCTGAGAGAGGTAAGAGTAGGAAATGTAGTTTGCAATGGGGTGTCTGGTGCCACCCGTTTTACCTTTAAAACGAGCAGGAGGAACATGGAGGTCATCGTCTGAATCTGGATCGGAGACAGGCGTCGGCATCGGTGAAACCGCCACAGTCTGTACTTGCTCAGTCGTGCGAGATCTACGAAAGTAGGAATATAAAATTCGAGGAATATAGGTGGTAGGGACGGAAGCAGAGGACGGTTGGCTAGAAGCCGGAGGAGCGGGAGTACGGGAAGGAGCAACAGTCGGTGAGCTAGGAGCCGGAGGAGTGGGAATATGAGGAGAAGCCACAATCGGGAGAGAAGAGTCAATGGTCTCGTCACTGTTACCACCCGTCTCCCCCTGACGAGGACTGAAGTAGGACTCCCCTCACGAAAAGTAACATCAACAGTGCAGTAATAGCGACGAGTAGGAGGATGATAGCACTGATACCCTTTGGTTGTAGAAGAGTAGCCAACGAAGACACAACGGAGAGAGCGAACATCCAACTTATCGCAATGTGGGGTATGAACATGAACAAAGCAGACTGAGCCAAAGATGCGAGGAGTGACGTGAGAGGTGTGAACAATGTGGTTCTTGGCTAAACGGCCGAGAAGCGTATCATAGGAAATCGAGCGAGACGGAAGATGATTAATGAGATAGCAGCAATCAGAACAACATCACCTCAATAGGACTTGGGAAGGTGCATTGCAATTAACAGACACCGAGACACATCCAGTAAGTGCCTATTTTTTCGTTTGGCAACACTATTTTGAGAAGAAGTGTGGACACATGTGGTTTGGTGGATAATGTCATGGTCGGACAGATAGGTACCAAACGCTCCCCAATCATCATACTCCCCACCATTATAACTATGAACCACACGAATTGTGTTATTGAACTGGTTCACAACCATCTTATGAAAGGACTGAAAGCAGGGAAGAACATCACATTTTTTTAATAAATATAACTATGTAGTACGAGAATGGCAATCAATAAAGGTAACAAATTATTTATAGCCAGATAAAGATAACACCGGGGAGGGACCACAAACATCAGAATGAATAACATCAAACGGAATGGAACTAGGAAGAGACACATGACTAATACTATGACGCACATGTTTTGAATTATCACATGTGTCACACTCATTGTTGTGGATATCGGCCGACATGTCCGACATGTCGGCCGACATGAAGGATTGGGAGCAAAAACGACACAAAACCGGCACAGATTCTGGGTGTGGCGGTTTGAAAATAGCTGGCCGACATGTCGGTTTTAACCGACATGTCGGTTTTAACCGACATGTCGGCCCCAAAAAACGCCCGATTTCGGGCGTTTTTTAAGTTTTTTTTTTTTAATTATTAATTATATATGTTATTATTATATTTATAATGAAATGAGCGGGTCGGGCTACAGTTTTAACACCCCTACCCCGCTCATTTCATTCACGCTCTGCCCTAACTCTCCCCGTTGCTCCTGCCCTAGCTCTCCTGCGCGCGCCGGCGACACTATCTCTCTGGTTCTTTCTTCTCCCTGCTCGTTGGTGCCCTCTGGTTCTCTGGTTCTCTGGTGCTCTCTAGCCCGTTGGTGCTCTCCCTCTCTCGCGCGCTGTCGGCACTCTATCTCGCTGGTTCTTTCTTCTCCCTACTCGCTGGTGCTCTTTGGTGCGTTGGTGTCATCTGGTTCTCTGGTTCTCTGGTTCTCTGGTGCTCTCTAGCTCGTTGGTGCTCTCCCTCTCTCGCGCGCTGTCGGCACTCTATCTCGCTGGTTCTTTCTTCTCCCTACTCGCTGGTGCTCTTTGGTGCTCTGGTTCTCTGGTTCTCTGGTTCTCTGGTGCTCTCTAGCTCGTTCGTGCTCTCTCTCTCTCACGCGCTGTCGGCACTCTATCTCGCTGGTTCTTTCTTCTCCCTACTCGCTGGTGCTCTTTGGTGCTCTGGTTCTCTGGTTATCTGGTGCTCTCTAGCTCGCTGGTGCTCTTTCTTCTCCCTGCTCGCTGGTTCTCTCTCGGCTGGTTCATTCTTCTCCCTACCTCCCCCTCTCATTCTATCGCTCTGCATTTTTTTTGTTGGTTGTTGTGCTAGATGTCGGCTGTAGCATGGTGGCTGCCTTGTGGGTTGTTACTGGTGGCTGCCGACCCATTTAGTTGTTGGTGGCTGCCTTGTTGCTTTGACCCCAAGCAGATTCTGACAATGAATTCCTGTGAGCAGGAGATCCATGCAAGCTCCAAGTAACTGTTGACTGAGTATCGACGAGCTCTAGTCAGTGAGTTCTGGGCGGTGATGGCAAGTTTTGAGGAAAGATAGAAAGTGTATGAGAAAGATTTTTGTTCTTCCAAAAACAAAGACCTCCATACCAAATAGGAAAGCAAACTTTACCTTAGGATGTCTAGTGATTTTTCTAGAATGGTTTTTGAAACCCAACAGAAACAAGTCAAATATCTTTTGGTTCTATTGAACACATACGTGGAGGGCTAAGGACCTCGAGAAAATGAATGGCTATGACATGTAAAACACTCTAAAGTAGTACAACCCTACCTGTAGAAGAAAAGAGCATGTGTTATGAACCTGAGATCGTAAGTTGGATTTACTTGATTACATATTCAAATTAAATGATTTTTGAGTGATCCATGAATACAGGAGCACCTAAAGACTCTATAAGTGGGACTTTTGGATTGAAAAGTTGGTTTTCTTAAATATTACAATACACATATTAATGAGCATATGGGAAGAAGGAACAAAAAATACAAACAACAAATTCCCGTGCTGTTAACAAATCCTCAAGCCTCTGTCACGCAAATTCTTAACATCCACCAGGGAGATGTTCAAGGGAAAAAACCTAAATCTGTATAAATATTAATTGTTTATTTACAAATCATAGATCTCTTGTTTAAAAAAAATGAAGTTACATTATCCAAACTAAAGATAAAATAAAATAAAACCTAAAATGACTTATTCTTAATTTTCATTCAAGCTTATTTGAAATAATAATAACAAAAAAATTGGCCATAATAGATAATGACCTAAAAATGACCAAAAAACTAACTTAGAGGTCACATATTCGAGTACTAGAAGCAACCTCTTGCAAAAATGCATGGTACGGTTTGTCTACATATCACCCTTGTTGTGGGACCCTTCCCCGGGCACTCGCTGCGTGGGGATGCCTTTGTGCACCGGGATGCCCTTTGACCCTCGCAAGTGCACTGCCGTACTTGTTTGCTAACTAGAAACTCTCCTTGAATATGATCATTGTGTTGTGATTTTTATAATTCCCATTTATTTCAAGTTAGCTGTCGGATTAGTGTCTAGTTCATAAATTCATTCTCATTAGTCCCCCGAACCCCCATTAGAACCTACTCTACGTCTCTACATCAATACAAACTTAGAATTTAGTTATACAAGCATATCATTCTGAAGGATATTCCAGTGACTTTCAAATTAGCAGTATAGAAAGCACGGACTCATATGCTTGCGGTAACGTTTTTAGGAAATAGAGAACTATAACTATCTGCTGCTACTCCATATACAAGTTTCATGTCATTACATACAAATGCAGGGCATAAGCAAAAAATGAAAACATTGAAATCAATGAGTGATAAGACCTTAACATCAGCTTGAAGCGAGAAAGAAACTTTCCAGGCTTTCTGAACTTCGTTGAATAATAAAATGCATTGATCATTGGCATCCTTGAGAGCAATCTTTAGTCCAAAAATTTCTTGTTTTAAAAGCTCAACCTCCTTTTCTTTCTCATATAGCTCCTTGCGTGAGTCATTTGCCTAAAGTACAATTAAGAAGAAAATTATATATCTGGTTGATACTCGTTAAAAAATGCTTAAGAAATAAATCACAAGGGAGGTCCAAAATAAAGTCCAAGAACAAAGCCATATGGTTACCGCATCTTTCCATTTTTTGATTGTATCTCTATTTCCAAGACTTAGCTCGGCATTTCTTGCCCTTGCCGAGAAATTAAGCACACTCAGTGTTTTGGCCAGATTTAAAGAAGTTGGACAAACATGAGCAATTAATAATGTCTTTGAGCTGCCACCTGAATAAAGAAAGAGAAATTACTAGCTCAAGGTCATAGAAACAACGTGCTGGATGATAATTATAAAAACATATTCAAGAAATAAATAGGAAAGAATGCTGTTCATTTAAAAATGTAGAAATGGAGAAAGTCAACCTTGTATATATGTCCACTTGATACAAATACAAAGAATGAGTACATATATATAGATGAGAGAAAGAGAGAGAAAAGTCCTATACACAATGTGGGACTAAAGAGAGGAGAGAAAAAGCAATAAATGCTATACAAATGGGCCTAATGTTAAGTGGGCTTTTCCAACACTCCCCCGCAAGCTGGAGCGTATAGGTCATATGCACCCAGCTTGGACAAACATTGGTAGAACAGAGTGCTTGATAAGGCCTTTGTGAGGATGTCGGCAACTTGATCAGTTCCTGGAACATGTTTTAATTCAAGTTTCTTCAGTTGAACCTTTTCACGAACAAAGTGACAGTCAACCTCGATATGTTTTGTGCGCTCATGAAAGACCGGATTCTTTGCGATGTGTATGGCGGCTTGACTATCACAAAATAGAACAGCAGAGGAGGGGAGTTTTACTCCCAGGTCAGTAAGGAGACTTTCAAGCCATGTGAGTTCTGAAACAACTGAGGCCATTGATCTGTATTCAGCCTCTGCAGAGGAACGAGCCACCACAGCTTGTTTCTTACTCTTCCAAGTAATAAGATGCCCACCAAAATACGTACAGAACCCACTAGTTGACCTTCGATCGTCCAAGGAACCCGCATAGTCGGCATCAGAATAGGCAACCAATGCGGGAGCAGAGTCGGAGGTTTTGTAAACCAGCCCTTGGCCTGGAGCTCCCTTAAGGTATCGGAGAATCCGTTCAACCGCTTGGAGATGAGAAGCCCGGGGGGCATGCATGAACCTACTGACAACCCCAACTGCAAATGATATATCTGGCCTTGTGACTGTTAGATAGATCAACTTGCCCACAAGGCGTCGATAGTATTCCGGGTTCGGAAGTAGCAAATCGTCATCCGAAGCATGAGCGCATAATTTGTGATTTGCCTCCATCGGGGTACATGCTGGCTTGCAACCAGACTGACCAGCATCTTTGAGAAGATCGAGACAGTACTTTCGTTGGGAGAGAACCAACCCGTCCGGCCGCCGGGCGATCTCGAGACCAAGGAAGTAGCGAAGTTTCCCCAGATCTTTAGTCTGAAAAACAGTGCTCAGGTGTTGTTTGACGTCTTGAATCCCCTTTGAGTCATCCCCAGTGAGAAGGATGTCGTCAACATAAACCAACAGAAGAATGGTGCCAGTGGCCCGGTGTCGGGTAAAGAGGGAGAAATCTGCAGAGCTCCGAGTGAACCCCATGTCCCGAACCACCTTGCTAAACTTGTCAAACCACGCCCGTGGGGACTGTTTGAGACCATAAATTGACTTTTTGAGAAGACAGACCCGAGACTCCCCCGTGGTCTCAAACCCGGGCGGTTGGCGCATGTAGACAGTTTCCTGAAGGTCGCCATTCAAAAAGGCGTTCTTGATATCAAGTTGATGAAGAGGCCAGCGGCGGTGTACCGCGACGGAGAGAAGAACGCGGACAGTGTTAAGCTTGGCCACCGGAGAGAATGTTTCCTCATAGTCGAGGCCCTCCTGTTGTGTGAAGCCCCGGGCCACAAGGCGGGCCTTCAGTCGGGCAATAGTGCCATCCGGAGCATGCTTGATGACGAAGACCCATTTGCATCCAACAGGGTGCTGACCGGGAGGTAAGGGAACCAAGACCCAGGTCTGGTTGGCCCAAAGGGCCGTCATTTCTTCGTCCATGGCAGCCCGCCAGCCAGGATGGTGAAGCGCCTCCTGCAAAGAGTTAGGAACTGAAACAGAAGATAAGGAGGTGGCAAGGTGAAGAAGAGAGGGGGAGAGGCGATGGAGCGAGACGTAGTTCGCCATCGGATGAGCGGTGGAGACGGGAGCCGGAGCAGCAGGGAGCAGAGCACCAGAGGGCGAAGCCGACTGCAGAGGAGCCACAGAATGAGGAGAGCGACGAGAATAGACCCGGATAACCGGAGGTGGTGGACGGACCGGAGGTGGGGAAGGGAGAGAGGCTGAGGAGTGAGGAGCAGGAATAATAGGACGAACGACGGGAGCGGGAGGCAGAGCGATATCCGGAGCAGGGAAGAAAGGAAGATCTTCATGGAAAGTTACGTCAGGCGAGACAGTAACCTTGCGGGTAGTAGGCGAATAACATACATAACCCTTCTGAGTGCGCGAGTACCCGACAAAGATCTGCTTGGTGGCACGAGGGTCCAACTTGTCCGTGGAGGGACCGAGGTGGTGAACGTAGCAGGTACACCCAAACACCCGTGGCGGAAGAGGAAAAGGCGAAGTTGTGGGAAAGAGGAGGCTGAAGGGAGTAGCATACTGGAGGACGGAAGACGGGAGGCGGTTGATGAGAAGCAAGCCGTGGAGAGAGCGTAGTTCCAGTACGGTTTGGGGACCTGCATTTGAAGCATAAGCGAGCGAGCGACATCGAGAAGGTGACGATTCTTGCGCTCGGCGACACCATTCTGTTGTGGAGTGTACGGACAGGAGGTTTGGTGAAGAATGCCGAATTCAGAGCAGAGAGTGCCAAACGTATGGCTGGTGTACTCCCGCGCATTGTCTGTACGAATAGTGCGAATAGGCGCAGAGAACTGAGTGCGAGTCTCGAGGATGAAAGCCCGGAATACGCGGGGAAGTTCAGAGCGATCCCGAAGGAGATATAACCATGTCATGTGAGAGTAATCATCAATAAAAGTAAGAAAATAGCGATAGCCAGAAATACTAGTAACTTTGTACGGACCCCATATATCGGAGTGTACTAAAATAAAAGGAGCGGAGCTCCGAGTACAATGAGGGGGAAAAGAAGAACGGGGCTGTTTGCCCAAAATACATGTGTCGCAACGAAAAGCAGGGAGAGTGACATCAGGAAGAGCCTTCCGGAGGACTGGAAGAGGAGCATGTCCCAGACGGTGATGTCAATCCGAAGAGGAGGTAGATGCGAGGACAGTAGGAGAGTCGTCAAGGAGATAGAGCTCATTCTGCAGCCGTCCTCTACCAATGATAGTCTGCGTCTGTTGATCCTGTATGAGAAAAGAAGAAGAAGTAAATGTCACTGAGTAATTAGAATCAGTAGTAAGGCGACCGACAGAGAGTAAATTGAAAGGAGAGCCCGGAACATGTAGAGCCGAGCGTAGGAGGAGAGAAGAGGTGAGAGAAATATCAGCACATCCAGATACGGGAACTGACGCCCCATTAGCAACAGTAATGTACTTCGGGTGAGGTGAAGACAAGTACTGTGGTGGCTTAACAGAGGTGATATGATGAGTGGCACCAGAATCAAGGATCCAGCGCGTGCCAGAGGATAGGCAGGCGATACCTTCATTGGAGAGAGAGGCAGCAGAGGCAACCGAGGCAGGCGGACGGCTGAGCAAGCCATGAAGATGCTGGAGCTGAATACGAACCTCGTCGAGCTCAGTACGAGAGGAGGCAGAGTCGGTAGTAGCAGCAGAGGCATGTGGACGAGGAGGACGGCCATGTTTGCGAAAGCAAGTGGCCTCAAGATGACCAACTTTACCACAGAACGAGCATTGAGGCCTAGACCGGCCACCGCGACCCCGGCCGCGAGAGTCAGAGCGGCCACCACGGGCAGAGGGGGGAAGAGGTAGTAAGGGAGCAGGTGCTTGTTGAACAAGGGCCGGAGAAGGAAGTCCAGGAACATCCGGTGGCGGGGAGACTTTGAGAAGCATTGAGCACACGTCGGAAAAGGACGGTGTAACAGTAGAGGAGAGGATGTGAGCCCGGACACTGTGAAGATGAGGGGGTACCCGGGCCATCATCATGGCGATACCCACAGCTTCCTTCTGGGTACGTTGAGCAGCGAGATCTAGAGTGGGAGGCTGATGGTGGATCCAAGCCTCAACCAGAGACCTGGCTTGAGCAACAAAGGACGTCAAGTCGGTGGCGTCACTGCTGTCAAGGGCCTGGAGAGCGGTGATGATATCATAGAGATGGTGGAGACTATCTTTGCCGGAGTAGAGGGTGTGTAGCTCGTCCCACATGCCTTTGGCCGTCTCATGATACATGGCCAGACGATAAGATTCGTCATCAAGAGAGTTGAGGAGCCAAGTCTGCACACGCCCATCATTGCGTAACCACTCCTCAGTAGGGACACCAATAACGGTCTGGGTCAGATGATGAAGGAATCCCTTGGACTGAAGGACACGGCGAACTGAGTGTGCCCATTCCACAAAGTTCTTCTTGCCAGTGAGCGAAATTGTGGTGATCTGGAGCTCGTCTCGGACTTCCGGTATAGAGGCCGGGCGTTCAGGAGGAACGGCCGTACCGACGGAGTCTGCAGAGGTAGACATGGAGGCCGCAGCGAGCTTGAAGGAGGCCGCAGCGAGCTGGAAGGAGGCCGCAGCGAGTTGGATGAGACCGCAGCGGGCTGGAGGCCGCAGCGAGCTGGAGAAGACCGCAGCGGGCTGGAGGCCGCAGCGAGCTGGAGGAGACCGCAGCGGACTGGAGGCAGCAGCTAGAGGAAGCAAACAGTCAGCGGACTGGGTGAGGTCGCGGCGACCTGGATGAGGTCGCGGCGAGCTGGGAGGAGACCGCAGCGGACTGGAGGCAGCAGCTAGAGGAAGCAAACAGTCAGCGGACTGGGTGAGAACGCGGCGACCTGGATGAGGTCGCGGCGAGCTGGAGGATGATGCGGGCTGGTTCAGGTCGCGGCGGTCTGGGTCAGACCGCAGCGGACAGGAGTGAACTGATAAGAGAGGACACGTCGGGGCGGACTTGCGAGCTGGCGGGCTGGCGAGCTGGCGAGCTGGCGAGCTGGCGAGCTGAGCTGGCGAGCTGACGAGCTGGCGAGCTGGCGAACGCAGCGCGAACGGCGGAAGGAGATCAAGGAGAGAGGTCGCCGAGGTCGCGCCGGACAGGAGGAGGCCGCAGCGAACAAGGGGAAGCAGTGGACCCCACAGGATGGCTATAAAAGGAGGGGGGGCAGAGGAGATAGGGAGAGGGGGGGGGGAAGAAGTGGATCCACGGGAGGGAGCGGACAGGGAAAGTGAGGCCGCAGGAGAGATGCGACTAGAGGGTGCGGACTGGACAAGGGAGGCCGCAGAGACCGCAGGCTGCGGGGCGGACTGAAGAGGGAGTCCGCAGGAGAGTCGAACCTGGCTCTGATACCATGTAGAAATGGAGAAAGCCAACCTTGTATATATGTCCACTTGATACAAATACAAAGAATGAGTACATATATATAGATGAGAGAAAGAGAGAGAAAAGTCCTATACACAATGTGGGACTAAAGAGAAGAGAGAAAAAGCAATAAATGCTATACAAATGGGCCTAATGTTAAGTGGGCTTTTCCAACAAAAAACAAAGAAAAAAAACATAACTTTCAAACCAAAGAACATAGTAAATTATTGTTTCAAAAAATTGTGGGTAAGTTAATCTATCCACCGATCACCAAGCATGACATCGCATTTGCAATCCGTCTTGTTAGTCAATTCATGCATGGCCCCAAGATCCATCATTATGAAATTGTCATCCACAATCATAAATGCCTCAAGAAGGTCCGAGAAGGGGGGCGTCTACAGATCATGAGCATTTGAACATGTCTAGTTATTGTGATATGGATAGTCGTTAGAAAAGCCCATGTAATTAGACTCATTTATTTGTTTTTCTTCTTCTCTCCTCTTTAGTCCCACATCTTGTATAGGACTCTCTTCTCTCTTTCTCCCTCTTATAAATATGTATTCATACATTGTAATTGATTATTGAGGAAGTATATACAAGGTTAAGCCTTTTTCTACATGGTATCAGAGGAGACGGTCCGGCCACTCTGTTTTTAACCCGCCTGTACTTCCGGCTTACCGCGCAGTCTCTTCTCCCGCCTTAGTTGTGGTCTCTTGCGGCCTGCGTCTTTCTAGTCGCACGGGCTTCGGTTACTGTGGGTTCCCGCATGGCCTTAGCCTCTTTATTTGCTTCCTCTGCTCCGTCTCTCTCGTGTCTTCCACCTTTCCTCCTCCTCCTCCCTATTTTATACCCTTGCACATCAGTGGGGACCACCCCTTCAACTCCCCAGCTCGCGCGGCCTCCCTTTCTACCCGCGCGGTCTCCCTCTCACTTCCCACCACATCTCTCTCCGCCTTTGGTCTTTCCGCTTCTCGCAACCTATCTCTAGTCGCCGCGACTTCTCTCTAGTCGCCGCGACTTAGCTTTGTCGCCTCGGCCTCTTTTCTCTTTTCTTCCCCAGCGGCCTCTTTTCTCTTCCCGCCGCAGCCTGCCTTAGTCGCAGCGGCCTGCCTTAGTCGCAGCGGCCTCTTTCTCGCCGGGGCCTGACTTAGTCGCTCTCTGCTCGCCGCGAACTCTCTTCTTGCTGCCTTTTTCTTCTCTTCTCGCAGCGGCCTCTCTTCTCGCTGCACCTTGCCTTAATCGCAGCGACCTCTCTTCTCGCTGCATCTTGCCTTAGTCGCAGCGGCCTGTCTTCTCGCCGCAACTTGCCTTAGTCGCAGCGGCCTCTCTTCCCACCGCTCTCTGCTCGTCGCGATCTACTTCTCGCTGCGAATTGCTTCCCTTCTAGCTTGCGGCGCCTCCTCTTCTCGGCACGATCCACATCTTGGTCGTGGCATCTCTCTGTGTCGTTGGTGACCTCACCCTGACCGTGCGGCTTCCTGCTAAGTCATTTTGCCTTGTCTTGCCGCTCGCGGTTTCTTCTTTCCGCTGCGGACTCCGCCTTCTGGTCGTGGCATTCTCCTTGTTGTTGGTGCTCTCACCGTGACCGGGCGATCACTCCTGCACTCTGCACCGCCTTCAAGTCGTGGCGACCTCTCGGCCTTGTCGTCGGTGGTCTGCCCCCTGGTCGTTCGGACTCCAGTCTGGGTGTGTTCCTTGTGTTGTCAGCTGGTCTCGCTCCTACTCATCTCAGTCATGGCGACCTCTCCAGCATCAACCGGCCAGACTGCGACTTCCTCTGCAGACCGTCCGGTCTCTGCTCCTGAACTCCGTGATGAATTACGCATTACTACCATTTCTCTTGTCGGGAAGAATAACTTCGTGGAGTGGGTCCATTCTATTCGCCGAGTACTACAATCCAAAGGTTTTCTCCATCACTTGACCCAAGCTCCTCCTGCTCCTCCTACAGATGATTGGTTGCGCAATGATGGTCGAGTTCAGACCTGGCTCCTCAACTCCCTGGATACTAAACCCTACCGAATGGTCATGTATCACGACACGGTCAAAGCAATGTGGGATGAGCTCCAGTCGTTATACTCCGGGAAAGATAGTCTCCAGCATCTCTACGACATTATTACTGATCTACAGTCTCATGATGTTGGCGGGGCCACCGACCTCACCTCATTTGTTGCTCGGGCCAAGACTCTTGTTGAGGCATGGATCCAACATCAACCCCCTACATTGGACCTTGCTACACAACGCGCTCAGAAAGAAGCCGTCGGGGTGGCCATGATGATGGCTCGTGTCCCACCCCACCTTCACAGCATTCGGGCACAGGTTCTCCCCTCGGTTGCTACCCCCTCATTATCAGATGTGTGTTTTATGCTGCTCAAGGTCTCCCCGCCTCCCGATCATTCTGCTCCACCATCCCCGGCTCTCCTGCAGCAGACTTCTGCTCCCCTGCTGCCTTCCCTCTCTCCTACTCGCGGGGGGCGTACTGGCTCTCGCGGCCGCGGACGGGGAGGTCGGCCTTGCCCAAAATGTTCCTTCTGCGGAAAGGATGGTCATCTCGATGTCACATGTTATCGCAAGCATGGGATTCCACCTCGTCCACAGGCTACTGTTGTTGCTACTGGCTCCTCTGCTCGAACTGACCTTAAAGAGGTTCGCCTTCAGCTCCAACAGCTCCAGGGTTTGCTCAGTCGCCCGCTTGCCTCCATTGTCTCTACTGCCACCATCTCCCAAAGAAGATATCACTTGTCTCTCCACTAGTCCGTGTTGGATAGTGGACTCGGGTGACACTCCTCACATCACCTCCCTGCGGTCACATCAGTACATGCATTCTCCTCATCCTAAGGACATCACAGTGGCCAATGGGGCCACTGTTCTTGTATCTGGATCGGCTGACATCCGTCTCACTTCTTCTCTCTCTACGCTCGGCCCTTCATGTTCTGGGCTCCCCGTTCAATTTGTTTTCTGTTGGTCGCTTGACTAATGATTTGAACTGCTCTGTAACATTTACTTCTTCCTCTTTTCTGATACAGGATCACAGGATGCGGACTATCATTGGTAAGGGACGACTACAGAACGGGTTCTACCTTCTTGATGAATCTCCTGTCATCCTCTCTTTCGTCTCCTCCGTCGATTGGCATCGGCGTCTTGGTCATGCCCCTTTACCTGTCCTCCAGAAGGCTCTACCCGATGTACCTTTACCTTCTTTTCATTGTGAATCATGTGTGTTAGGCAAGCAGCCCCGTTCATCTTTTTTACCTAAATGTACTCGGAACATTGCTCCTTTTATTTTCTTACACTCTGATATTTGGGGTCCGTACAAAGTTAATAGCATTTCTGGTTATCGCTATTTTCTGACGTTTATTGATGACTATTCGTGAATGACATGGCTATATTTACTTTGTGATCGCTCTGAGCTTTCTCGTGTTTTTAGGGTCTTCCTTCTTGAGACACAAACACAATTCTCCACTAACATCAAAACTCTTCGCACGGATAATGCTCGTGAATAGACTAACCACGAATTTGCAACTCTTTGCACTGACTTTGGGGTTATTCACCACATTTCATGTGCCTATACCCCCAGCAAAATGGTGTCGCGGAGCGGAAGAATCGTCACCTTCTCGATGTGCTCCGCTCTATCATGCTCCAAATGCACGTTCCCAAAAATTATTGGAACTTTACTCTTTTGACGGCTTGCTACCTGATTAACCGTCTTCCTTCCTCTATCCTCCACAATACTACTTCATTCAGCCTCATGTTCCCATCAAATTTGGCATTCTCTCTCACACCCCACATCTTTGGGTGCACTTCTACGTCCACAACCTTGGTCCAACTTTGGACAAATTGGACCGCCAGGCAACCAAACACGTCTTTGTCGGCTACTCACGGACACAAAAAGGCTACGTCTGCTACTCACCAACTACCCGAAAGGTGACAGTGTCTGCTGATGTTACCTTTCGGGAGGATCTCCCGTTCTTCACTACTTCAGCTCCGCTGCCTTCCCCACCAACTGTCTTACGTCCAGTTATTCCCGTTACCACTCCTCCACCACTAAGACCTACAGCCCCGGCTCCTCTTGTTGTCAAACCTCCTGTTATTCGGGTTTACACTCGTCGCCATCCTGTCACCGGTGTTCGACTGCAGTCGGCCTCTCCCTCTGAGGCTTCGCGTCTCGCTGATCCAGCACCAGAATCTACCGCTCATCCCATGGCGAATTATGTATCCTTACATCGCCTTTCTCCACAACTTCAGACTTTTGTCACTTCATTATCCTCGATTTCGGTACCTAACTCTGTGCAGGAGGCTCTCCAACATCCGGGCTGGCGGGCGGCTATGGAAGAAGAGATGACGGCTCTCTGGGCTAACCAGACCTGGACATTGGTACCCTTACCTACCGGTCATACACTTGTTGGGTGTAAATGGATCTTTGTGATCAAACATGCTCCTGATGGAACGATTGATCGTCTGAAGGCACGTTTGGTGGCTCGTGGCTTCACCCACCAACAAGGGCTCGATTATGAGGAGACGTTTTCGCCTTGGGCCAAGCTAAACATCGTTCGGGTTCTTTAGGTCGTTCTGCATCGACAATGGTCATTACACCAACTGGACATCAAAAATGTCTTCCTCAACGGCGACCTCCGGGAAACGGTCTTCATGCAGCAACCGCCCGGGTTTGAGACCACGGGGGAGTCCCGAGTTTGTCATCTCAAGAAGTCCATTTATGGTCTCAAACAATCCACTCGGGCATGGTTTGACAAGTTCAGAAAGGTCGTCCGGCAAGTCGTTTTCACTCGGAGTTCAGCTGACTTCTCACTATTCACATGTCATCAGGCAACAGGAACTGTTCTTCAGTTGGTATACGTTGATGATATCTTGATCACTGGAGACGATTCCAAGGGCATCCATGCAGTTAAACAGCACCTCAGCTCCGTCTTTCAAACCAAGGATCTGGGACATCTTCGTTACTTCCTTGGTATTGAGGTCGCAAGACGACCAGATGGACTCGTCATTTCTCAAAGAAAATACTGTCAGGATCTCCATCAGGATGCTGGTTACTCGGGATGCAAACCTACTACTACTCTGATGGACGCGAATCATAAGTTATGTGAACATTCTTCTGATACCGACCTTCCTCTTCAAAATCCGAAATACTATCGACGATTGGTTGGAAAATTGATCTATCTAACGGTCACAAGACCGGATATTTCCTTCATCGTTGGGGTGGTCAGCAGATTTATGCATGCTCCGCGAACATCACACCTCCAAGTTGTTGAACGTATTCTTAGATACCTTAAAACAGCCTCGGGTCAAGGTTTGTTATACAAAACCGCATCCTCTACTCCAACATTGGTTGCGTACTCTGATGCTGACTATGCTGGTTCTTTGGATGATCGTAGGTCAACCAGTGATTTTTGTACCTATTTTTGAGGGCATCTCGTTACCTGGCGAAGTAAGAAACAAGCAGTGGTTGCTCGATCATCAGCTGAAGCAGAATACCGATCAATGGCGTCTGCTGTCTCTGAGCTTACCTGTCTTGAAAGTCTCCTGGCCGATCTAGGGGTAAAGCTTCCCTCACCTGTCATATTGTGTTGTGATAGCCAAGCGGCTATACATATTGCGAAGAATCCAGTCTTTCATGAAAGAACGAAACATATTGAAGTAGACTGTCACTTTATTCGGGAGAAAGTCCAAATTAATAAGATCGAATTGAAGCATGTTTCGGGTACTGAACAAGTAGTTGATATCCTCACAAACGCTCTACCTAGCACCCTATTCTACCAGTGTCTGTCCAAGCTTGGCGCATACGGCTTGTACGCTCCAGCTTGCGGGGGAGTATTAGAAAAGCTCATGTAATTAGGCACATTTATTTGTTTTTCTTCTTCTCTCCTCTTTAGTCCGGCATCTTGTATAACACTCTCTTCTCCCTTTCTCCCTCCTATAAATATGTATTCATACATTGTAATTGATTATTGAGAAAGTATATACAAGGTTAAGTCTTTTTCTACAATAGTGTTGGGTCCTCCAACGATAGACGAACAACTAGTGGGTAATCTATATTTATTGGAGGTAACATGGCGTTTTGGAAAAGTAAGAAACAGACAGTTGCGGCTAAATCCTAAGTCGAAGCAGAATATAAATCATGGCCTTACCGGTTTTAAAAATCTATTATGAAGCAATTATGAAATCATAACTTTACATTAAAACGCTCAAAACTTGATCGTGTAGATGTCATATTGAAAAACAAATTTTAATATTAATGAACACGAGTTCGGAAAACCTTAAGTGAGCCTAAGTTGAAAAATGATCTCTGACGCGAAAATCAAGGTCATCGACGGAGAGAATTTGGGAAAAACTCCATATTTGGATTCAGAACGTGAAATTAATAGAGTATGGACATTATTTGCCGAAAACATAGCTAATACGGAAAGCGAGCAAATCTGGCAAAGAAAGTGCGTGTTTGGGAAAAATAGTCATGAACTTGGAAAATCTGAGACGGGAATTGGAATCATGATGTTGAAAAACACCATGGTAGAAATTTCACTATTTCTGATGACTGGGCGGCCTTTGGGGCTTGTCGACGCCAAGCAACAACCCGAGTCGGCGCCTCCGCTAAGGGATTCAATGGTGGCGTTGCACAACAGTGAGTCAGGGGGAGCGGCAGCGCCCCACGATGTTGATCTGTGGCACCATCAATGGCATAGCATGCCGCCATGTGGCACCACGTCATGCGGCACTGCCGCATCTTCCCACGGGGCAATAGGCCGCATACCCGTGCGCCGCGTATTGCAGCCCGAAGAGGCCGGTAAATTGTGTTTAGTATTTCAGCTCTTCTGGAAGTTCTAAAGCTCTGATTTTGACGATTTTGGTAGCGTTGGAAAGGCATATTAAATAAGGGCCCAATGGAAAGTTCAAATCACTTCAAATCTTTTTCAGTTTCTCTGGAATCAACAGAAAGTGAGAGTGAGAAAGAGGAGAGAAAACTGTGAGGATTCTAAGGAATTTTCAAAGAAGCTTAAGAGAGTGTCTCGGAGGATTATTACTTCGGATAAGACCAGTGTGCTTCCAAAGAACAGTTTTAGGAAAAAAATTAATCTAGAAGCTCTTACTGGAGTGAAAAGACCGAAATAGGTGGAAATATTGTGGTTTTTATGTAACACCGTGATAATTATGTGTATGCCAAAATAATGCATGCATTTATTGTGTTAGAAGCGAGAAAAAGTTGGATGGATTGCATTCAAGTGATAATGATGTTTTGAGTAATTAAGGTTATGCGTGATGATAAAATGATAACGATAAACTCATGAAAATAATAATTCACTTAGAAGAATTATGACCTGATCGATAATAATTGATCGGTCGCATTAACATGTTGCAATGCTCGGGTATGTTAATATCGTGAAATTATCATGACCTGGACGATGCTGAGAATATTTACTCGATCTTGTTAAGGTCACAAAAATGACATGATATGATGATAGATACGCTACTATTTAACCCAGTGTTTGCTC
The DNA here is from genome assembly GCA_039583875.1 of Platanthera guangdongensis. Classification (NCBI taxonomy): domain Eukaryota; kingdom Viridiplantae; phylum Streptophyta; class Magnoliopsida; order Asparagales; family Orchidaceae; genus Platanthera; species Platanthera guangdongensis. Next base: position 6,492,113 of record CM077151.1, on the reverse strand, counting down.
CTCTTTACCCAGGTCCTTTATAATTTCAGGGGAAACATCTGGGGAGTACTGCTCCCACCCGGAAAAGGATTAGTCCTCCGTAGGACTTTGGTCCATTATGGGTCCTCAGACCATCGGGGACTTTGGTCCATCCTATAGAAAAAAAAAATCGAGAACGGCACTCTCATCTAGAAGAAGACTCGATGTTCATAGAACTTTGGTCCATCATGCCTTAAGTGGCAAGGAGCTCTTAGGTCATGTCAGTATACTGTAAGTGCTAACTATTAAATAAAACAATTTTCTATAAAAGATACAAAGAGTTTTTTTAGATGTAATGAAAACAGAATAAAGTGATGGTTAATTTTTTGCCAAATACCCATGTTTTACATGTATGCATTTTTACATATAAACTACAATATAGTTTACAGGAGAGCGGGAATGCTCTTCAGTCTACTTCTACTTTTTAGGTATGGCCAAAAAATATCAACAACAAGATTGAGCGAGGATGACATATGTATCATGTCTTATAAAGGAGTGAAAAGAAATGTTATCATGTATCTGCACTTTTGAAATGAATAAAATATGTTTTGCGCTGAAAGATCCATAATCACATTTACAATTAACAACTGTTAACACAAGCTTGATGGGTCAAGGTGAGACAGAGTTGTAATGACCTAGCATTTAATGAAATTTTATTACACAATTTTTTCTTTGAAAATCTATTATGAAGCAATTAAGAAATCAAAACTTTGCATTAAAAAACTCAAATCTTGATCATAGAGATGAGATAATGAAAAACGGTCTCCGTATTAATGGCCAGGAGCTCAGAAACACTTAAGAGAGCCAAAGTTGAAAAATGATCTACTCAGAATGTGAAATTACCTAAGAAATGGCATAACACTTGTTGAAAATGGAGTTCATATGTAAAATTTCAAATTGTGCATAAAATATAAAACGACCAAATTCGGCATAAAACGTGCAAATTTAGCAAAGTGCAAATTCAAGAAAAATTGTCATGAATTTAGAAAATCTGACACCGAATTTGGAATCAAGGCATTGAAAACCCAAGGTAGGTATATTCACTTCTTCCAATGGCTAGGCGGCCTTTGGGGCTCACTGGCGCCCGGAGGCGGTGCCGCCGCTAAGTGTTGCAGTGACGTCGTTGCATGGAAGCGTGTAATGTGACGTGCGCACGCCACAAGGCGCGCTGGTGCTGCACAACAGCACTATCGTGCGGTGGTGCATGGTGCCACACGGTGCTAAGCCACGCGGTGTTGTGACGTGTCTGCCACGCGGCAGCAAGCCACGCACAACGCAGTGCGCTCTGTACAGTGACATGTTGCGTGTTCGTTGTGCCCTGCATCGCTCCCCGGAGAGCACATCAAATAGCATTTGGTATTCTGGCTTTTCTGGAAGTTTTAAATCTCTGCATTCGGTGATTTTATTAATGTTGGAAAGGTATTATAAATACAGATCCAATGATATGTCCAAATCAATTCAAATTTTTTGTAGTTTCTCTGAAATCATGGAAAAGTGAGAGATGGGAGAGGGAAAGTGACAAAATTCTTTGGAACTTTCAGGGAATCTTAAGCGAGTATTCTAAAGGAGTACTATAGCTTCGCTCAGGTGCTGCCAAGGTACCGTTATAGGAGCAAGTAAATCTAGAAACTCTTACAGGAGTGAGAAGACAGAGATAGATGGAAATATTGTGATTTTTATGTAACATCGTATAATTACACATGCTCGCATTTATTACGTTAGAAGCAACGAAAAGTTGAATCGCTTGTGTGATCCACGACGCCATTTCTCTCTACTACGACAATCAAGTCATATTGTATCCAATTTTGTGTTTCATGGGAGAACTAAACATATAGAAATTGTAAGTCACTTCATACCTAAAAAAGATTAAGAACAATCATTACTACCCACTAACAACCAATTTGCCAATAACCAATATGTTTACAAAAGCTATCTGAGGAAGAGCTCTACATTTGAAATGTATACGCATGGTGATGATTGAAGCTTATAGAGTGAGCTTGGGGCTACTGCAATTGATGTGTTAAGGTCACCTGGCGGTGACTAGAACACGAGTGATACAGGAGATGGTTTTCCACAGAAACAATATATATTGGCATCAGAGGAAGTCTTATTATGAGACGATTATATTAAGGGTGCAAAATCTCTTGACTTTTCTTGAGCTCTCGACCTAAGGAACTCTCTGTTCCTTCAAAGTGGACCGATTTAGGAGAAAATATTTAACAAAAAAAATACAAAAGCAAAAATATCATCAGCTGACTAATACCATCAGGAGTTAATGTACAACACAATGTGATGTGTATATGTAAGAAAAAATGTAAGCATAACTCACAGAAGATTTATTTACCAATAGAATCAGCAAGTATTTTGGTGAGCCTTGAGTTATCATACGGTATGGTTTCTTTCTTTGATGCTAAAGTTGATAAAACATCCCCCAATCTGATTGCCAAATAATAATTATGTGAGACGCAGAAAAAATGACGAAAATGGATCTGATTGGAATTTGCATTCAAATTCTATAAGAAAAGATTGTCACATATTAACAATTCTCCACAAACATTCAAATGCTTGATAATCTGATAGCTAGCCATTATCATTAACTTAAAAAAACTCCATTTCTAAATTCTGTATGAAATTTTCACCACGAGCTTCAAAAACTGAGGAAAGAAGTCAATGGTCACTAAAAATACATAGCAGAATTGTGAAAAAACAGTAAAAAATAGGAATAAAAGAAACAAACAAAAATGGATCCTAAAATTATTGTTCCTAATGGGTTGTCAAATCAGCAAGTCATTGCGTTGAATACTCAAAACATGAAGTTGAAGTGAATCTCACCATAATGAGATGAAATCTCGTACATTCATTTAGTCATTCCTAGAGTTGGTCTTTAGTTTGCTAGACCCGTCTTGTGTCACATTGTACACGCTAAACCACGGAATAAATTTTTCATTCCTTGCGTTACTCCAACCATCTATCTAATACAAGCACATCAATATCCTCTGCAGTTTTAGACCATACACCTTAACATTTTACTTCAGCCACACTAAATTTAGTTCAGTTATCCTGCTCTGAATTCAAATTTACATAGCATAGCCAATCCATTATACATAAACAAAATATACAAAGAGAGAATAACAAACAGGCTGGATAACACAACAGTAAATAAAGCAGGATTATATGCACAACATTTGAAGCTGTTTGCCTTATTTTGCATTTTAAAAATAAATAAACAAAATAAAGAGAAATTTCCCAACAAAACTTACGCAGAAAGTGACTTCGACACATGTAGAAGATCCGTGACCTGATCTCCACTGGCATCATCAACAAGCAAGCATTCACTACCAGCCAAGTCTACAAGAGAAAGTTTGCTATAGACATTTTCCCTCGTGACCAAATTAGTATAGAATATATGGATGGTGATAAGCCTATAAGCAATTGACAAAATAAGAATTAGAAAAAAGTACAACCACCATTAAATGTACAACTAAGCTTCAATTCTAAGTTGTAACACCTTCCTACACACTCCCATCCCATCACTGTAAGAAGTATAGGCAAATAACATGGTTTATTTTATATGACAGTGAGCTTATGGCAAAAAATAGAAGTTTAGAGTTTCAACATAACTTTTTGACTTGTTTTTTAGACTAAACAAGCAATCGATATGTTGTTATAAATATAAGTGGATAATTTAAATCTCTATGAAGTTGAAATCAGAAGAATTAATTGAAAAGATAAATAAAAAACGCAAATGCCAAGTTTTGAATAGTTTGAACATGGTATTAGATATTAATTTCCGTTTTAGACTGATCTTTCAGGTATTAGTGGTTATAGATATTTATGTTTCAGTAATTTTAATCATTAGTTCAACTTAAGTTTCAATTGTAAAATAAAAATTATGTCCATGCCTGCATGCATGGTTTTGAGCTAAAAATTTTAGCTATAACAATCTAAATTCACCTTTTGCAAATTATTGACCATATTGTCCGGAGAAGGGTCTCATCACAAGGGTGAAATGTAGGCAAACCTTACCCTGCATTGTTGTCATTTAGATATATACTGCTAAAAATTGTTCAAGTATATGACACCTCCAATTTAAGTATAATATACCAGGAAATCAAATACCAAAACTATTACTGTAAGACCACTATATTACAGTAACAAGAGCTATGGATAACAATGGATTGTTTTACGAAACCAAGGGTATGGAGCCTCCCAGAGAACATGATGTTACCCCCAATTTCTTTAGTGCACCTAATGGAAAGTCATGACCATCAAAGGAGTGGTCATGCTATCTCATCCCTATCAATCCCTCCACTACTGATGATGTGATGAACAAGCTCCAAGGTCTTGAAGATCATGAAAATCAATCTAGAATGAGGGCGACTAAAGGCATAGTGGCATGATTTCTAATAAGAGCTTGTTGGGAATGAGAAAAAAAACACTAATAAGAATTACAGTCATCCAAAATATATTCTAAGGCTTTATTTGGCTGAGTTGTAGTGACTGGAGAAATAGAAGTGGGAAGCAATGGTGGAAAAATCAGCTGTTTTGCAAAGTGCCGGGAGAATCAGTGAAACTATTTGGAAAAACAACATTTGCAGTGTTGTTTCCAACGAAGATGTTTAACTTGCTTGGCATAACAGTTGTGCGGTGTGTACTAGGTTTTTTTAAAATTAGAGACAAAATAACAACATAAGGCATACCAATTTAGTTAATATATTTTTTTAGTACTCCAAAATATTAAAAAAAATAACAGACATAGTAATCATAAGTATTTTCAAAAAAACTCATGCGTGTGCTCCATCATGAACATGCAATATATCTTTCAAGTCTTGAACGCAATCGAACGTTAACTGTATAATAATAATAAATATAGTTAATGAATTATATATTTATGTTTAACATATTGAACACCGATATGTATTATACATGTGATATTCTGATACGATCCAATTGGGCCACTAGGCTGCTCGCAAGGCCATCTAACCCAGGATCCATAGTCATCCCCAGCCGATCGCACTAGGCCCGCGGGCCATACACCCCAACCCGTCTCCAATGCGGGACCCAGGCTGCTCACTTGACGGATCCATTGTTGGGAGCCACGTGGCGGGTTGTTGAGGCGGGGGTTTGATCCCCCAACCTCCTAGATAAGACTCGCTTTCGCAGGAGGCTAGAAGAACGGATCGACACCGGAATGGAGGAGATCATGGCGTTGTTGTCACAAAATCTTAAGGGTAAGGTCGTGTCGGAAGAGGACCTGGGCGGATCTTCCGTTCCACGATCTGATCCGCACAGGAGCGATGGAAACGGGGGGCAAAGAGCGGCGGAAGGCTCGGATAGGGATCGGGATCGGGGCGCGGGACTCGCAGCATGCGGCGGATCTGGCCAGGGCGGCGGATTTGGAGCAGGAGAGTTCGGCGCAGGAGGGTTCGGCGTAGGGGCTGACGGTGGCTTGGGCCCAGGCGGCGGGTTTGGCGCAGGGGGATCCGGCGCAGGTGGCGCTGGGGGTGAGTCACGGACGGGGCAGCCGTCTTGGAGGCGGGGCGGCGAAGAATGGGGGGGAGCTGGGAGGACATCGGGGTGGCTGATTCCCCCATATGAAGGGGGGAGGGTCTGCTGCCTCACCGGACCGGAAGGGGGTAGCCTGTGGGGTTCGGGGGAGGCGTGCAGTGCGGTAGTCAAGGTGTTCCAGCGGCGGGGTCGTTTCGTCAAGGCTTCCCGGTCATGCCTTTTGAACCTGGGGAACCAAGAAGGCCGGCGGAGTATGGACAGGAGGCGGGCGGCGTAGACAGGCTGGTCCGCGGCCGTACATGCCGCCAAAGTTGACGCGGATTAATTTTCCTAAGTTCAATGAGGGTGACGTCCTGGAGTGGCTGCAGAAGACGGAACTGTTTTTCAATTATCAGGAGATTCTTGAAGAGCAATGGGTGCAGTTAGCATCATTCCACCTGGAGGATGATGTTTTCCAGTGGGTGCAGTGGTTCCTGAGGGACAAGGACTACGTGTCCTGGACCGACTTTGTGGATGGATTCACCGCTCGTTTTGGGCCATTGGAGTACGAAGACTTTGAGGCACTCCTACAGAAGCTGCGCCAGAAGGGTACAGTGATGGAGTATCGAACAGAGTTCGAGAAGTTGGCTAACTGACTATAGTGGGAAGAAAAGACATTACTCAGTTGTTTTGTGTAGGACCTCAAGGAATATTTGTGGGATGAGATCCAGTCCTACATGCCCCGCGGCTTGAACCATGCGATCAGTTTAGCTTAGATACAGGAGGAACGCTACAACAGGCAACGCTCCCGCAGCACAGCACGTACTACTACCACCACGGCGGTGGTGAGACGGGAATCCCAGGGTCCAAGCAAGCCGGTTCTCACTCGGCTGACTTGGCCGGAACTTCAGGCGCGGAAGGAAAAAGGGTTGTGCTTCAACTGTGATGAGAAGTTCGCTCTGGGGAACAAATATCAAAAGGTCCAGGTGTTCGTTCTGCATGAGAATGCCAAGGAGGAGGTGGACATGGTCCCCGAGCAGGACTTGACAGAGGAGTCAGCGGTGACTGAGTTTGGAGTATCGATACAGGCTATGGAGGGCTGCAACACCCCCCTCAATATGTGCATGGCGGGCAAGGTCCGACGGGAAGATGTGAGGATTCTGATAGATAGTGGGAGTACCACAACTTCATCCATCCCGAGGTGGTGCGCCGAGTCGGACACGTGATCGATCGAGGTGCTTCCTTTCAGGTTATGGTGGCCGATGGGATCAAGCTGCAGTGTGAGGGGGTGATGAAGCGGGTGGAGCTCAACATACAAGGCTACACGGGTCTTACAGATGTTTATCTTCTTCCCATCCGCAGTTCAGACATGGTGCTTGGGGTACATTGGCTGCGACAGCTACGGAGAGTCACCTTTGATTGGGACCACATGACTATGGAGTTCTTACAGCATGGAAAATAGTTTTGTATGAGGGGCCTAAAATAATCTCCAGTGAAGGAGGTCTCTGTCCGAAGCCTACAGCGTATTGGGGAAGAAGGCAACATGATGGCAGTGCTTTTGGGGGTGAAGTCGGCCAACACTGGGCCATCTGAGGTACCCGTCTAGATGCAGTCTCTCCTAGATCAGTATGCTGACACATTCCAGGAGCCCCGCACTCTTCCACAACCGCGCTTCCGGGATCATCAGATCGTCCTCAAGGCGGGGGCGTAGCCTACCAACATCCGGCCATATCGATATCCGCACATGCAGAAGGCTGAGATCGAGAGCAGTGTTCGGGAGATGCTAGATGTGGGGATCATCCGCCCCAGTACAAGCTCATTTTTTGCCCCGATCATTTTGGTCAAGAAGAAGGATGGTTCGCAGCGGTTGTGCGTAAACTACCGCGCGCTGAACAGTGCCACTGTAAAGGACAAATTTCTTATTCCTTTGATTGAGAATTGTTGGACGAACTGCACGGCGCACAGCGGTTCACCAAGCTGGACTTGTGGTCCGGTTACTATCAGATCCTTATGCGAGAGGGAGGCATCCACAAAACAACTTTCCGAACACACGACGAGCACTATGAATTCCCGGTAATGGCCAACGGGCTGACCGGTGGGCCGTCCACCTTTCGGGCCAACATAAACGAGATTTTTCATCCGCTCCTTCGCCATTTTGTGCTGATCTTCTTCGATGACATTCTCATATACAGTCCCAGTTGGGAGGAGCACTTAGCTCATGTTGAAAAAGTCTTCTCCATCCTCCGCCAGAACCAGCTCTACGTCAAACGGTCCAAGGGTTCCTTCGGTCAGGAGGAGGTGAAATACTTGGGACATTTAGTCTCGGCTCAGGGCGTCAAGGCCGACCCCCGAAATATTGAGAGTATGTTGTCCTGGTCGCGGCCCCAGAATATACGCGCACTACGGGGCTTGTTAGGCCTCAATGGATACTACCGTCACTTTGTGAAGGACTACGGCAAGATCGCCCGGCCTCTTACCCAGTTGCTGCAGAAGGACGTCTTCCTCTGGCAGGATGAGGTGGAGGAGACCTTTCAAGCACTCAAGAAGGCCATGACGACTATGCCGGTCCTAGCGCTTCCCGATTTCATCAAGGAGTTTGTAGTGGAGACCGATGCTTCAGGAGTGGGGCTCGGTGTTGTATTGACGCAGGAGGGGCGGCCCATAGCCTTCTACAGCAAGGCGTTGGCTCCTTGGATGCTGGGATTGTCCACCTACGAGAAGGAGATGTTGGCGGTCATTCATGCAGTGGCCTTGTGGCGGTCATATTTGTTGGGAAGACATTTCAAGATTCGGACGGACCATCAGAGTCAAACATTTCTTGGAATAGCGGGTCTCTTATCCTCTCCAACAGAAGTGGGTGACCAAACTTCTAGGGTATGATTATGAGATCGTCTACCGCCACGGGAAGGACAATCGGGTTACTGATGTTTTATCCCGCTTACCTGAGGGCTCCCTCGCACAGATTTCTACACCACTGCTTGACTCCATTGACGAGATACAGGACGAGGTACAGCGTGATTCCGAGTTGCCACCTATTGTGGAGGCTCTTTGACAGGCACGTGAGACAGCTTCGGTCTACCATCTTCAGAATGACAGGTTGTTCTATCAGGGCCGCGTGGTCATTCCTTCGAAGTCGTCCTGGAGGGCAGTTATGATGCATGAGTTCCACTCCTCTCCGACGGATGGTCATGTCGGTGTTCTCCGCACTCTCCTGCGGGCACGGGCCAATGTTTTCTGGAAGGGGATGAGCCGTGACATCCAGTTGTTTGTTCAGCAGTGTAAGACTTCCAAGCGCCAGAAGAATGAAACCATGTCCCCTGCCAGTTTACTCACACCATTGGAGATTCCTCACCAGATTTGGGATACTATTTCCATGGACTTCATTGATGGGCTGTCCAAGTCTCAGGGCAAGTCAGTCATCCTGGTGGTGGTCGATAAGTTGTCCAAGTACAGGCATTTCATAGCGCTGAGTCATCCTTACATCGGCGAATCTGTCTCCGCTCACTTTGCCCGTGAGATTGTCCGGCTTCATGGCATACCACGGGAGATCATCTCGGATCGTGACCCGACGTTCGTCGGCAACTTTGGAAGGAGCCCTTTCGCTTACAAGAGACCTCTTTACGTTTCATCACAGCTCACCACCCGCAGACAGATGGGCAGACAGAGGTACTCAATTGAGGCGTGGAAACAAACCTCCATTGCTATGTTATGGACGAGCCACGCACTTGGACGAGTTGGTTGCATTGGGCCGAGTACCGCTACAACACTTCCTACCACTCTGTCAGCAAGATGACTCTGTTCGAGGTCGTGCACGGTCGTCCTCCTCCTTCCTTGAGCAGTTATGAGGCCGACAGTACGGCATTGCCCGTCGTTGACCGTGCACTTCGTGATCGTGATCGCACACTCGCCGCTTTGAGCGAGAATCTCCGGACAGCACAGGACCGCATTAAGGTGCAGGTTGACAAGCATCGGAAAGAGCGGGAGTTCCAGGTGGGGGATGAGGCCTTTCTCAAGCTCCGCCCCTACAGGCAGTTGTCCGTGGCCTAGCGGTCAAACCAGAAGTTGGCAGCTCGTTACTATGGTCCCTTCCGGATTGTCCGACGAGTGGGCCTTGTTGCTTACTATGATCGAGGATACATCCGACCTTTCATGTCTCCTTGTTGAAGCAGAAGATCAGCGACATTGTTCGAGCCAGTCCTCTCCTGCTCGAAACCACAAGCGCGGGCGAGCTGCGTCTGATACCTGAGGAGATTCTGATGATCAAGTGGAAGCACTGCGACGCTGAGTACCGTCCTAAGCTACTAGACAAGTGGAAGAATATGACCGCGTCGCACAACACATGGGTGGACTTGCTGGAGTTCCGGGAAGCTTTACCCTGATTACCATCTTGGGGACAAGCTGGTTCTTGATGGGGAAGGGAATGTTACGTCCCCGAACGGAGCCCGGCTATTTGGGCGTCAGTACACGCGAAGGAGGAAGGAACCCGAAGGCGACAGCGGGGTTGAACCAACCGGTTCAGCCACCTCTCCCTCTATCTGAAGATCGGCGATATGGGGGTCGAACCAGACCGGTTCAGCCCACATATGGGGAGGGGTCGGCCGGCCCCTCTCAACCCCGGGTATAAATAACCCGGGGTGGCTCTCTTTGTGGGGAGGCAAGATTATTTCGAAGGTACTCTGCGGAAGCGAGTCTTATCTAGGAGGTTGGGGGATCAAGCCCCCGCCTCAACAAACCGCCACGTGGTGCCCAACTATGGATCCGTCAAGTGAGCAGTCTGGGTCCCGCATTGGAGACGGGTTGGGGTTTATGGCCAGCAGGCTTGGTGCGATCGGCTGGGGCTGGCTATGGATCCTGGGTTAGATGGCCCTGCGAGTGGCCCAGTTGGATCGTATCATATTCCTGTTCAACATTAATAAAAAAAAACAACACACATTCATTTCATTGTTAACTCCCATACAGGAATTCAAAGTAACAGCAACACCGAATTTTCTATTCAACATTAATCACTAACACCTAACTCTTGTCACACTAACAAATCATTTTCCCTCCACGGAGGGTAAGCACACACAGGCTCTCACTCGGGAGAAAATAAACTCACAGCAACAGTTCAATTTCAACATCCCCTCACTTGGAATCAAAAGTCACACAGCCAAGAAATTAATCTCACAGCAATAAATTTCATCCATCACCATCCTGATTCTTGTTCTTCTTCTTCTTTTATAGGGCCGGAAAAGCAGGTGGAAGCCTTCTTCCAAGCCGATGAAGAATGCGGGTGTGGCGCAGCGGAAATGGCGGAAGGAGCTCGTGGAGGTTGTCGAAACCGCCGGATTGGGTGTCTTGAAAGTAGATAGATGGATCGTGGGCGGTTGCGAGCGGCATCGTGCGGAAAACCTGAGCCCTAACTGTGCGTCGTTGCCGAGCCGGGAGATCGGGAAGATGAACAGGAATTTTACCCTTTTTTTCGGCCCTGCTTCTGAACCGCCGGATAAAATGACCCATATACATATTTATAACTAAGATATATAGTTATAAATAATTAAGTATATGACAGTATATATCTATATATATATAAATATGTATATATATATATATATATATTTTTTACAAAATACTAAACTTTTACGAAAGTTACAAATAACGCAATGCGACGTGGATGGCCGATAGAGATCCCGTCGAATGCGGCGTCGGACATTTTTCAACGACCTGACCTAGGTTGGTCTCCACCAACTCTCCCCCTCTCGAAATCACTCATCTCTGGTGAGTGATCCGAGCGGTAGTACGGGACAAATCAACATCCATGCCAACGAACCAAAGATCTCTGAAAATCATCATCGGTAGTGGTCACTGTCCAACATATACTCGGGAACTGTAATAGAGTATTCTACTTGCGTCTCATGCTCAACCTGAAACTGGTAGTGAAAAATAGAAGGAACTACAATGAAAGTGTCAGTAGCGGAATGAATGAAGGTATGTCCTGAATGTGGCTCCTCACTCTCACTCACCAACCAAGAAGAAACAAATGGAGGAGAAGGCAATGGAGGTTCTAAAGACTCATGCGAGTAATCGTAGAATTAAGTCAGATTGGCTACATTAAAAATAGGATTTGCTCTCCAAACGGAAGACATTTCAAGTTCATACGAGTTTTGCCCAATTCGATTTACTACTCGAAAGGGTCCAATTCTACGGTAGCTAGCTTTTTTACGGTAGCAGAAGGTAGCCGTTCCGGATTTAGCTGAACCATAATCAAGTCATTCATTTTAAAATTAGTAGCTCTTTTATGCCCTTTTTAAAGTAGCGTTGCATAAAATTCATAAATACTATGCACTTATCCGCTCAAAATTTTTTATGCAAATCATGCAAATGGCATAAATGAACTACTAATATGACTAACGCCACTAACCGATGGTCTCAGATACTAAGAGCAACTCCTGAAAGTGGTACATGATCAGGAGGCTCAGAGGGTGGATCATAAAAGAACTCATCGCGGGGGCGATGATCACTCAAGTGCAAATCAGAGACAACAGTAACCAAATGTGTCAACATGGTGTGCGAATTGTCTCTGCAAGTATGCGTGACAAGATATAACTTCAACGAATCAGTGAGTGCACCCTCAAACTCGACTGTGCCACTAAAGATGGAAACATCCCAAATGTGCGTGGAACCCATAAATTTGTCATCTGGGGGTTCGCCGGGAGGGGTATAATAAAATTCGTCGCAAATGCGACGCGTGCAAACGTAAACTCCAACAGCAAACAGAGTGCTCTCAGATAAAAGTGCGCAAAGTGTGACAACCGTACTGAATGTGCTAAGGAAGAGTGAGGCATCAGGAGGCTCACCAGGTGGGACATAGAAGAACTCACCGCAAATACGATGGTTAGTAAGTGGTACGTCCCATAACTCATCTAGAGTGCGAGTCACTAGACGGTTATACCCAAGCACTATCGACATCAAGTGAGACAATGGAGCAGGTATCCATGTCTTAAAACTCGCAAGTGTACTATTCAGATAAAGCTCATTCGCATAAGGACGAGGTGGCTCATCTGGAGGCTCCATAGGAGGATCGTCAAATGACTCATCAGTCGAGTGATGGTCCTCCAGAAATGAGTCCTCAGAAGGAGTCATACTCCCAGATAGGGCAGGGGTGACTACCTCGTGATCACTACTAAGCTCTCGGCTCCCGATCGTATTGTCACTCGGTGCGCCATCAGGTGTGGTGATGTGACTCAAGCCGTCATCGGGTGTGGTGATATGACTCGGTGCGCCACTAGGTGAAGTGTGCAAGAAATCTACACTCAAAATAGAGCTAGTAGAGATCGAATCAAGGACGGGTTCACTAAGTGGAGCCGACTCACATGGGGCTTGACTCCACACATCCTGTACTAGAACATCAGATAGGGTGGGTGACGTCTCCCTGGTGTGGGCAGTGGAATGCTCTCGTTGACCCTTAATGTCTATCATCATGTTCACATTCGGAACACTATGAGGATCACTAGGTGTGACGTACTCTTGGTGATGATAATGACCTCTATAGATAGTTCTCGGGTAATCATGATGAGTGTCCCCAACATAATCATAACATGCTCGTGGGTGATCATATGTCCTACGAAAATGTGGTGGTGGTCGCACATATGCAGTCTCAGATTCCTCATATAAAGGAGACGTGTAGTATCGATAACTAGAGGTATACTGAACTATATCCTCATAATAAGGTGTCGAGGGACCAGTATGATCCACTCGAGTACGAGGATGATAACGACGATAGTCATCGTACGGATCGTCTCTATAATAAGAACGTGTTGGTGGGTCAACACGATCTCGGGAGGTGGTATACGGTGCTCGAGTATAATCATCGTAGTATCGTAAAGATCTCCGTGACTGGGCACTATAGGTGTGAGTGTAAGGGTAGTCGTGATCCTCAAATAAAGGGTTCCTCCTAAAGGTAGACCTTTCCACAAAGTGATGAGGAACATCGTAATGTTCACGGACCGAATGCTCATCTCGAATTTGAGGCGGCATTGACGTTCGAGGGGGTATTTTTAAATTACTCACCCTACCTCTAAGGTTTTTCAACCCTTCACGCATCTGACATGTACTCTCAGTTAATGCCTTCATTTGGTAGGCGAAAGGTATAAACCACTGGGGTGGTTCTTCCCCTTCATTCCCTTGGCTCGATTGACCACGCACAATTCGACGCATTCTATCACTATGCTGATTCATGCAAATAAACGTCAAATGCTATGTATGATTACGCTTAAAAAAATCTCTCTTTTTTTGGAAAAAAAATTTTTTTGTAAATGATATGCGGGTTCCTATTTTACGCAGGGCGGATCCCAAAATTTGGAAAAATTTTGACAACCTCCCTCTGATACCAATTTGATGCAGGACGGTGCGTAGGGTTTACGCACCTGTCAGCTCTTTATAGGAAACCCTAAATGCATGCAATGATTAAGTTAAATTTGCAACGTTTGAGCGAAAATTGCACGAACTTAAAAAAGAGGCAACCAAATTTTAATACGGCACAAATCACTATTTTATTTTAAAATTAAGATTTCTTAAAAATAGTTTAGTTTAAATCCGGGGAAGGAAGTTTGCAACTTCGATCCGTTCCCCTTGTCGTAGCAAAACGGAAATCGTGAACTCCAAATACGTTTCCGTTTGGAGTTTTCGACGTAGCGTTTGCTGACGAAACTCGGGCGAAAACTCAGCAATGAGTCTAATTATCCTACGAGAAAAAATACAGAGGCACACACAAAGGAGAAGATAGAAACAATTACCCACGGAAAGCTGCGTCTTTCCGTATCCGAAGTCGATGGTGATCACACGAGGACTTCTCGTCACCTTCGTTCTCCGCTCCGAGGTCGGCCGCTATCACATACGGGCACCAAGGAATCAAATCGCTCCCTCACACAAGGTGGTTCCACGGAATCACTCAATAAGTAAGGGAGCCACAAACTATCATCCTAAGATTCCCTCGCTCTCACACTTAAGGTGGTTCCACGTAACCTCAAGCACTCAAGGTGGATCCACAAAATCTCTAACACTTGATCTAAAAGTCTCTCACCACAGCGACATTAAAGTTCACTGTTCACGGGCAAGTAATAACCTAGAATCGATCACACCTAATCCTAATCAATACCTCTCAACGGGAAAAACAGTAGCTAACATTAATCTCCCTGACTCAAACACAAAAATCAATCCACTGTTTATCTTCACAAACAAAGAACAGTAGCAAAATCACCACAGCGCTCCCCTGAATAATTTCCACACATAGTAAACTTAAATATATTGTTCATCTTCTCCTATCAACGGAATAAAAAAAAGGCAAAATTATCAAATTAGTCCCTAAATTTTGTGATCTTTTTTCAAATCAGTCCCTAAACTTTCAAATGATTCAAATAAGTCCTTAAACTATTAAAATCAGTTCAAAGTAATCTCAAATTGGTCCCTATGAGGGTAAGCTCTGTATACTGGTTTTAATAGTTTAGGGACATATTTGAATCATTTGAAAGTTTAAGGAATGATTTGAAAAAGTTCTCAAAGTTTAGGGACTAATTTGATAATTTTGCCTAAAAAAACAACACACATTCATTTCATTGTTAACTCCCATACAGAAATTCAAAGTAACAGCAACACTGAATTTTCTATTCAACATTAATCACTAACACCTAACTCTTGTCACACTAACAAATCATTTTCCCTCCACGGAGGGTAAGCACACACAGGCTCTCACTCGGGAGAAAATAAACTCACAGCAACAGTTCAATTTCAACATCCCCTCACTTGGAATCAAAAGTCACACAGCCAAGAAATTAATCTCACAGCAATAAATTTCATCCATCACCATCCTGATTCCTGTTCTTCTTCTTCTTTTATAGGGCCGGAACAGCAGGTGGAAGCCTTCTTCCAAGCCGATGAAGAATGCGGGTGTGGCGCAGCGGAAATGGCGGAAGGAGCTCGTGGAGGTTGTCGAAACCGCCGGATTGGGTGTCTTGGAAGTAGATAGCTGGATCGTGGGCGGTTGCGGGCGGTTGCGAGCGGCATCGTGCGGAAAACCTGAGCCCTAACTGTGCGTCGTTGCCGAGCCGGGAGATCGGGAAGATGAACAGGAATTTTACCCCTTTTTTCGGCCCTGCTTCTGAACCGCCGGATAAAATGACCCATATACATATTTATAACTAAGATATATAGTTATAAATAATTAAGTATATGACAGTATATATCTATATATATATATAAATATGTATCTATATATATATATATATATATATATATATATATATATATATATATATATTTACAAAATACTAAACTTTTACGAAAGTTACAAATAACGCAATGCGACGTGGATGGCCGATAGAGATCCCGTCGAATGCGGCGTCGGACATTTTTCAACGACCTGACCTAGGTTGGTCTCCACCAGAAAGGCTCGCCGGAATGTCGGATATATCGGCGGAGAATGAAGGTTGAGGGCTCCGCCGGCAAATCTGGAATGGTTTTAAACCAAAACACTGGCTATCGGGCAGCCTCTCGCGAAGAAATTTCCCTAGGGCAAGGTGGGCAAGACAAATCACGCTCTCAGTAATTCAGGAGTCGTGAAAAATTTTCACGACTCCAAATCGCTAATATTTCACCGCTTTGGAGCAATGGATTTTGGCACCGCTAGCCTTAAAACACTTGTTTGGCGGCATGGAGGAATAAGTTGTGGTGTGCCGCTTTGAAAATACCCCGCCAAACAGAGCCTCAGTAACCTGCAGAATCTCTAACCTGATTATGCAGTTTGAAACATGCAAGAAAAATATAAGGCAGCATGTATGCATGATTTGTTGTTGGAAGTGAACTACAGCCACACAAAAATGAAGACGGTGGTCATCCTTGTAATGAATGATGGGTTTCAGCTTGCCACCATGCAAAAAAACACCACTCAGAATAATCATGCATAAAAAGCTGAGGGGAAAAGAAGGGGAAAATCATAAGAATGAAGTACGCATGTGCCTTGGATTCGGAAGAAGAGCAAATCTAGAAGGTTGAGAAGAAATATGAACACACAAAAAGTTGAAGAAATTCCAATAAAGAGATGCAATTTCAGCCTTGCAAGTTGTAGAAATTCAGAATACACAAGAAAAATAGTTAAGCCTCTTTTCTACTATCTTGGTCAATACAAGAATTTGTACATAAATATATAGGAAGGAGGAATAAAGACTCAACCTCAAACCAAGCTGTGGGTCTAAACTGCATGCCAACAACGGGCTTTTACATGGGCTAAGTCAAGTTTTCTACACTCCTCAGCAAGCATGGAGCATATAAATTGTAGGTACCAAGCTTGGAAACAAAATGTTGGCGTAGTGGGTGTGGTACGGCCTTGATGAAAACATTAGAAATTTGCTCAGCAACTGGCACATGTCGTAAATCAAATTTGTGTAGTTGAGCCTTTTCCCTGATGAAATGACAATCAACCAAGATTAGTAAGAAGACATTACACCCACGTGAGTTCAGAAACAACATATGCCATTGAACGATACTCAGCTTCTGCAGACGAGCGTGCCACCACTGTTTGTTTCTTGTTTTGCCAGGTGACAAGATGTCCACCAAAAAATGTGCAGTTGTCACTCGTAGATCTACGATCATCAAGAGAACTGGTATAATATGCATCAGAGTAGTCGACCAAGGATATGGAAGACGAGGGCTTATACACAAGCCCTTGTCCTGGGGCATTTTTCAGATACTGAAGAATTTGCTTGACATCTTGGAAGTGGGACATCCAAAGAGCATGCATGAATTGACTGACCACATCAACAACATAAGATATATCAGCTCATGTGACAGTTCAAAAGATAAGCTTGTCAACCAAGCGACGTTAGTACTCTGGATTAGGGAGAAGTAAATTTGAATCGAACGTATGAGCGCAGAGGTTGTGGTTAACAATCATTGGTGTGTCCGCAGGTTTGTATCATGAGTAACATGCACTGTGAAGAAGCTCAAGATAGTATTTTTGTTGAAACGGGACGAGTCCATCAGTTCGACGTGCTATCTCGATGCCCAAGAAATGTCAGAGGTTGCCCAAATCTTTGATTCGGAAATGTAAGACCAAATGCTTCTTGATCATAAAGATACTATTCAGATCATCCCCCGTGATAAGAATATCATCAATATATACCAGAAGTATCATCGTGTACAACGACTGATGATGAGTAAATAGGGAAATGTCCACTGAGCTTCGAGTGCCAAAATCCTGAACTACTTGAGTGAATTTAACAAACCAAGCCCGAGGAGACTGCTTGACGCAATAGAGAATTTTTGAGGCGGCAGACAAGGGACTCCCATATTTTCATAACCAGGAGACTACTACATATAGACAGTCTTGGCAAGATCATGATAAGGAAGGCACTTTTGATGTCGAGTTGACGTAATGGACAATGACGATGGACGGTCAATTAGATCAAGACTCGAATGATATTAAACTTAGCAACCTGGGAGAATGTCTCTTCATAGTCGAGTTCATATTGTTGAGTGAACCCACGAACCACAAGTGAGCTTTGAGGTGCTCAACGGACACAACAGGAAGATGCTTCACAATGAAGACCTATTAACATCTGACACGGGATTGACTAGGAGGAAGGGGACAAGGAGTAACGACCCAAATCTCAACCAGTTAATATAAAAGCACAATTAAATAAATCCCCCATGGGAGAATAAAAATCAGTGACGAAATTTATTGTCGAAAATTTTAATCGTTATTATCTGTATTTGATTAAAGATTGATGTTGGGGTGAATCGTGTATTCTTGTTTTGTCTGAATACATATAAGAATTTATATTAAATTAGAGTTGTGATTATTAATAGTTGATTTATAAGCTAATTGCGGAATATTAGATTGGATGAGGTGGTGGAATAAACGTATTCGAGAGCCTTCCTCTATTTATCACATAAGTCGTAAGCTCCAACCGTAAATTCCATTCATTTTACTCGTCTGAAAGCTCTTAATGATGCTAGGGCTCGACGATTTCCCTCCTCAGGTGACGTTTGCAGTGTCCTTCTATCTCTTTGACACTGACAAAGAAGCTCTCAGAAAAGCTCGACGGCAACTTTCCTCCCCTTCCGCCTCTTCGATTTTGACGTGGGATCCTCTACGGAGCCGGGTTTTGTGCGGCTTCTCAGAGGCCGACTGGATTGACCAAAAAATTTTCCTTTTTTCTCCCTCATTGTATGCCCTCTTCCGCTTCTATAACATCTTTCTTTTTTTCTTTTTATGGTGATAAATAAGTAGAGATTTACAAGTATTAGCATGAAGTGAAGTTAGTGCTTCCCCTTTTCTCTTCCCTTCTTCTTCATCTTCTGGATTAGGGATTCTTTACAGTAGCCGACTATACTGGTTTTTATAAGCAGTAATAACCATTAATGAGTTGGGGATTTAATTTATTATAGTTGGCTATTCTTTTGGAATTCTATGCATGTGTGGTTGAATTCTTGGGTGATTGATTGTTTCATCAGTTAGCATTGAAGAAATTGGGAGAGTTCCTAGGTGATGCTAATGTAGTTCCTCTATTTGGCTCGCCCAAATAGAGTGCTGCTTTAGGGGAACTCATTAGAAATTTTGTGGTTAACTAATGAGGTATAGTGGTTTGTAGTTTAAGTACTTTCTGGTAATGAAGATTATAGATTACTTAGTTGGTTGTTTTAATATGATGATACGAGGAAATTGATGTTAGTTGAATGCTACTTAATTGATGGTTTGAGAGGTACGGTTTGAAAGGGTAAAAAGGATTAAAGAAATGGTTTCAAATTAATATTCAGAAATATGAATTTATGTATAATAGATTGGAGTTATAAGTGGTTATGAGATGTTACGATAAGTGTTAATGCATTTTCTAAAGTTTGTATTTTGATTTCCCAACTTCTTATAAATTAAGTTTGAAAATCTTTAGTCATCTAACATAGATACCGATACGATGGAGAATGACATAAAACCAAGATGCGCCAAGAAATGACAAAGAGAAGAGAAAAACAATGTGAGTACTTATCTTTTTAATTATGCTTAGCTATGCATTATTTTTAGAATACATATGTATAGCTTTTTCATAGATAAAGTATTTTAGTAATTGTGCATTGACATGAAATTGAAATAGTTCGAATCGTCAAATCACTAATAAAAAAATGAGAATCGCTATCTTAAATCTAAAATAGCAAGAATCAAGCGATGAAAGAATTTCGCGGAGAATTTTAAATAAAGAACAATTAGACGTATATACGAATATTGAAAATGAATATATGTACATAAAGAAGAACCTAAGAAGAAAAGAAAAAATATACGACGAATTAAAAGACATTATGCATCGATGCAAAAGAAATGATAAGGGTTAAAACAGTAACCGAGGGGGGTGTTGATACCCTAGGGAAGAATGTTATTGACATTTATATGCGGACATTGAAGGCCAGAGACAGTACAGGCCCAGAAGTCGTTGAAGACCAAGAAGGGATGAATCTACAGCTACCCTTATGATTTCTTAGATTAATTAAAGTAAAAGATAAACGACAAATGTGAATAAGGTGAATGAATATGACGGAAGATTTTGATGATTGAAAGTGAATTACATGAAATATGAACTAAGAATGAATAAGAACGAAGATCGAGTATGAATGAACATGAACTGAATATGAAAGACGATTGAATATGAACGAAAATCCTGATATTGAAACAAATTGAATGAGTTATGAATAGAGCGAATGCAAGAATTAATGAAAAGAATATGAATATAGAATGTAAAGAAACGAAAAGAAACTTGAACCATGAAGAACGAATAAATAGAATGAATACAAAATTTTGAAATATAAACCAGTGCCACATAAATATTGTACCTTCCTTTATTGCTGACACTATATTTCCTTACGGCATTTTTCTACACTAAAATTTAAATACTTATGCATATACGTTTATTGTTTGCATGCATAGAAGTTAAAGAGGTATGTTACTAACTTAGTCATATTCTTTATGACTAAACTTGTCGTGGTTTATCATTTTAGGTTGCTGGTGCAACTGTAAGTGTTCCGAAAGAGGCTTGTATGAATGTTGAATAAAAGAAAAAATTAGTTGAGTAGTGAGCTAAGGTATGTTTACGAAAAGTTTTTATTATGTGTTTTATTTTGTACTCACTATGCTTATGAGACAAATACAGTTTTGAGGGATGATATGGATATTAAAGAGCGATGGAAAAGATACTTTTATCAACTTTATAATGAAACAAAACACAATGAATTGAACTTGAAAGAGTTAAGTAAATCAGATAAGTATAAGAACATAACGTTTTATTGTAAAATTCAAGTATCAGAGGCGAAAGATGTTCTAAAAAAGATGAAAAATAGAAACACGGTAGGGCCAGACGATATACCCATCTAAATATGGAAATGTTTAGGAAATGAAGCAATTTTGTGGTTTCCATGTTTTTTCAATAAGATACTGAAGTCAAAGAAAATATTAGATCAATAGAGAGAAAGTATCTTGGTACGTTTGTATAAGAATAAAGGAAATATATAAAAATTGTGTTAATTATAATGGAATTAAATTGATGAATGATACCATGAAACTATGGAAACAAGTAATAGAAAGAAGAATAAGACGAGAGACTAACATCTCGGAGAATCAATTTGGATTCATGTCAGGGAGGTCGACCATGGAAGTTACACATCTCTAGAGGAGACTCATTGATAACTATCGAGAAGCCGACCCCACTATAGTGGGATAAAGACTTGAGTGTTGTTGTATGCTTGTTCTACAACATCCTGGGACGAATGACTTAAAAATAAGCTTAGATATAGATTTTATGTGGGATCTGAATTGGGGCCTTACACGAGGTCCTAGGTCTGATTGTCCTAGAGAGAAGCTATTTCTTCATCCATCGATGTGCACAACCCCAGATGTTGAAGATTCTCTTACACAAAAGAGGGTTGCAAATAGAAGATGGAGAAAAGTCGCAAACATGTGCAGTTCAGGAGACAAGCGGTGTAAAGAGACAGTGGGAGGGAGGGTGAGTGGTAGACGTCGTAGGCAAATCAGCGGGTCGTGGAGTGTCATCATTAGGGGGTAACTGTCTTAGGGCATTAGATGAGGTAAGGTGGTGAATGTATAAATGAAGAGGTGGAGGAGATGATTTTGGGTGTACTGTAGGTGGTGTGGGAAGCAGAGGGTTGTTGTGGTGGATAGGTATGTTAGGTCGTAAGATGACAGGTAAGAAGGTATCAAAAGAGGTTGGGGGTAGAATGGTTGATCCTCAAAGAAGACAACATTCGCAAATGTAACGAGTTTTTGAGTGGAGGGAGAATAACACGTATAGCCCTTTTGTGTGTGATAGTAGTCAACAAACATATATTTGGTAGCGTGAGGTGGCAATTTGTCCAGTGGCGGACGCAAAACTTTTTTCCAGTGTGAGTGTACTTGCAAATTGCCTAAGTAATACATCATCTTAGAAGATGCATCAGAAGGTTTCTATTTGCACAACACCAGGTAGAGATATAAAGTAAAATGAGTTTAGAATTTATGTCAGCAGATTACAGAAAAAATTATATCCCATGTTAAGAAATATTTCTATCACTGGTAAAATAATTATTCTGATTAGAATTTTGGACTTAGTTACAACATCAATTTTGATGAATATCTTAATCTCAAGTCATGGTTAATCAATTGGTAAAGGTGTGCTAATTATGAGAAAATCATTATGGATAATAAGAAAAAGGAACTTCCAATTGTTTAGAAACAAATCCAGCACAAGCTTTAAGATTAGGTCAAAATTCCTCAGATGTTGCGAGGCATTCAAAACCCCAAATTAAGAATCCGGAAGACAGTTGATATTGTACGGATAGAACATAAGGAGCTTGCTTCCACTAAACATGGAGGATTCTTCATCAAAATACTCCAACAGACAGAGTATAAGCAAGCGGAAATAATAAGTTAGAGCTATGAACAAGCAATATTGGGGAAAAGACAAAAAAAAATCATATCGTAAACTTTGTCAGGGCATGATCATTCCCTAATCTCACTTTATCTTCCGATTAACCAACCCCATAAACAATTTTGGAATGAAAACATCATCAAAGAAAAATATCTACCCAACAAAGGAAACGGGGCTTACCTTGGGATGCCTTTGAGCGGAAGGCGAGGGGCTTCCTCCTCAGATCCATTCAGAGATAGTCTGTGGCCCTCTGCGATCTCGCCCTAGGGATGAAATTGGAAATAATGTCTCCTCCGACATCTTGATGAACGGGCAGTTCGTTGAGTTGTAAAGGAGGTAGCTTCATCCATCCCCCATTTCACCAAAGCTAGTGATTCAATAACCATGTCGCCGCCTCTTCTCACTGTCCAGCGGCCGAGTCGAGGGAGGAATAGATGAGGGAGTTGTAGAAGGGAAGAGAGGGAGGAGAGGGTGGGGAGAGAAAACAGACTGAATGGGGGAGGGAGGGAGAAAGATCAAGGATACCAAAGTAAGCGTAAGAGTGGGCGAGAGAGGCGAGGGAGGAAGATGACGAGGGGAAGGCGTGGAGGAGGATGAGGTGATACAGGGTGTTCACGATTTATGAGTGTGGGTGGCCGCCCACACTCGCCCTAACGTACATCCGCCCCTGAATTTGTCCATAGTAGGGCCAAGGTGATGAAAGAAGCAAACACTGTCGAAAAATACAAGGAATCAAAGGGAATAGTGGTTTTGAAAGAAAGAAGACGGAGAACAGCAACGCAAAGTTAAGAATGAAAGAGGGCATGCGGTGGAGAGCGAAGTGGCAATAGATCTTGGAAACCTGCATTTGAAACATAAGGGGGCGAGCAACCTCGAGAAGGTGGCGGTTCTTTCGTTCGGCTACACTATTTTGTTGTGGAGTATATGGGCAAGAAGATTGGTGAATAATCCAAACGTAGCACACGTTTCTTGGAAGTTGGGGATGGGATATTCACGCGCATTATTAGGGCAGAGGATTTTTTATTGAGCGCGAGAATTGAGTATGATTTTCTGTGATAAAGGAGCGGAAACATGTCATAGTTCAAAATGATTGTCCAACAAATAGAATCATTTCATGCAAGAACGATCAGGAACAAATGTAAGAAATAACAAAATTTAGAGAGACTGGCAATTTTATACGGGCCCCAGATATCAAAGTGCACTAAATCAAAAGAAGTGGTTTCGAGTGTTGGTTGAGCGATGTTGTTTCTCGTAGATACATGACTCACATGTAAAAACGAAGAAGGAAAAATCAGGAAGAGATTTCTTCATAATAGAAAGTGGAGCATGACCAAGACGTTGATGCCAGTCCACAGAGCTAACAGAGGATAAAACTGAGGTGAGAAGGTTCAGAGTGTAGAGTTCATTTGACAGTCATCTCCTACCAATGATATTTTGTGTTTGTAGATTCTGCACCACAAAATAAGATGATAAAAAGGTGATGGAACAATCATGATCATTAGTGAGACGACTAACAGAGAGAAGATTGAATTGGAGCCAGGAACATGAAGCGTAAAGCGAAGAGAGGGGATTTAGAGGTGGTTCCACGGAAGAGAGGGGGTGTGGGTGGCTGGAAGCAGCAATGAGGCAAGGAGAGACGGTGGTTGTAGCAGGAGGGCTGGCGGTGGCTGGAAACGAGGGCTGGGAGGGGGAAAAGGGGAGGCGGTGGCTGTAAAGGGTGGGGAAGGGGCGGCGGCTGCTATTGGGGCGGTGGAAAGGAAACTGGCTTTTGTTGGAGAGGGGGGAATAAGGGCGGTGGGCGGTTGGTAGCAGCAAACGGCTAAAGGGACCGGCGGCTGCTGTGGGAGGCTATGGAGGTGGTGATAGAGGTGTTAGAGGTGGGAAAAAAGATGGCTAGGGTTAGGTATTACGTTGGGAAGGAAGATGAGCGCTTAGGAGTCGTCATCTAGGGTTCCACGGAGTCAGCACCGTGGAATGGTTGCTGGATTCTGGGATTCACAATCTCCAAAATCTCCAATGTCTTATAACTGTAACATCACTTCCCAGTATTACAGAAATCAGCCGTCCGGCCGGGTCAGCGATATAAAGAAAACTAGGAAGCAGTATTAAAACTAGTAGCAGCAGGTAATAAAAGTCCAAACTAAACAGATTTAATACTTACAGCGGGAGTAAAAATTAAACTAAGGTTAACCACATACCTGATGTCTGGATTCACAGAGCCACTAAACAAGAATGAGACTGCATTAACTGAAAATCTGAACTATCAAAATAAGTCTGATACAAGATATATAAAATATTAATGAGTTATACTGTCCACGACTACAAGTATATGCTGAAATGGAGTAAACTGAAAATAGTAAAAGTACTACACTCGGACACCACAAAGAAGCTCATCCTACACGTAGTTTCCCACCTAGGTCACCTGAAAAACATTGTCCACGAAGGGTCAGAGTAAAGAAAAACAATTCCCATTAGTGACACTAAAATAGATTTACATATGAATGCATGCATGTCTTTAAAACTAGTCTCGTGCACTGAAAACATTTCATGATATATGATATGCATGCTTTTCCTATACTTACAGGTGAACACTATAATTCTATACTCATGACTTTTCGTTCATTTACCCAAGTCCTGACGTTCACTAACTAGTGTACTGTCTCACGTCAAGTCTGTACTTGAGTTCTAGGTGGCTTCTAGCCTACACGTTTACTGGGAAGGCTCTAGGCAGAGTAGCTCCTAACGCGCAAAATCTGAAACTGACGACCCGAGACCATCTGACGAACTCAATTGTTCTAGTGCCACGCGGACACGGTCTCGAATCTACTAACTGTCTCAAAGGGGAGTCAACTCCCAAGACTGTAACTCATAGGATACCATATGCCCTATGAGGATGGTAGTGCGCCTCTACCAAGCACGAAAAGACTGGTGTGCTACTGACTTTTTTGGTCTGACGCTACTCTGCATGGGATATCTTTTCTGGTGTACTACTGGGCGACCCTTGACTTTCTCGTAGTCAACTTGAAAGGATCTTCGCATTCTTAATTGGACAATCTCCAAACTTACGTGTACATGTGAAGTTTCGTACTTAACTAACCGTTCACGATTTTACTAACGTGGTTATGGAACAAGACGTTATCACACGCGTTTCCACAATTATTTTCCTACTGTCACACTTCTCTATGCATGCTTATGATGTTGTACAAAACCTACTTATGCGTATAAAATACAATTACTTGATATGTCTAACTAAAAGGAATTAGAATTTCCTTACAGTGGTGCTGCGACGTTCGTATACTCGGCGCGGCGACATTCTCTCTTTCAAAGTAATCCTACTGCTGGGGACCTTCAAAAACGCTGCCCCGACCCCGCCAAAAATCCTGCAATTTACTGTAACCCTAATTTCAGAATTTCTCCTCTACGATATTCTCATGGAAAAATTTATAAATAACTAGGGTTACAAAATTTTTGCGTTAAACTTCAAGTATTACCTTTAAGTATAGCGTTTGGGGCTCCCAATGCGTTCCACACAAAATCCGTAGTGAACTACGAACACCAAAACCTAGGATAGGGCTATCACAACGAAAACCTAGGTTAAATTAGTTTCCAAATCAAAGGAAATCCCAGCAGAAAACGAGAAAAAGGAAGAGATCGAACTCACCGAAACCAAAACGTTCACTTCCACCGGTTAGGGTTGAATCCGGCACTTCCACGGCTAAGGAAGGAAAAGGAATGCCCACCGGTGCTCGTAGAGGAAGGAGGAGTGGTCGGAGATGGGTTCTGGAGAGGGATCGGACGGCGGAGGAGTTCGCGGGATGCGCCGGCTTCGTCCGTCGCAGCGTGCGGGATGCGGAAACAGGGAACAAGTCAGCTGCGGTTCCCGTGAGTAAAATAGGGTTGTGCGGGATTTGGCTTTGCGGTTTTATGTATAGACCGCATGAGAGAGGGGGGGAAAATGCTATTGGCACCCCAAGGTTCTTTTCTTACACAATAACTTCATTCTCACTGCGCGCCACTAAAAGAACGCGTCACGCACTAAAATTTATGCACTTAACGAACTAATGGTCGCTATCAAAAGCAAAAGTAACATTATACATTGTCAACGCGCCGCCTCGATCAAAAATTCGTCGCGACCTTCCCCTACAATTTTAAATAAAATCGCGTCAGATCTATGGATATTACAAATCTCCCCTCCTAAAAAAAATTTTCGTCCTCGAAAATTGTAATCATACCTGAATCGAAGAGAAAAAAATAGTCTGCATTGCTCTGAAGCTCATCCTCTCGCTCCCAAGTATACTCTGGTCTGCCACAGTTCATCCAAAGGACTTTGACCATGCGAATCTCTCTATTTCTGAGCTTCTGTATCCTTGAATCCACTATTCTGACTGGTCTAACCCCAATACTAAGATCTGTCTCAATTGGTGCTTCCTCGGTACTGATGATCTGACTGGAATCTCTGACTGCTCTCCTCAGATAAGAGACGTGGAATACATCATGTACACCACTCATTTCCTCAGGTAAGGCCAATCTGTAAGCAATCTCACCAATTCTTTCCAGCACCTCAAAAGGACCAACGAATCTGGGGCTCAGTTTTTTCATCCGCTTTATTCTAGAAACTCCTCTGACTGGTCTGACCTTCAGATAAACGTAGTCTCCAACACTGAACTCTACTGATCTGTGCTTCTGATCATGATACTTGGCCTGGCGGTCCTGAGCTGTCTTCATACGCTCCTGAATAAGCTTGATTCTATCAGTGGTCTTATCAATCCATGACTCCCTGATTGTGGATCTCTCTTCACTTTCAGCCCAACATAACGGTGTCCGACAACGTCTGCCATAGAGGGCCTCAAACGGTGCCATCCCAATACTTGTCTGAAAACTGTTGTTGTAGGAGAACTCCACTAGTGTAACATATTTCTCCCACTTTTCTCCAAAATCCAAAATGCACATCCGTAGTAAATCCTCCAAAGTCCTATTTGTGCGCTCAGTTTGTCCATCTGTCTGGGGATGGAATGCGGTGCTGAAATGTAACCTGGTACCCAACCGCTCCTGTACGTGACGCCACTCCCTGGAGGTGAATCTGTCGTCTCGGTCTGAAACTATAGTCCTGGGAACACCGTGAAGTCGAACTATCTCATCCAAATATAACTGTGCCAGCTTCGGACCTTGATCCGTCTTCCTAAGAGGAATGAAATGGGCGACCTTAGAAAGTCGGTCAACTATAACCCACAAGGAATCATTCCCACTCTGCGATCTCGGCAAACCATGAATGAAATCCATGGATATATCTTCGAATGTCCACTCAGGAATGGGAAGTGGCTGCAACTTGCCTCCAGGCCTCTGGCACTCGGCCTTAACCAACTTGCACGTCTCACACTTCCCTACGTAATCTGCAATATCTCTCTTCAAGCCTGGCCACCAGACTAGCTTCTTGAGATTTGCATACATCTTCGTGCTACCCGGATGTATAGAATATCTGGAATTGTGTGCCTCAAATAAAATATCCTCGCGAAGGTGACTAACATCGGGGATACACACCCTGCCATCAATCAACAATAAATCATCCTGCATAATGAATCTCTCCTTCTGTCCTGACTGCACTGAGCTCCAAATCTCTGACATCCCTGGATCCAACGGTAGAGATGTCCTGATTCTGTCCTTGATATCGCAGGTAATCTCCATCCAATTCAACCTTGCAGAACCAAAACTACTGCGTGGCACAACGGTAATATCCAGTCTCTCCAGCTCTCGCACTAACTCCTCCTGCTGAGTGAGGAGAAAGAAACATGAACCTCTACGGCTAAGGGCATCAGCTACAACGTTCGCCTTTCCTGGATGGTACTGAATGTCTACGTCGTAGTCTGATAGAAACTCTAACCATTTGCGTTGCCTCAAATTGAGCTCTCGCTGATCAAAGATATACTTGAGGCTCTTATGATCAGTGAAAATCTCACAACGAACACCATAGAGATAGTGCCTCCAAATCTTCAAAGCATGTATGACTGTTGCAAGCTCCAAGTCATGCACTGAATAGTTCCTCTCATGAACTTTTAACTGTCTCGAGGCATACGCTACGACCTTTCCATGCTGCATGAGAACACAACCCAAACCCTGACCTGATGCATCGCTGTAGATCTGAAACCCGTCAGGCCCTGATGGTAAACTCAAAATCGGTGCGGTCATCAACCTGCCCTTCAAGTCCTCAAAAGCCAACTCACACTCAACTGTCCAATCCAAGCCCTTACCCTTCCTGGTGAGAGAAGTCAGTGGTAAGGCTATCTTCGAAAAATCTCTGATGAATCTCCTGTAGTAACCAGCAAAACCCAAAAAGCTACGAACCTCTGAAACTGTCGTCGGCCTTGGCCAACTCTTAATGGCATCTACCTTCTTCGGATCAACACTAACTCCTTTCTGACTGATGATGTGGCCTAAGAATGCAATCTCTGAAAGCCAAAACTCGCACTTTGAAAACTTGGCAAACAACTGATTCTTTCTGAGTGTGCTCAAAACAATCCTGAGATGTGCTGCATGATCTTCTGCACTCTTAGAGAACATCAAGATGTCATCTATAAAGACGATGACAAAACAGTCCAAGTACTCCCGAAATACCCTGTTCATCAGGTCCATAAATACTGAAGGAGCATTGGTCAGCCCAAACGGCATGACCACGAACTCGAAGTGTCCATATCTGGTGCTGAAAGCCGTCTTCTGAATATCCAAATCACGAATCTTTAATTGGTGATAGCCTGACCTCAGATCTAACTTGGAGAAAGTGTTCGATCTCACCAACTGATCAAACAAATCATCAATCCTGGGAATCGGGTATTTGTTCTTTACTGTCAGCTTGTTCAACTCACGGTAGTCTATGCACAGTCTCAGACTACCATCCTTCTTCACAAAAAGCACTGGAGCACTCCATGGTGAAGTGCTGGGGCGTATAAACCCCAAATCAAGTAACTCCTGCAACTGACTCTTTAACTCTGCTAGTTCCCTTGGAGCCATCCGATAGGGAGATTTGGCTACCGGTGTAGCCCCAGGCTGCAAGTCTATCGGGAACTCAATCTCTCTATCTGGAGGGGCATCAGGGAGCTCTTCCGGAAAAACATCGGGGAACTCCTGCACCACTGGTACCTCTGACAAGTCAGCCTTATTCTCTGCATTCATCAGTACCACGAAGGTTTCACAACCCTTACTGATGCACCTTCTCGCTTGGACTGCAGATATAATCATTTTCACTACTCCCTTCAAGCCCTGAAAAGAAAAAGAAGTCTGATTGGGGCCATCAAACTGTATCTGCTTCGCCCTACAGTCAATCCTGGCGTTGACTGCCGAAAGCCAGTCCATTCAAAAAATCAGGTCGAATCCTGCAATAGGTAGCTGCAAAGCTTCCACAATAATCTCGGTG
Source organism: Platanthera guangdongensis (assembly GCA_039583875.1). Classification (NCBI taxonomy): domain Eukaryota; kingdom Viridiplantae; phylum Streptophyta; class Magnoliopsida; order Asparagales; family Orchidaceae; genus Platanthera; species Platanthera guangdongensis. Next base: position 6,462,263 of record CM077151.1, on the reverse strand, counting down.
TCACCAAACTGCACCGGTACCCTGCACCTATCTCTGGTCTGCAGAAGGGATCCATTCGGCATCATAACATCCAGCGCTACAGTCTCTGAGAATACTCCTAAATTCAACTTACGCACTAGAGATTCTGCGATAAACGAGTGCGAGGCACCCGTATCAAACAGAATCTTAGAGGGTAAATTACGAATCATAAGGATGTCTACATGAATGATTTTCAAAAAGAAAAGAGTGTCACTACGGAGGGTTAAATAAACTTATCAGACAAAGTAAACACTTACCTGTCACCACATCTTCCTGCTCCTTAGCCTCCTGCTGACCAAGCCCATAAGCTCTGGGATGCACCAAATCTCGACCCTGCTGTGGTCTTCCATCAGTAATCATCAACGCTTTGCCCTTATCTGCTCTGCTAGGGCCACCAATCTCATACTTCGACTGCAGGAACAAAATACATTTGTCATCTACCGAAAATTTATAAATGTACAAAATACATCAAGGTTGATTACCTGATTCGAACCACCTTCCTGACAGAAACGGGCAATGTGTCCAGGTTGACGACACTTGTAACACACGCCCGCGCTTGCCAAACACTCTCCTGGATGGCGACGCTGACACTTGGGACAAAGGGGGTAGTCCCTGCTCCTGTCACCAGATTGACCATACTTCCTCGCATCAGGCTTCTGCTTCTTGTTCCAGTTCTTCCCCTGATCATTCCTGCTCTGCTGCGACTGATGCGAATCCTGAGATCGCTTTGCACAGAAATTACTTCGCTTTTGAACCTTCTGCTGGTCAGCCTCCAGCCTGCGAGCCGTATCCACTAAGCTCCTGTAATCAGCATTGACCATAGTCATCAGCGGCTGTCTCAATGAGTCACGTAAGCCATCGACAAAGCGGCTGCACTTCTCAGTCTGGTCTCCCTGCATTACGCCCGCATATCGAGCCAGATGGGTAAGCTCTCGCTCGTACTCAGCAACAGTCTTGTCCCCCTGGAAAAGCCTAAGGTATCTCTCTTGTAGACCTCGTCGTGCGGAAGGAGGCACGAACCAACTCGCAAGGGCTCTAGAAAATTCGCCCCACGTAAACATGTCTGGCGTACGACCTGGCCAAAAACATAATCATACTATTAAAAGAGAGAACATATCACTTCCAAAATAATTAAAGGAAATTTTCAAAACCATTTACCTGCGGGATCATCCGCCCGGTACTTGTCCCACCAGACCTTTGCCTCACCTTGGAGGAGGAAAACTGCCAGAGGAACCTTCTTATTCTCTGGGCACTCCAAAACATCCGGCAGGTCTCTGGTGTTTGCTACCCAATTATCTGTATCCATCGGGGTCTCATCCCCACTGTAGTTTGAAGGCTGAAGTTCTCTAAAATTCCTCAAATAACGCTCCAGGGTCATCTCCACGGGTGCTGGGGCAGGAGCTGGTGCAGGGGCTGGTACGTGCACTGGAACTGGAAACCCTGCAGCCAGTCCTCTCTGGAACTCCATCAAGGCAACAGTAACCGCCTTGGCAATCTGAGACGCTATGTCAATGCCCTCTGAAGCTGCTGGAACTGGAGGTACCTGTGGCACTGCAGCATCTCCCATAGTGGCGTTAGGAACAGGGTCCTGACGTGAAGATTCACCTGGTTCACTTACTCGAGTAGCCTGATAGAACATATAAAAGAAATCTGGTTATCTATCAAGCATCTGCTAAAACTGGCTTGACAACTACATTCGTACTCCTACGAAAATTATACCTTAAACACAACTTAAAATATTCTACTAACATGAGTTTACTGTTATACAATCCTATGGCTCTGTGAAAACCTTATAGGGTCCAGGGATCCTAAACCTCGCTTTGATACCAATTTGTAACACTCCTTCCCAGTATTACAGAAATCAGCCGTCCGGCCGGGTCAGCGATATAAAGAAAACTAGGAAGCAGTATTAAAACTAGTAGCAGCAGGTAATAAAAGTCCAAACTAAACAGATTTAATACTTACAGCGGGAGTAAAAATTAAACTAAGGTTAACCACATACCTGATGTCTGGATTCACAGAGCCACTAAACAAGAATGAGACTGCATTAACTGAAAATCTGAACTATCAAAATAAGTCTGATACAAGATATATAAAATATTAATGAGTTATACTGTCCACTACTACAAGTACATGCTGAAATGGAGTAAACTGAAAATAGTAAAAGTACTACACTCGGACACCACCAAGACGCTCAACCTAGACGTAGTTTCCCACCTGGGTCACCTGAAAAACATTGCCCACGAAGGGTCAGAGTAAAGAAAAACAATTCCCCTTAGTGATACTAAAATAGATTTACATATGAATACATGCATGTCTTTAAAACTAGTCCCGTGCACTGAAAACATTTCATGATATATGATATGCATGCTTTTTCTATACTTACTGGTGAACACTATAATTCTATACTCATGACTTTCCGTTCATTTACCCAAGTCCTGACGTTCACTAACTAGTGTACTGTCTCACGTCAAGTCTGTACTTGAGTTCTAGGTGGCTTCTAGCCTACACGTTTACTGTGAAGTCTCTAGGCAGAGTAGCTCCTAACGCGCAAAATCTGAAACTGACGACACGAGACCATCTGACGAACTCAATTGTTCTAGTGCCACGCGGACACGGTCTCGAATCTACTAACTGTCTCAGAGGGGAGTCAACTCCCAAGACTGTAACTCATAGGATACCATATGCCTTATGAGGATGGTAGTGCGCCTCTACCAAGCACGAAAAGACTGGTGTGCTACTGACCTTTTTGGTCTGACGCTACTCTGCATGGGATATCTTTTCTGGTGTACTACTGGGCGACCCTTGACTTTCTCGTAGTCAACTTGAAAGGATCTTCGCATTCTTAATTGGACAATCTACAAACTTACGTGTACATGTGAAGTTTCGTACTTAACTAACCGTTCACGATTTTACTAACGTGGTTATGGAACAAGACGTTATCACACGTGTTTCCACAATTATTTTCCTACTGTCACACTTCTCTATGCATGCTTATGATGTTGTACAAAACCTACTTATGCGTATAAAATACAATTACTTGATATGTCTAACTAAAAGGAATTAGAATTTCCTTACAGTGGTGCTGCGACGTTCGTATACTCGGCGCGGCGACATTCTCTCTTTCAAAGTAATCCTACTGCTGGGGACCTTCAAAAACGCTGCCCCGACCCCGCCAAAAATCCTGCAATTTACTGTAACCCTAATTTCAGAATTTCTCCTCTACGATATTCTCATGGAAAAATTTATAAATAACTAGGGTTACAAAATTTTTGCGTTAAACTTCAAGTATTACCTTTAAGTATAGCGTTTGGGGCTCCCAATGCGTTCCACACAAAATCCGTAGTGAACTACGAACACCAAAACCTAGGATAGGGCTATCACAACGAAAACCTAGGTTAAATTAGTTTCCAAATCAAAGGAAATCCAAGCAGAAAACGAGAAAAAGGAAGAGATCGAACTCACCGAAACCAAAACGTTCACTTCCACCGGTTAGGGTTGAATCCGGCACTTTCACGGCTAAGGAAGGAAAAGGAATGCCCACCGGTGCTCGTAGAGGAAGGAGGAGTGGTCGGAGATGGGTTCTGGAGAGGGATCGGACGGCGGAGGAGTTCGCGGGATGCGCCGGCTTCGTCCGTCGCAGCGTGCGGGATGCGGAAACAGGGAACAAGTCGGCTGCGGTTCCCGTGAGTAAAATAGGGTTGTGCGGGATTTGGCTTTGCGGTTTTATGTATAAACCGCATGAGAGAGGGGGGGGAATGCTATTGGCACCCCAAGGTTCTTTTCTTACACAATAACTTCATTCTCACTGCGCGCCACTAAAAGAACGCGTCACGCACTAAAATTTATGCACTTAACGAACTAATGGTCGCTATCAAAAGGAAAAGTAACATTATACCTTGTCAACGCGCCGTCTCGATCAAAAATTCGTCGCGACCTTCCCCTACAATTTTAAATAAAATCGCGTCAGATCTATGGATGTTACAATAACAACCCCCATACACTCTTATTTATAATAATGAGATATTAGGGCATCTGACCATAGATGGTTATGATTGGTCGGGGATGGGGTAGCCCGATTACATCAAACATAAAACAAAAATGACAGTAATATATAAAATCGTGTCAGAACGACGGGTCGAACGCATCCGTGGACTCGGATCATCGATCGGGGTACGCCATATATGGTAAGTAGTCAATCGGCCCCGAATAGGACCAAAACTCGTCCTCTGTTGCGGGATTGCGTCTCCGCTCCGCATCAGAAACTCAACTACTTACAAAAACAAAGAAAATCCAAACAACGGATCCCACCAAATAACATGTGTTTAAAAATATTATAAAATAAACTTGAGTTCATCCCAACTTTTTAATTGAAAGGATGAGTTCAAAAGCAACACGTAAAATCGTCTTCTTCAATAATCCAGCAACAAAGATATTCAAGACTTGCATCGGCACTTCCAGCTCAGTGGTTGGCACCCAATACTATGACTTATTCAAGCATTGTGAGCACTCCTGCAACAACAACCAACAGTTGGGTTCCTTTTGGTCGTTGCGCTTCAGAGTATTGTTGGCATCCAAGGGTGGATTTCAACATGTGAGAATCCATGGGACAAGACAAAGGAGGGGGTAGGAAAAGTAACGGAGGTTTGACAGTAGCGGGAAAAACTGAACTCGTACATGAATTCATAAGAAGAAGAAAATCTTAAAAGAATATGCATGTCCTTGTTCAGCCAAATGACTACAATTTCTGGGGAAAAGGGAAATAAAAAGTTTCTAGATCACATGAAATGTGACATGGTTTAATAGATTGACTATGCATTGGATGATATAAAATAAATTATGCACTCCCGTGAAAGAAAGGATTAAAAAAAAGTGGGTTAATCATAAAGGCATATATTTTGCTTTACTAAGAGAAACAAAAGTAAAAGGATCAATGAATGTGCATATTCACTCGGAAGCATATAAGACAACGCATGCATCTCTTTTGTTAATACTAAAAAATCACTACCATGCATTACATGATAGAAGCCACAGTGAAATCAATATAGTTAACAAAGAATAAAAAATTATGATAAGAAAATGCAAATACATTTGTAAGAAAAACTTTATAAACAAAATTACTACTGAAAACTGCATCACGTGATGAAAGCTAAAGATTCGTAAATTAATCATAAAATATCTTCAATGCAAGACCAGTTAATCTGGAAGAAAATATGATTCTAAATCATAATCATAAACCCAGTTGTAACAAAACTTGGCTTGTTGCCTTATGCTGGGGGGGGGGGGGGGGGGGGGATTAAATGAATGTCATATGGCAGTCCGTCATGTAACGTGAAGAGGTTAATTTTAGATGTACTATACATAAACCAACATTTAGTAATAAATAATAGCAAAATTAAACTAAATAATCCTGAGCAACTCGTGCTCCTAAAAAAGTATGTGCCGGGTTCAAGAAGTTCAGTGCAAAATAATAACAAGAAAATAGACAAAGGTGATAAAGGAGCATTCAATGCGATGTAAGCATGTGAAATTAAAAACATCAAGTGAGATGCACATTTACTCACAAGTGTGATACATTGGCTTTCAAGGAGTCCGCATCTCGATTCATGAGTGCAGCCTTTAGCATTTGTGAAAATTCCACAGGATTGTCAACATTTTCCCGAACAAGCTCCACAACAGAATCATGGACACCCATCGAAATTCTTGCTGTAGTACTGCTCTTACCATCAACCAGTAAGTCTCGAACCTACTACAGATGTTATGGTGCATTAATACTAAAAAAGAGTTTCATTCTGATGAAAATGCTAATGATGCACCCAAAATATGAAACTAGAAGCTAAAAAAATCATATTGTAATCTATAGGAGCAGTATGTCACTGACCTAGGGAGCAAGTACAGGTAGGTGTTCCATGCACATAAAAGGATGGAAATTTGAATTTTTGAAGTCATTGAAAACGTAATGCATTTTTAGATGAATGAACTGAAAGATGGTATGATTTTTAATGCTTTTTGTATTTTCCTTCTGGCAGTCGTTAGTTTTGTTTTTTCTTTATTTTTTTTAAAAGGCATGATTATGATGTTATCCTTAAAATTGAGATGATGTGCTTTGATAATCTAAGGTTACTAAATCTTTCTGGATTCAAGTTTATTACTCCACATATTGGTCTTAGAAATTTATGATTCCCCCATTTTTTTGTGGTTAATTGATGTCAACAGTGACCATTCACTGGTTCACAGGTGCATTGATGTGTGCAGTTTATATAGTGTTTTACCCTGTATTTTTTGCACAGATTTCACTGTCATTTACCCCATTTTTGTGTGGTTCGATGTAATATTCATCCGTAGTATATGTTGCATGAAATCTGGGTATTCTAGTGTGCAAATGCAGGTGAGGTTAATTTTAAAGTTACAAGGGAGATTATGTGTAATTTTCTTCATGCATGCAAATGCGTCTTTATGCGCACGTACGTGTGTGCACTAGTCATACTTGGGCTTAAATTCTATGATCGGAGAGCTTGCTTGAGTTTTCTTCACGCTCACTCGTACTTCTGCTATTCATGCATGTGCACATTATATGCCAAGAATTTCAGTGGTATGTGAGCGCGTGTATGTTTTCTTCACGCATGCATTCCCTATTCTTGATCGTGTGCATCCATCCCTTGGAAAATCAATGCTCTGCAAGCACGTGTGCGTTTTCTTTACACACGTCTGTGTGTCAGACGCACACACGCTTCGCGACCTTCCAGTGCTTTCTCTGTCGTTCACCACGCAGGCCTCGTGCGCCCTTATGCGCATGGGCGTGCACGATCATTTTCGTGTGCGTATAAATACTTAAATTTAGGTCGAGCACAACATTCATTTTTATTTTGCCGACCGTTTCCCACCCTCTTGCAGGTCGTCAACCCATTTTAAGGGAGAAATTCATCTTCCATTCCAACTTATGCTCCATTGATGGATTACTAAGTTAAGAGAAGTTGATTTGGACGACTATGCATCAACAACGTGGGGATTTGAACAACTTAAAGAGAAGACCGATCATTAGGAGGAGGTTACAGCTCTATCCCCTTCCTGGACGACAACCGAGGTTTGCTTGAAGAGCTGCAGTGACAACCCATTCTCTTTGCATTCCGAGGAATAGTCTATTCGTTCTCTCTGTATTTGTGGTGCTACCTGTTGAGAACGAGAGAGTTACCTTAAGGTTCAATCCTCCCTGTCGTGTATTATGCCGTATAATAAATAACCCATTTATATGATTAGCCACGCCTTAAAATCTGGTCACCAGGTGAACACAAGTTAGCTTGACTCATTACCCCCCCCCCCCCCCCCCCCCACAAGCTAACACTGTAAGCATTCAACATCCCGTGCTTGAACGGGAAAGAATGAAGAGATTTCCCGGAAACAGCTTTGGTGAGTGTCAGCAAGTTGATCCTCAGATGACACAAACACCACAATGATAGTCTTGTCTTGGATTTTGTCCCGAATGAAGTGGCAGTCGACTTCAATGTGTTTGGTTCTCTCACGAAAGACGGGGTTGTTAGCTATATGGATAACAGCTTGATTATCACAGTAAAGATCCATTGCTTCAAAAACAGAGAAGTTCATCTCCCCCAATATAGACTTAACCCAGATGAGTTCACAGGTAGTGACAGCAATAGCCCGATACTTCGCTTCTGTGGAGGAACGGGCAACAACATTTTGTTTTTTACTCCTCCAAGAAATAAGATTGTCACCAACATAGATAGAATATCCACTTGTAGATCTTCTATCTGAGGAAGAACCTGTCCAATCAGCATCACAGTACATGTGGACCTTAAGATGACCATGATCTTGATAGAGAATGTCCTTTCCGCAGAACAGCTTGATAGTGATGAACTTTAGGGTTGTGCATGAATTGACTTACCAAGCCCACAGCAAAGGAGATATCAGGTCTGGTAATAGTCAAATAAATCAACCTTCCAACAATACGTTGACATTCTGACTTCCTCTCAAGATCGAAAGAATTCTCCTTGTGAACGTCATAACTATGATCCACAGGACTATCCACGGGTTTGACACTCAAATATCCAACATCTCTAAGAAGATCTATGACATATTTACGCTGATAAATCATAATCTTCACCGCAGATCGAGCGATCTCAATTACGAGAAAGTACCTAAGGATTCTCAAATCCTTAATTTCAAAGGCAGAAGCCAATTCATTTTTTACCAAAGTAATGTGGTGTTCATCAGTTCCGGTGATAATAATGTCATCCACATAAACAACAACAATTGTAGTACATTCTTCATTTCTGTAGACAAAGATGGAGTGATCTGAAGTGCAGCGAGTGAAGCATAGATGAACAAGTTTTTCGCTTAACTTGGCAAACCAGGCCCGAGGCGGCTGTTTGAGGCCATACAAGGCTTTCTTATGGCGACATCCATGTCCTTCAGGAACATCCATACCAGGGGGAGGCGTTGTATAAATTTCTTCTTGTAAATCATCAGGGAGGAAGGCATTTTTAACATCAAGCTAATGTAACGTCCAACATTTATGAGCAGCAATGGACAATAAGATTCTGACGGAGTTCAGCTTAGTGACAGGGCAAATGTCTCTTGAAAATCAATTCCATCAACTTGAGTAAAGCCTTCAGCAACCAATCTCACCTTATATCTGTCAAGAGTTCCATCTTGAAGAAATTTAGTTGTATATATCCATTTGCATCCGACAGGACAATGTCAATGTGGGATAGGAACAATTTCCCAAGTTTTGTGACGTTGGAGAGCATTCATCTCCTCCTCTATGGCCTTCGTCCAATGAGGACATAAGATAGCCTCTGAAAAACTGTTAGGAATAGAAATAGAGGAAACAGAGGCAAGATAAGCTGGCAAAGAGTGAGAGATAGAATTATACCCAACATACTTATCTATGAGATATCTAGTCCGACCGCTGTGAACTTGCAGCGCAGAAGTGGTCTCTTGAGTGATGTTGTTGATCGGATCTGTAGGAGTGGTGGTGGGTGGTGAAGCAAGAGTGAGGCATTCTTGACCAAGATTCCTATATTTCCTTCTCTGGTACACCTGAAGATTCTTCCTCCTTTTGTACACACGTAGATCTTTGGTAGGAACTTCCTCTCTAACAGGAATATCCACACATCCCGGAGCAAACACATCAATTAAAATAGGAAGAGGTGGCACCATATCATTATCATCTCTGTTCTTCTCCTGAAATGTGATAATTTTTCCCTCATTAGAGTAATAAGGAATATTTTCAAAAAACGTGACATCCTTTGAGATAAACCTTCTCCGAAGAATAGGAGAATAACACTTGTACCCCTTTTGGTTGGCAGCATATCTCATAAAGACACATTTTATTGCTTGTGGGCCCAACTTATCCTTATGAGGCCCCACAATATGGACAAAAGCAGTGCATCCAAAACTTTTGGGAGGAAGACAGAATAGAGGCATATTTGGGCAAAGAAGCTTTAGGGGGTACTTTCCCCAAAGTACCTGTAGTCATCCGATTAATAAGATATACGGAGGTAAGAACACCTTCATCTCATAGCCCCTTAGGAACATGCATCTCTTGCAACAGGCAATGAGTGCTCTCCAAGATATGACGATTCTTCCCTTCGGCTATCCCGTTCTGTTGAGTAGACCTCGGACATGAAGTTTGGAAAGTAATGTCATGCTCTCCCAGGAACCTCTAAAAGTCACTGCATGTGTATTCGCTTCCGTTATCACTCCTAAGGATCTTAATTTTAGTACCAAATTGAGTCTGCACATGATTATAAAATAATTGAAATATTTCTGAAACTTCATTCTTCTTTTTTATGAGGTACACTCAAGTAAAGCGTGAGTGATCATCAATAAAAGAGACAAAATACTGAAAATCATTCACAGAGCAAATAGGAGCAGTTCAGACATCAGAATGTATTAAATCAAAGCAATTTAAACTTCGACTAAGACTAGGGGCATAATTGGTTCTAAAGTGCTTAGCCAATTCACAAGACTGACAATCAAAAGTAGTTTTTTCAATATTGAGAAAATGCGGGAAAGTAGCTTTTAAAGTCTTCAAACAAGGATGTCCAAATCTCTTGTGCCACGGCATCAACTGATCAGGGTTGGTAGACTTTTGAACACCAAAATCTTGACAGTTGTCCAAGACATACACACCACCAGACTCATATTCACCACCAATCATCTCTCACTCGCCAGATCCTGAAAAACACAATGGGAGGAGAAAGAAGTGATAGAACAGTTAAGTTGTTTAGTTAAACTAGTCACAGATAAGAGATTTGTAGGAAATGTGGGAACGATAACAACAGATTTGAAAGACACGGAGGGAGAAAGATGAATAATCCCTTTTCCAGCCACAGGAGTCGAAAACCCATTAGCAAGTCTCACACTGCCAGAGGCAAGAGAAATAGAAGAGATCCTCATGGAAGACCCAGTCATGTGGACTTGCCCAGTTTGGAGCTGATATATTCTAGCCAAGTCCTTTTTTGAGTAATTCCGCTCGATCAACTCACACATCTCTTTTGCAGTTTGACAGAATAAAAAGTGACTTGCAATCTTGGGTTCCATAGAATTGACAAGCCAATTTATCACAGTGAAGTTCTCACCTTCCATTCCTCATATAGGGGGTCAGACACATCAGGAGCTGGTTTGGATCCGGTGAGAAACCCAAGTCTCCGACGACTTCCAATGAATATCCGCATAGATTGGGCTCATAAAAGATAATTTCTCTCATTGAGCTTGATTTCAGTAACACCATGATTGAAGTCCATGTTAGAACTTCCTCTAACATAGTGTTTAGATTGATCAACCACCCCTTCAGAGGCACCAATACCCTTCAATTTGTCCTCCATCGGAACAAACACTAAGAAGAGAAAGGAGGACAGAAACCAACCAACGACAACAGGCACCAACAGGACGGCTACAGCCGCACCCCTGCACCAAATGAATGCAAGAAAAAAACAGCTTCAACCGCACCACCAGACGGCAGCCTCTACACCTCGGGAATGACTGGAAGAAGGATCGAAGATGACTTCACCAGGAAAGACTGGACGGAGGTAGCGGCGAATACGATCGATCGATCGTCTTCCTGCGACGCCAGAAGATCGCTCTGCCTGCGACGATCGCTCTGCCTGCAACTCCAGAAGAAGAAGAAGACGATCTATCGACCCTGCTGTCGACGCTAGAAGAAGAAGAAGACGATCTATCGATTCCTGCTGTCGACTCCAGAAGACGACGATGACGATCGATCCTAACGATCGACAGGCCGACGGAAGACGAGACGAACAGTCCCAATCGCGACAGCGACACAGCAGCGAGTCTTTAGGCTGAAGCGGAAGAAACTGCCTCTGATACCATGTTGAGAACGAGAGAGTTACCTTAGGGTTCAATCCTCTCTGTCGTGTATTATGTCGTAGAAGAAATAACACCTTTATATGATTAGCCACTCCTTAAGATCTGGTCACCACCAGGTGAACCCAAGTTAGCTTGACTCATTACACTACCTTCCTCTCTCACTCTCTCTTTTATTAATTTTGTTATTATTCATGGTTGAATGCTTGTAATCAAATGTTAATTGGGATTTAATTCTTTCCTCTACTGAATGGCCTCTATTTGATATAAATTACGTTTTACCCTAAATTTTTCTTGTGGTGGGATGACCTAAAATCTCTCTTTGGTAGTGATTCTTGCAATGTTTGGTTAATTTATGTTTCAAGAATAGGATTTGATAAACTCCCAAGTGAATATTCGTGTATGTAGCTCAAGGTTAAAGACATCCTAGTATCTTCACCCGCACTCCACGTGATTCAATATTCGGTATATTCATCGTCTTATATTACTTTGACAGGTGCACTGTCGAAATTAATCAGCGAAGATAAAGGCCGTTGCAGTTCAGCGGTCACTTCTCACCCATCATCCCAATCAATAATTTTCAATAATTGCATGATTTGGATGATTTCAAATTGATGCATTGTATATGGTAGAAGATTATTAAAATTATCATATATGCCAGATTTCTCTGTGTTTTCTAGTTTCATCTCAGTTAACAAATAGTTGTCCTAATTAAAAGTTTGTGATTAACAATATGGACTTGTCTGTGTGATTATACAAGTGCATGTAGAATGATAATAAGAAACCATAGATCTAAGGTGACCTACAACCTAAAATAAAGAAAAGCATTTCCAAAAGTATTAAACAATTTGACATACCTGTTCATTGTAGAGATCAAAGGCAGTGGCATAAAATTTATATTGGCATGTTGAAGTCATATCCATATTCGATAAATCAAACAACTCTTCAAAACTCCTTTGGTATAAACCCCGTTCTTGGCTTGTACCTTCCTGGAGTCATCATGGCAAAACACAAAAACTAGTAGAGCCGGAATTTGAAGGCAGGTTTAAACTAAAAGAGAGGAGGGAATGATACCATCGTGTGTGTTTTTCCTGAGTTACTTTGCCCATATGCAAAAATGGAAACATTAAATCCATCAATTGCGGACTGAATGAAAGGCCGAACATCATGGAAAAATTCACCTGGCAAAGACTTAAAAGAAAACTCGCTTTAAAACAAGAAATTATAGATCATTTACAAAAATATCAAACAATTATTAATTAAAACCAGAAAAAAATATATGCACAATGAGAATTGCTTGTAAGTATACCTTGTCCAATATGGGGTCCATAAACTCCATCAAACCCATAATCCTTTTTGGAATTGATTAGAGAATCATCACCAGTATCAACACGAATGGTAAATTCATCTGGAAACTCAACTACAGAGGGACCTTCATCTTCAAAAGGAGGTCTTACTCGACAAAACACCTTTATGTTGCCTGAGGTACAAATTGTCAAATTCAACCAGAATACAGTTGGCAGAAAATTCAACAATATGGAAAAGAGTGGGCAACATAGAAATCTTGAAACTTATTCAGCTACAGAGGCTCTAGGACAGCTGATGTTGATGAAAAGTTGCTAATCGAATAGAGCTGATTGAATTGAGTTGTTATAAAAGCAGTGATGAATAAGCTGCAGACTGTTTGTTGTTTGTAGTTAGATGCAAACGATCATCTTCATGGCAGGTTTTAGGAACTGCATAGCGTTTTTTTAAGAGATAAAAGCTTATAAACAACTTATCAGTAATTCTAAAATAAGTGATTTTCTAATAGCTGCACAAACAAACAGCTGTAAAACTGCGTTTGTGTTTTGAATAGAGATTATCCATCAGCATAAGTTGTCCCAAACAGAGTCTCGAGAGATCTAAAAGCTGAATTTTAAAAGAAACAAGTCCCTTAGGGAATGCATTACCTTTGTTTGTCAATAATTCATTAAACAACCTTTTCTTCTCATCAAGCAAAGGAGCAATTCTTGCCTCAGCTTCTAGAGCAGCTTGATCTAGGGTAGAACAAACAGAAAAGAATGTTTAAAAGTTCTTTACATAAAATCCAATGCAAAAGAAAGACCTGATAATAAATAATAATAAGATGGGGTATAAGTAGATACAAAATTTGTATGGTTCCCAACAGATCTCACTTTTGAAAGTTAATTAATTATAGACCAATTGAAAAGGAAAATTGTTACCAATCCTGACGCAGCGGACGTGGGGGAAGGGCGGCCGCCAGTGTAGCGGGTGTAACGACACCACGAGCGAGGCGCGCATAACATGCCGGACTAGCCGACATGTGTCGAGGGGTATTATTGTATCATTTATATTATTGGTGTTCTTATGTTTCAGTACCGTTATGTTGTGATCGACGACTATATAAGCCGGAGGATAGTGCATTTTTGGCATGTTTGAAAGTATTTGGAACTTCTGGATTTCTTTTCCCTCTCTTCCTCTTTAATTTATCCCCCCTTTCTCCCTCTCTTTCTCTCGCCCAAACAATTTGGTCCGACCTGCCGCCTTCCAGCCACGGTCTTCGCCGCCCGAAGTACTCGTGCATGCGCAGTACCGCGTTCGCGCATCCGTCGTTGCTTCCCCGCAGCGCGTTGTTGCATCCCCGTCGCGTGTCATTACTTCTCCGTCACAAGTCGTTGTTGCCCCATCGCGCATCGTTGCTTTCCCGTTGCGCCTACGCAGTCCCCGTCGCGCATTTGTCGCAGCTCCGCTCCCGAATTTCCTGTGTGCCATAGACGTGGCTCCAGATCTTCTCGCCATCGTTATTTTGTTCGGATCCAGATCTACCCGATCTTCCCAATTTCTTGTCGGCCTTAGACGCAGCTCCAGAGGGCATCGCTCCACCCTAGAGCTTCCAGTTCTTCCGGGTTCCCTTCCCTCCACCCGATCGACTGCATGCCCCCTAGGCTGCAATCAATGGTCAACAACGACGCAACTACGCCACCCTCACCCACGGATCCAACCATCCCTCGCAATTTGGATGAACACGACGGCTCGATCGCGTCGCTACACGCCCTCATGTTATGTACAGACGCTAAGATCGACTCCCTCTTGGTCGGCCGCCGTCCACATCTACGATGTCCGTGGCAGATTCGACATACCTCCTCGGAGCTCCCCCTGAACCTTTTCATGCAACAGCCCCCCTGCCCGGGGTTCTCTCATCGGGTCCTCACTCCTTTGAGGTTCCCTCTTTCAACGGCACAGATCTCATGGGATAGATTGCCCTGGCCGAACAGTTCTTGAGATACAACAGATCTTGGAGCCACAGAAGGTCAGCACGGCATTGATCGGCATGGAGGGCACTGCCCTCCACTGGGTGCGCTGGCTCCGCCAATCCAAACCGACCGTATCTTGGTTGGACCTTCAGCATGAACTCAATCGCCGTTATGACAACCATTACTCAAGCTTCGCGGTGGAGTAGCTCTGTGGCATATGCCAGACGGGCTCCTTTGACGAGTATATCACAACCATTACTCAAGCTTCGCGGTGGAGCAGCTCTGCGGCATATGCCAGACGGGCTCCTTTGACGAGTATATTGATGAGTTTATCACCCTCGCGGCGCATGTACCGGGACTTCCGTCGGACCACAACCTCGGCTTCTTTATGCATGGGCTCCTCCCACACATTTGTGTTTGTATCTGCACTCACTACCCAGCGTTGATTACGGAGGTCGTGAATCTCGCCCGCTTGGTTGAAGCGGAATTTCAAACTCAGTCTCTGGACACGCGCAAGTCACCCCACACACCTCTAGCGCACTCGGTCAACCGGCAAGCAACGGCCCACCGACCACCACAGTTGGAGATACCTTCGGCCCTCGACCAGGCCGCATCGCCGCACCGCCCTGCTAGGCCTATGGTACACCCCCGGCTCTCCAATCAGGTGTAACATGATCTACGCACCAAGGGGTTGTGCTTCTGCTGCAAGCAACCCTACTCCCCTACGCACGAGTGCCCACTGAAAGATCTTCGGATCCTCATTGGATAGAAGGAACCCGAGGTAACACTCGCAGATTTTGAGGCCCTTGAGTTGGATACGGCAACCGAGTACCCCTCCCCCCAGCGGCCATTTTCCACCGCTTGGACCTTCCACTGTTTACCGTTGACGGATTCTCGGCACAACAAACGATGAAGCTTAGGGGAACACTTCACGAGGCCTCTGTAGTGGTGATGATTGATAGCAGAGCAAGTCACAACTTCATCTCTCAGCACCTGGTGGATCGTCTGGCGCTGGTTGTGCAGGTCGTCGAGCGCTTCTCGATCTGCTTAGGAGATGGTAGGCGGCGAGCTACAGGTGGCCCATGCGTGGCCCTCCCTCTCACCAGAGTCCACAACCCATTTCAAGCAGACTTCTACGCCTTCTATTTGGACGGGGTGAATGTTATTCTCGAATTGGCATGGCTCCGCACCCTTGGGGACTTCAACATAAACTGGGACAGCATGACTATGTGCTTCCTCGATAAGGCACGCCCTGCTTGCTGGAGGGAGATTCGGATTTACTTCATCAGTCTGCCTCCTTACGGTCCCTTCAAAAATTCAACGACCTGGATTGGGCGGCTTCCTTGTGGCAAGTGGAGGGGTAGACCGCCCAATGCTCATTGACCGCCCCGGCGCTGTAGGCCATTTTGGATTTCTTTCGGACGTCTTCGCTGACAAGACCCGCTTTCCCCCTGCCATGCTAACGGATCACCACATTCCCCTGAAAGGGGGTGTGTTTTCCTCCTCGATTCAACCATACCGCTACGGCCACGCCCAAAAGGGCGAGATCGAAACACGGGGGGGCGACATGCTCGTGGTTGGCATCATTCGCCCAAGCGCTAACCCCTTCTTGAGTCTGGTCCTCCTGATCTGAGAAGGACGGTAGCTGGCGCTTTTTCGTGGACTACCGGGATCTCAACAAGGTCATCATCCCGGATAAGTACCCAATTCCGATCATTCAGGAGCTCCTAGACGAGTTACGGGGAGCTCTATGTCTCTAAGTTGGACCAACACATCGTCTACCATTAGATACGGGTCTGAGAAGAGGATGTTCCCAAGACGGCGTTCCACACACAAGATGATCATTATGAGTTCTTGGTTATGCCTTTTGGTCTGACGAATGCTCCTGCCACTTTTTCAGGCTACCATGAATGATCTGTTTTATCCAGTCCTACGCAGGTATATATTAGTTTTCTTTGATGACATTCTAGTTTACATTTCATCTTGGCAGGACCATTTAGACCATGTCCGGTCAACTCTCACAACTCTCCTGAAGCACTCTTTCTATGTGAACCCCAAGAAATGCGTGTTCAGCCAGACGGAAATTAGTTACTTGGAGCACACCTCCGCAAACGGCGTAGCTATGGATCTGGACAAGGTTCGGGGCATCCTTCAGTGGTCCACACCCCGATCACTCTGCAACGTTCGTGGATTCTTGGGCCTCACCAGGTAGTACCGTCGGGCGTCGGTTCATCCAGGAATATGGCAAGATTGCCAAACCTCTGTCCCGCCTATTGAAGAAGTCATAGACCGACATTTTTCAATTGCCGTCGTCGGCAGTCGCGGCATTCTAGACCCCACAGCAGTCTCTAAGCACCGCCCCCGTGTTAGTTATGCCAGATTTTTAACAACCATTTGTTGTGGAGTGCGACGCATCAGGCTCGGGAGTCGGTGCAATTTTGACGCAAGTGGGACAACCCATCGCTTATTTTGGTCGTAAGTTTGCCGCCATTGTGCCCCCTCGCTCTACATATAAGTCTGAGCTGATGGCGTTGGTCCTAGCAGTACAGCATTGGCGACCCTACCTGCTTGGCCCCCACTTCACGGTTCGGACCGATCATCACAGCCTCTGCTACCTCGTCCACCAAAAGATTGTGACCCTGATGCTACAGGTTTGGGTGGCGAAATTCCTGGGGTACGACTTGGACATCGAGTTTTAAGCGGGATCATCCAACCAGGCGGCCGACGCCCTCTCCCGCCATTCGCAGAAGGAGAATCTGACTGCCATTCCCCGATCGGTCTAGGAGGACGTCTTCATTCTTTAGCGCGAAGTTGCAGCCGACCCGAGCTCCAGTAGATTGTGGCGGCCTAGCGACTAGAAGCCACTGCCTGCCCAGTATATCGCAATGTGAATGATCTACTCTATCGTCATAATCGTCCGGTTCTTTAAGCATCATCTCAGTTGATTCACCGCCCACTCATTGAGTTCCATGTGACTACAGAAGGGGGTCACGCGGGCACCTTCAGGCCGTATCGCC
Source organism: Platanthera guangdongensis (assembly GCA_039583875.1). NCBI lineage: Eukaryota > Viridiplantae > Streptophyta > Magnoliopsida > Asparagales > Orchidaceae > Platanthera > Platanthera guangdongensis. The sequence goes on along the minus strand of CM077151.1, from coordinate 6,444,625 downwards.
GCCTCCCCGCTTTGTTGTATTGGTCGAGAATGTTCCGGCGGGCCAAGGCCTTTGTTGCGGCCTGCCTATCGTGCTAGCTCACAAAGTACGAGGTTACCATTCCTAGGGGCCTCCTCCAGTAGCTTTCTGTCCCAACACAGATCTGGGAAGACATTTTTAAGGATTTCATCTCTCGGCTTCCCCACTCCAAGACATGGGGATGCATATTGGTGGTCGTGGACCGCCTCTCCAAGTATGCTCATTTCATTCCACTTGGAACACTTCGACACTCGTTCACGGCTCCTGGAATGACCGTTGCCTTTATTGACGATGTGGTCCGCCTCCATGGGATCCCTCGCTCCATTGTTAGCGATCGCGACCCCCTCTTTTTGAGTTACTTTTGGCAGGCATTGTTCAAGATGCAGGCTACGCAACTTTGGATGAGTGCGGCTTACCACTCGCGGACGGACGAACGGTCCGAGATCATGAATCGGTGCCTAGAGACCTATCTGTTGATGCGCGGAAACGGCACCGGGCACAGCTAACACGGAGGGGGTGTTTGGTCTCACAGGCTAGGAGAAGAGGAAGGAGAAGGTTGCGGGGGTAGAGGAGAAGGAAGCTTTTGAGTGCTCGAGAGTGGAGCAAACAGCTTGTTCAAGGAGGGTTGCGGGGGTAGAGGAGGTTGATCAGGAGTTGTCGAGCAGACAGTTACTATGACGGTCGACCAGCAGAGAAGCTCAAGGAGCGGCGAGGAACTTGCTGAGCAGGAAGCAAGGCTGGCTGAGCAGAGAGCAAGGCTCGCTGAGGAGAGAGCAAGGCTCGCTGAGCAGAGAGCAAAGCTGGCTGAGCAGAGAGCAGGGCTTGCTGAGCAGAGAGCAAGGCTTGCTGAGCAGAGAGCAAGGCTTGCTGAGCAGAGAGAGGGAGAGGGGGCCGCTAGCAGCGGCAACAGCACACTTCGCCCGCCGCGGCCTAAATGCCACTCTTGCGACGGGCTTTCCTTTGATTAATAGCGAGAGGTTACAAGCTTACTAGTACACCTTCACAACAAATCATTAAAGGGGTACAAAGGGAAGTTGGCGGCTAAGGGAGAAGAAGTTGTCAGAGACTAGAGGAAAGAAGCTGCCAGAGACTAAGTAAAAGAGGTTGCTAGCAGCTGGAGGACTGGGAAACTGAGTCTGCAGAGCTTGCTGGCAAGCTGCAGGTAAGCTGTGGAGGACTGCGCGGACAGGAAAACTGAGTCCGCAGGGCTTGCTGGATCAACTGATGGAGGACTGCGCGGACAGAAAAACGGAGTCCGCAGAGTCTGCTGGCAAGCTGATGGAGGATTGCGCGGACAGGAAAACTGAGTCTGCAGGGTCTGCTATCAAGACTTGTCTCAACCTCCGGTCCCCTCAAATGAGAGGTGTCAGGGGCTATTTATAGGCCCGGGGAAGATCTTCTAAAAGCGGGGCCCAGTGATGTCAGCATGACGACCTGCGCGGACTCCGCGGACTGGAAAGTGGAGTCCGCCAGGTTGGTGGGCGAAGCAGGCGGCAGGAGGCTGGGAGAGAACGGAGACCGCCCCCTTGCGAGCGGCCTGGGCGGACTCCGGGGGGAGTCCGCCCGGCAGGCCGGAGGCCGCCCCCCTGCGGGCGGCCTGGGCGGACTCGGGGGGAGTCCGCCAGGCAGGCCGGAGGCCGCCCCCCTGCGGGCGGCCTGGGCGGACTCCGTGGGGAGTCCGCCCGGCAGGCCGGAGGCCGCCCCCCTGCGGGCGGCCTGGGCGGACTACGGGGGGAGTCCGCCCGGCTGGCGGAGGCCGCCCCCTTGCGGGCGGCCTGGGCGGATTCCGGGGGGAGTCCGCCCGGCAGGCCGGAGGCCGCCCCCCTGCGGGCGGCCTGGGCGGACTCCGGGGGGAGTCCGCCCGGCAGGCCGGAGGCCGCCCCCCTGCGGGCGGCCTGGGCGGACTCCGGTGGGAGTCCGCCTGGCAGGCCGGAGGCCGCCCCCTTGCGGGCGGCCTGGGCGGACTCCGGGGGGAGTCCGCCCGGCAGGCCGGAGGCCGCCCCCTTGCGAGCTGCCTGCGCGGACTCCGGGGGGAGTCCGCCCGGCTGGCGGAGGCCGCCCCCTTGCGGGCGGCCTGGGCGGACTCCGGGGGGAGTCCGCTGGCTAGCTGCAAAGCGGGCGCCCTCCTGCGGGCGGGACCCCTGATGGTGGGTTGCCTCCTGCAAGGAAAAGCACTGCACGGTTTGCGGGCCTAATCGCATGGCCTGCGAGGGTGAGCTATGGGCATAGCCCGCCGTCCCGCAGGGCACGCGGTTGCCAGGAGACCTAGGCGGATAGGGAAAACTGTCCGCCTACACTGGGACTTGTCGCGATCAATAGGGAGAATCTGAGGATTGCGACTAGCCAGCTGGCTACCTTGGGAAGGATCGCCGATTTTTTGGTTAACATAATCCCCGCACTTTTTTAAGTTCAGAAAGAAACTTCGAAAAAGTTGGAGACCCACGAAAATCGTGATCCGCCCCAAAGGAAGAAGAAAAGGGGGGGCAAGGAGAGATAGAACCTGAAGATTCTCCTTAGAAGCTTGGTACCGCTTGTTATTTTCCTGCAAGAGGAGAGTTAGGATAGGCATGTATAGGTGGTACATCGAGTGTGTACCTGAGTTTGCTTTTGCAAAACGAAGAAGGTGTGTCTTCCATTAAATTCTGCAAAACAAAAGTGAGGAAAACAGAAAGCATAATAACTTGCAAGTACCTGATGGAGGCTTGCAAGCACCTGTTATCCTTTGCAAAAAAAGAAGAATAAAGAGTATACAAGAATGAAGAATAAGCTGCAAGTACCTGGAATGAACTTGCAAATCTTTGCTGGTTTCTGCAAAAGAAGAGTTAAAAGTACGCACAGTGCATGAAAGTAACTTGCAAGTACCTGAATGGAGCCTGCAAGTGTTGGTTGATCTCTGCAAAATGAGAGTTAAGAACAAACATGATATATGTGCGCAACTTGCAAGTACCTGTGAAGAAACTTGCAAGGGTCCGCTGATCTCTGCAAGAAGAGATTTAGCAGCAGGTATAGTATTCAAAGAATATGCTGCAAGTACCTGAATATGACTTGCAGGCGTCTGCTAACCACTGCAAAGAGAAGAGTGAGCAGCAGACAATATATATATGAAAAGAGCTTGCAAGTACCTGTGGATAAGGCTTGCAAGGGCTTGCTAATCTCTGCGATGAGAGGAATTAGAAGCAAATAACCGCACCAAAACTGTTGATGAGATAAGGTTGATATGACCAAGTAGCAAGGAAAATGTCTGATGAACACTTTATCATGAAGCCCAGATCAATAAATCGAGCGTTAGCTGTTGATATGGCTAGATGGATATGATCAGATTAGCAGAGAAGCAACTTGACGAATTCTGTCAATCTTAACTAGATTGCAATAACATGGCTTGATGATCAAGAAGAGTATGATTCTTTGATCAATGCTCGATATCATTAATTTATGACAAGAGTAATGAATAGCTCTGTGAATCACCATCTAGTAGAGCTTGAGCAAGCAATGTATACGAAATAAGCATAGGTAAAATGATTGCTAGAAATCTTTTTGGTAGGTCGGAATAACCTGTTCACCTGTGAAAGAAGGCAATTGACAAAAAAAGAGAACTAGCTATACTCCCTTGACAGAGCACAAAAGGGAGACATGCGCAAGAAATCCTAAGAAGGAAGCGACAGATGCACTGCTCTCTTGCCTCGGGTACAATCATCACTGATCAATGAGACTAGTTGCGTCAAGTGGCCTATTGCTTGTCGGTGGATTGATCAGTGGAGTTGTGGGAACCCGAGAAGGCACGGATCGAGAGTACCATAGAGTGTTCGGACACCACAGTTGTGAGATGATCAAAGAGACAAGGCTACGCTTGATTGTCATTGTTTGTCAAGCAAAGATCACTGTAACTGTAATGTATCCTTGCGAAGCACAGCAGAGCTAACACATGGGGCTCCCCTACACATATGCCGGCTAGGATCCGAAATCTGAAGCCCAACATCGTGATTGAACTGCTCCCACTACACATATGGGTATACTCCCACCATTTGTGATCGAAGCGGTGGTGGGAGAACAAACTACGGAGGGAACGTTTCAGACTCGGCGATATTTCATTGGCGTAGTGATCCCTTTGGCAAAGAGAAAAGATAGAGAAGGAGCATCACAAGCAAGGAACTGTGTCAGTATGAGATCTCTGATAAAGGCTTTGTTGAAAAGCAAGAAAGAACACTGAGAAGTGTTTGGGTAAAATGAAAATGTCTGTAAAGCATGAAGAGAAAAGTAAAGGTAACCGATAGCGGATGTGAGGAGCTTTGAGGACTCATGAATGTGATGGGTCACCCTTCTGGAGCAGATGTTGAATTTTACCCTCCTTCAGCATTTCTTGCACTAATCGCCGAAAAGCTCTGCAATCCTCTGTTGCATGACCCTTTTCTTTGTGATAGTCACAGTATTGGTCAGAGTTTCTGCCTTTCCGATCAGCAGGCTGAGGGCCCATACTGCTAGTTTTGCCCTTGATAGTGTGGGTTGCCCCACCCAATGTGTTATCAACTTTGGATCCTTTGCGTTGGAAGAGACGTTGATGACTTTGGAAACATCCCCCTTTCTTTGCTTGCGATGGAAGACACTTCTGGGGAGAGTTTGGAGGTCGTTCGGTAGGGGGCAAAACCTCTGGGCCTCTCTTCCCCCCAATGGGAAGTTCAGGTGACTTCATTGGGCGAGTGGAGGCGTACACGGTTGTTTTAGGGCTGAGTTTGCAGACACTTTCTTTTTGCCCGGTAACTGGAAACTGTACCGCGACTGTGGTCTGGCTGGATGGACAACTTGTCAGATAAGCATAAGGGCCAACTGGCAGAAGAGTTGGCATATTAAAATGTGAATTCCCCACTTCCGGGTTGACTGTAGCAACTGATGCTGCTACAGGTTGAGAGTCTAGCCGCTGAACTATAATGGCTAAGGTCTCATTGGTCGTTGTTATCTGCTGGGAAGTTTCCCGACGTAATAGAAAGAGGGCCTCCCAAAGAGCGTCTTCGCTGGTAGGAGGAATGCTCTGAGAGGGTTGGCGGTCTGACATGGTCAACTGTCGCTGTTCACCGTCTGTTCGGATCTGAAGGATCGCGCGTTAACTGATGCTCCACGCTCACCGCACCAAAACTATTGATGCGCGGAAACGGCACCGGGCACAGCTAACACGGAGGGGGTGTTTGGTCTCACAGGCTAGGAGAAGAGGAAGGAGAAGGTTGCGGGGGTAGAGGAGAAGGAAGCTTTTGAGTGCTCGAGAGTAGAGCAAACAGCTTGCTCAAGGAGGGTTGCGGGGGTAGAGGAGGTTGATCAGGAGCTGTCGAGCAGACAGTTACTATGACGGTCGACCAGCAGAGAAGCTCAAGGAGCGGCGAGGAATTTGCTGAGCAGGAAGCAAGGCTGGCTGAGCAGAGAGCAAGGCTGGCTGAGCAGAGAGCAAGGCTTGCTGAGCAGAGAGCAAGGCTTGCTGAGCAGAGAGCAAGGCTTGCTGAGCAGAGAGCAAGGCTTGCTGAGCAGAGAGAGGGAGAGGGGGCCGCTAGCAGCGGCAACAGCACACTTCGCCCGCCGCGACCTAAATGTCACTCTTGCGACGGGCTTTCCTTTGATTAATAGCGAGAGGTTACAAGCTTACTAGTACACCTTCACAACAAAGCATTAAAGGGGTACAAAGGGAAGCTGGCGGCTAAGGGAGAAGAAGTTGCCAGAGACTAGAGGAAAGAAGCTGCCAGAGAATAAGTAAAAGAGACTGCTAGCAGCTGGAGGACTGGGAAACTGAGTCCGCAGAGCTTGCTGGCAAGCTGCTGGTAAGCTGTGGAGGACTGCGCGGACAGGAAAACTGAGTCCGCATGGCTTGCTGGATCAACTGATGGAGGACTGCGCGGACAGGAAAATGGAGTCTGCAGAGTCTGCTGGCAAGCTGATGGAGGACTGCGCGGACTGGAAACCTGAGTCCGCAGGGTCTGCTATCAAGACTTGTCTCCACCTCCGGTCCCCTCGAATGAGAGGTATCAGGGGCTATTTATAGGCCCGGGGAAGATCTTCTAAAAGCGGGGCCCAGTGATGTCAGCATGACGACCTGCGCGGACTTCGCGGACTGGAAAATGGAGTCCGCCAGGTTGGTGGGCGAAGCAGGCGGCAGGAGGCTGGGAGAGAACGGAGACCGCCCCCTTGCGGGCGGACTGGGCGGACTCCGGGGGGAGTCCGCCCGGCAGGCCGGAGGCCGCCCCCTTGCGGGCGGCCTGGGCGGACTCCGCGGGGAGTCCGCCCGGGAGGCCGGAGGCCGCCCCCCTGCGGGCGGCCTGGGCGGACTCCGGGGGGAGTCCGCCCGGCAGGTCGGAGGCCGCCCCCTTGCGAGCGGCTTGGGCGGACTCCGGGGGGAGTCCGCCCGGCTGGCGGAGGCCTCCCCCTTGCGGGCGGCCTGGGCGGACTCCGGGGGGAGTCCGCTCGGCAGGCCGGAGGCCGCCCCCCTGCGGGCGGCCTGGGCGGACTCCGGGGGGAGTCCGCCCGGCAGGCCGGAGGCCTCCCCCTTGCGGGCGGCCTGGGCGGACTCCGGGGGGAGTCCGCTCGGCAGGCCGGAGGCCGCCCCCCTGCGGGCGGCCTGGGCGGACTCCTGGGGGAGTCCGCCCGGCAGGCCGGAGGCCGCCCCCCTGCGGGCGGCCTAGGCGGACTCCGGGGGGAGTCCGCCCGGCAGGTCGGAGGCCGCCACCTTGCGGGCGGCCTGGGCGGACTCCGGGGGGAGTCCGCCCGGCTGGCGGAGGCCGCCCCCTTGCGGGCGGCCTGGGCGGACTCCGGGGGGAGTCCGCCCGGCTGGCGGAGGCCGCCCCCTTGCGGGCGGCCTGGGCGGACTCCGGGAGGAGTACGCCCGGCTGGAGCGGATGCCGCCCCCTGCGGGCGGCCTGGGCGGACTCCGCGGGGAGTCCGCTTGGCTAGCTGCAAAGCGGGCGCCCTCCTGCGGGCGGGATCCCTGATGGTGGGTTGCCTCCTGCAAGGAAAAGCAATGCACGGTTAGCGGGCCTAATCGCATGGCCTGCGAGGGTGAGCTATGGGCATAGCCCGCCGTCCCGCAGGGCACGCGGTTGCCAGGAGACCTAGGAGGACAGGGAAAATTGTCTGCCTACACTGGGACTTGTCGCGATCAATAGGGAGAATCTGAGGATGGCGACTAGCCAGCTGCCTACCTTGGGAAGGATCGCCGATTTTTGGGTTAACACTATCTGTGTTGTTTTGTTTGTGATCCCCCATGTGCATGGGTCGAGTGGTTGTCCTGGGAAGAGTACTCATTCAAGATTCAACACATCCTTCCACTCCAGCATCGGCACCACACCGTTCGAGGCAGTCTATGGTAAGCCTCTGCCCATCATCACACAGGTCGTGTCGGTCAAAAACATGATAGCCGCCATGGACAGCCTCCATCACGACCGTAATGTCATGCTCCGTCAGCTACGTCAGCTATGCTAGCACCTCCAGCGTGCCCAAGATAGGAAGGTGGCCTTAGCCAACCGCCATCGGCGAGACGTCCAGTTCACTGAGGTTGATTCAGTGTTTCTCAAGCTCGGGCCACATCGACAGGTGACGGTGAGTCGCGGACCCACTCCAAGTTAGCGACCAATTTCTACGGTCCCTTCGATATCCTAGCTCGGATGGGCACTCAAGTGTATCGCCTTCGCCGACCTCCAAAGAGCCGCATCCATCTGATATTCCGTGTCTCCTAGCTCAAGCGGGTGATCGATGATCACCCAGTCGGGGAGGCACTTCCTTTGACGGTCTTCGGCACCACCCCAACGATGTTCCTTCCTCACAGAATTACTGACAAGCGCACGACTCTCCGCACCGAGCAGCCAGCGGATCAGGTCATAGTGGTTTGGTAAGATCACACACTCTCAGAGGCGAGATGGGTTGATCGAGCGGATTTCCCTATAAATAGAACCCCAGGGGTACATGGATATGAACTTAGGAATCTCGCAAAATATCTTGACCGCCTCTTTTTTTGGACTTCGAGCTGAGCCTTTGGATCCTTTCTTCAAAGAGATAAGTTGCGAGCTACCAATTATCCCTCTTAGTCGTCGTCTTGACTTAGTCGCCAATTAGAGTCTACCTTGTACCCTACTCAGTCATTTTGATTGTATAGGGAAGCTTCTTCAAAGCATCCGGGTACGTGGTGGGACCTCCCTGCCGCAGCGTCTGGGGTCCTTTTTCTTGTCCCTCTGTTTCTGTGTTCTAGCCCATTTAGTAGTCGAGCCCGGCCGCTGGACCAGTAACCTTAGCCTGCCTTGGTCTGAAGTTTGAAGTAGGGATTTTTTCGGCTTCTACACTTTGGTGCGGTGAGCGTGGAACGTAGTCGAGGAAGAAAGTTTCGCGAGTCGGCGAGATGGTTGATGGAGGCGAGAATAAGGAGATAGTCGGCAACTCGGCAGGAGTCGGCAACCCGGCAGGAGTCAGCAACTCAGCAAGAGAAGGCGGCTTTGTGACAGTGGCAGTGTTCGCGGAGTTTGCGAGGAGGATCGCGAGGTCCATCCTAGCAGGGTTCCTTCCTCGCCCCAATGTCATGGCGACCTCGCCTCATCGCGTGACACCGTCGGAGGAAGAGATGCCTAGGCGACCAGGGAAGGAGCGAACAAGAGATGAGCGGGAGCAACCAATGCAGTCGCAGTACTATCCGGCGAGCTGTCAGTTGCTTCTATGAGCGGGAGATGAGCGGGAGCCCTTTCTATGACGAAGTACCAGCAGCCCCAGCTCCTGAAGGCTTCAGATAACCCATACTGAGCTACTACTCCGACAGAGATGGCCCAGTCGGGCATCTCCAATGGTTCGAAGACGTGGTGTCTATCTACAAGATGATTGATGCATTCAAATGTAAGTGCTTCTCCATCATCTTCGTGGGGAAGGCGAGAGACTGGTTCCACCAGCTGCATGGAGGTTCCATCTACCTCTTCGAAGAAATGTGTTGGGGTCGGATGGCAAGGTTCGTGACGTCTAAGAAGAGGAAGAAGGAAGCAACCGCTCTCTTCAAGATCATACAAGGGTAGCATGATAGTCTTGACCACTACATCGACCGTTTCTAAGAGAAGGTTCTCGAAGTCGAGGAAGTGGATGGCTTCACCTTGTAGTTGGCCCTGAAGTTTGGCCTAAAGCAGGGTCTCTTCAGCCTGGCGATCGACCCTAAGCCCCCGAGATCCTTTGAGAAGATGATCGAAAGGGCAAACAAGTTCGTGCAGGGGGAGGAGAAGAACACCAACTTCTTGTCAAGACTGGATTGGGAGAACCTGAGAGGGAGGGAAAGAGGAGGACCTTCGGTAGTAAGAGCCAGAGTAGTGTTGGAGAGGCAGGAAGAGCGAAGGGGAGAGTAGTCGAGGAGAAGGGAAGAGCCCAAGAGGGTGGAGGAGCAGAGGAGGCAGGAGAGGTCTCGCAGGCAAGAGGAGAGGAGGCCCGTAGCGGCTCCGGAAAGAAGGGAGGAGGCAAGGCTATTTCAATATCCCGTAAACCGGCTCCAGTGGAGGCCACCAGGAAGACCGCAATACCTGAACCAGGAGAAGAGGAACGGCAACCAGCCGGAGAGGAGGTAGGGAAGAGCTCAGGAGTAGGTGATCGTCATTTCCCGGCAAGGGAATAGGCATCGCAAGAGAATCCAGCCGGTGAGGAACAAGGAAAAAGAAATTCCCCTTTACTGTGATCTGCATCGAGTAGAAGGGCACGGGACCTTGATTTGTCCCGATTTTGGGGAAGCAAGGAGGCTAGAAGCAGGAACGAAGGAGAGGGAGCAGCCGAGGCAAGAGGCCCCCGCAAGACCGGTAGCGTTACAAGCTCTAGGGAGGAGGAACGAGAATCGGGTCGACCAAGGCAGTCGCGGAGAGGTGGTCCCATGCTTAGGAGGAGGGCAAGCAGGAGTGACCAACGGAGGAGTCGGGCTTGCCGCTTCCCGCAAGGGAAGTCTCCATCAGATTTACTGCAAGAGTGTCACCTCGACCTCTCAAGCGTCGTCGTCGTTCGAGGAGATAACTTTTTTTGAGGACATGTTAGGGAATGAGAATCTCTTCCATGACGTCGTCGTCATCCAAGCCGCCATCGAGGACTTCACTGTTGACCGAATCCTGGAGAACAACGGGAGCTCGTGAATGTCATCTTCAAGAGGATATTTGTCAAACTGCAGGTGGAAGCGTCCAGGATCCTACCTGCTAGCGGACCCCTCTTTGGCTTCTCTGGACAGAAGGAGGAGGTGGAGGGAGGAGCAGAACTTCTGGTGACCCTTGGTGGCACCTCGATTCGATGCAGGTTCGTCATTGTGGATGTGTCAAACTGCTACAGCGCGATTTTCGAAAGACCCTTCATCAACGACTTTAAGGTCGCATCATCATATCATCAGTGTCTGAAGTTCTGCAGGGGAGATGTCCAAGTGAGGCTCTGGAGGGATCCTAAAGTTGTCAGAGAGTGTTATATTAGTGTTGTCAGTACCATCAGCTGGATGGAGGACGCGGAGAGGCTGGAGAAGATCCTGGAAAGGGAGGACGGGCTGAGAGCTGCGAAAGAGATGGAGGAAGTGGAGGTGATCTCCAAGGGAGGAGCTATGAAGCACCGACACTTCAAAAATGCCCAGCGTGTCGGTGTCGGACTCTCTGACACTCGTCCGACTCTCCGACACTCGTGTCGGAAGTCCGACACGCTGGCTCACGCGGGACTCGCGTGTCCCGCTCAATCGAACACATGTGTCCTTCTCAATCGGACAAGTGTGTCCTTCTCAATCGGACACGTGTGTCCCTAATCTAGCTACTCATGGTGAGGCGGGAGGCAATTGTCGTGGAAGTACAATTTTTGTGAAAAAAAATTTATAAGTTCATATAAAAAAATGAAAACACGTTTGTTAATCATTAGTGGAAAAGGAATTGGAAAGTGTGTAAAAGTCTTAAGGAGTAATCTATTTGAGCTGAAAAAACTATAAGAAGAGGTAATGTGTTAATGTTCTATCATTTTTTGATATTTGGTTAAGTTTTGCATTTGAATATTTGATTAGTAATATTTAAATATGTCTTGATTTATTTGAATATTTGTTATTTGTTCATTTTTAATTTTTTGTTAAATGTCTTAGGATTTTCATAATTATAAAAAATAAGTATTTAATATATATGTCCCAACGTGTCGAAATATGATATTTTTTGAGAATTTACGAGTCGCGAGTCGTGTCGTGTCATATCGCGTGTCGCGTGTCGCGTGTCGGTGTCGGTGCAACATAGGGGTGAGAGTCTGGGCTGCTGAAAATTGGAGGATCCCTGATGCTGGAGGGAAAGGTGAAGATGGCAGGCTGTCTACAAAAAAATGTAGACATCTTTACCTGGAGCGCCGCGGAGATGTCAGGGATTGATGCAGAGGTTGTTTGTCATCGCCTCAACCTGTATCCCAAGGTTGCCCCCGTCCGTCAGAAGCAGAGGAAGAGCGTCGTTGCGCTGGCTGAACCAAGTCGGAAGGAGGTGAAGAAACTGTTGGATGCGGGTTCTGTTTTGGAGATCCAATAGTTAGGCTGGGTCTTCAATGTTGTAATGGTTAAGAAGGCCGGAGGGGGCTGGAGGCTATGTATTGATTTTTTTCATGTTGAACAAACCTTGCCCGGAGTATTGCTACATCTTGCCTCGAATCAACGCGCTGGTTGATTTAGCAGTCGATTTTTCTGTGATGAGTTTCCTTGATGCTTTTTCAGAATATCACCAGATCCTGATGCATCTCCCCGACTGTCGCGATGTCTCCTTCAACACCAGCGACGGCTATTATAGCTACAAGATGAAACTCTTCGGGCTAAAGAACGCGGGCGCGACCTACCAAATAATGATGGACTAAGTTTTCAAGGAGCAGAAGGGGCGGAATCTGAAAGTGTACGTAGATGACCTCCTGGTCAAGAGCGGGAGTATCACAGAGCTCACTAAGGACCTGGTGGAGACCTTCGCGACTCTACGAAAGTACAAGATACAGCTCAACCTAGTAAAATGCGTCTTCGGAGCAGGAAGGGGAAGTTCTTATATCACCTCCTCACTCCTAGGGGGGTGGAGTTTAATCCAGACAAAGTAAGAGCCATCCTGGAGATGGAATCCCCGAAGAATTCCAAGGAAGTGCAGAGGCTGACCGGAAGGCTAGCAGGTCTTAGCCGCTTCGTGTCCAAGGCAGGATAGAAGTGCTCTCCATTTTAAAAACTCTCTGGGGCAACCAGAAGTTGGAGTGGACCGCGGAGTGTGAGGAGGCATTTGGAAAGCTCAATCAGCAGCTAACTCAAGCTCATCTACTCCAAGGCCCACAAGAAGAAGATCTCCTCCTTTACTAGGAGTGGGAGCGGAGGCAGTCAGCTTTGTGCTCGTCAGAGAAGAGGGGAATAGTCAACTCCTCATCTACTATGTGAGTAGGGTGCTTAAGCAGGCAGAGACAAGGTATCTCATCCTGGAGAAACTAGCTTTCGCTGTGAAGACCCTTTTTCCGGGCTTCCCAAAATGATCGGTAGTGATTTTCACCAGTGAATTGTAGTAAAGAGTACAAAAGAGTAACACACAACTTTTTATTTCATTCATTTTTTTATGTACATGATCATACAGGCGTTTACTCGAAATCTGTTAAAAATTTACAGTAATCTTCTGAACATAGTAATTTGTGACTCTCAGAACCCTCTTTGATTCCTTTATACACGTTCAATCATACATTCTCTAACTCTTCCGGTGCGAACGTCCGTCGTACATCTGGAGTTCCACGTGATGTCTGAAAAAAATGAATCCACCGAGGGTTAGTCATAAAATATGACTAGGTGAGATAAATATTTCGTGAAATGTAGTACATGCAAACAATGGAAATACTATCAATATGCATACAGTACAATAATGAATAATATCTTTCTCAAAGCTGAAATCTTAATTACCCCTTAATTTAAGTTACATAAAATAAGAAATGCTCCGGTGATGCAAACATGAATTGGGCCCCGCCCCTGAAGGACGTAATTGTAGGCTCACCCCTACTGGTGAATCCATCAGTGGATGCCTCCACATCATTGGATTCGAAACCATCACATTTCTCAATACAGAGTTTTAAATGAATTTTATCTTGTCATGAATAGGAGTTTATAATAAACTGATCCCCTCAGAAATAAATATATCGCTTTCAATTTTTCCGCTGCCAACATTTTATCTCACAGCGATATCTTAATGAGTTAAACTCATATGCACAGGCACTTATGTATTTCATAAAGTGCAACAGAATAGAATCATCGGAAAACAAAAATGATAAATCGAAAAGGCCAAAATCTGATTTTATACGATGCCGGACAGCTAGAAATATGCCTCGGAATGGGCTAAAAATCAGCCCCTGAATGGACTTCCCGTCCTCTGAAACATAATTGTCCAGCAAGGTATAAAGGTTAACTTGGCTTACAACATAATTTCCCAACAATAAAACTAAAAATTAATTCGAAGAGAGCACTTAAACTGAACCAGTCCAATGAAAAGGCAGCAGTATAACAACCAAAGGTGGCGGCAGCAAGCTTCCAGCACAGCGGTAGAAGAGGCAGCATGCTCGGGAGCACAGCTAGGGCAGTGCCGCAGCAAGACAGCAGAGAACAGCAGCTCGGCCAGCAAGACAGCAGTGAACAGCAGCTCGGCCAGCAAGACAGCAGTGAACAGCAGCTCGGCCAGCAAGACAGCAGTAGAGAAGAGAAAAGGGAGAGCAGGTGGATGAGGAGAGGAAGAAATCCACCCAATATTTAAAGAGGAGTAGGGGCGGTGAAGAGGCAAGAAGAAGTCAAATTGGAGTTGGTAACTCAGTTATGTGTCACCACATGCATCCCAACATATTTCAGCCAACACCAAGTGTCAAAACTCCACAACCAAGTGCCTAAACACAAGCCCAAACTCAGCCAGCAACCATATCCAGCGCCAGCCCACATAGCCAACACAGCCAGCATACATAGTCAAATAAGGCAGCCATCAAGCCCAATATTATATATATTAAGCTCATTAAACCAGCAAAGATGAAAGCCCACATAAAAAAATAACTCAAACTCATCCAAAAATATCAAAATGATAAGCAAAACAAAGAAAAACAAAATTCGTCAAATATTGCGACAATATAAATGTGCCTTTTTCATCATTGGGGAGAGAAAAATAAATGAAATTCAGTGCGCGAAAAATGAGGCTGTTACAATCCTTCCCTCCTAAAAGAACTTTTCATCCCCGAAAAGATAATATAGATTTGTAAGGTGTCATTTACAATATGTACATCAACGAAAGATTACACTTTTATTTTTTACGATATTGTTCTAAATTAAAGGCTCGCGGCATAATTAAACGTTCTTCTGGTACTTCTGGAGGAGGAATTGGAGCAGACGCTGGAGCAGGTACCGGTGCAGGTGCGGACGCTAAGGATTCAGCCATCATTTGATATAATTATCGCTGCAGAGGAGGTTGTGAATTGATTTCTTTATTCAAGAGCTTTGGACAATTTTTCTTTGTATGCCCTGGCTGACGGCAATAATAGCATGCCCCAATTAAACATTCTCCTTTATGAAAGCGGTTACACTTGGCGCATTTCGTCGAGTTAGCTTGGGACGTAGTACTGGTTGATGGACTAGGTTGTATCGTCTTAGCAACATCTTTGTATTGTGTTTCACTTGGAGTTGGGATTTTCGTGGTTTTTCTCTTTCCACTATCTCGATATTTTTGCGATTTGCTTTGATCGATTTCTACGAATCAAGCTCGCTCAACTAACTTTCCATATTCTAGGATATCCAGAGGTACGAGTAAATTGTGTATGTCATCCTGCAGTCCATGTTGAAATTGTCTGCAAAGATCTTCCTCTGAGGCTACGAGAGAGTCGGCATAATATGCTAATTTTGAGAATTTCATCTCGTATTGTAGAACTGTTTTTGCCCGTGAACTAGTCGCAGGAATTGATCGTATAGGACTTTTTTCTCCGATCGCGCACAAACCAATTCGTAAATTCCTGGATAAAATTTGGCCATCTTACCAGATCAAGTCGGACAAATTTTGTGGCGACTAAGTTGTTCCACCAACGCTTTGTTGTGCCTTCAAATAAAAAGGACGCGAGTTCAACTTTCCAATCTTCTGGGCAGCGCATAACTTGGAAAATAGTTTCGATTCGGAGTATCCAATCTTTTGTTTCCAAGGGAGATAGGTCTCCTACAAAAGTTGGTGGTTTTAATTCCGTAAATTGTTTCAGATCGAAGTCCATTTGACGGTATTGGAGCGTCAGAGCTTCTACTCTTGGGGGAAGATTTGGAGGAAGATTCATCGGATGTTGTTGTGGTTGATGGGGTTGATGTTGTGGATTAGGATTTTCTTGGGGAAGTGTGGGTCCTACAGTAGCTAACGTAGGAAAAGCTAACTTAAAGGCTTCTGCTATTGACAACACAAAATCCGAAGGACGCCGATGGTGTTGATGCCCGTTGTCACTTTCCTCGAACCTGGTAGCTGCTTGATGATCGTCTTGATTCTCCCGACGGCGTTGACTGCGGCGGCTAGAATAAACTTGAACGGGTTCCTATATACGAAGGTGATTTAATTAAATTAACTTTTGTGTTATATTTTTGTACTGCCTGCGACCACACCGAGTGAAAATCAACTTGGCTCTAATACCAATTGTGAAGACCCTTTTTCCGGGATTCCCAAAATGATCGGCAGTGATTTTCACCAGTGAATTGTAGTAAAGAGTACAAAAGAGTAACACAACTTTTTATTTCATTCATTTATTTATGTACATGATCATACATGCGTTTACTCGAAATCTGCTAAAAATTTACAGTAATATTCTGAACATAGTAATTTGTGACTCTCAGAACTCTCTTTGATTCCTTTATAGACGTTCAACCATACCTTCTCTAACTCTTTCGGTGCGAACCTCCGTCGTACATCTGGAGTTCCACCTGATGTCTGAAAAAAAATGAATCCACCGAGGTTTAGTCATAAAAATATGACTATGTGAGATAAATATTTCGTGAAATGTAGTACATGCAAACAATGGAAATACTATCAATATGCATACAGTACAATAATGAATAATATCTTTCTCAAAGCTGAAATCTTAATTACCCCTTAATTTAAGTTACATAAAATAGGAAATGCTCCGGTGATGCAAACATGAATTGGGTCACGCCCCCGAAGGACGTAATTGTAGGCTCACCCCTACTGGTGAATCCATCAGTGGATGTCTCCACATCATTGGATTCGAAACCATCACATTTCCCCATGCAGAGTTTTAAATGAATTTTTTCTTGTCATGAATAGGGGTTTATAATAAACTGATCACCTCAGAAATAAATATATCGCTTTCAATTTTTCCCCTGCCCACATTTTATCTCACAGTGATATCTTAATGAGTTAAACTCGTATGCACAGGCACTTGTGTATTTCAAAAAATGCAACAGAATATAATCATCGAAAAACAAAAACGATAAATCGAAAAGGCCAAAATTTGATTTTATACGTTGTCGGACATCTTGAAATATGTCTCGGAATGGGCTAAAAATCAGCCCTCGAATGGACTTCTCGTCCTCTGAAACATAATTGTCCAGCAAGGTATAAAGGTTAACTTGGCTTACAACATAATTTCCCAACAATAAAACTAAAAATTAATCTCGAAGAGAGCACTTAAACTGAACCAATCCAATGAAAAGGCAGCAGTATAACAACCAAAGGTGACGGCAGCAAGCTTCCAGCACAGCGGTAGAAGAGGCAGCAGTCTCGGTAGCACAGCTAGGGCAGTGCCGCAGCAAGACAGCAGAGAACAGCAGCTCGACCAGCAAGACAGCAGTGAACAGCAGCTCGGCCAGCAAGACAGCAATGAACAGCAGCTCGGCCAGCAAGACAGCAGTAGAGAAGAGAAAAGGGAGAGCAGGTGGATGAGAGGAAGAAATCCACCCAATATTTAAAGAGGAGTAGGGGCGGTGAAGAGGCAAGAAGAAGCCAAATTGGAGTTGGTAACTCGGCTAGGTGTCACCACATGCATCCCAACATATTTCAGCCAACACCAGGTGTCAAAACTCCACAACCAAGTGCCTAAACACAAGCCCAAACTCAGCCAGCAACCATATACAGCGCCAGCCAACACAGCCAGCCCACATAGCCAACACAGCCAGCATACATAGCCAAATAAGGCAGCCATCAAGCCCAATATTATATATATTAAGCCCACTAAACCAGCAAAGGTGAAAGCCAACATAAAAAAATAATCCAAACTCATCCAAAAATATCAAAATGGTAAGCAAAACAAAGAAAAACAAAATTCGTCAAATATTGCGACAATATAAATGTGACTTTTTCATCATTGGGGAGAGAAAAATAAATGAAATTCAGTGCGTGGAAAATGAGAGTGTTACATTCGCCTTGGTGATTTCGGCGCGGACGCTCCAGCCATTCTTTCAAGCTCACTCCATCAAAGTTGTCTCTGATGATCTGCTGCGAAGTATCTTGGATGAAGTAGAGCATTCGGAAAGGTTGGCGAAGTGGGCAGTAAAGCTCAGTGAGTTTGACATCTCTTTCTCACCAAGGGAGGCGATCAAGACCGAGGCAGTGGCAGATTTCCTGGCCGACTTCTCGATCGAGGATGGACCGCTGGAGGAGATGAAGGCTCTTCCAGCCAAGTCTCGTGGAAGATGGTCGTGGACGGAGCTTCGGGAAAGAGCTCAGTAGGAGCAGGCGTCGTGTTGGTGAGCCCGCAGGGAACTAGGATCAAGCAAGCAGTCGAGATTCTCTTCCCCGTCACGAACAACCAGGCAAAGTACGAAGGCATAGTAGCCGGCTTGCGTCTCACCAAGGAGTTGGGAATCCAGAACCTCAAGGCCTTCACTGACTCAATGGTGGTCGCTTCGCAAATCAGGGGAGAGTTCGAGATGCGCGACCCCATCCTGCAGAGATATTTGGCAAAGGTGAAAGGCTTGGTGGGAGGTTTCCAATCTTTTTTCGTCGAGCATGTGACAAGAGAGAAGAACTCAGAGGCGGACTACCTTGCCAAGTAAGGCCCTAAGGCCGGTGGAACTGTGACAGAGCTGTTTCGACCATCCATCGAGGAAGGGGAGATGATGGAGATCAAGTAGAGAGCTTCTTGGAAGGACTCGTTCGTTACTTTCTTAACGACAGGCCAGCTTACCGCCAGCGGGGGAGACCAGAGGAAGTTTCGATAGAAGACGGTTTACTATCTGCTACGCGAAGGAGAGCTATATCACAAGACACTCTCGGGCCCCCGAGCAAGATGTCTGTCAGAAGCAAAGATCACTCGAGTGCTCGAAGAAATTCATTCAGGAGAGTGTGGCAGCCCCTCTGGGACTCGCACTGTGGAGTAAAGAATTCTGAGACACGACTTATGCCCGACCATTTGGAAGGACGTTGAAGCCTTCTCGAAGAAATGCCCGAAGTGTCAACTCTTCGCACCTCTCCAGTTGCAGCCGGCTCGACAACTTCGCTCAATCACCGCCACTTGGCTCTTCTCCATCTGGGGAATGAATTTGATAGGCCCTTTCCCTCAGGCTAGCGGTCAGAGGAAGTTTGTTCTCGTTATGATCGACTATTTCTCCAAGTGGATCGAGGAGAGAGATTTTGCCAAGACCACGTCTTATATCGTGAAGAACTTCATCTGGGAAGAGATCGTATGCAAGTTCGGGATCTCTCTCGTCATCATCACCAACAACGGCCAGCAATTCGCCGGCTTGGAGCTGGAAGACTTTTGCAAGTAGCTTGGAACGGATCTTCGATTCACCTCTGTGCACCACCCTCGGAGCAACAGACAGGTGGAGGCCGCCAACAAGCTGATCATCAACCTCTTGAAAAAGGTCACCAACCTGAAAGGAAACTGGGCGGAGCAACTCCCTTCGATCCTATGGGCTCTGAGAACAACTCCTAACTCGGACACGGGGGGAAACGCTTTTCAAGTTGTCCCACGGGTCTGAGGCTCTCATCCCAGTGGAGTTCGAAGTCCGAAGCCCGAGAGTCGTCGCAGCAGGAGAAGGCAGTGAAGAATAGCGCCTGAAGAATTAAGATGCTCCAAGGCTTTCTCTGGACTACATCGAGGAGTTTCAAGACCTAGCATCTGTCCGTCAAGAGGAGGTCAAGAGGCGAATGGCAAAGCACTTCGACAAAAACGTTTGCCTCAAACAGTTCCTTGCAGGAGATCTCGTCATGAAGATGGTGGACGAGCCAAGAAGGGCAGCTACCGTTGGCAAACTGAATCCTAATTGGGAGGGAACCTTCATCGTCCAAGAGGCTCTAGCCATTGGAGGCTACCGTTTGAAAAATCAAGAAGGAGAGCTACTCGGAAGCACCTGGAGCCAGGACGGCCTTAAAAGATTCTATCCATAGCGGTAATGTATAATAACTGCTTGTATGTAAAGTCGTTTCTGCATTTTAATAAAATTCATCGCCCCCTGAAACAAGGGTTGGTACGAGTTGTCTTTTTTGTTCGAATCACCCGCTCTAGGCTTTTTAGGAGAATCGGGTCGGAGACAAGTTTCCCAAACCGATCGTGGAGATTGGTTTCACTGATTCAAGCTAACTTGAGGCGATTCGAACAAAGAAGACAACTCGTACCAACCCATGTTTCAGGGGGCGAGGACATTTATTAAAATGCAGAAGCAACTTTACGCACAAGCAGTTATTATATGTTACCGGTAGGGATAAAACCTTTTCAGGTCGTCCCCGTTCCAAGTGCTTCCTATTAGCTCTCCTTCTTGATTTTGCAAACGATAGCCTCATGTGGCTAGAGTCTCTTGGACGATGAAGGGTCTCTCCCAATTAGGATTCAGCTTGCCAACGGCAACTGCCCTTCCTGGCGCGTCCACCATCTTCATGACGAGATCTCTTGCAAGGAACTGCTTGAGGCTAACGTTTTGTTGAAGTGTTTTGTCATTTGTCTCTTGACCTCCTCTTGGCGGGCAGAGGCTAGGTCTCGAAGCTCCTCAATGTAGTTCAGAGAAAGCCTCTAAGCACCTTCTCCAATCGTCATTCTTCACTGTCTTCTCCTGCTGCAACGACTCTCGGGCTCCGGACTTCAAACTCCACTGGGATGAGAGCCTCAGACCCCTGGGACAACTTGAAAGGAATTACCCTCGTGGCAGAGTTAGGAGTTGTTCTCATAGCCCATAGGACCGAAAGGAGTTGCTCCGCCCAGTTCCCCTTCAGATTGATGACCTTTTTCAAAAAGTTGATGATCAGCTTGTTGGCAGCCTCCACCAGTCCGTTGCTCCAAGGGTGGTGCACAAAGGCGAATCGAAGATCCGCTCTCAGCTGCTTGCAGAAGTCTTCCAGCTCCAAGCTGGCAAATTGCAGGCCGTTGTCGGTGATGATGGCAATAGGGATCCTGAATCTACAGGCGATCTCTCCCCAGATGAAGTTCTTCAAGATCTGAGACATGGTCTTTGCAAAAGCTTTTGTCTGGATCCACTTGAAGAACTAGTCGATCATGACGGGAACAAACTTCCTCTGACCGCTAGCTTGGGGAAGGGCCTATCAAATCCATTCCCTAGATGGAGAGAGGCCAAGGGGCGGTGATTGAGCGAAGTTGTCGAGTCGGCTGCAACTGGAGAGGTGCGGAGATTTGACACTCCCGACATTTCTTCGAGAAGCATTTGTGTCCTTCCGAATGGTCGGCCAGAAGTAGTACCTCAAAATTCTTTGCTCTAGAGTGTGAGTCCCAGAGTGGTTGTCACACTCTCCTGAATGAATTTCTCCGAGCGCTCGAGGGATCTCTGCTTCTGATAGGCATCGGGCCAGGGGGGTCGAGAGGGTCTTGCGCTATAGCTTTCCTTTGTGGAGCGGATAGTAGGCCGCCTTATATCGAAACTTCTTTTGGTCTCTCTCGCTGACGAGAAGTTGGTTTATCATTAAGAAAGTAACAAACAGGTCCTTCCAAGAAGCTCTCTGCCCAATCTCGATCATCTCCCCTTCCTCGATGGACGGTCGAAACAGCTTTGTCACAGTTCCACCTTCCCTTGGGCCGTACTTGGCTAGATAGTCCGCCTCTGAGTTCTCTCTTGCACATACTCGACGAAGAAAGATAGGAAACCTCCTACCAAGCCTTTCACCTTTGCCAAATATCACTGCAGGATGGGGTCGCGTGCCTCGAACTCTCCCCTGATTTGCGAAGCGACCACCATTGAGTCGGTGAAGGCCTGGAGGTCCTGGATTCTCAACTCCTTGGAGAGACGCAAGCCGGCTACCATGTCTTTGTACTCCGCCTAGTTGTTCGTGACGGGGAAGAGGATCTCGACTGTTTGCTCGATCCTAGTTCCCTGTGGGCCACCAGCACGACGTCTGCTCCTACTAAGCCCTTGCCTGAAGCTCGGTCCACGAGCATCTTCCACGAGACTGGGCTAGAAGAGCCTTCATCTCCTCCAGCCTCGGCAGAGAAGTCGGCCAGGAATCTGCCACTGCATGGGCCTTGATCGCCACCTTGGCGAGTAAGATGAATGTCGAACTCCGTGAGCTCTACTGCCCACTTCGCCAACCTTCCCGAATGCTCCACTCCATCCAAGATACTTTGCAGCGGATGATCGGAGACAACCTTGATGGAGTGAGCTTGAAAGTATGGTTGGAGCGTCCGCGCCGAAATCACCAAGGCGAAAACTAGTTTCTCCGGGATATGATACCTTGTCTCTTCCTGCTTAAGCACCCTACTCACATAATAGATGAGGAATTGTCTCTTCCCCTCTTCTCTGACGAGCACAGAGCTGACTGCCTCCGTTCCCACTCATAGAGGAGCTTGAGTAGAGGAGCTTGAGTTAGTTGTTGCTTGAGCTTTCCAAAAGCCTCCTCACACTTCGCAGTCCACTCGAACTTTTGCTTGCCTCAGAGAGTCTTGAAAAATGGAGAGCACTTCCCTCTAAAATCCTCCTCACACTCGAACTTTTGAATACGCACTTTGTCGGGTTGAGCCGCATCTTATACTTTTGCAGAGTCGCGAAGATCTCCACAGATCCTTAGTGTGCTATGTGATGCTCCTGCTCTTGACTAGGAGGTCATCCACATACACTTCTAGATTCCGCACATTTTGCTCCTTGAAGACTTGTTCCATCATTCTTTGGTAGGTCGCACCTGCGTTCTTTAGCCCGAAGGACATCATCTTGTAGCTCTAGCAGCCGTCGCTGGTGATGAAGGAGACGTCGCGGCAATCAGGGGGATGCATCCGAGTCTGGTGATACCATGAAAAAGCATCAAGGAAACTCATCACAGAAAAACCGACGGTCGAATCAACCAGCGCGTAGATTTGAGGCAAGGAGTAGCAATCTTTCTGGCAAACTTTATTCAACATAAAAAAAAAATCATTGCATAGCCTCCAGCCCCCTCCGGCCTTCTTAACCATTACAACATTGGAGAACCAGTCTGGATACTGGATCTCCGAAACAAAACCCGGGACCTGCAGCTTCTTCACCTCCTCAGATTGGCTCAGCCAGCGCAGCAGCACTCTTCCTCTACTTCTGACGGACAGGGGCAACCTTGGGATCCAGGTTGAGGCGATGGCAGGCATCCTCTGCATCTATCACTGGCATCTCTGCGGCGCTCCATGCAAAGATGCCTACATTTTATTGCAGACAGGCTGTCATCTCCACCTTCCCTCCAGCGTCAGGGATCCTCCAATCTTCAGCAGCTCAGGCTCTCCTCCCTTGGAGATCACCTCCACTTCCTCCAGCTCCTCCACAACTCTCAGCCCGCCCTCCCTTTCCCGAATCTTCTCCAACCTCTTTGCGTCCTCCATCCAACTGATGGTACTGACGCACTAAGATCAGCTTTAGGATCCCCCCGGACCCTCACTTGGACATCACCCCTGCAGTACTTCAGGCACTGATGATATGATGATGGGACCGCCATGAAGTAGTTGATGAGGGGTCATCCGAAGATAGCGTTGTAGCAGCTTGGCGCATCCACGGTGACGAACTTGCATCGGATCGAGGTGCCACAAAGGGTCACCAGAAGATCTGCTCCTCCCTCCACCTCCTTCTTCTCTCCAGAGAAGCCAAAGAGGGGTCCGCCAGCAGCTAGGATCATGGACGCTTCCACCTACAGTCCGACGAATGTCCTCTGGAAGATGAGATTCACCAAGCTCCCGTTGTCCGCTAGGATTCGATCAACAGTGAAGTCCTCAATGGCGACTTGTATGACGCGGGCATCATGAAAGAGATTCTCATTCCCTATCATGTCCTCCTCAAAAAAAGTGATCTCCTCGAACGGCGGCAATGCTTGAGAGGTTGAGGAGACGCTCTTGCGGTAAATCTAATGGAGACTTCCCTTGCGGGAAGCTCCAAGCCCGGCTCCTCCGTGGACCACTCCTATCTGCACTCATCCTGGGCCTTGGACCACTTCCCCGCGACTGCCTTGGTCGACCCGATCCTCGTTCCTCTTCCTCTCTAGAGCTTGGAACGCTACCGGTCCTGCGGGGGCCTCTTGCCTCGGTTTCTCCCTCCCTGTTGTTACTGCTTCTAGCCTCCTCCTTGTTATCCAAAAATCGGGACAAGCCAAGGTCCCGTTGCACTCTACTCGATGCAGATCGCAGTAAAGGAGAATCTCTTCTGCCTGGTTCCACACCGGCTGGATCCTCCTGCGATGCTTATTCCCTTGTCGGGCAATGGTCATCGCCAACTCCTGAGCTCTTCTCTGTCTCCTCTCCGGCCGGTTGTTGTTCCTCCTCTCCGGGTTCAAGTACTGGGGTCTTCTTGGTGGCCTCCACTAGGGTCGGTTCACGGGATATTGGAATTGTCGTGCCTCCTCCCTTCTTTCTGGAGCATTACGGGCCTCCTCTCCTCTTGCCTGTGAGGCCTCTTCATGCCTCCTCTACTCCACCCTCTTGGGCACTTCCTTTCTCCTTGACTCCTTTCCCTTTCGCTATCCCTGCCTCTCCGGCACTACTCTGGCGCTTACTGTCGAAGATCCTGCTCTTTCCCTGCCTCTCAGGTTCTCCTCATCCAGTCTTGCCAAGAAGTTGGGGTTCTTCTCCGCCCCTGCACAAACTTGTTCATCATTTTGATCATCTGCTCAAAGGCTCTCGGGGGCTTAGAGCCGATCGTCAGGCAGAAGAGACTCTGTTTTAGGACAAACTTCAGGGCCAACTGCAAGGTGAATCCATCCACTTACTCGACTTCGAGAACCTTCTCTTGGAAACGGTTGATGTAGTGGTCAAGACTCTCGTGTCGCCCTTGCATGATCTTGAAGAAAGCGGTTGCCTCCTTTCCTCTTCTTATATGTCGCGAACCTCGCCATCAGGCCCCGACGCAGGTATTCGGAGTGGTAGATGGAACCTCCGGGCAGCTGGTGGAACCAGTTTCTCGCCTTCCCCGCGAAGGTGATGGAGAAGAACCTGCATTTGAATGCATCAGTCATGTTGCGGATAGACATCGCGTCCTCAAAGCATTGGAGATGTCTGACCGGGTCATCTCTGTCTGAGTAGTAGCTTAGGACGGGCTCTCTGAAGCCTTCAGGAACTGGAGCCATTAGTACTTCGTCACAGAAGGGGATCCTCCCTCCTTGATAATGATGGGCTTCATACGTGCGAGTATCATCCTCATACTCACCACCCGGCCGAGTATCCTGGAACCTCGTCGGCTGCTCTGTATCTCTGAACCTGATCCCTGACAGCTCGTCGGACAATACTGCGACTGCATTGGTCGCTCTCGCTCATCTCTTGTTCTCTCCTCTGGCCGCTTAGGCGGCTCCTCTTTCTCTGACGGTGTCACGCGACGAGGCGAGATCGTCGTGACATCGGGGCGAGGAAGGAACCCTGCTAGGATGGACTTCTCGATCCTCCTCGTGAACTCCTAGAGCACTGCCACTGTGACAAAGTCGCCTTCTCTTACCGAATTGTCGACTCATGCCGAGTTGTCGGCTATCTCCTCTTTCTCGCCTTCATCCACCATCTCGCTTACTCGCAAAACTTTCTTCCTCAGCTACGATCCACGCTCACCGTACCAAAGTGTTGAAGTTGGGAAAATCCTTACTCCAAAATTCAGATCAAGGCAGCATAAGGTTACTGGTCCAGCAGTCAGGCTCGACGGCTAACGGGCTAGAAAACAGAAACAGAGGAAAAACAAAAAGGACTCCAGGCACTGCAGCAGGGAGGTCTCACCGCATACCAGGATGCCTTGAAGAAGCTTCCCCTCCACAATTAATAATGGTCGAGCAGTGTACAAGGTAGACTCGAGTTGGCAACTAAGTCAAGACGACGAATAAGAGGGATAATCGCTAGCTCGCAACTTATCTATTTGAAGAAAGGATCCAAAGGCTTAGCTCAAAATCCAGAAAAAGAAGTGGTCAAGATATCTTACGAGATTCCGAAGTTCGTATTCTTGTACCTCTGTGGTCCTGTTTATATGCAAATCCAAAAGGGGGGTCTTATTTATAGCCTCACCCCCCACCCCCGGCGACTGTGCGACTTCTGAGGGAGCTCGCTCGGCTGCGGGCGAGCAACTGTCCTAGTCGTCTACCTGGCGAGTATGCGTGGGGAGCTCGCCATACTCGTCCAGGCCTTCTACTGTCTTGAATGTTGACTCTGACCCATGTTGGGTGTTGACTTTGACTCCTTACTAACCTGGCTCTGGGGGGGTCCACCCTCGACGAATATGGATTGTGCATCCCTCATGTTTATGTTATTTCACTATCTAGATGCATCATTTTATTTCTAGTTATATTTTGCTTGATTAATTGGGTGCATTTAATTTACATATGTGCACGCTCTCTCGTCCTTGCATTTAATCTCAGCACTTTCAGTTAACATGCAGCTATTATTTATTTACTTAACTTGGAATGTTTGCCGTGGGAGGCTTGAGTATTTTTTGTTGACTTGGAATGTTTGTGATCAACTATAACATTTATGTTAAACTTTAAAATTACGGTTATTTAATTTAATTGAGCATTGGAAGCAACTGCATGTAGAATAATATAGGCGCATTGCATTAGGGCAGAGTTTATGTTCTGACAACCTGTCCATCAGAGGGCGCGCATGCATAAATTCATTCATCATTGTTTAGTCGGTCAGCAGTTTCACTTGCACTTTCAATTGTTTGCTTGCATTCATCTAGGTATAGGGCATCACGGCGATCTCCTGTAGATCCGCCCTGAGTCACATATATGTACTTGTTCTCTTATTTGAATTTCTACTTGAATGTGATTGTAACCATATTAATTACAAATCTCTAATTGCAAGCATAGTCAATCATATAAATATATAATTCATCTAATCATTCCTAGAGTCAACTTATACTTTGCTAGATATGTCAAGTTTCAGCAACAAGGACCACAACAATAACACTCAAGCCATTAGGGCATGTATCTGCAACCAGGCAAAATTTAGCAATAAATAACAAGGGGAACAAAAGAGGTGTAGAAAAATTGGTCAAATTCTGTTTTTTTTTTCATTGACTGATATGATGTTGGTTGGCTTATGAGAAATTGGTCCTGTAATAGATGAATTCACTAAAATGGCCGAACTAAATTGACTAGTGATAGAAAATACTGACTCATCTCAACTACTTTGGGTAGGCTTTGCCAGTCCTCAGTTTAGTGAGCCTTGCAACCTCAAATATAACATATATAAGCTCAGCATGCACTTGTATTTTGATCTCAGATCAATAGTGGAACAAAACAAGCTTGAGGAGGTGGAAGAGATTCCATCCTAAGCAAGAATATTTGCTGACTTGGAAGAAGAAGAAAAAATAGTGTCCAAAAGATAAGTTATAATCACAATCACTTCAAAAATAATTTGCATATGCAAATCAGCTTTAAAATGTGAGTTAAAATCCATGATGCATGAGTTCTGCCCTTTGAATTGCATCAGATCGAAGCAAAATCTATTTAACTCCACTCAACAATTATTTTATTATTTATTTGCATTTATAAAAATACATTTTAAGGAAGTTGTATGTAAAAAATTACCCATACTCAGATAATTGAAACTATTTGAATCAAATAAATACCGATTCTTAACTAAAGGAATAATTCATTAGTGTTAGAGAATACTAGAAAAGATGTTGAGTAGGCCCATTATTATGGCCCATGTAGGATTTTGGCTTAGTCCTACATTGCTTGTATAGTTGTCTATTTCTCTCCTCTCTTCTATATATATGTACTCATAGTTGTATTTTACAATTCAAGAAGTATATACAATATTTGAACCATTCTTCTACATGGTATCAGAGGAAGCGATATTCCTCTAAGCGGATTCTTTCTTCCTGACCGTTGTTATCCGCATTTACCCGCACTCCTCTGAGCGAGTAACTTGTGTGCTCGCTGCTATCCACTCGGACCACTGCTATCCGCGCGTTTTCCTCTTGCCTATCCGCATTTGCGGGTCTATCTCGTGGGTTCCACCCCTCCTTTCTCTCCTTCGCCCCTTTTTATAGTCTTCTTCTCTCTGACAAGTGGACCCCACTCTCGTGCCTCTATCCGCCTTCCCGCTGGCTCTTCTCGCCGCGGTTTGTTCGTTTAGTCGATGCTCTGGTCTGTTCTCCTTAACCGTTGTCAGTTATTTCTTTAACCGATGTTGGTTATCTTCTTAACCGCTGTGGGTTATATTCTTAACCGCTGCGGGTTTTCTTCTTAACCACTGCGGGTTTCCTGCCTAACCTTTGCAGGCAGTTTCTTTTCGCTACAGGTCCTACCACTGGTGTTCCTGTCTTGTTGTTGCGGTTTGTTTTCTAGCCGCTGCGGTTTGCTTTCTCTCGGCATCTTCTCGCGGCCTGCGGTCTCTCTCTACCAACCCGTTGAGTCTCGGACTTGTGCTAAATTTGCGGCTCTGCTTAGTCATTGTTCTGTTTTTCTTAACCGTTGCGGGTTGCTTCCTTGGCCGTTGCGGATTTCTTTCTTACCGCTACGGACTGTTTCTATCCGCTTCGGACTCTCCTTTCTTCCGCTGGTGTGGTCACCTCTTGCCATTGCGATCTTTCTTTGTAACCGCGACGGTTTCCTCTTTAGCCGCCTCGCTTGACGCTGATGCTCTGTTGCTCGGTTTCTTAATCGCTGCGAGCTTGGTCTCCTAACCGCTCGAGTGTCCTCTCTAACCGCTGCAGACTCATGACGTCTGAGAATTCTAATGCCACCTCTGATTTGTCTATTCGTGTTGTGGCTCCGGTTCCCGAGCTTCACGATAAACTCCGGATAACTACTATCTCCCTCAGTGGGAAGCGAAATTTTGTGGAATGGGTGCACTCAGTTCGTCAAGTACTGCAGACGAAAGGATTTATTCATCACTTGACCCGGGTCAAACCTACCAACCCCACCAATGAGTGGCTTCGGGATGATGGTCGGGTCCAATCCTGGCTGCTCAACTTCATGGACACTGAGCCCTATAGGATGTTATGTATCATGAGTAATGACGCGGCAAAGGCTATGTGGGAGGAGCACCACTCCTTTTACTCTGGACGGAATAGTCTTCAGCACCAGTTTGACATCATTTCGGATCTTCAAACTCTTGATCCAGGGGCTCCCGGTGATATGATCTCCTTTGTGGCTAAAGCCAAGACTCTGGTCAAGGCCTGGATCCAGCATCAACCTCCTACTACAGATCTGAATACTCTGCGGGCTCAGAAAGAAGCGGTCAGGATTGCGATGATGATGTCTCGGGTCCCCCCTTACCTGCACAGTGTTCGGGCCCAGATTCTCTCATCAGCCCATGGAGGACGCAACATGTCTATTGTACGTGGTCGGTATGGCAGATCTCCGTTTAATTGCACGTATTGCGGTCGGGATGGTCATCTTGAGGCCACTTGCTATCGCAAACACGGCTTGCCTCCATATCTTGTTGCTCCTGCTATAGGTGAGCCTTCCAGTTCTCCTGCCCCGGATTTTGCAGCCTCTACTCGGGAAGACATTAATGCTCTACGCACTCAGCTCCAACAACTACAAGGGGTGATCTCTCGCTCCTCTAGATCCATTGCCTCTATTTCGAATGAAGGTATATCTTGTCTCTCACATGGCTCCCACTGGATTGTGGATTCGGGAGCCACACATCATATTACTTTGCAGCGCCCTCCGAAATATTTGATAACTGCCCACCCCAAGTTCATTACAGTGGCTAATGATGATACCACCCCCGTCTCTGGCGCTGCTGATATACCTCTCACACACACTCTCTCTCTCTCTCTTCTGCACTTCATGTTCCAGGATCACCATTTAACTTACTCTCTGTTAGCCGTCTTACTCAATACCTTGATTATTGTGTTACCTTCTCGTCATCTACCTTTGTTGTGCAAGATTGGCAGACGCAGAATATCATTGGAAAGGGTCGGTTGTCAAATGGGCTCTACCTTCTTGATATTCCTCCTTCATCTCTCTTTGTTGTCTTCACTACCGAATGGCATCGTCGTCTTGGGCATGCTCCCCTCAAAATTCTCAAGAAAGCTCTTTTGGATGTCTCCCTACATGAGTTTTCTTGTGAATCGTGTATCTTTGGCAAACAGCATCGTGTTTATTTTCATCCTACATGTACTCGGAGTGATAATCTTTTATCATTAGTACATTCTGATATTTGGAGACCTTATAAAACCTCTAGTATGTTTGGCTATCGTTATTTTGTCACTTTTATTCATGATTACTCTCGCTTAACCTGATTATTCTTACTTTGAGATCGTGTTGAACTAACATTTACATTTCGTGTCTTTCTTATGAAAATTCGTACTCAGTTCTCCTCTCCTTTAAAAATTATTCGCACTGATAATGTTCGGGAATACACTAGTCGGACATTAGCGAACTTATGCGCAGAGTTCGGCATTATACATCAAACCTCGTGTGCAAATACGACTCAACAGAATGGTGTCGCTGGGCGAAAGAATCGTCATCTTCTTAATGTTACTCGGTCACTCATGCTTCAAATACAGGTTCCCACCCGGTTTTGGAATTTTGTTGTGTCTGGAGCATGTCACCTTATCAACCGCATGTCATCCACTGTGCTCGACTTTGCAACTCTGTTTAGTCTTCTCTTTCTGTCTCAATCCTCGTTCACTCTCACGCCTCGTGTGTTTGGTTGTACTTGTTATGTTCACAACCTTGGTCCGACCACCGATAAGTTGGCCCCTCGTGCTAGCAAATGTATGTTTCTCGAGTACTCTCGAATTCAAAAAGGTTATCTGTGTTATTCTCCAACTACTGACAAAGTTATTGTCTCTGCCGATGTCACCTTTCATGAGAATCAACCATTCTATGACTCACCGTCAAACTCTGCTCCTCTTCCCTCAATACATCGTCCAACCGTTCCAGTCATGTCTTCCCTACCACCCCTTCTTCCCACTCCAATTCCGGCACATGTGCCACCTCTACCACCCAAACCGCCTCTTCTCTGTATCTACACTCGCCGTACTTCGACTTCTGGAGCTCTACAACAGCCCTCCACCACTGGTGTTATTCCACGGACTGACGATCCATATTGCGAAGAACCTTGTTTTGCGATAGTCGGGTTGCTATCCATATTGTGAAGAACCATGTGTTTCATGAGAGGACTAAGCACACTGAAGTTGAATGTCACTTCGTCCGTGAAAATGTTCAATTAAAGAAGTTAGAGTTGGAGCATGTTCCTGCGTCAGAGCAAGTTGCTGACATTCTCACCAAGGCGCTACCTCGACAAATGTACCATCAGTTCTTGTCCAAGCTTGGTGCCTACGACTTGTACACTCCAGCTTGCAGGGGAGTGTTAGAGAATACTAGAAAAGATGTTGAGTAGGCCCATTATTATGGCCCATGTAGGATTATGGCCCATGTAGGATTTTGGCTTAGTCCCACAATGTTTGTATAGTTGTATGTTTCTCTCCTCTCTTCTTTATATATGTACTCATACTTGTATTTTACAATTCAAAAAGTATATACAAGGTTTGAACCATTCTTCTACAATTAGAAATATTCAATTATTCTAGATTGAATAAAAGATTCCTAAATTTATGATAATTTAGATTAAATTTCATCTATCTAGGATTTGTATCTCAGCATTTAAATTACTTTGTTGGGGGACTATGATCTATAAATAAGAGGCCTGGAGATTATAATTTTCAAAATAAGTTTAAAGAAACCAATTATCCTTTCATATCTCTCTCCATAGCCCCTTATATCCTTTTAATAGGGATATTCTCTCCATCCAATATTCACAGAAGTAAAAAACAAAATGTCACTCTCTTTGTCAATGTGAACACAATATGAGACCGAGATAATGCACAACGCAAGGCAAGCCCATGCATCCTAAAAAAACCTAAATGATAATCCAAGAAACCAGCTCATAGCTCTCATGTTTATTCAGATGAGATATAAAGCATACATGCCTTGCAAGAAGTCTCAGATTTCCCTCAATCTATTTGGATATCCTAAATAGTAGTCAAAAAATTCAATTTTGCTCGGATTTCTCGTCTCCTCAAATTTCTCACAACATAGTTGCACCGTAAAACCGTAGCTTTATAGTTGATTCATTAAGTCATCTAGACCATAAATTTGTTTCATTTGTGGTTATAATACTCTTTTATCTTGATCTTAGATTTTTAGGTGGGTCTCTCGTCATCAACATCATCGAACTAGTAGCACTTTTAATAGATTTACTTTCAAGTCTCATGATATTTTTTCATAACAAATTACAATTCAAGCGCTTATCCATTTTAATCATTGGAACTCTTGCTCTAAAATGTATACCCTCATTTCTAACTAATTTCTTTGTATACCGTAGATGATATTGACGACATTGCACCATATTGTCTGTAACATGTGAAATTTGTGATATACCTAAATTTTTACCAAAATGTAAATCCAAATATGAATTTGGCTTCCAATAACACTTCATTCTGAAACTAGATGCAAAACTTAGAAACTAAAACAAGTAAATTTATGCCGAAAAAATAACCTTCAAAAATTAGTTCTTTGTATAATGTATCATAAGGATTAAAAATAATTAAAAGAATTATATCAAATTTAGCAGTAGTGTTAATTAAAAGCAAAAGAAAATAATACTATTTGTGTCAGAACAATATTATTTAAAAATAAAAAGTTACGGGTCACGTAATGTGAGGAATCAAAAAAGATGGTGTCCAGAGAAATTATTTTATACAACAAAATTATTCAAATAGTTATCAAAGGAAAAAAAATGCTGTCTAAAACCTATGTTAGATTGCTTATTAGGTAACATTGTGTGTGTAAGAAAGTAGCATATACAATTCCCTACCAAGCTTATGAGTCCGATCAGCAAGAACTCCAAGATAGCGAGTAACCCGATTCAGCTTGGCATTTGAATATTCTCTAAGATCACTGGCTTCCTGCCTCAATTCCAGATAATCTTGTCTAGCATGCTTCAAGATCAGAAAAACAAAAAAAACACAAATGTGTACGGATTAATTTCGAGTTAAGAATAGTTTATTAAATACATTGTATCATCGACCAAAAGTGACCAATGTATATGCATTAATTTCATGATCCAAATATTTTGATTCTTACCATATTTTGACTTGGAAAATGATGTCATTGATGGAGGTTATTGTATTGTGAATGATTTTGAAAGCCACACTTTAAAAATCTAATTTTTCGTCTCGTATTGTCAGCTTAATGTTCATGCATGTGTATGTATTTTGTATAAGAATATAGTGGGAATTTAATATATGTGTGTGCATGCATGTGTATGTATTTTGTATAAGAATATAGTCTTGAACTACACGCAACTACTACTTATCATTTGTCTTTTGCTTTATCTTTGTCAGCTTAATGTTCGTAGAACAATCAGATTGTTGTTCACGTGACTATTGAAGATCAGTGCAGCTCTCCATAAAGAGCACGTTCAGTTCAGGGGGATAGACTTATGCAACATTTGCCACAAGAAATCTTTTCTTAGGGGAGAAAATATAGTTCACAAGTGCTTTATATTTATGATAACGCGCATAAAAATCAAACCTTCACGTGGTCCTTGAGCCTGCAAAACTTCTCGTTGACGGACTGCATCCCGACCTCAGGCCGTGGCGCGATTGACGATGGCGATAGCGAGAACTTTCGAACCGGTGGTGTCTGTCTCTGATCCTCCCGCTCCAGTGAATTCCTCGGCTCGAACAGAGGCAAATCCCAGGTCCACCGGTTCCTTTGCTCGGCCATTTCTTCAACCCCTTAAACCCTAACTCCCGGTGGCCTGTAAACGTGAGCAAAGAGTAATGCCCTGCCGCGGCCAAGCGGGAGGGGCCGACGATGAGAAGATTGGCGGAGGAGGAAGGACTGCGACGGCGATCGGTGACCTGCGTCGATTGGGAACCAGACTTATTGCTGGAATTGGAGTGTGGGAAGGGTTGGAGATTGGAGGGGGTGCTTTATCTATATTATCTTGATGGACGAGGAGGGAGAGGAGAGCCGCTGGCCCCCGTGGCCCGGGATCTCCCTTGCCCTTTTCTCCATCTTTTTCTTGTTTTCGTCTTGGTTTTTCCCACCACTATGGCTACACGGTGCCCTTGCTCGCGCCCGTCATTTTCAAAAGGGGGAAAGAGGGAGCCACGAATGGAGAAGAATAATTTGGATTAACATAGGGGGTTCTTAACAAATTCATTTTCACGAATTATTATTTAAAAATGATTATTTAAGGGGGCAATTGGCAAAATGCACTCTCAAAATATAGACTTTTGACAAAATGCACCTCAAAAGTTTCAAATTGACAAAATGCACCCCGAATAGTGGGTTTTCTTGTCAATGTGCATCATATAGTGTACATTTTGGTCATTTCATTTTTTGCCTAGTGAGGGTGCACATTGCCAAGAAAACCCACTTTGGGGGTGCATTTTGCCAATTTTAAACTTTCAGGGTGCATTTTGTCAGAACCCTATATTTTCATGGGCCATTTTGCAAATTCCTCTTATTTAAGGCGATTGTTAACCGCAACCCTTATTGACGAGTCGCACCCCACATCTTCTAATTTTTAGCGTTTTTTTTAAATACACCTTGTACATGCAATTTCAGGAAAAGTGTTCATCACGAAAATTGTAGATCTCGACGAGATCTACAACTTTCGTGTTGAGCATTTTTCCTGAAATTGCATGTACCAGGCGTATTTCTGAAAGTCGCAAAATCTGGGCATATTTCCAAAGTACGCTTTGTGCATGCATTTTTATGAAAAGTACTCGACGAGATCTACAACTTTCGTGTTGAGCATTTTTTCTATAATTGCATGTACAAGACGTATTTCAAGAAGGCGCGAAAAGTTATGAAATTTTAGGGTGCGACTAGCCAATAACGGGTTGCGGTTAACAATCGTCTTATTTAAAAATCATTTTGTTATTAACAAATAAGAAATAAATAAAAAACTCAATCTTATAATAAGGTGCATCCAAACATTCTCAAATAAGCATTATAGATGGGTTCCCATGAACCTTTTAAGTTAAATCGTAGCTCGACAAAAGACACTCAGAGGAGCCAACAGGACCAAGGAAGCTCGCATACGAGCGTCATGTGCTAGCGCGCACGCAGGGACCATGGGTGCCTCGCCCACGCACGGGCCATAGATGCGGCCATCCGCAAGCAGCGGCGCTGCCGCAGCCCCAGGCGCACGACGGCCTGCGTGCGGCAACCCGCGCGCCGCGGCACTGCCGCGACACCGTGTGCGCATCGCGGCCTATGCGTGGCAGCTTACACACGCCCAATATTGTGCGCAACGACGTTGTCGCGGCACTGCACGCAGAGGCCTGCGCGAGAAATCTCGTGCACGAAAGCACTGTCGCGGCAACGCGCGTGGTAGTGCTGTTGCGGCCCCGCGTGCAACAGCATCCACGCGGCGGCCTGCGTGCGACATGTCGCGCACTGCTGCGCTTTCGCGACACGCCAGCCCATGCGTGGCGGCGCTGCCGCAGTAGGCCAACTCGTACGGCTATATGGTCGCGTTGCATGGCTGCCCAGTGCGACCGCGTCCTGCGCAGCCGCACGCCGCGCAACTACGCGCATCGCGCGGTTACACCCACGCATAGGCGTCGGCGTCGGCCACCTCCTTCGTCGCCAGCCACCTCCGATCACCGTCGCCGCCTCCGAGCACCTTGCTCGGGCC
This sequence comes from Platanthera guangdongensis, assembly GCA_039583875.1. Lineage (NCBI taxonomy): Eukaryota > Viridiplantae > Streptophyta > Magnoliopsida > Asparagales > Orchidaceae > Platanthera > Platanthera guangdongensis. Next base: position 6,409,636 of record CM077151.1, on the reverse strand, counting down.
ACCCAAACTACCAGGGGGTAAGGGGGCACTATCGTCATTTTCGCAAAAATGGTGATACAGGTGATCAAAATAGAGCAACGTCATTCGCCAGCACAAATCACTCTCCGGTCACAATTACCACTGTGACCCTCCAGAAAATTATAAATAGGCTCTCGGACCTTCATTCGAAAACAAGCAACTTCGGAGGCAAAAGAGAGCTCTGAGGTTTTCTGGTGGGATCATGAACTTAAGCCGATTCTCCACTCAGAAATTCTCCATGTTCTCTTTCTTGTGTTCAGGCTCCAACACGTCCCAAGTCACGCCAAACGCCTCTGCGAGAGCGCTCACATCAAGGCTCTGCATCAACGAGAGTGCTCCCTCCAGAAATTCCGCAAACTTAAAGAATTTTCCAGCTAAAACACTATCACTTATATTCCGTGACATCGGCAACATTCGAAGGCCAAAGCGCTTCCATCAAGACTCCCGAGTACAACCGTTTTTCCTCATTTTCTGCATTTGTAATGTACTAACAATCTGTCGCCCTACGAGATCAAATCAAACTCCATAAAACTCAAGATAGTGAATTTTGGCTCGACACAGTTCTCATTACGTGGTTTTCCACCATTTTTCGAGTTTTCTACTTAAAAAACGTCTCTTGTCATTTGTTGCTGTTCATTTTGACTGTTATCGCGCCGAGTCTTATTTTGAGCTACAGCGGTCTGATTTCTCCGGACCGGAGAAAGACCGGGCAACCCGCAACAATAGTGAACATTTTTTTGTTAGCATAACATATAATTTATGTAAATAAAATATCTTTAAGTGCTCCAAATCTTTTTTAAATATCCCAAATTAGTTTCAAGTGTCCCAAACTTTGTTAAAGTACCACAATTTTGTATAACCATGTTCTACAAAAACAAAAGAAAATTATTAGTAAGCAATGTTTTTTAAACATTAAACTTGAAAATTTGAAAATAATTAGTAAGAAATCTTATTTTTCATTTCTTTGAATTGGGTATGGATTCTCACGAATTTGGCACTTGTGTATGATATCGCATCCAAGAAAAGTAGAGTTGTGGTGGTGGGCTCCCTTCTTTCATCCGCAATGGCCATTCACGTTAACATTGAACACATTAACCAAGTGATCTGAAATACAGGTTAGTAGTTGTCGGCAAACGCTATCATGTGGTCTATTTTTGAGCATATTTTGTTCTCTTGGTGACTTTGACATTTTTCTCTTTGTTGTAATGGCTTCTTTCAAGATATGTCAAACGCCAAGAACAATTTTGAACTAGTTCTCATCTTTAAAATATTTATTGTAATTGGCTAAAATATTTATGTGCACATGTACTTGACATAAGATATTCTCATTTGGAAATTTATGTTTTATGATATCCAACAATGTTAGTCTCTATTCGTAGCGATTACATTAGGCAAGAATGTTTCACCTAAAATACCTTTTAAGTACTGTTGTAAGGCTCATCTATATCTTGACTGGGAGTCATTAGACAAAAAAATTAAGGAAAATGTGAGTTGAGTATATATAACATCGACCACAGAAAGTAATTAATAGCAATCGTTGTTTATTTGTCTTATAGGTGCGGTCCATTAAAAACAAAGTTAAAAATATTTTTCATGATTCAATAGCAACCGGACGAGCAAATAATAGATTAGATTTGTATTCTCTTTCATAACTCGATCAAAACTCAAATACCAGATGTCTGTTAACAATTTGCATAGGAAATCCATCCTTCCAACGATGTCATGTGTTTCTAAATGAACCATTTTGTGATTATGTGTCTCACATTTCACTTCCACAATTCATTCATTCGAGAAGATATTTTTTCTCAATCACAGTAAAAGGGCAACCACAATGCTCGCTAGTAGATTATCTTAAATTTTGTTTAACCCAATAATATTTAAGATTACATCTCACAGTAAAATCCACTTCTATCACACCCAAAAATTACACGTGGTCGTGCTTTTCCGCCTTCTAATCTATCTAAACATTTAACTATGATAACAAAACTACATGATTTACCAATATTTAGAGTCCAATCAATCAACGCATCCCAAGATAAAAATTGAATTTGTGTTTGAAAATAACTACTAATTTTAGTCTACGCATAAGATGTAACACCCCAAAATGAAGATGCGTGTAAAATATTTTGTTTTATATCTCCGATGATGGAAAAAGGCACTTAAAGTTTATGTTTTATTTGATTGGATTTATGTCTTGCTTTTTATATTTCATTTGATATATTTTCTTTAATGTTGAAATTTGGGTTGCCCATTAACTTTTTTGAGCTTGCTGCCTTTGATGTGGGCTGGTTGAATTAATTGTTGGCTGCTTAATATATGTGCTGGCTATGTTGTGGTGTTGGAATGAATTGGGATCGGTTGGGTACCACCTGGAGCGGTGTTTGGCGTGAACTTGTCGTTGTCCGCTTATTTCACTGCTTTAAAATCGAGCCCAGACCGCTTCTTCTCCCACACTATCATCCTGCCGCCTTTCTGCTTATGCGATTTCCCGTCTTCTTCTTCCTGTGACTGCTCTATGCCGACAGTAAACTTCTTCTTCTTCGACTTAATCTCCTTCTTTCTATGTGCTTCTAACTATCGGAGCTAGGTTGAGCTTCTTGAGCCGTCGCTATCGTTCATTTGTGTCAACGATGCCGCCGCCACTGTTGTGCCGATTTTGCCTCTGCTTTGCCGCAGTCAACGTTGTTGTCATTTAGGGCTCCTGCTATTGCTGTTTCTATTCTTCTTCTACTACGGTACCTGAGCTGTTGTGCTCCCGCTGTTACACCGTAAGCAGCTAGGTGCCGCTGATTTTGGTGTTTTCTCTGCTACAGCTTGTGTCGTGAGCTTTTGTTGTCATGCATTGTGTTGTGAGCACGTTGTCGTACTGTATTGTTGTCGCCTCTTTCTTTTCTTTCAGATTAAACGGTAACTATTTCTTCGTTATTTTTGGGCCGAAAATCGTTTACCTTTTTATGAATATGTGGGGGCGGGTCATTTTGTTTTCAAGGGGTGGTTTACCCAATTTTTTGGCTTTGTTGGACATAATTTTTGCGGGGACGGATGTCCATTTGGGGGCTGATTTAGTCCATTGCGAGGCTTATTTATAGCTGTCCGGCAAAGTTTTTGATGATTTCTGATCTCAAATTTTCGATGTTTTAGCGACTATAAATCCTTTACATAAATGATTAGAATGAGACGCAGTCCATTTTAAAATGAGTGTTATTTCAGTGGTTTCCGCAACCAAGACCGAATTGGAGGATATTGAGGAATGGCATCTCAGGACAATCGCAACTCGAACACCGAGAAAGATAAGGGAAAGGTTGTGAGTATTTTATTTATGGGAGTTACATTTATTCAAGTATTTTCCTATTTTCTTATTTTTATTTTAAGAACCATTGTCTGTGCATATAAATATTGCTAAGAAAGAAATGTGGGTGAGGGAAAAGTTAAGTGATATAACTATTTGAGGGGATGTTTTGTATTAAAAACACTTTTTTCTTTTATATATAAAAATACGTCAAGAATGTAATAATAAAATTCGGCATAAGAAAATGCAAATATTTTGAATCCTATGATGTAGAAGAGATATACGGATGAATTCACCAGTAGGGGTGAGCTTACAGAAAGTCATTAACAGGGAAGCTCTTAAATGGGTGTGGTCAAAAGATGCATAACCAGATTATTTCCTATTTTATATAATTAAAATTAAAGGACTTAAGGGTTAGCATTATTATATATATATACTATAGAAATTTTTATTTATTTGAATATATGCATATTGTTATCTCTCATTTTCCGCATGTATAACTTTTTCACGAAATATTGTTCTCACATAGTCATAATTTTTATGACTAACCAAGAGTGAACACATATTTTTTTTAGGCAGCGGGACCAATGCCAAACAAGACACACAGGATCTTGGCGGTTGATCTTGCAAAGGTAATAATCAAAGCTCGGGATTGGCACAGAGCTCGTTGTACTGGTCCCTCGTGTATCTATTGTAATAAGCCTATCTAATATGTTTTATTTTCCTGTAATGATCGTGTAAAGAATAAAGTAAAGAATGGAATAAATATCTTGATGTATGATCTTTGTACTTTGCATTTCAGATGTACTGCGATCCTTTTTATTTAAAACTGTTGTTCGATTCTTGAATTATTTGAAAAGCACGGAAGTTGGGTCTCTATGTCAGATCCACTATTCAACGGTAAAATGAATAAAATATGGCAATCCATACAATCATATTGACAGATCATTAACATTATGCTGTCAAAACTACTCAAAGTTGCAAAAGGTACATTTGAGTCCGTGGATTACAGATTGTAAGCTCCATGGGGAATCTACAACGAATCCAGTAAACATAAATGGTGAAAAGAGGAGCAGATTCGTCTTTGTACCTTGAGCAAGACAACATAAAAAAAAACGGTAGAGCAATTGAATCAAAACTAAAATGCACTCTTCCTGAATAGAAATGATCTCATTTTATCATTATGTGGGAGAAATTTGTTGTTCATTTTATCATTATATCAAGATCCATCACGATCTTCTTCTTCATTAGAGAATAATAATAATGGTAAACTGTATTATTCAAATATGATGTGCACTAAGCAACACTCGACCTCGCATGTGAAATGATATTCAATTCTCAAAGTACGGAGCAACGATAAATCTTATGAAGGAGAGGAGGGAACATACATGAAGAGGTGTCGCTGTGGGAGGTCTTGAACGAACTCTTGGCCCCACATATATACTCCTCGGTCTTTTTGTTAAGGAAATCAAAGAAGAAAGGGGCGCAAAACTAAAATGGAAATCATGAAGGGTGGAAAATAACGAATGGTTCGTTGGGCAGGGGTCCTGTGAAAGACCTAGTAAATTGGTTTGCTATTAGTTTTTTTTTAGAAAAAATTGAAATAAAAAGTGAACCATGTTTATTTTGGTTTGCTAACAACGAATATGGCTTGGTAATAACAGCACTCTTAACCTATAGCGTTGGTTTGGTTCTTGAAGAGGTGTCGCTCGTGGTTCTTGTTTGAGAGAGCTTATATTGATCGAAAGAGACCTGTCGTAAATAAAGTTTGGAAATTTAGTTGTCTGTGAAAATTTGTGGCATAAAATCATTTGGGTAAAACTCTGTTTGCAAAGTTGTTCAGAACACACACAAAAAATGAATTGTTTGGTAAAAATATGGTTTTGGAGATTGTTTTTTTTTTCAAAAACATTTTTCTCCTTAATTATCGTCCAAATTTTGATTGTAGAATTATTACACTTGTGGATCCCTGTTCTAAACATTGTTTTGTTTAATGTCTTCTCAATATGCTTTCACATTTTTCACAACATTGACCTACCATATGAAACACTATTTAAATTGAAGTCAAAACGGTGTCTGGGAATCAAAATTGAAAGCAAAATGCTGAGACATGGAGATCATGTCTATAGTGCACATGTTTTGACATACAGGTTTCGAGAACTCTATGGCGATGAAGAAGAGCGGCGACACCTGCGAGTGCCCCTAGATCAATGACAGTGAAGAAGAACAACAATGAAGAAGAGACAGATGATGAAATGCAGTGGAGAGAAACTCTCGGGAAAGGGAGGCGATGAAAGATGCAGCGGGGAAGGAGATCCAAAGAAGTAGTGGGGAAGGAGGATCTGTTGGTGTATTTATAATATGTTCTCAAAATAATATTTTTCCTTTTTAAAAAAACTATTATACTTTTATGTATGGATTTTTTCTTAGACAATAAGATGGAAAAAAAATTAAATGAAGAGATTAAGAAATCAGGTCTTGGTAAGACGTGTGATCATTGGCCTTAAGAAATTGAACAACCCTTTGACAGAGATTTCAATTGACATTCGCTCCTTCAATTTACAACATCTGGTTAGATCCCCAAAACTTCAATGTACGTGAATATCAAGGAAGCATATAATACCCCAAACGTCTATTTGACGACAAACGCAAAATAAAGAGCAATATTGCTATAGTATAATCAAGAAAATTGAAATGACGTATGAGAAGGTACTTCCTTGATATTCACGTAGTCCATAGCTAAGTTGCACACATTTATTTTTAATTCACAACCTTTATTGGGCATTCTATTCGAAGATTAAAAATATGTCCTAAACTATGCGAGGGTACTTCCTCTATTTAGGATCCCTAAATTGCTACAAAATATACCTCATATATACGTTCTTGTGCGGTTCTACGGTCGGGAGAATGAGACATTTCTACTACGTCAATACTATGTATCTCTAACCGTTAGCGAGATTCTCCTTAATTTTGGTCTACTGATAGTGGCCTTGAATTTAAAATTTTTTAGATGCCCATTTCCGCACTCAACTCAAAAAAATCTAATTGAGGAGCTAAGGCATCTGGTTACGAAAGAGTGGTCTCAAACTCTAGAAAAACGGAGAGTGAACATGTCGGTGAAGTTACCAGTCGTCGTTTTCTTTTTCACACAAATGAGGTTTAAAATTCATACTTGCTTGATCAACATCAAAAGTCTCAAAGACTTCTAGAAATACAATTGGTCAGAGGTCATACACAAAAAATTGCATGCAGAAATTGCTGATTTGAGCAGACGGAGTGCTCTATGAGAAGTTTGTGAGAATTTGTGTTACTTCAATGGTTGCCCGATGGTACTATTATTAACCGATGTATAGTTATGTTATTTATTAATTTACATTGGTCTCACTATAATTTTTTGTAGGTATGACTCAACGGGCATGCAAAAATACAATTGGTAGTTAATTACATCGCAAGGCCCGGGATTTGTAAATGTTCTTCGGAGACAAGTTACAATGTCATGTTTTGCTTTAATGTACAAAGCACACTTTGGCTGGATGATCAGGTTTGTCAAATTTATCGACTAAATATGAGTGAGTTGTTTGGTGTAACAACTTTCATGTATCTATATTTTGTTATGTATGTGAGAGCGAAATTTGAGAATATTGAAGATGAGGAAAAAGTAGTGCCAGGGGAAGAGCAGGAGGAGTCAGGTTTTGAGACTATGATGAAAAAAGGATTTAAGGTTGAGAAAAAAAAACATGACTACATCAACTCATTCAGTTCATTAAATATTAAATGCTTCTTAACCTTAATAATCTTAACATACGGTATGCGTTGCTTCGTAGATGATGAGCAATGTTCACAGCTCCAAAAGCCTGATCAGTCATATAACAACCTCTAATGTCAGCTCCTCTGACATATTACTCATGCGACTCAGCCTCCAAAATCATTGGAGTTTGTTAGTGTACGACATCAAGAGGTGTTGTTGGGATTTCTTTGAATCTCTGCCAAACAATTGTCATCGAGCATCCCTACCTGATTTTCCATGCTAATGTTAAATTTGTCTGTAAAGTAATTATTTATCGTTTAGTAATTCCTTGAATTATGTTTCGCACCAATTTGTACATTTCATTAGAATGCACGTAATGTCTTGTCATTCACCTTTTTTTATACTGGTCAAACGAGGAAGTCAATGGAGCGCCAAGGAAGGAAAATGGGAATGATTTGCGTGCTATTTGTTATTAAGTACATGGTGACAGTGATATCAAATAAGGTTATCTCATGAGAGGACTGCAATAATTGGCTATCTAAAATGCCACGCTTTTGGTTTGCGATTGCAGCAAATATACTTCATATATTCATGGTTTTATTATAGCTAACATTTCATAACTAAGGGTGCTACTTTGGCCCTTCATATTTTTTGGGATTCTGGTCTTTATTCCTGAGATATGTTCGAACTTGGTGTTGTCTAATAGAGAGGACTGTGGGGATGATTTGGCGTTATTTCTTCTATAGTAGTGATGAATGTTTCTCAGTTTTGTACAGTATTATTGGCTGTAGATTAGATTTTTACTATCGTTTTGAAGGGCCTGTAATTCTTACAATCCAATTTTTATATAGTTTTGATGTAATTGGATTTTTGAATATAGTTGGGGGAGGAAATTGGTGTGATTGTAGAAGACGTTAATATTCTCTCCTTATCTTGTTGGCGTCATAGATATTAAAAACGGAGGCTTGATCGGATATAGTTTGATGTAAATCAGATGTTTTGTTCTGATGTAAAATTATTTTATAGGACTTTTGAAGATTAGTTTAGACCACCCCCAGTGAAGATTTAAAAATTGCTACCATGAGCCGATTGTTAACGTTTATCGACTTTTATTATCACAAAATTCATCTTTAACTTTTAACAAACCATTTAAAGGTCATCCCTAATTGATTTGATGAGATGAAATAATGAAGAATAACTCAAAATATCTTCTTTACCATAAGAAATGTTTATTACCAAATGATCCAACACTGCTTTTGTTAATAATTGAATGCATCTTGTGCTTTCGTTAGGATTATGATGCCTCTAAAATGCTAACAAAATTAAATGATAGATTAACAAAAAGTCATCATTTGAATTAAAACATATAGACGTGACTGGTGGAGAAGCCCGCTGCTTAGTAGTGGGCCCGCCAAAGAAGTCGAACAATTCAGTTATAGGCGTGCAATCATCAACGACTTCTTCTCCCATACCATCAACTTTACTTCTTTGCCATAAATCAATAAAGGAGCATTACTATGATTTATAACAAGTAGTCGTGCTAAACATTATAAAAAATTGGAATACAATACACTTCGATTTTGTCCTTGCTCCCAATGATCCTTCAAACGTGCATTTGAGATACCTTTTGGTATTTTCATCGGCAGATCCTTTGCGAATGTTTTATTTTTTTTCCTTTTTCGTCTAAATAACATTTCTTATGATGCTCGTCGCTGTTAACTATCACATCGACTTTTTGGACATATCGTTCATTGTAGTCACAACACGTTCCATTGCTAGTTTATGATTTTCTATTCCGTGTGTCACGTAATAACTAAATCCCATTAAGTGGTTTCTGAATATCAAGTTTGAGTTAAAACATATCATAAAGGGTGTATTGGCCAGGTAGATGCCTTTTTGGCCTTTAAAGTAAATCTTTTAAGCACGCACTTAGTCAGAGTTTGCTTAGCATTTTTTAAATTGTAAATCTTTATGATGTGTCGACATAATATACTTTTAGTCTAAAAAACACAGCACGAGCACTCCGCATCATTGTTTGTAGAATTATAACTTACAAGTCATCTTTTCTCATCATTAATTGCATCGTTTTGCATTATCATGTGTGTGTGTGTGTGTATTGTCATCATATCTGGTTTCATCCATTGCGTTAACTCCCACAACGCCTATGTGAAAGTTTTTTCCAAAAATGGCAAATAAATTTCGAGTATAATGCATTGAAGTATGTTTCAGTATGATACAAATTATGTATCTTAAGCTGACAAATATTGTGTTTGCACTTGAAATCTTCATCATACTCACCTTGTCGTCATGATGAGACAAGTTTCTCTATACTAGAAAAACACTCAACAAGTGAACTAGTTGCATTCAAACAAACATGTAAGTAATTATTAGCTAACTTGTTTATTTGGGTTGACAAAATACGTATACCTAAGTCTAATACATCTTTATTGAATGTCGTAAACCACCTCCTCACTGTGGACAGATCTCCCAACCATCTGTTCTCGTACAAATTTCCTCTCATTATCATTTCATGTCAATGCCTATTGAACTCATCATCGCCATGACACTTGTTCGTTCAATGATAAAGAAATTATCGAACATTAATTTCTGCTGTGGTTGTTGCTCGAGACTTTTGATGGAGTTTTCTTGTAGATGTGTCACTGACATAACTGATGGCGAGTAAAGATGAATACTCACTTAATAACAACTGTCATTTCCTGATCCTGGCCCGTAAAAAATGTTGTTGGTTGTTTACGCCTCTTCATCTGAATAGATGATGGGAAACATAATAGGATCCTCCTAACCTGATCGAGTGGATAAACATAAAGTCGGTTTAATATTCAAGGTATTGTAATATAAACTCAAAATTACATTATGAATTTTACTGATTCGATAAAGTTTAAGATAAGTTGTTAAGAATGCAGTTTGAATTTTACCAATTCCATACAGTTAGAAAAACGTTATTTAGAATATAGTCTAAAATTTATTAATCAATCCATTTGAAAATAAATTGTTTAGAATACAACATGAATTTTAATGAATTCATATAGTTGAATATAAATTGTTCATAATATAGTTTGAATTCTGATTAAAAATATCATTTTTCACTAAGAAGTATACAAGTTGTTTAAAATACAGTCTACATTATGAAAATAAATAAAGCTGGATACAGTATGATAGCTGCAATTTTTTTACAATAACAAAGAGTGCCTACACACTACAAATCAGATCTCATACATGAAAATAACACCATCAACTTACAATTTCAGTAACAGCTTGCAATTTTGGAGATAACATTTGGAAATGGCGAGGCTTCAGACAAAATGAAACATCTTGTGCCCAGATAGTTGCCATTTCAAAAGCAACTATAAGAAATCATGATATCCAAACATCCTGTGCCATGAAAATAGAGAAAAATTGGGCTTACAGTTTCACAAACTGAAGTTTTACAAAGCCTTCTTCAACAAGTTTGCCCTAAAAATATGATATCCAAGCCCAGAGAGTAATGCTATGGAGGTTGGAGCTTTTCCTAGAGGTCTTATTACATGCCGGATAACAATGCAGGGCTTTGAGGTTTACCCGTCGATAACGAACCAACAAGAAGTACAAGATCTACCCATGTCGATCTTGGATGAAGGATGACAAAAAAGGCATTCAACGGATTAGTGTATGTTGACGACATTTTAACAACGAGAAACAACTCAAATGAGATTGTTGTCTTCAAGCATTATCTGACAATGGGATCAACCTGAGCTAACCCAAATATGCTCATGATATTTGGAAAGATGTTGAGAGGGTTCATTGCACACCAAGTACACTTCCCATATAGACAAATCACACATTGAATGTTTTAGATGGAGAGTAGCTTAAGGACTCAGGTTCTCGTATAAAACTTATTGGAAGATTCATAAACTTAACTATTTCTCGGCTAGATCTCATGTATTTTGTATATACTCCGAGCCAATTTATGGCAAAATTAACCACGAATTCCTCACCCAGACAATACATTGAGGTTAGAAGCGTTTTGTGATGCTGATTGGGCAACTTGTCTTGTGACTCGTTGTTTCGTCACATGATTTTGCATTAAACTTGGAGAAGCTTTGATTTCATTTAAAATTCAAAAGCAAAACACAATTTCCAAATCATCTGATTGATCGAGTATCGTACAATGACTTCTAGTTCCTGTGGAATAACTTGATTACTCAATTTACCGGCAGATTTGCAACTTACAAAGTTGACTCTCGTTCCCCTTCATCATGGTAATCAAGTTGCTGTTCATCTTGCATCCAATACTGCTTATCATGAAAGAAGAATCAAACACATAGAACTTGATTATAGTTTTATCTGTGAGAAATTCAAAGCAAAAATCAGTACAGTAGACTATGACTATGTTTGAGGGATTTAGGCTTTGTTTGGTGCAGCGTTCGGAACTCTTCGTTTAAGGCAAACGCCGCAGCACGGCGGGTTACTAAATGTCCGACAGTGGCATTTGCTCCGTTTGCACCCGCCGCGTCATGAGAAATAGAGAAAAAAGGAGGGGTTTCAAACGTGGCATTCCCCTATGATTCCAAAAGCGCTCATTCTCCTCCCACGACCTGAGGAAAATGTCAAACCAAAGGAAATATTATTTTCACCGGTCATCAACCGGACCTGTTCGTAACTGCGGTGAAAATAATGGATTTTTGGCACTCAACACCCTCCAATTGAGGGTGTTTGTCACATTGCACCCTCATATTGAAACCCTGGCACTTTGCACCCTCTAAAACTCCAAATGCACCCTCATTTCATTTAAATCATTTATTCTAATTTAATAAAGCAACTGAATAATTGTCGAAGGGGTATTTTGGTCTTGATTTAATAAAATCCCAAATGTCATCTTCTCATGGATGTTCCCGAGATCATTGTTCCTTATGATCGCACGTGTTTGAGGGGTTGGAATCCAGTAATTCAATTGTTTTTTTTTGTTGGAGTGGAAGACATGCATCTTGTTATTGTTTTGACATTGATTATTATTCCGAATTTGGTTACTTTTATATTTTTTATTTGCAACAAATTTATTGTCGATATTTACATATAAATACACCAACTTGCATATCATATACTTTATTCAAGCAGATCACAACGATCACTCCACTTGTACAACCCCGTATTCGGCCGAGTGGGATCCTCCCCAAGTAGCGGGCTCGGGATATACTATGGGCTCGGGATATGGTATGGGATATGCTTTGGATCCTCCCCAGGTAGCAGGCTCGGGTTATGCTATGGGCGATGATTTGGTGCAGCCCTGTTCGAGGACGTGCGAGTAGTCGTGCACGCGTGCAGAGATTTTATGTGTTAAGGATATATGTAAATATTACATTGTAATAATATCAGAATATATATATATATATATATATATATATATATATATATATATATATATATATATATATATATATATATATATATATATATATATTATATATATGTACTTACACAGGGGGGGCAAGACACGGCAAAAGGAAAAAGAGAAATAAAAGTGGGAGGGGGAAGCTCGGGTATAACCAGCAAAGCAAGAAAAAAATAAATAAAAAGAAAGAGAGGGGGGGGCTCGGGTGGAGAGCAGGAAGAAGAAAAAACAAAAAAGGAGGAAGGGGGAGGAGGGGCTCGGGGGTACAGGCAGGGAAAAAATAAAAAAGAGAAGAAGTGGGAGGGGAAAGCTCGGGTGCAGCACGGGGAAAGGAAAAAAAAACGAAGAGAAGTAAGAGGGAAGGGGGCTCGGTACAGGCAGGGAAAAAATAAAAAAAAAAGAAGAAAGGGGGGGGGGGGGGAGCAGGAGAAATAGGGTGGAAGAGGAAGGAGGAGGAGGAAGGATCGGGATCCCTTCCCCATCGCAGCCGTTTGGCAGCCCGAACCCCCCCTCTCCCCAGCTCTCTTCCTCTCCCGCCGCCTGGAGTGGAGATCAGCCACCGGCCGCCGCCTGGAGCAAGGCTGGCCGAGCCTAGCTCCCTTCCCCCGTCGTCGCCGTCTAGGGCAAAGCAGCCCGAGCCTTGCTTCCTCCTTCCCCGTCGCCGCCTGCAGCTAGGTCGGCCGGGAGCTCCCCTCCCGTCGCCGCTTGGAGCTAGGCCGGTCGGGATCAGCTTCCCCGACGCCGCCTGAAGTCGTGGAGACCGGGATCAACTTCCTCGGTGCAACTTGGAGCACGATCGGCCATGGACGATAAATCACCTGGAGCATTCAACCCTCTAGTGGAGGTCGGACCCGTGCGTGGACAGCCGTTACGGCTGCTAGACGTCGAACCCCAGGCATGACACGCGGTTGCGGCTTCGTCAAGATACGCGTCAAGGGTAAAGAAGTTTCTCCTCGGGTAGGTGAAGCCCTCAATTAACATATTTGCATGGAAGCCCCTCTCAACTGACGAGTGGGGGAAGGGTGCTCTCCGACGGGTCGATGGGTACATCCCCGCAGCTGGTTGCATTTAGTATCCGGAAGCGTGAGTACGAATTTAGGCATGCTGTGTGAAGCTCATCCGGATGTGTAAGCCAGATTGGTGATGTTCTGGGGTTCCCGGGGAAAACTCCGTGGAAGTTGTTTATTATTTGCTCTTAGGAGATAAGCATCACCGCCCCGAGGCAGAGGTGGAGCCGATGTTTATTTTGCCACCGTTTAGCGGGACGTTGGCATACAGATGTTGCAGTACCAAGCGGGAAATAACGGGCTTAAGCGCAAGTTTGTGCCGGCCCTCGAAGGTCTATTTTTGCTTATGTTGCCGGCCTACGCGCCGAAGTATAGAATTTATATTCCTGTAATTTAAATATTTGTGATGCTCTGTGTATGTGATCTATCTCTTCCGCCTTAGGCGAGTGGTGTACTCGTGAACCACTCGCCCCGTGGGGGCCCCGAGGTAAAGTTACCGGGAAGTCCTTGAGGGTCTGCTCATAGCCTTTCAGTACAGCGGAGTTACGTTGTTTGCGGCCCAATTGGAGCTGCACAAAGTAGAACTGTTCGGCGAGATTACGCCATTGGTAGGGCGGATGAGGAACATTTTACATAGACCCGAGGAGGCACCTCTAGTCAGGAGAGAGTTGGTCTTGAGATTCTCCTTAGAGGTTTTGGTCGGCCAAGAGAGCCCTTCGAATGTGCCTTAGCTCAGCCTTTGGCTTGGGAGGGGAAGAGTTTGCTAGTCTTCCGGGTATGCGGCGGGACCTCCACGCTGAGACCTTGGCTCTGTCCCTTGTGTTCCTAGTCTTGTGCTTAGATCGTTCGCTTGAGGGCAATAGGTGCGCGGTCACCCCTTCCCCAAGGGTGAACTCCACAGGAGACCGATTTTTGGTTTCAACACCACTAACTTGTAATTAATTATGTTGTAGATCTCTGTAAACCCATCCACCAATTGATTGATTTTTTATGTGTTAAATATTACAAACAGAATCAAACTAAATCATGATTTTTGGCATTTAACACCCTCCATTTGAGGGTGTTTGGCATATTGCACCCCGAGTAAGTGCCAAAATCCATCAAAATCACTATTCAACAATCCACAAACCAAGCCGACTACAGCAGCAACAACATTACATGTAGTAAGGCATAATTAAACTTAAAACAAGAGTGCCAAATTCATTACATCCAGGTAAATAAAAATACATGTAGCTATTACTGGTAAGTGCACAAATTCTTGATTGGATTAAGCCTGGAAGATGGCTGTGACATCCAGACTACGACATCAACAACAATCATGACCCTCAGCGGTCCAAAGTTACAAGAAACCCTCAAATCCTGAAATAAAACTTAATATTTACAAGGCGTGGCTATAAAAAAATTGCATTCAAATGTAAATTTAACATCATTATTCTCACCTGTTGTAAAAGATGACATTGATGAATTTGGTGGTTCGACATATTCTTCTTGTGATGCAACAATTTTTTTTACCTAAATCAGAAAAATAGATTAGCATATTTTAGTAGTTCATTAATAATATAAAGTATCACAAATAATAAAGTACTAACTGGTAACTTTGATCTAGACGTCGACGTTGTTGGCAATGGATGACCTCAGTTTTTTTTGTGTGTCCTATCACTCCGTAGTTGGAGCATGTATATTTAGTCCCATGCATTTTAAAACCATTTTTTTGTTATCTACCTCATATTGTTCCTTCCTTCTAGCATGCATTGAAGGCCTTCCTGGTTTTTTCCCTTTCACATTGCATGGAACTGTACAACCCCGTGTCCGCCGAGCAAGGTCATCAGGGTCGGGGCAGATCGGGCGGAGGACAATATGCGAGCTCGGCAGTGGAGGGGGCGAGCCCGAGCTCGGCATCCGTCGACCAGAGATGGACGTTCGGCGACCCCGAGCTCGGCATTCGCCCAGCGAGACACAACTCGCGTCCTCACAGTGGAGCTCGGCAGTAGTAGGCGAGCAGAGCATGCCGAGGTGGTCGCCCCCCAGCTCGCCTGGATGTATGAGATACTTTTTACTGTTTTGCCCACGCTGGTCTGCCCATAGCACTTCAAAACAGCGGAGTTTGGCTGTTGGCAGATCTAACCAAAGGGTTTTCTGGTAATTTCATGTCAGTTCTTTTGGTTATTGGCAGTCCAGATTTTAAAAAACTATAAATAGGACGCAAGGGGTACCCCAGAAAGCAGGTTTTTCCTGTGCTCTCCTGCTCCAATCTTCAAGCGCTTTCTGAGGGTACCTTAGCTCGGCTTCCGACTAAGGAGGGGAAGCGCTCTGAGATCTTCCGGGTTTGTGGTGGGACCTCCCCCGCCGAGCCCTTGGGTCGGTCTTACCTTATCTTCTCTGTTGTTTTGCTTGCAGGGGCGAAGTAGGCGCGAGATCACCCCTTTCCCCACGGGTCGAACTCCACAGGAAATCGAGGAATCGGTTTCAACATTTTGGTGCGGTGAGCGTGGATCGTGGCCAGTGCAGAAAAGCTTCAGCGAGTTCAATGACAGGAGGATAGGGATCTGACAGGCAGAACTCGCCGCCCCCCCCCCGCCTCTCGCAACGGTGGGGATGTTGGAAGACTTCAGGAATGAGGTGTTGGGTCTCGTCAAGTTCGCACTCGGCACGCGGGCCGAGTGCTCGACTCTGGCAGCCCAGATCACGGTCGCCCCCTCTTTGGGCGAAGACGCTCCCGGCAGGCGAGCTGGGAAGGAGGTGGCTGAGGAAGGCCGGGGGTGCGAGCTCCCAGGGCGCGAGCTCTTCCCCGGCTCGGCATGCCGAGGCCGGTTCGGCGAGCTGGGCTCGCGAGACGCCCCGACTCGCCCGGTGGGGGGAGGCAGCCCTTTCAACGAGCTGGTCTCCTCAGCTCCAGTTCCAGATGGGTTCAGGGAACCCGAGATATCCTACTACACCGGGAACGGAGACCCGGTCTAGCATGTGCAATGGTTTGAGGATGTAGTCTCCATCCGGCAGATGTCAGACGGGTTCAAATGCCGACTCTTCGCTATCACCCTCAGGGAGAAGGCAAGGGAGTGGTTCCATCAACTGCCGGCCAGCTCCATCTACTGCTTTGAGGACTTGCGCCGAGGGTTTATGCTGAGGTTCACTACCTCGAAGAAGAGGAAGAAGGAGTCCGAGTCCCTGTTCCACATCAAGCAGGGGGTGAACGAGACGTTGGGAGCTATGTGGACCGGTTTCAGGAGGAGGTCACTCAGGTCCAGGAGATGCCGGGCCATAGTCTGATGATGGTCTTTACCCTGGGCCTGCAACAGGGGTTTTTCCGGATGGAGCTGAAGAGAGTTCCCCCCTCTAGTACGAGGAGCTGATGGAGAGGGCGGCAAGAGAAGTTGATGGGGAGGCATCAAACCCGAAATTCGCGAGGAAACTGTCCAGGTGGGCCACTGAGGAGGGAAAGGAGTCAAAAGGAGGAAGGGGACATGAGGAGAGGAGAGAAGAGCCCAGGCAAAGGGAGCAGAGGCAGCTCTAGGGGCAACATCGACCGAGGTGGGGGCGTCAAGAGCCCGACCGACGGCTAGGATGGAGACCCGAGTGGAAGGGGCAGGGGCCATAGAGAGGGTACTACAAAAGGGATCACTACCAGGGGAGGCAAGATCAGTTTCACCCTCCAGGCTGGAGGCAGGGCCATAGGCCCCGGCTTCCCGATCAAGAGGAGGCCATGGTCATAGCCTTGGGAGCAAGGAGGGGGATGTGGAGGAGGAGGAGACGAGAGGTCAGGGTGGAGCTGCCCTACTGCGACTTCCATCAGGAAGAGGGGCATATCACAGCCACCTGCCCGGAGTTCCTCGAAATAAGAGGGAATAGGGAGCAGCAGCAGCAACAGCAGCAGGGGCGACAAGAAGTGAGGATTGAGGAGGTCCTGCCACGGACGGAGGAGGATCGTTGCGAGGACCGGGTAGATGTTGGAACCCGAGAAGGGGTCAGAGTGATCCATGGGGGGTGGGGGGGGGGGGTGGGGGGTGGGGGTCGAGGCTTCCCGCAAGGCAAGCCTCCACACCATGTACCGCCGGAGTGTTGCCTCCACTTCCCAGACCCCACCCCCGTAGGAGAGGATCACTTTCTCCAGGAACGATATGCCAGACCACGAGGAACCATTCTGCGATGCGCTGGTCATCAAGGCAGCCATCGAAAATTTCACCGTCTCTTGGATCCTCGTGGACAACGGGAGTTCCGTCAACGTCGTCTTCAAAAAGGCGTTCGACGCGATGAAGGTGGAGGCAAAGAGGGTGTTGGCCTCGGATGGGCCCTTGTTCGGGTTCTCAGGAGAGAGGAAGGAAGTGGAGGGAGGAGTAGGCCTCCATGTCACCTTGGGGGGGGGGCAATCCCGAAACTACAGGTTCGTCATCGTGGACGCCCTCAGCAGCTACAGCGCCATCTTCGGGAGGTCCCTTATCAGCGCCTTCAGCTGCGTCCCCTCGTCTTTCCATCAGTGCTTAAAGTTCAACACCGAGGGGATTCAGGTCAGGGTCAGAGGGGACCCCAAGGTGGCGCAGGAATGCTATGTCACTGCGGTGAACACCATCTCTTGGATGGAGGGAGCCGAAGAGATGGGGCGAAGGATGGAGGAGGCAGGGCAGGAAGCAGGACAGGAGGAGCTGAAAATGAAGAACTGCGTAGAGGAGGAGGCGGCAGGAGGAGACCTGGAGGAGGTGACCGAAGTGAGGGCCGTGGGAGAAGAGATGGAGGTAGAGGTCCCCGTTCCAGAGGAAGGAGATGCTGAAGGATGGGGGGAGCAGTCCAGGCTGGAGGCTGCAGAGGACGTGGTGGAGCTGGAGGTGCTCACCCGGGGAGGCAGGATAGAGAAGATCCGCGTCAGCGGGGGGCTGACCCCGGAGGACCAAGGCAGGATGCAGGAATGCATCCAGAAGAATGTGGACATCTTTGCTTGCAACGCCGCGGAGATGCCGGGGGTTGACGCGGATGTGGCCTGCCACCGCCTCAACCTGGACCCGGGAACACGCCCCGTTCAGTAGAAGAAGAGATCCACTGCGGACAAGCTGGCAGAGCCCATCAGGGAGGATGTGGCGAAGCTCCTCAAGGCTGGCTTCGTATCCGAGATTCAGTATCCCGGATGGGTATCCAACGTGGTCATGGTTAAAAAAGGAGACAACCGATGGAGGATGTGTATCGATTTTTCCTTACTTAATAAAGCTTGTCCTAAGGGCTGTTATCCTTTGTCTTGAATCGACGCGCTGGTTGACTCAGCCGTCAGTTATTCTGTAATGAGTTTTTTAGATGTTTTTTCAGGTTATCATCAAATAAGGATGCACCCCCAGACATCAAGGATGTCTCGTTCATCATAGGGGATGGATGCTACTGCTACAAGATGATGCTCTTCGGGCTGAAGAATGCTGGGGCAACCTACCAGAAAATGATGGATAGGGTCTTCAAGGAGTAGCGGGGGAGGAATTTTGAGGTGTATGTAGATGACCTCATGATCAAAAGTCGGGATGTGGACTCCCACCTCCGGGACCTGGAGGAGACCTTCGCCACACTGCGCAAATATAAGATGCGGTTGAATCCCCTAAAATGTGTGTTTGGGGCCAGCAGGGGGAAGTTCTTGGGGCGCCTCCTCACCCCCGCAGGGGTCGAGCCGAATCCTGATAAAGTCAAGGCTATCTTGGAGCTGGGGGCGCCATGGAATGCTAAGGAGGTGCAACGACTGACGGGGAAGCTCGCAGGCCTGAGTAGGTTCCTCTCCCGAGCAGGAGAAAAGTGCTACCCCTTCTTCAAAACGCTGAGGGGTGGTCAGATGTTTGAATGGACCAAGGAGTGCGAGGAGGCGTTCCAGGCCCTCAAGGTACAGTTGACACAGGCTCCGCTGCTCCAAGGGCCGAAGGAGGGGGAGGACCTGTTCTTATATCTTGGGGTCGGGGCGGAGGCCTTGAGCTCCATCTTAGTTCGCGAAGAGGGGAAGAGGCAGCTCCCTATTTATTACGTGAGTCGGGTCCTGAGGAAGGCCGAGCTCCGGTATCCGATTTTGGAGAAGCTAGCCTTCGCCCTGATCATCTCGGTCAGGAGGCTGTGACCTTACTTCCAGGCACACTCAATTCGAGTGGTGACCGACCATCCTCTCCGCAATATCTTTGAGGGGGTGGAGCATTCAGGCAGGCTGGCTAAGTGGTCGGTGGAACTGAGAGAGTTCGATGTCTCCTTCGTTCCGCGGCTCTCGATCAAAGCTCAAGCGATGACCGACTTCTTGGCCGACTACGTAGTTGAAGTGGCGGAGGAAGAACTCGCCCGCCCGACTCCTTGGAAGGTGAGGGTGGATGGTGCCTCAGGGAGGCATTCCCTTGGAGTGGGGGTGATCCTAGAAAGCCCTCAGGGAACTCGAATTGAGCAGACGGTGGTGGTACACTTCCCCATTACAAACAACCAGGCCGAATACAAGGCCGTGATAGCAGGGCTACGCCTGGTCAGGGAGCTGGGGGTGTCGGGCGTGGAGGTCCTTACTGACTCCATGGTGGTGGCTTCCCAGATCAACTGGGAGTTCGAGGCAAGGGAGCCCACCCTGCGATCGTACTTGGCCAAAGTGAAGGGGGTCATAGACACTTTTCAAACCTTCTCCATCCGACATGTGCCCAGGGAAGAGAATGAACAAGTCGACCAGCTAGCAAAGCATGGTCCCCAGGTGGGGGTACCATCACCGACCTGTTCCGCTCCTCCATCGAAGAGGGAGAGCTCATGCAAATCGATCAACAAACTTCATGGATGGACCCAGTTGTGGTTTTCCTCTCCACGGGAGAGTATCCGGAGGGGGTAGATAAGAAGAAACTAAGGCACAAGTCAGCATATTACCTCCTCCAGGACGGGCAGCTATACAAGAAGACCCTCTCAGGGATGCTGACTCGCTGCGTGACCGAGGGCGAAGTACGAAGGATCTTGGAGGAAGTACACTCCGGAGAATGTGGGAGTCACTCCGGGAGTCGGACCCTGGAAGGTAGGATAGTCAGGCAAGGGTATTTCTGGCCCACCCTGGGCCGAGACGCCGCAGAGTTCGCAAGAAGATGTCATAAGTGCCAGCTGTTTGCCCCTCTTCAGCTACAGCCGGCCCAACGACTCAGAAGTATCACGGCCCCCTGGCCGTTCGCAATTTGGGGAATGGATTTGGTTGGACCATTCCCCCAAGCCAGCGGTCAGAGAAGGTTCCTCCTAGTGATGATTGACTACTTCTCAAAGTGGATGAAGGTGAAGGCGCTAGCCAAGGTGACCTCCCAGGTAATCAGGAACTTTGTTTAGGGGGAGATCATCTGTCGCCATGGGCTGCCCCAGGCCATCGTCACGGACAACGGGCCCCAGTTCGCCAGCGCCGAATTCACCAGCTTTTGCTAACAGCTTGGAATCGACCTCAGGTTTGCCTCGGTCCATCACCTCAGGAGCAACAGGCAGGTGGAGGCCGCGAATAAGATCATCGTCAACCTCCTCAAGAAGAAGGTGGAGAATTTGAAGCGGACCTGGGTGGAGCAGCTTCCCACGGTTCTTTGGGCCCTAAGAACCACCCCCAACACGGCTACGGGAGAGACCCCCTTCAAACTCTCCCATGGGTGCGAGGCAGTGCTCCCCGTGGAATTCGAAGTCCAAACACCTCGAGTCGTTGCGGCCAAGGAAGGCCGAGGGGAGTGGCAAACGGAGAACGAGGAGGAGCTGAGGCTCTCCCTTAACATGGTGGAAGAGCTGAGAGACCTTTTCGCTATCCGACAGGAGGAGGTGAAAAGAAGAATGACCAAGTACTTTGACAAGCATATCAGGGTCAAGCAGTTCGTGGAAGGGGACTTGGTGCTGAAGAAGGTGGATGCAGCAGGGAGGTCAGCATTCGTAGAGAAGCTCAATCCCAGCTGGGAGGGACCATTTATTGTAAAGGAAGCTTTGAAGTCAGGAGGTTATCGACTCCAAAATGTAGAGGGCGAGACCCTGAGTCTCACCTGGAGTGGTGACGACCTAAAACGATTTTTCCCCTGAAGCATGTAAGCGATACTTTGATTATAATAAATTTCTTCAACTCTCCAGTATTGTCATAGCTAGCCTGCATAGAGGAATGAAATGTATTTGGACCCCGAGCAGATCCCGCTGCCAGGCTCTCACCTAGCTGGCAGGGCCGCAAGTCACTCGGTGTCATCCTTGGCCTCGAGCAGATCCCGCTGTTAGGCTCTCACCTAGCTGACAGAGCCGGAAGTCACTCGATGGAATGTGTTTGGACCCCGAGCAGATCCCGCTGCCAGGTTCTCGCCTAGCTGGAAGGGCCGAAAGTCACTCGGTGTCATCCTTGGCCTCGAACAGATCCCGCTGTCAGGCTCTCACCCAGCTGACAGGGCCGGAAGTCACTCGATGGATTGTGTTTGGACCCCGAGCAGATCCCGCTGTCAGGCTCTCACCTAGCTGGTAGGGTCGAAAGCCACTCGGTGTCATCCTGGACCTCGAGCAGATCCCGCTGTCAGGCTCTCACCTAGCTGACAGGGCCGGAAGTCACTCGATGGATTGTGTTTGGACCCCGAGCAGATCCCGTTGTTAGGCTCTCACCTAGCTGGGAAGGCCGGAAGTCACTCGGTGTCATCCTTAGCCTTGAGCAGATCCCGCTGTCAGGCTCTCACCTAGCTGACAGGGCTAGAAGTCACTCGATGGAATGTGTTTGGACCCCAAGCAGATCCCGCTGCCAGGCTCTCACCTAGCTGACAGGGTCGGAAGTCACTCGGTGTCATCCTTGGCCTCGAGTATATCCCACTGCCAGGCTTTCACCTAGCTGACAGGGCCGGAAGTCACTCGATGGTGTCGGCCCCGAAATTGCCAGATAAAGATCAAGAAGTCTCAAAGTGCCAGGAAGCAAGGGGAAAAGGGTTCTGTAGAGGCGAGCTCGGGCTCGGCAAACCCGGTTCGACATGATCAAAAAGGAAGGCGAGCCAGACCGAAGGATTCTGTATGGGCGAGTATGGACTCGTCATTCCCGGCTCGGCATTGGCGAGTAGGTCGCGAACCCGGACCTCGCCAAAGGAGGGCGAGCCAGGCCGGGGCACCTCACCCCTTTGCCCGCTTGACTTGGAAAATTTTCTCCTTTTTTCGGGCTCAACCAGGATGGCTCGCGTGCGAGTTATGGTGGCGTGACAAGGGCAGGGAGCAACCCGCCCCTGAATCACTTGGGGCTCGGCGAACACTCAAAACGCATCCACTCGCGGGCGCGCTCTCATAACTACTCTACTCGCGGAACCTGTCTAGGCGAGGTCGCGTGGGGAAGCACTCGTATATATTCAGAGCATAACAAACAAAGTAAAGAAAAAGAAAAAAAAAGTGGCACGGGTATGATCAAAAACTATTTCATTAATTGTTTACAAAAAGTAATTACAGGGGCTCGCCTCGGCAAGTGAACAAAAAAGGTAAAGGAAAAAGTACAGGCTATCCTCAGGCCTCGCCCCCTCCGCCGGACTGATCTTCGCCGTCCCCCAAAGGATCCTGGAAGCTTTTCCCGAACATCGCGTCCAGGTTGTCTTCCTTCTCGCTGGGCGGCGTTGCCCGGAACAGGCTCAGCATCAGGTCCCGAGACGAGATCCCCTCGCACCCCTCCACCAACACCCCAGAATCCTTCATCATCTGGAGGGTACACTCGGTGGCTTGGATGGAGTTGATCCGCAATCTCTCGACGAGGTCGGCCTCGCCAAAGATCCGCGGGCTCTTGTAGGGGAGGGTGGGGTCGATGTCGTGAGGCGGGAAGAAGATCTCCGCCTGCCGACGGACCTCGCTGAGGAGGTGCTGATTCTCCCCCTTCAGCTTCGTGTTCGATCCCTCCAACTCGGCGAGGCGTGCGCGCAGCTGGCCGATCTCCTCCTCCTGCTCGGCATTGCGAGCCTGAAGCTCCCCTGCAGCCTTGGCATCCACGACTAGGAGTGCGCGCAGCTGGCTGATCTCCTCCCCCTGCTTGGCGTTGCGAGCCTGAAGCTCCCCCGCGACCTTGGCATCCTGGTAAAGAGAGTCCATTTAGCAGCAGCACAAAATATCCTAAGTGAAAGAGAAGAGCAGCGCTTGACACTTACCAGCCCGCCGACGGCTTGGGCGAGTAGACCCTCCGCTATGCCGAGCTGCCTCGCCTGGTCGGTGACCTTATCCTTAGCGATGTCGCGAGCCTGCTCAGCCTTTTCGAGTTGGTTGCTGAGGGCGAAGCTGCGGCGTGCCAGCATGTGATGCAGCTCCATGGTCCGCAAGTGGGACTGCAGGCCCTCATGGCCGAGCTGCCGGAGGGTCATCTTTTTGTAGGCCTCGACATCCTCCCGGCCATATAGGCCGAAGCCGAGGGCACAGGCGTGACCGGTGGCGGGCTCGCGGTCGTGACAGGAGGGGTGCAGGGTGGAAACAAAGACTCGATGAGCGAGCTCGTCCCACTACAGCATGGGCTCGCCCGCCGAGTCCTTCCACCGCCCGCCGAAGTTGAAGAGGAGGTGTTGCTTCGGCGGCGCGCGCTCGCGGGCGGCCCTCTTCGCCGATGGAGGAGGGGAGATCGCCGCCGTGGAAGAGGGGCCCTTGCCACCTTTTCGGCCCTTCTTGGTTGTCTCCTTCAGCGGGCTCTCCGGCGACACGTCGAGAGGGCTATCCGCTGATATATTTAGGGCTGGGCTGTTGTTGTTGTTGCCCCCGTGGAGCCAGCAGGGCTCTCCGCATCTTCTTCAATTGTCGCTGGCGGAGTGGCGGGTTCAATCCCGCGTCCTCAGGTCGCCTCTTGCTGTAAGAGGGTTGCAAGAGGGCCGCCTCATCTCGGCAGGCCGCCATCGCCGCCCTCTCGCGAGCAAGAGGGTCGGTATGAAGCCCCGGATCCGCGAATGGCGGGTTCACGGGGATTATTCGCTCCCCTGCAGGAAAATACTTCGAAAAAGTTAGGAATTCAACAATGACATGACGAGCTCGGTGGTCAGGCGAACTCGACAAGGTGAGGAGAGAAGCACACCTTTGGCGGGCAGAACACGGGGGAGCGCGTCGAGGCCCCTCCGCAGGAAGGCGACCTCGAAGTCTTTATGAAGGAAGTACTTGTGGAGCTCGGCGTCGTTGCCAGACACGGCCGGCGGGTGGTACACCTCCTCGCCCTTCTGCTGAGGCGAGTAGGGGATGTTGCCGAGATTGCCCTTGATGAAGGCGATCATGGTCATCCAGGTATGGTGCTTGTTCGCGATCTCGCGAACTTTGATCAGCGAGCCGCCAAAGTAGGCAACTCCGTCCGGCGTCGCCTTGTAGGAGAAGAGCTTCCTGAACACCGTCAGGTTGAACTCGATCCTCTCCCACCGGAGGTAACTCGCGAACGCCACCATCATCGCGATGGCGTTAGAATTCAGCGGCGCGTGCACGGCTCCATAATATTTCAAGACTTGCCGGATCTCCGGCCATAGGGGAAGGCGTAACCCCGCCTCGAAATGCGAGAGGGGGAAGGCGAGCTCGTCCTCATAAAAAGTATTGATGGCCTCCCCCTACCTCGGCCTGCGTGCCTCGAAGCCCGGCGGCACGCGCTACGCCACAAACTCGGCGAGCTCCTCCTCGCTGGTGTGCCCCTCGAAGAAGCAGTAGTCCGTGAAGTGCTGCGCGTACTTGGAGCGGCCGTCGGCATCTGGATTCGTCTTGCCCATGTTCGCGGAGGCAGAGGTAGAGCGCGAGCAGAAAATGGAGAAGCACAGGGAGAAGGAAAAAAAAACAATAAAGGCACAGTACGGGGTAGGTGAGGGGGGGGGGGGGGGCTATTTATAGGAAAAGAAATTTGGGGCAGGCTGTCCAATCAACGCAGCTCGCCGCCCCAGCTCGCCACCCCAGCTCGCCGACTTCTGGCGCACCCCAACCAAGGCTAAGTCAAACATTGCAGCATTTTATTTGAGTAACATGATCAGAAATATTCTAAAAGCTATTTATTACAGAAATAAAGTTCAGGATTTAAAAAGCAGGGCGCGCAAGCAGGGACGGCATCAGGATGCGAGTACCGGTCGGCTAGGCAAAGGAGTCGCTCACTTACCTACCCCGACCTCGCGACCCCCGCCCCCCAGACTGCCGCGCGCGGAGCAGCTCGCGGATCCTTCCGGAATTCCTCTGCGCAACCGAGAGACCGTCATCTATCTCGTGCAGGAGCCGGGAGGGGGACATCAGCCCGCCAGCTTGGCCACGTCGCACCTCGTCGGCGAGACGCGCATAGTCGCGCTGCAGCGTCTCGTTGACCCCCTGCACCTCGCGCAGCTCGCACACTAGTTTTTTGAGGAGCTTGACCTCCCTCCTCGTCAACTTGCCTTGATCCACCTCGGGACCCAGGTAAGAGTCCAGCGAGCTTGGGGAGGGGAGGGGAGATTAGTGGGCTGCCCGCGAGGATTCCTCGGCAGCGGATTGACTGGGAAGAGTTGTGAAGACAAGTGTCAGCAAAAAGAGAGGCAGAAAAAACTAATGAAGCAAGGAGTCAAGCAAGACTGACCGGACGAGCTCGGCAGCTCAAGGAAGATGTGGGGAGGGATGAACCTCAGATCCTTCCCGCGACCTGGGCCGCGAGCCCCCGGCGAGATGAGCTCGAATCCCGGGGTGGGGATGGTCCCCAGACCCGCCCCCGCGACCACGTCAGTCTGGCGAGGAGGGGAGGAGCACACTGGCGAGTTCGGCCTCTGCGAGCTCACGGGCAGGATCCCAAAGAGAAGAGGCGGATCCCGGGGATAGCTGTCCGGTGCCGTGAATCGCGAGTTGGCGAGCGTGGTCTCGCCTCGCGGTGTGGGCTCTCGCGGCACGACGCCCCCGCCATCTGGTTAACCGTCAGGGTCATCGCCGACTACGACAACCTATCTATCCTTCTCAAGAACAGTTCGGGTGGAAGAGCCGGTCTCGCGAGCCAGGGCGGCCCTCAGGTCGTTGAAAATGGGCTCAGCCGCCTGAGGGAATGGCTTTGACCTCTTGGAGCCGGGCTCGGCAGAATCAACTTGAGGAGCTTTGGTATTGACCGCCGTCAGGGCGGCCACGCGAGCTGCGGAGGCTTGGCGGGCTCGGTTTATGCGCTCTTGGATCTCCTTGGGAAGAGGTATCTTGGCAGGGTCGGAGCAAAGGGAATGACAAGAGTCAGACAGGAGGGCAGGTGCACATATATATAGCCGCAGGTGGATCCCACCCGAAGATTCCCTCCAACTCGCCAACCCACGCTCGCCGCACACTTGGGGTTGGATGTTTCTTTCCGAGCTTTGACAAACTCAAAAAGAGCGGGGATTGTGTACAACCCCGTGTCCCGCGAGCAAGGTCACCAGGGTCTGGGCAGATCGGGCGGAGGACAATAGACGAGCTCGGCAGTGGAGGGGCGAGCCCGAGCTCGGCATCCGTCGACCAGAGATCGACGTTCGGCAACCCCGAGCTCGGCATTCGCCAAGCGAGACACAACTCACGTCCTCGCAGTGGAGCTCGACAGCAGCAGGCGAGCAGAACATGCCGAGGTGGTCGCCCCCCAGCTCGCCGGGATGTATAAGGTACTTTTTACTGTTTTGCCCACGTTGGTCTGCCTATAGCCCTTCAAAACAACGGAGTTTGGCTGTTGGCAGACCCAACCAAGGATTTTCTGGTAATTCCAGGTCAGTTCTTTTGGTTATTGACAGTCCAAATTTTTAAAAACTATAAATAGGACCCAAGGGGTACCCCAGAAAGCAGGTTTTTCCTGTGCTCTCCTGCTCCAATCTTCAAGCGCTTTTTGAGGGTACCTTAGCTCGACTTCTGGCTAAGGAGGGGAAGCGCTCTGAGATCTTCCGGGTTTGTGGTGGGACCTCCCCCGCCGAGCCCTTGGGTCGGTCTTACCTTGTCTTCTCTGTTGTTTTGCTTGCAGGGGAGAAGTAGGCGCGAGATCACCCCTTTCCCCAAGGGTCGAACTCCACAGGAAATCGAGGAATCGGTTTCAACAGGAACCAAAAAATTTAAGCGAGTTTCGGGCCATTCCCTTTGTCTTTTTATTGGATTCAACATATACTCATAGGCTTTTGAAAATGTTGATTTTTTATAGCAGTAATCAACATGATTTTCAACTTTCTCTCTTTTGTAAAATATACAGGCAATAACATGCCCATACGGAATTCCACTAAGGTCCCATTTATTACAACTACAGCTTTGTTTTGCTAACTCCACTGTCCATTCATCGCCTCTCCACCCTTTCATCTCAAATTTGTCATTATTGTTCCACTCCAAAATGTAATCTCGAACTCCTCTTTTATTATTTTCTAAGATCTTCTGAATGTTTGAACATATTTCTCCATCCGATCTCAATAATTTATCCCAGTGTGTGAAATCTCTTCATCAAAATAACTCTAATAATCTCAAGCATAGTTACTATTGGTTTCTCTCTTGCCATTAGTATCACATTGTTGAAACTTTCACACAAATTATTTAAAAGTATATCACATTTAGTCCACGTGCTAAAACAAGACCTCGCCCATTTTCTTGGATGTCTTGCTCTCACTGAATTATATCCCTCAATGTTAAGTGCTTTAAGTTTTTCTATTTCAATATTAAAGTCAACAAGTCTCGTGGCGGATGCAGCCTTCCAAAATAAAGATTTGAGTTGTAGACCTTTATGTATTTGCTTGAAATTGCTATACATGTGTCTGACGCAAAACCTATGCTCTGAATTTGGTAATAACTCTTCCACTGCTCTTATAAGTCTTTTTTGCTTATCAAAAATAACTGTCCAAGTATAACTGTTATCAATTTTCAGGTCCAGTATGAGTAGACCAATAAACCACTCACAAGATTTCCCATTTTTTTAAACCATTGCATAAGCTACATGATACATACCATTATTGCCATCTATGCTGTTGCTCAAGGGGGAATGAGGCAGCCGGGGAATGACGATAGGTCCCAGAGCAGAAGAATCGGCAGGACCCGATGAAACCCTAGTGACAAAGCAAGAAGTATTCTTTTTTATTTACCCCGAACCCAGAAGAATCGCTTTTCAGCTGTTTGGGTCTGTTTGGTAAAGCTGTGGCGGTGCAGGAAGCAGTGGTGGAAAACAGTGGTGTATGAATCAGCTGTTTTGCAGTGGTGGAAAAATTTATGAAACTGTTTGGAAAACTGTATTTGCAGTGCTGTGTGAAACAGCGGTGCAGAATTAAACAGTGGTGCAGAATTAAACAGTGATAGTAATAATTAAATAATCCAGAGAGTTTAAGAGATCTAAAAATAAAAAATAATTGCTCGGCATTTATTTTATTTCATTATAAAGTTAAATATATTAATATTGATGGGGTTCCCCAAAATATGTTCGGACGAGCCAAAAATTTTTAAACGGACGTCGAAACACACGTATGCGCGCTCGACTCGCTCACGAGCTAGGACGTCAGAACACACGTATCCCCAAAATAATTAGAATGTTGAAATATTTTAATTATAAATTAATATAAGTTTTATTTATGTATTAATGAGGCTCTCCCTAGAGATTTTCAAACCAAACATGCTCCGATTCGGGGTTACGACGATCCAATTTTCCAGTCGGACGATCATCAACATTAATAATAAAATATTAATATATATTAATTAAAATATTAATACATAAATAAACATTTTGCAGTACTAGAACGGTTCGTTTTCACCCGATTCTCGCATAATTTCGAGTACGTTCAGTATTCCAAACGAACGTTAGGACGCACGTATGCGCACTCGATTCACTCACGAGCTAAGACGATTCAATTTTGACCGATTCACGAGCTTCTTGCGTGCCCCGCAAACAAAAGTATTAAACAATTAAACATTAATTAATTATTAAACATTTAAAAATTATTATATTAATGTTTTTAATTAATCCAAAAAACAATAAATATTAATATAATTTATTAAATATTAATTAATTATGTTATTAAATATTAATATAAATTTTATATAATATAAAATTTATATATTAATAAATAATATAGGAAATTTATATATTAAATTAATATATTAAATAATATTATAAATTAATATATAATATATATTAATATTTTAATATAAATTAATATAAATTAATATATATATTAATATATAAATTATAAAAAAACACGCTCAGCCCTGAAAAGGGCTGCAGCGCTGCTGCTGCCGTTGGGGGCCGTGGCTTCTTGCCACCGCCCACGCCAAACAAATTGTTTGGCGGAGCGGCAGCAAAATCAGCGGCATGCCGCTGTGCTGCCGCTCCGCCAAACAAGGCCAAAATTATCCATGAAAATAAAGATTGGGGTGCAGTTTGTCAAGAAAGTGATATTTGAGGGTGTACTTTGCCATGTTTAACTTTTCAGGGTGCCAAAAAGCCCACAAACATTCGCATATAGATTTCTATTTTTCCCTCCGGAGGGTAATTTGCAGTTGCCGATCTTCGATTAGATTAGATTCCGGCGCATCCGGACGACCTTCGCAGATGAATTCGTCCCCGCCGCTTCCGTCCTCAATAATGGCATTCGTCGGATCTACCTAAGCTAATCGCGCTTCAAGCTCAAAACTATAAGGCCACTGAGCGCTCCTTGCGAGAAATCCCGCTAAGGTTCCACATTCCCTACTAGAATGGTGAACTCTTCGTTGTCCTGCAGGCGACTGGCAGCTTTGACTTCTACAGCTGTGCTGCTTCAGATCATCGGCCTTTCTCTCTTCGTGTTCGGCTTCTTCCCCGTTAAGCCATCGGTTCCCGGGGTCAGGTTTGGTTTTCTCCCGTGGTTAATTACTTATTTTCTCCGAAGGAAGGTCTTGATTAGACTTCGGCGATGCTGATTTCAGTGGCCCAGAGAGCTATCGGATGCCAACTTGTGAAGATCTCATGGAGGCTGAAAACGAAAATCTGCTTCCAGATCAGCTTGCCAAGATATATACGGTTGGTGCCTTTTTTTGTCATTTGTAAATTAAAGGCTCATTTGGTTGATTAAAGTTTAGAAGACATGTTTTGAAACACAACATGCAGTAATCGTATTAGTGCAGTTTGTGTCACTGATATTAATTCGCTCCTTAAGGTTTTTGTTGTTATTTGCATTTATACGATGTTTGTTTTGTTGATACTTCAGCAACTTAAAAATTTTAGCTGCACTAAAAATATTTATGTTTTTTTGGTTTGATTTAGACTAAATCAAATAAAAATTGGCCTAAAGATTCATTAATGAGATCAAGCATCGCATGGAACAAAAAGATTTCATGATTTAACCTTCCAATTGAGGTCTACAATATGGGAACGAAGAGGGGATTTGATCCACTAAAATCAAATCCATAAAGGTGATATATAAATAAATGACACTCACCCACAATTCCCTTAAACTGTTAGAAATGAGGAATACCTTTAGGTAGTTTCCAGTTCTCTGTATACGTACTAAGATCTTGCAAGAATCAACAAAAAAGGGGGAAATTCTGACTAGGAAAAACTTCATTTAAAAGAATTAAGGCCCTGTTCGTTTCGCAGGTTTTGTTTGACAGGAATTGGTTTTGTTTGAAAACTAAAAATTGGAGGTTTTAGTTTTCTGTCAAAACCAATTCAGTTGTTCGTTTGTAGGAAGGTTTTCATGCACAGAAATTGATAAATGTCAAATTTTCTGTTCGTCTATTGGAAGGTTTTCGGGCACAGGAATTGATTTTTGGTCCTCCATATATGATGTGGTCATAAAAGCGGACTTGATCATGGCCGGGGTCCAATCCGGCTGCACCTTCTTCAGCAGAGCTGCGATGCCGGAGACATGGGAGGCTGCCATGGAGGTTCCCGATTCGAAGTTGAATGCGTCGTCGGACTTGACGGAGCTATCCTCGGGTGTGAAAGGCCAGGCGGAGAGGATGTCCACCCCGGGAGCGACGAACGTCGAGCTTCAGAATACCGATCGAGCGACGAACGTCGGACTTGCCGGAGCAATGCTAGGAGGAAACTGATGTCTGTCGCTCGATCGGTAGGGAGAAGAAAGGGGCGGATGAAAACCGAGCTGTCAAGGTAAGTTTTGGGGCTAGTTATTTTTTATCCCCCTTAAAACCGATCGGTTTTCATACAAAACCAAAAACTGGGTTCAAAATAGCTAAACGAACTTGATTTTTGGTTTTCGTTTAAGTAAAACCAAAACCGATGTAGCAAAACCTGCGAAACGAACAGGGCCTAAGAGTTTCACAATCTCTGCAACTATTACAAACTCAAGTGGACGCCTATTTATATTGATACAAAATGCCACACGTGGCTCCGACCAACTCAACTAACATCTAACCAACCACACACAAGAATAAAAAAATACAACAACAATAAGTATTTTAACACCCCATCAAGTTGGTATTTGAATCAAGCTGCAAATGGCCAACTATTTAAGAAGACCATGCAAGGTAGCTCTACCGACAACCTTGGTAAACAAGTCTGCAAGTTGCTATTTGGTAGAAACATAGCCCAATGTATTGGTTTTTTTGCTTCCAATTTCTCACGTACCAAATGACAATCAACCTCTATCACCTCTATGTGCCTGGTTATTTCATGGTAGACAGGATTGGATGCTACATGCAAGGCATCTTGATTGACACAGTGAAGGGGAACCAAAGTCAAATTTGTAATTTGCAAATATGCCAATAAATTGATTAACCAAGTTATTTCACAGCACGTAGAAGCTATTACACGGTACTCAGATTCTGCAGAGGATTTGGAAATTGTGTTATGCTTTTTGGTTTTTCAGGAAATCAAAGCTTCTCCAAGTTTAACGCAAAATCCTGGGACAAAACGACGAGTCATGAAACAAGCTGCCCAATCAGCATCACAAAACGCTTATAACCTCAATGTATTGTACAAGATACGTGGGATCTGGCCGGGAAACAGTTGAGTATACGAGTCTTCTAATAATTTTTCTATAAGAACCCGGGTCCTTAACCTCCTCTCCATCCAAATCATTCAATTTGTGATTTTTCTCCATGGGAAGTATACTTGACGTGCAATGAACCATCTCAGCATCTTTCAAAATATTGTGAGCATATTTGTGTTGGCTGAGGTAGATCCCATTGTCAGTTCTAATCACTTCTAACCCCAAAAAGAAATTTAATTAACCAAGATCTTTAATTCTGATCTCGTCATTCAGAAAATGCTTGAAAACGACAATCTCAATTGAGTTGTTTCCCGTTATTATAATGTCGTCAACATACACTAATAAGGTTGTAAACTCATCATTGGTCTTCTTGGTAAAGAGAGAATGATCGTTTTGCGATTGAACAAAACCAAGTTCTGTAATGGTTGTAGAAAATTCAGCAAACCATTGCCTTGATGCCTGTTTTAGGCCATAAAAAGATTTGGTTAATTTGCAAAGTGGATTCGTATGTGTCGTGGATAATGAAACTTGGTGGCATTTTCATACAAATCACCGTGTAAGAATGCATTATCAACATTCAACAAAGTTATGTGCCAATTATTTGAAGCTTCCACAACCAGAGAACACTGAGCAATTGTCATTTTAACAACAAGAGTGAAGGTATCTTGATAATCTAATCCCTCTACCTGGGTGAAACCCTTGGCGACTAATTGGGCTTTATATCATTCAGTTATCCATCTACTTTATATTTAATTCTATATATCAATTTACAACTGGTGAGATTCTTTCCATTTGGTAATTCTATAACATACCATGTTCTGTTATATTCCAAGGCTTAAATTTCCTTAGACATAGCCTCTTTCCAAATAAGATCTTGATATGCCTACGAGTAAGACTGTGGTTTAGTAAGTCCAGTGGCATGAAAACTGGAACAGGAATGTTGACTACCATATGAAACAAAAGAACAAATATAATCTTTATGTCATTATGCGGATAAAAAAGCCGAGCAGATCTTCTGGGTTTTGAACCAGTGGGCATCTCAGCAGATAGTGTGATTATACCAAGCAAATCATTCTAAGAATCCAAAATCAAGTCATTTGGCAATCCCAAAACTGAATTATTTGAGAAATTATCCGCAACATAGTGTTCAGGTTCAAATTCACTCATATCAGAGGGAAATGGTATGCAACCATTATTAACATGTTGACCAAAAGGAAAGACGTTCATAAAATTTGACATCCCAACTGATGAAAATTTTATGAGGCAAGATCATACAATTTGTATCCCTTTTGTCCATGCAGATAGCCAATGGAAACATATCCAGTAGCCCGAGGATTAAATTTGTCTAGATGAACATTAATTGTTGAAGCAAAACATAAGAACACTCAAGCCTTTATCCCACTATAGCAGGGTCGGCTAATTGAAGCAAAACATAAACAAGAAAAAATTTCAAGTTGTTGTAATTTTATTGAAAAGTACTTCAGAAGGAGATTTGTTGTGAAGAACACTAGAAGGTGTTTTGTTGATCAAAGAGGTAGTAGTGAGCACACACTCTCCCCAAAATTGAATTGGCAGATTGGCATGACACCACAAAGCTCGTGCTACTTCAAGCACATGTCTATGTTTACCCTCAGGAATTCCATTTTACCGAGGTATGCAGGTGTAGCTGCTCTGATGAATTATTCCTTTCTTAGAGAAACACAATTTCAATATTCAATTTTTGATTAAAGAACTATGAGCCATTATCGATTCTACACAGTTTGATCGGAAGGCTGATTTGATTCTGAACTAGATGATAAAATGATTGTAGAAGGAATGACACCTCCTCCTTAGACGCATCAAATAAGTCTATGTATTCCTACTGTAATCATCAACAATGGTTAAGAAATATTTAAAACCATGATGAGTGCTACTTTGTAAGGGCCCCAAGTATCACAATGTATGAGATCAAAAGCTTGTATAGAAAAAGAATCACATTTACTAAATGGAAACCTCTATTGTCTGGCCAAATGACATATGTGACAATCATGATGTGTGATAATATGAAAAATAGGAATAAAAGGAAGAAGATGCTTAAGTTTGTTTGTCGAAATATGAAACAACCGATGGTGCCGTTAAATCGATTTATTTAGACTTGTATGAGGAGCATTTATAGAGTTACTGCTTGTTCTCTTACCGGTCCAAGTAATACAAGCCTCCAAATTGATTGTCGAGAACGTCCTCGTTGAAAGATCATATGTAATGCAGTAATCAGGTTGAAAAAGGATTGAAATATTCGAATCTATACTCAGTTTGCTGATAGAAACCAAATTGTGCGTGAACGTAGGCACTGTTGAAAATGTTGAAGTGTGAAGATGAGGGAAGTCGGGCGGTTAGGGAGGTCTAACTGCACAGATCGCAGAGACCGCGCGGACTAGGCGGATAGCCTTGGCGGGTTACCGAATCGGACAACTGGCTTGGCTGTGGTTCTTTGGCGGTCTGGACCAGCAAGCGCTCTGGTGGAGTAACCGGGCGGATATGATGTTTATCCGCGGGTTGTTGGCAGGTTTTCTGATTCGCTAAGGGGCAGCCAGATTTGCGAACTGGGGCAGTTTGCCCTCAGGTCGCTGGTGCCTTCTCGGGGCGGGATGGGTCAGAGTTCGTTGGTTGTTGTGCGGACTCTATGGAGCTTGCAAGTGTTCGACATGGATCAAAGCTTGCGGTCTAGATGTTAGATCTTGGAGTAAGGCTTGTTGCGCGAACAGTGTGTCTGGAGGTCGCGCGGTCTGATGAGGCAGTCCGCATGGATAGTTGCGGACTGGATGTTTAGAAGGGCACGTTCTCCGGTTTAGGTGGCGCGGTTAAGTTTGGTAACCGCGGGTTTTATGGACTTGGTCTGGAGGACAAGTCTAGCTTGTTGCCTAGCTTGACGAGCTCGCCTTGTGCGGACTGCTTGGTTACTCGCCAAGCTCGCTTTGGCGGTCTGATCGTCTATCCGGCAGGAGCGGTCTGGCGCGACCTGGCGAGCAGAGTTTGTGTCCGCACTGTGCGGATATGGGTGTTAGTCGGCAGGGTCTGATGGGCGGTTATCCTATCGGTATAGGTGGTGACGACACTCCTTCCCACATCTATAAATAGGATCCCCCGGCTCATCATTATATACCAGTGAACAGTAAGAACAAGCTCGCGCTTAAACTTGCGGTTAAGGTTTTTTAACTGCTGCGACTAAGGAAGTTGTTCTGTACAGGCTGTGCGGCTAACACCAGGCGGCTAGGCGACTTGCAGGAACATTGGTGTGGAACAGTTCGCGGATACAGTCAGCGGTTTAGCAGCAAGTCGCAGTCCTTGCGACTTGGTCTCTTCCTCGGAGTTGCGGAAAAGTGGAGCAGTTCGCCCTGTCTATCAGCGGGTTCTGTTCGGTCTCTCTCAGCTTGCAATAACAGCAGTCCGCGCGGTTAGCTGCGGGTAGGCGGCTTTTGCGGTTTCAGCGGACAAGGCTGGCGAGTAGGCAGATTGTGCGGTTACTGGAAACAGTCCGCGCGGTTTCTTCTTTGCTGCAATTTTAGATTGTTCCCAGTTTACATTGTAATCATGTCTTGCAATGTATACCTCGGCCTGTAATAGAAGTTAATTTCAGTTGGAAACTTTTGTGCCTCTATTGCTGTCTTTTATTTGACTTTAGTTGTGGTTGAGTGTTCCTGCGACCTCATTAGCTCCCGTTAAGGAAATTTTTACATGGTATCAGAGGGGTGTTGAAGAGTAGCAGTTCACCTTCATTGAAGTTCAAGTGATTCAGTGATAACATGAAAGCCGGTTACGCAAGAGGGATTGGAATCGAGCTCTTAACGCAGACTAATTTCAAGCGTTGGAAGTCCTGCATGGAGAGCTACCTTCTAGGCGAGGATTTGTGGGAAGTTGTCGGTGGAGACAACCGACAAGAAGTGGTCGCTACTGGAGGCAATGCTGAGGCGGTGAAGGCGTGGAAGCGTATAGATGCTAAGGCTGCATTCGCTATTAAGCGCGCTGTTTCACCGGAGCTGTTTGATCACATTATTGATTGTCGATCGACAGCTGAGATCTGGATGGCCTTGGATGGCCTGCTCAACAAGAAAAATATAGCTCGACTATAATTCTTAGAGAATGAGTTGGCTAAGGCCACTCAGGGAGACCTGTCGATATCATATTTCTTCTTGAAGATGAAGAACATCTGCGCTGAGATTTCGGCACTGGACCCGGATGGGCCCATCTCAGAGGCGAAGCTGAAAAGGCACATCGTCCGTGGCTTGCGGAAGAAGTATGTGGCCTTTATTACTTCTGTTCAAGGCTGGGCTAATCAACCATTTTTGCTGGAGCTGAAGAGTCTGCTGGCTTCGCAGGAGAGCCTCGCAAAGCATATGACTGGAGTGTCGGTCTTCAAGGGAGACGACGATGTTCTCTTCTCGGGCAAGAAGAAGAAATGAGACAGGAAGAAGAAGACGTCTGTTAGTAATGGTTCATCTTCTTCATCTTAGTAGGAGAGGAGCAAGTCTCCTAAGGCTGACGACGGGAAGAAGCGGAGCGGACCACGGTGCTACAGATGTAACCAGCCTGGTCACATTCACAAAGATTGCAGAGTTAAACTTCAGACAGGGCATGCTGCAGAGAAGGAGGCTGAGTCCAAATCTGAAGATGGAGGATGAGGAGGTGCCTTCGTGACGGGCACTTGTGTCTAGGCACTTTCCTCCATTAATTATCAGGAGGACTGGATTGTAGACTCCGGGTGCGCTCATCACCTCACGGGGGACGTCTCTAAGTTTTCATCTCTGCAGGAGTTAAAAGGTAATGTCTCCATTGTTACTGCTGATGATACTATGCATGCTGTAGAGAAGAAGAGATCGGTTTCTTTGGCTAGTGATCCGGGGCCACTCACATTGCGGAGTGTGTATCACGTACCTGGGATGAAGAAAAATCTCTTCTCGGTGACCAATGCGGTGGATGCTAGATATCACGTTCTGTTCGGCCCGACAGAAGTGAAGTTTCTCCGAAACGTTTCAGCTGTGAAAGCTGACGTTACTCATGTTAGGAGGAGGGTGAAAGATTATCGACAAGTACTTATGTTGACAAAATGAGGGCAAATGATAGCGCTGCTATCTGGCACGAGAGGTTGGGGCATGTAGGAATGAACAAACTAAAGGCTATGTCGGTGAAAGGCCTGGTACATGGCATGCCTAGTCTTTCCTCCTACGGAGACGGTCATGTTTTTGCCGGTTGTCAGTATGGAAAGACACATCGCCTTCCATTTGACATATCACAAACTAGGTGTAGAACACCGTTGGAGTGTATTCACGGTGATCTAACGGGACCTACCGTCACGCCCAGTCTCGACGGAAGCAGGTACATGCTTGTTCTTGTTGATGACTTTTCAAGATATACCTGAGTATATTTTTGAAGGAGAAGACAGAAGCGTTCGGGAAGTTTGTGGAGTTCAAGGAGCTTGTGGAGGGTCGGCTCAGTCTGCGGATTAAGAAGTTGAGAACAGATAACGACGGAGAGTTCACTTCGTTGGATTTCTCCAACTTTTGCAGAAAGTTCGGCATCCAACGAGAGCTTACTTGTGCCCACACTCCACAGCAGAACGGTATTGCAAAGCGGAAAATCCGTCATCTGACGGAGACCTGTGGCTTCACGCAAAAGACATTCCCAGGGCCTTCTAGGCGGAGGGAATGACCTGCGCAGCGTACGTCATCAACAGGATGCCCCTTTGTCCAATCAACATGAAATCTCCTCATGAGTTGGTATTCAAGGAGAAGCCCAGTGTGGAACATCTTCGGGTGTTCGGGTCGACTTGCTACGTGCGCGTTCCAGATGCGCTCAGAACGAAGCTAGATGCGAAAGCAAGGAAGCTAGTTTTCGTTGGATATGATGAGCGGAAGAATGGATGGAAGTGCATGGATCCAGAGATACAGATGTTTGTTGTCTCTCGGGATGTGGTATTTGACGAGTTAACGTCATACCAGAATAGCTCGTCGTAGAGCTTCAGGAGAGCAAGTCTGATGGAGGCCAAGGAGATGCTGCTCGGGATCTTCTGAAGGATTTGCCTGTGTTGCCAGGTGCTCCAACAACAACTAGCTCTGGGGCGGAGGCTTCTGGATCTGGAACCAGGGGGAGCGATGCTCCTGGTGTGCCCGGGATCAGAGCTAGCACAGAAGAAGCAGCGAGAGTGGTGGATCCGGGTCAAGCCCTGCGGAGGTCCAAGAGGACAATTATTCCACCAGCTCGGTATAGGGACGGAAACACGGTGAGCCTTGTCTCATGTTTCTTCGCAGGTCCCTTGGATGAACATGAGTCTTCGAGCTTTGAGAACGCCACTGGAGTCAAGGAGTGGGAGGATGCTATGGATGAGGAGATGACTGCCCTCAAGAAGAATGAGACTTGGGTTCTTGTGCCCAAAGTCGACGTGCAAGTGTGTATACAAGCTGAAGAAGAAGGCTGACGGGAGT
Organism: Platanthera guangdongensis; assembly: GCA_039583875.1. Classification (NCBI taxonomy): domain Eukaryota; kingdom Viridiplantae; phylum Streptophyta; class Magnoliopsida; order Asparagales; family Orchidaceae; genus Platanthera; species Platanthera guangdongensis. The sequence continues at coordinate 6,370,957 of CM077151.1, read as the reverse complement.
ATCGAGCGGTACAAGGCTCGCCTTGTAGCTCGGGGGTTCTCTCAACAGTTCGGGGAGGATTATGAGGAGACGTTTAGTCCCGTGACCAAGATGACTTCGGTACGGGTGGTGGTCTCCTTGGCGGCTTGTCAAGGGTGGAAGATATGACAACTTGACGTGAATAATGCTTTTCTCTACGACGAGATTGACAAGGACATCTTCATGGTGCGACCACCGGGTTACGTATCTGAAAAACATACAAGGCACGTCTGCAAGCTGAAGAAGGCCCTCTACGGTCTGAGCAAGCGCCTCAGGCGTGGTATGAGAAGATCGCAGAATATCTCCAGTTCTGCGGGTACTTTGCTTCAGACTCAGATTCCAGTCTGTTTGTTAAGAAACAGGGGGAGCTTCAGGTCCTCGTTCTGTTGTACGTTGATGATATGATCGTCACGAGGAACTCAGAGGCGGAAGTAGCTAGGCTCCGGGCTGTGCTAGCTATCCGGTTCGAGATGAAGGATCTGGGTGAGCTTCACCATTTCCTCGGGCTCGAGGTGCAGAGGCAGAAGGATGACATGCTTATTTCCCAGAAGGGCTATGCGGAGCAGATCGTTAAGCGATTCGGCATGGGGGATGGGAAGAGCAGTTCTGTTCCTTTGGAGGTTGGCGTTAAGCTTCGATGGGATGAGGGAAGGGTTCTTCCAGACCCTTTGGTGTTCCGGGCTCTTGTGGGGAGTCTGATTTACCTGACTATTACTAGGCCGGATATTGTTTACGCAGTAGGCCGGGTGAGACGGTATATGGCGGAGCCGCGAAAACCTCATCTGGTGGCGGCTAAAGGTATCTTGAAGTACGTTAAGTCTACCTTGGAGATGAGTCTCTTGTACAAGAGGGACACGAGCTTTTGTTTGCATGGCTACACAGATGCTGATTATGGGGGAGATACAGATGATCGGAAGTCGACATCTGGCTATGTATTCTTCACGGGATCGGCGACAGTTTCGTGGTGCAGCAAGAAGCAGGATTCGGTGTCCGTCTCTACTACTGAGGCTGAGTATAAGCCTTCGGCCTTGGCTGCTCAGGAAGCCATTTGGCTTAGGCGGCTAGTGGATGACATCCATGTCAAGGTGTGGAGTCCTACTCTGATTCGCGGCGACAATGAGAGTGCTCTCAAACTGGTGAATAATCAAGTTTGTCACGTGCGGACGAAGCAAATCGAGATCGGGCATCACTTCATACAAGAGACAGTGCTGGAATGATCCTTGATGATTGACTACGTTCGAAGTCAGGACAACGTGGCAGATATCTTTACCAAGCCATTGTCGAAGGAGCCGTTTACTCAGTTGCGGGAGTTGCTCGGGCTGGTTTCCTCTTCTACACTTCAAGGGGGAGTGTTGAAAATGTTGAAGTGTGAAGATGCGGGAAGTCGGGCAGTTAGGGAGGTCTAACCGCACAGATCGCAGAGACCGCGCGGACTAGACAGATAGCCTTGGCGGGTTACCTAGTCGGACAGCTGGCTTGGCTGTGGTTCTCTGGCGGTTTGGACCAGCAAGCGCTATGGTGGAGTAACCGGACGGATAAGATGTTTATCCGTGGGTTGTTAGCAGGTTCTCTGATTCGCTATGGGGCAGCCGGATTTGCGAACTGGGGCGGTTTGCCCTCAGGTCGCTGGTGCCTTCTCGGGGCGGGATGAGTCAGAGTTCGCTGGTTGTTGTGCGGACTCTATGGAGCTCGCAAGTGTTCGACATGGATCAAATCTTGCGGTCTGGATGTTAGATCGTGGAGTAAGCTTTGTTGCGCGAACAATGTGCCTGGAGGTCGCGCGGTCTGATGAGGCAGTCCGCATGGATAGTTGCAGACTGGATGTTCAGAAGGGCACGATCTCAGGTTCAGGTGGCGCGGTTAAGTTTGGTAACCGCGGGTTCTGTGGACTTGGTCTGGAGGACAAGTCTAACTTGTTGCCTAGCTTGCCGAGCTCGCATTGTGCAGACTGCTTGGTTACTCGCCGAGCTCGCCTTGTGCGGACTGCTTGGTTACTCGCCAAGCTCGCTTTGGCGGTCTGATCGTCTATCCGACAGGAGCGATTTGGCGCGACCTGGCGAGCAGAGTTTGTATCCGCACTGTGCAGATATGGGTGTTAGTCGGCAGGGTCTGATGGGCCGTTATCCTATCGGTATAGGTGGTGACGACACTCCTTCCCACATCTATAAATAGGACCCCCGACTCATCATTATATACCAGTGAACAGTAAGAACAAACTCGCGCTTAAACTTGCGATTAAGGTTTTCTAACCGCTGCGACTAAGGAAGTTGTTCTGTGCAGGCTGCGCGGCTAACACCAGGCGGCTAGGCGACTAGCGAGAATGTTGGTGTGGAACAGTTCGCGGATGCAGTCAGCGGTTTAGCAGCAGGTCGCAGTCCTTGCGGCTTGGTCTCTTCCTCGGAGTTGCGGATAAGTGGAGCAGTTCGCCCGGTCTATTAGCGGGTTCTGTTCGGTCTCTCTCAGCTTGCAATAACAGCAGTCCGCGCGGTTAGCTGCGGGTAGGCGGCTTCTGCGGTTTCAGCGGACAAGGCTGGCGAGTAGGCGGATTGTGCGGTTACTGGAAACAGTCCGCGCGGTTTCTTCTTTGCTGCAATTTTAGATTGTTCCCAGTTTACATTGTAATCATGTCTTGCAATGTATACCTCGGCCTGTAATAGAAGTTGATTTCAGTTGGAAACTCTTGTGCCTCTATTGCTATTGCTGTTGTCTTTTATTTGACTTCAGTTGTGATTGAGTGTTCCTGCGACCTCATTAGCTCCCGTTAAGAAAATTTTTACAGGCACAAACAAAACATTCGGTAACTTTAATGCCTCTGTTAAATGAAATGTGTCTGTGTGAGTAACACGTGCACAAGAACCATCCGACAAATGCATTGGTGTTGTTTTGGAAAGTTGTTTTGGCTCATGGATAAGGGAAAAGAAATTGTGATCTGATTTGTTGCACCACTCTCTAGAATCCAATCACCACTCTTATGAGACAAAGAAAAACATGAACTGATCCATGACAATCACTGAATTAGATCATTCATTGTCTGTTTCTGTCGTTGAATCAATTCAATGATTCTTTTAAATTGTTCTTGAGCGAAAGAATTCTGATATTTAGTATAAACATCAACATTGAGCATCATAGTTGATGGATTGCTCCCCTACTTGTAGTTGGATGAACTGGTCCGCTGATCAGATTTAATCAGCTCCACGTGATTTCCTTCAAAATGATATTTTCCTTTAGATGAATGTTTTTTCCCTTTCCCTTTATAATTTGCTGGATATCCAACGAGTTTTAAACATTTTGCCTTGATATGTCCTGACATCTGGCAATAATGACACCATAAATATCGTTTGTTAGGAGGTTTCCCGGCTGGATCTTGTGAAGTTGGAGTCTCAGCAGTTCAATTATGCTTATAATTGGGAGTATGTCTACTCGAAATAGCAGATGTCATATTTTCTAATTGTTAGAGAATAGCAAAAAAACATGATGTATTGGCCCATTAATAAGACCCATATAGGAATTAGTGTTTAGTCCCACATTGTTTGTATAGCTTATTTGTACTCATACTTGTAATTTGGAATTCAAGAAGGATATACAAGGTTTCCACCTTTCTCTACATGGTATCAGAGAGAGCGATCTGACCTGTTTTTTTCTCAAACCGCCAGGTATCCTGTTAACCGGGCGGTTTGTTCTCCTGCCTAACCGCGCGACTTTGCGGGTTCTCCTCTGCCTAATCGCGCGGTTTTGCCTAACCGGGGGGTTTGTTCTCTTGCCTAATCGCCCGGCTTTGCGGTTTCTCCTTTTTTCTTGCCGCCGCCATCTCTTCTCCCGTGGATCCACCTCCTCCTTCTCTTCTACGCCTCTTTATAGCCTTCCCTTTATCTGACATGTGGGCCCCCCTCCCTTCCAGTGTGGCCTGTGCTTTTAACCGTCACAGGTTTCCTCTTTCCGCCGCAACTACTACCCGCTGCGACTTCTCTTGATTCGCCAGACGGCTTCTCGCAGTTTTCTTCTATCCGACTTCCCGCTGAACCGCTGCGGTCTCTTTGCCGAGCGGTTTCCTCCTCGCAGCGGTCTCCTTCCCCTCCACTTCTCACTTTGCGACTAGCTCTCTACTCGCGCGGACTATTTCTTCCGGTCCGGTGCGGGTTGTTTCTAACCGCACAGACTGGTGCTTATCCGCCGCGGCTGTGTCTTGGTGCGATCTGCTCTTCGCCGCCCAAGCTACTTTCTATTCGCTTGCGTTCTCTCCCTAGCCGCCCGGTCTAGTTCTTGCGGCTTGCTACTCGCCGCCCGACCTCGACCTGCTTGTCGAGCTGCTCGGCCTGATTTCCGGTCTGCTATCCTTCCGGCCTCTCTCTAGTCGCCCGGTTTCCTTCTTCCCGGTCTGGTTTCCGGCTTCTACTCGCTGTCCGCCCAGCTATTGCCCTCATCAAGCCGCTTTGGTCTTATGGCATCCGAAAACTCCAACACCTCCTCGGTTCTTCTCGATCGTGTTGCGGCCCCAAATTCCGAGCATCGCGATGAACTTCGCATTACTACTATCTCTCTCAGTGGGAAACACAATTTTGTCGAGTGGGTGCACTCGGTTCGTCGCGTTCTGCAGACGAAAGGTCTTCTACACCACCTCAATAAGGTTACTCCAACCGCTCCCACTGATGAGTGGCTCCGCGATGATGGTCGCGTCCAATCTTGGCTACTCAACTCTATGGACACTGAGCCCTATCAGATGGCGATGTATCATGACACGACGAAAGCCATGTGGGAGGAACTACATTCGTTCTACTCGGGCCAAAATAGTTTGAAACACCTGTTTGACATTATCTCGGATCTCCAAAATCTCGATCCCGGAGGTCCCGGTGATATGATCTCCTTTTGTGGCTAAAGCCAAGACCTTGGTAGAGGCCTGAATTCAACATCAACCTCCAACTACAGACCTTACTACTCAGCGAGCCCAGAAAGAGGCTGTCGGCATTGCTATGATAATGTCTCGGGTCCCCTCTCGCCTCCACAGTGTTCGGGTCCAGATTCTCTCCTCTACAAACACACCATCTTTATTTGATGTATGCTCTATGCTCCTGAAGGTCACCCCTCCCCCCGATACTCCTATTACTCTCTCCCTGGCGCTCCTACAACAATCTTCACCAACTCCGCATACCCGGGGGTCTTCAGCTCGTGGCGGCCGTACCGCGACTCGAGGACGCGGAAGGTCTGGAAATCCTCTGTTTAAGTGCACTTATTGCGGCCGAGATGACCATCTTGAGGCCACATGCTATCGCAAACACGGCCTGCCTCCACATCTTGCCACTGCTGCTCTGGTTGATCCTCCTGCTCCTCTTGTCGCTCCTGCCCCAGATTCTGCTGCCTCTACTCGGGCAGATATTGATGCTCTACGCACTCAGCTTCAACGCCTGCAGGGGGTGATCTCACGCTCGTCTGGCTCTGTCGCCTCTATTTACAATGAAGGTATTTCTTGTCTTTCGCACAACTCTCACTGGATTGTGGACTCAGGCGCCACACATCACATCACATCGCAACGCCCTCTACAATACTCCGGGACTGCTCACCCCAAGTTCATAACGGTGGCAAATGGTGATACCACCCCTGCTTTTGGTGCTGCTGATATACCCCTCACACCAACATTGTCTCTGACCTCTGCTCTTCATGTTCCCGGTTCCCCATTTAATCTACTCTTCGTTAGCCGCCTTACACAAGACCTAAATTGCTTTGTTACTTTCTCACCATCTACCTTTGTTGTGCAGGATCGGAACACGAAGATTATCATTGGTAAGAGACGACTGTCAAATGGGCTCTACCTCCTCGATGTCCCTCCTTCCGCCCTCTTTACTGTTTCCACTACCGACTGACATCGTCGTCTCGGGCATGCCCCCCTCCAGACTCTCAAGAAAGCTCTTTCAGATGTCTCTCTGCATGAGTTCTCTTGTGAGTCATGTATCTTTGACAAACAACATCGTGTTTCCTTTTCTCCCCGTTGTACTCGGAGTGATACTCCATTTGCATTAGTTCATTCTGATATTTGTGGTCCTTATAAAACTCCTAGTATGTTTGGTTATCGTTATTTCGTTACATTTATTGATGACTTCTCACGTTTAACTTGGCTGTACTTACTTCGGGATCATACTGAACTTACCTCTACATTTCGCGCCTTCTTGAATGAAATCCGTACACAGTTCGCATCTCCTCTAAAAGTTATTCGTACGGATAACACAAAAGAATACACTAGTCGTACATTTGCGAACTTATGCTCGGAGTTCGGTATCATCCATCAGACATCTTGTGCATACACGCCTCAACAAAATGGTGTGGCCGAGCGGAAGAATCGACATCTTCTTGATGTGGCGCGATCGCTAATGCTCCAAATGCATGTTCCTACTCGTTTTTGGAATTTTTCAGTATCTACGACATGTCATCTCATCAATCGCATGCCTTCTTCTGTGCTCGACCATGCCACTCCGTTAAGCCTTCTCTTTCCATCCAACTCCCCGTTTGCTCTTACGCCTCATGTGTTCGGGTGTACCTGCTATGTTCATACTCTCGGTCCAATCACGGATAAGTTCGCTCCCCGAGCCCGCAAGTGTATATTTCTTGGTTACTCTCGGACACAGAAAGGTTATGTGTGTTATTCTCCGCCTCATGACAAGGTCATTATCTCTGCTGATGTCACCTTTCAGGAGGCTCAACCATTTTATGATCCCTCCTCTGACGTTGCTCCTCCTTTCCCCCACCGGTTCCTCGACCTACTGTTCCCGTCACATCTTCTTTACCACCACTACTTCCCACTCCTACTCCGACACCTGTTCCACCACCACCATCCAAGCCACCCCTTATTCGTGTCTACACTCGCCGTTCCCCGGTCTCCGGAGCTCTACAACAACCTTCTTGTACCAGTGCTATCCCGCGGACTGACGATCCAACAACATCCTCTACCGCCCGCCCTATGACGAATTATGTTTCTATGCATCGCCTTGCTCCATCTCTACGCAAGTTTGCTCTCTCCCTGTCCTCCATTTCTATTCCTGACTCTGTGCAGGAGGCCCTTTTACATCCAGGGTGGTGCGCGGCCATGGACGAAGAAATGACTGCTCTTTGGTCTAATCAGACTTGGGATCTGATTCCTCCTCCTCCCAGCCAATCTTATGTCAGTTGCAAGTGGGTGTTTACTATCAAACATGCTCAGGATGAGACAATTGATAGGCTTAAGGCCCGGCTTGTGGCGCGTGGGTTTACCCAACAGCAAGGGCTTGACTATGAGGAAACCTTCTCTCTCGTTGCCAAGCTGAATTCTGCTAGTGTTCTGATCTCCTTGACTGTACATCGCCACTGACCTCTACATCAGCTTGATATTAAGAATGCCTTTTTGAATGACCTTCAAGAGACAGTCTACATGCATCAACCACCCGAGTTTGAGACCACGGGGGAGTCTCGTGTATGCCTTCTTCGGAAATCGATTTATGGTCTCAAACAGTCTCACCGGGCTTGATTTGACATATTTAGTAAGGCTGTTCGCGATGTTGGATTCAAGCGGAGCTCGACCGACTTCTCTCTTTTCACTCGACATCAATCAGCTGAGACTGTCATTCTCTGAGTATATGTGGATGATATCTTGATCACTGGAGACGACACCATGGAGATACAACAAATTAAGCAACACTTGAACACCGTTTTTCAGACAAAAAATCTGGGAGGATTGAGGTACTTTCTTTGGCTTGAGGTTGCAAGACGACCCGATGGTCTTGTTCTGTCACAACAAAAGTATTGTCCGGATCTCCTCTACGATGCTGGCTACTCGGGGTGTAAACATGTAGAAACTCCGATGGACGCCAACCACAAGTTATGTGCTCATGGGTCTGACTCCGATTCCCTGCTTACGAACCCTGAGTATTATCGGCGTCTTGTGGGAAAATTGATTTACCTAACTGTCACAAGACCTGATATTTCTTTTGCCATTGGAGTTGTTAGCAGATTTATGCACGCCCCTCGCACTTCTCATCTTCAGGCTGTGGAATGCATCCTCAGATATTTGAAGACAGCTCCTGGACAAGGATTTGTATATAAGCCATCTTCCTCCCTATCTCTTGTTGCATACTCTGATGCGGATTATGCGGGTTCCTTGGATGATCGTCGCTCTACTACAGGCTTCTGTACCTACTTTGGGGGAAATCTCGTCACTCGGCGTAGCAAAAAGCAGTCTGTTGTTGCTAGATCATCCGCTGAAGCTGAGTATCGTGCATTGGCGGCAGTTGTATCTGAACTCACTTAGCTTGAGGGTCTACTTATTGATTTGGGGGTCACTTTACCCTCACCTGCAACTTTGTTTTGCGATAGCCAGACTGCAATTCACATCGCAAAGAATCCTGTGTTTCATGAACGAACCAAGCATATCGAGGTTGACTGCCATTTCGTTCGTGAAAATGTCCAATTAAAGAAGTTAGAGCTGGAGCATGTTCCTGCACCTGGGCAGGTTGCCGACATTCTCACCAATGCATTACCACGACAAATGTATCATCAGTTCTTATCCAAGCTTGGTGCATACGACTTGTACGCTCTAGCTTGCGGGGGCGTGATAGAGAATATTAGAAAAAAACATGATGTATTGGCTCATTAATAAGGCCCATATAAGAATTAGTGTTTAGTCCCACATTGTTTGTATAACTTAGTTTTCCTCTCTTCTCTCCTATATATTTGTACTCGTACTTGTATTTTGGAATTCAAGAAGGATATACAAGGTTTCCACCTTTCTCTACACTAATGGCAGATTAGATGTCGTATGAATTTTGTTATTTTTCCTACTGAATCATGGAATTGACTTCTTCAAGAGAGGAAAGAGTCTTCATTAGAAGGATTTGTCCTCGCACAGGTTTAAACACATAATTTAACTCCATCAAGAATTGCATAATCTTTTGCTCTTCCAATTGTTCTTCCCAAGCTTCGGCGGCTGTACAATCTATATCAAATTGACAAATTGGAATGGTGGTAATCGCCTCAAGTTCATTCCATAATCGCTCGAGCTTAGTATAATAGATCTCAATGTTAATATTTTCTTGAATGCAAGATAAATGACTCGTTGAAGCCCGTAGATCCTTGAACTGGTGTTGTTGTCAAATCGACAAGATAAATTCAATCACATGATCATAGTTGTATTTGCATGGATTATCGACTACCCAATATCTTTCGAAACAACATTGATTAACCATGTTATTCACTTACTCCCATTGATCATCAAGTTTCTGGACAGAACCATTCACAAAACCTAATTTGTTCTTGCTGGATAATGCGATCTCCATAGATCTTTCCAAGGAATGTAATTAACAGTGCCCAAAAGAACCTGATTCACAAGAATCATTCTAGGAGAATTAGAACTTTGCAAATGAAAGTGAGTCGATAATGATCTCTGATCGATAATCTAGGGATTCCGTCGCTCTTCATCTTGAATTCTGAGAATTGAATCAGCCTTATGCCGAGCCATCCGAGATCGAAGAACACCATATCAGATCAATGTCACTCTGATACCATATTAAGATCTTGCAATAATCAACACAAAGAATAAGGGAAAATTCTGTTAAGGAAAAACTTCATTCAAAAGGATTAAGAAAGAATTAGAGTTTCACAATGTCTATAACTATTACTAACTCAACTGAACGCCTATTTATATTGATACAAAACGCCACATGTGGATCCAACCAACTCAACTAACGCCTATTACTCTTTCAAGTGACTATGTTTCCTCCAAAAATATCCACTAGTCGATCTTCAATATGATAAAGAGCTATTGTGTACTTTATGACTGCATAAATTGATGAACATGTCAAATAACAGAAGAAATATCAGTCTAATAGTCATGCAAATTAATTTCCCTGCAAGTCGTTATAAGTTTATTTTGCTTTCATGATCAGAAGAATTATCTTTATGATTTTCATAGTTAGGATGAACTGCACTATCCACAGGTTAAACTCCAAAATGCCCAACTTCTATATGGAGGCAAAAGACCTATTTTTGTTGAGAAATCATTATATTCCCTACAAACCTAGCTATCTAAATTCCAGAAAGTAGCAGAGAAAACCTAGATCTTTAATCTCAAAGGCAAAATCTAACTGTCATTTAACTTGGATAATGTGTTGCTCATCAATCTCATTAATAATAGTGTCATCTACATAGATCATTAAGATAATATTAGTTGTACAACTAACTCTCCTGTGAATGGAAACATAATGATCATATGTACCCCTAGAGATTTCCATACTCATGAGTTTGACACCCAACTTCTAAAACCAAACGAGGAGATTGTTTTAGATCATATATAGTTTTCTTAAGAAAGCACGCACTGCCTTATGCACTTGTATTTCAGGGGGAGGGGTCATATAAATTTCATGCAAAAACACATTATTGATGCCGTTTCCATGTCCTGTGAATTGCCATAGACAAGAGAATCCTTACTGAAGTAAAGTTTAGCAGCAAGTGTAAAAGTCTTTAGAAAAGATATTGTAAAGGCCCATCTAAATGGCTCATTTATTCTCTTTCTCTCTTGTTGTATTTGTCCCACATTGTGTATAAGAGACTCTTCTCCTCTTTTCCTCCTATAAATATGTTCTCATACATTGTATTCATATACAGAAGAAGGATATACAAGGTTGTTTGTTCTGTTCCTCTTTTCTCGTGTACTTCTCTACATGGTATCAAAGGAATACAGTCCTACCTCTTGCTTCGGGCGGCTACGTTTTTTTTAACCGCTCGTGTCTGCGGTCTCCTACCCGCTAGCTCGAGCGGTCTCCTACCCGCCAGCTCCCAACAACTTCTTCCTTCTATCCGCCAGCTTCGTGCGACTTCTACCCGCCCTGCTATCCGCTCTTCTCCTGCGGTCTTCCTTCTTCTACCCGCTCTCTCTTCTCCTTCCGTAGAACCACTCCCCTTCCGTCTCTCACCTGGCCTTTTATAGTCGTCTTCTGCGACTGCAAGGTGGGCCCCTCCTTCCTCTTCTCGCGCGACCTTCTTATCCTATCCGCGCGACTTCCTGTGTTTTCTTTACCGCACGCGTGTCTATGCGGTTACCAGCGGGACGAGCCTACTCGCGCGACCTTCTCTCCTCTAGTCGCGACACCTTCTCCTTTGACCGCGACGTTCTCTCCGACGCGGTCTCTTCTTGCCGCGGCCTCTTCGACACGGTCTCTTCTTTCCGCGGCCTCCTCTCCGACGTGGCCTCCTCTTAGCTGCACTCTTCTCGCTTCTCCTGATCGCGCGGTCTGCTAATCTGTCTGCACCTTCTTTGATCTACCCGTGCGGTCTGCTTCTCTCTTCTACCAGCGCGTCCTCTTGTCGCGTGGTCTGCTGGCTGCTGATCGCGCGGTCTCCCCGCTGCGATTTCTCTCTTCCTTGCTGCTTGGCCGCTTGGCCGCTTGGCCGGTGTGTTCTGTTTGCCCGCGGGTTGTTCGGCTTGACCGTGCGGTCAGCCTGCTGCCGCTGCCACTGCGACCTGCTCTTCTTGCTGCGACTTGCCAGTGTAGCGGATTGTCCGTCTCTTGTCGCTGTCTGTCCTGCTGTGCGGTCTGCCGGCTAGCTGTCCTGTGTAACCGGCTGCCCTCTTCCTCATGGATACATCTACTGCTACTTATTCTACTGCAGCCGTATCTGCTCCGGCTCCTGAACTACGAGACGAGTTACGCATCACTACTATCTCTCTGACAGAGAATAAGAACTTTGTTGAATGAACACATTCCGTTCGCTGAGTTCTTCAGTCTAAGGGCTTTTTGCATCTCTTAACACATGATGTTTCCGCTACTCCCACTGATGACTGGATTCGTAACGATTGGCGTGTTCAGACGTGGCTTCTCAACTCCCTTGTTGATGAACCTTACCACATGACCATGTATCAAAAGACGGCCAAGACTATGTGGGACGATCTTCATTCACTTTATTCAGGCAAGGACAGTCTTCAGCACCTGTATGACATCATTACTGGTCTTCAGACTCTCGACACCGGCGATGCTACCAACTTGACTTCATTTGTTGCTCCGGCTCCTGAACTATGAGATGTGTCATCAGTACGTCTTAATCGAAGCATAGTCACTATACTCATAGAATGATAAAAAATATACATGACATATTATGTAGTATGCGATACATAATATGTGTTTGTATATGGATCCACCATAGGAGGCAACATGTGACGGTTATATAGTATGAGATGCATAACCATCATCACATTGGTGCCCATTAGCATGTTTTATTTTATCGTTGCATGCGATGTTATGTAGTATGAGATGCATAACATTTCATGTGTACGCCGCCCATGCATGCATTAAGGCCTTTCTAGAATGCATAACACTGCATACATAGTATATCATCGCATAAGCACGCATGCTAAGTTAAGGTTTACATGATGACACATGTACACACATGATTTTAAGGAAGAATGAAGAATTCATGCATTCATATCATAGGCACATGAGTAAATAAGATGAGATAATGTCATCCTAAGTAGGACATAACATCATTATAAAATCCCAAAGCAAGTTGCAGCATAAGCAAGTGTCTTTAAGTATGATCTGAACTAGTTCAGTGGCTTTGTTGTAAGCATCGCCGATGTCGAGAGTCTGAAGACCAGTAATGAGGTCATACAGGAGGCTGTCGGAATTGGTAGCATCAAATGAAGTCAAGTTGGTAGCATCGACCCCCAACTACGGATTTTACTGCCCAACTTGCTCAAAAGGAGGCTGTCGGAATTGTCATGATGATGGCTCGTGTCCCGCCTCATCTTCAGAGTATCCGGGCTCAGATTCTCTCATCTGCTGCTACTTTCTCGTTCTCTAATGTGTGCTCCATGCTGCTAAAGGTGCTACCACCTCCCGATACTACTAGACCTCCTTCACCGGTCCTCCAACGTTCTTCTGAACCATTGTTACCTCTCCCTCCTCCCACCCATGGAGGACGTATGGCTCTCGGGGAAGGGGTCACGGTGGCCGATCGCATCCTCAGTGTTCTTTCTGCGGTAAAGATGGGCATTTTGAGGCAACCTGCTTCCGCAAACATGGTCGTCCTCCTCGTCCGACTGCTTATGTTGCTGATCACAGTCCCTATGCTGCTCGTGCTGACCTTGACGACGTCCGCAGACAGCTCCAACATCTTCAAGGGCTACTCAGTCACCCGCCTGCCTCTGTTGTCTCTGTCTCCAATGAAGGTATCACTTGCATCTCCACCGGTCCATGTTGGATAGTGGATTTCGGTGCTACTCACCATATCACCTCGCTGAAACCACCTCACTACCTGGGTTCCTCATATCCCAAGTGTATTACTGTGGCCAATGACGCTACCATCCCTGTCTCCGGCTCTGCTGATATCCCTCTGAATTCCTCTATATCTCTCCACTCGACTCTTCATGTCCCGGGCTCCCCATTTAATTTATTGTCTGTTAGCCGCCTCACTGTCGATTTAAATTGTTCTGTCACGTTTACCTCTACTTCTTTCATGGTGCAGGATCGACGAATGTGGAGTATCATTGGTAAATGACGACTGAACAACGAGCTCTATCTTCTTGATGATTCTCCTACCATTCGCTCATCAGTCTCCTTCATTGATTGACATCGGCGTCTTGGGCATGCTCCTCTACCAGTCCTCAAAAAAGCTCCACCCGATATTTCTCTTCCTTCTTTTACTTGTAATTCATGTATTTTGGGGAAACAACATCGTTCATCTTTCCCTCCTCATTGTACTTGGAGCTCTGCTCCTTTTATTTTAGTGCATTCTGATGTTTGGGGCCCGTATAAAATATCTAGTATATTTGGCTACCGGTATTTTATCACCTTTATCGATGACTATTCCCGGACAACATGGTTATACTTACTACGTGATCGCGCCGAGCTTCCCCGGGTGTTCCGAGCTTTTGTTCTTGAAACTCGAACACAGTTTTCCACCAACATTAAAACTCTCCGTACTGATAATGCTCGTGAATACACTAGCAATGAGTTTGCAAATATCTACTCTGAATTTGACATTATTCACCAGACTTCCTATGCCTAAACACCGCAACAAAATGGTGTCTCCGAACGTAAAAACAGATACCTCCTTGATATTGCTCACTCCCTTATGATTCAAATGCATGTCCCCAAGGTCTATTGGAATTTTGCCTTCTCGACAACATGTTATCTCATGAACCGTATTCCTTCTTCCGTCCTACAACCGTTTAGTCTACTTTTCCCATCTACTCCGTTGTTCTCTCTCCCACCTCGCATTTTTTGTTGCACCTGCTATGTTCACACACTTGGTCCGTCATCGGACAAGTTGGATCCCCGGACAATCAAATACATGTTTGTAGGATACTCCCGTACATAAAAAGGCTATGTGTGTTATTCTCCTACTACCCGCAAGGTAACCGTTTCTGCTGACGTTACCTTTTAGGAAGATCAACCATACTTCGACGCTCCAACATCACCTCTGTTACCACAACCTTTACCAAGATCTGTTATTCCTATTACCTCTCCTCCACCTCCACGTCTGCCCGAACCAGCTCCCGGCTCTCAAAAACCCCCTCTTATTCATGTCTATACCCGTCTCCCTACTCGCTCCGTCGCCCCTATGCAATCGACTTCGACCTCTGACACTCTACGACCTGAAGATCCGACACCGGCCTCCACCGCTCATCCCATGACGAATTATGTGTCTCTACATCGACTCTCCTCGGCGCTTCACACCTTTGCTGCTTCATTGTCCTCTGTTTCTGTCCCTAACTCTGTGTATGAAGCTTTTCAACACCCAGGTTGGCGGGCAGCTATGGACGAAGAAATGACAACCCTTTGGGCTAATCGGATGTGAAATCTGGTTCCTCTTCCTCCAGGCCAGACTACGGTGGGGTGCAAATGGGTCTTTGTCATCAAGCATGCTCCTAATGGTACAATTGACCGTCTTAAATCCCGCCCGGTGGCTCGTGGGTTTACTCAGTAATAAGGTCTAGACTATGAAGAAACATTCTCTCCCGTGACCAAGCTCAACACGGTTCGTGTCCTCCTTTCAGTGGCTGTGCATCGCCAATGACCCCTTACATCAACTAGATATCAAGAATGCCTTTCTGAATGGTGATTTGCAAGAAACCGTCTACATGCAGCAACCTCCGGGGTTTGAGACCACGGGGGAGTCCCGGGTTTGTCACCTCAAAAAATCGATTTATGGTCTCAAACAATCCCCTCGGGCATGGTTCAAAAAATTCAGTAGAGCTGTACAAGAGATTGGTTTTACTCTGAGCTCGACAGACTTCTCTCTGTTTACTCGACATCACACAACAGACACTGTGCTTCTCTTAGTATATGTCGATGACATCCTTATCACAGGTGATGACGCAAAGGGAATACACACGATCAAAAATCACATAAGCTCTGTGTTTCAAACAAAAGATCTGGGGAACCTTAGATACTTCCTCAGCCTTGAGATCGCAAGACGACCAGATGGTCTTGTCCTATCTCAACAGAAGTATTGTATCGATCTCCTTCAGGATGCCGGATACCCTGGACGCAAGCCGACCAAAACTCCTATGGATGTCAATCATAAGCTTTGTGCTGGAAGCTCGGATACAGATCTTCTCCTCTTAAATTCGGAATACTATCGACGCCTTGTTGGAAAATTAATTTACCTAACGGTTATAAGACCTGACATATCCTTTGCGGTTGGGGTTGTCAGTAGATTTATGCACTCTCCTCGGATGTCTCACTTACAGGCTGTCGAACGCATCATGAGATATCTATAAACAGCCCCTAGTCAAGGGCTGGTATACAAATCCTCTTCTACTTCTACTTCAACTCTTGTTGCGTATTCAAATGCAGATTATGTTGGGCCCCTGGATGATCGACGCTCTACCAGTGAATTTTGTACCTACTTGGGAGGTCATCTTATTACTTGGCGCAACAAGAAACAAGCTGTGGTTGCTCGATCTTTAGCTGAAGCCGAGTATCGCTCTATGTCGTCTGTTGTATCTGAGCTTACTTGGCTCGAGAGTCTCCATGTGATATGAGAGTAAAATTTTCCTCACCATCTACCTTACTCTGTGACAATCAAGCTGCTATACACATAGCTAAGAATCCGGTCTTCTACGAAAGAACAAAACACATTGAAGTTGATTGTCACTTTGTCCGAGAGAAAGTTCAAATGAAGAAACTAGAGTTGAGACATGTTCCGACTACTGACCAAGTTGCTGATATTCTCACAAAGGCCCTGCCTAGTACTCTATTCTGTAAGTTCTTGTCCAAGCTTGATGCCTACGACTTGTACGCTCCAGCTTGCGGGGGAGTGTTAGAAAAGATATTGTAAAGGCCCATCTAAATGACCCATTTATTCTCTTTCTCTCTTGTTGCATTTGTCCCACATTGTGTATAATGGACTCTTCTCCTCTTTTACTCCTATAAATATGTTCTCATACATTGTATTCATATACAGAAGAAGGATATACAAGGTTGTTTGTTCTGTTCCTCTTTTCTTGTGTACTTCTCTACATATACTATCAATTTAGGTGAATCCTTTAGCTACCAAACATGCTTTATAATGATCAAAAGTGTTGTATTGTAGAAATTTAATGTTATATACCCACCTACATTCGACAATATGACGCCCCTTGGGAATATGAACAATCGCCCAAGTATCCCGCATCTAAAGTGCTTTCATTTCCACCTCCATGTCTTTCCACCAATGAGAATTATGAACACCTGAAAAATTTTTAGGAACAGAATCGGTACAAGTAAAAGCAATATGTTGGATATTGCATATAATATTTGTATTGATTACGTTATTTGTATCCTAAATAGATCGATTCCTATTTAGGAATTATGGGAGCACACAGATCAATGACGTGTCATATCGTTGTATTTGTATAAATACCCCTATATGGATGAATAAACTCAATTAACTTTTCTCCTCCAACATGGTATCATAGCCTTAGGGCTAAAATACCTCTCCCGTGCGTTTTTCTTCTTTCTCCCGCACGAACAACCCGCCGACCTCCGCCCGCAACTCCGCCGAACTCCGCTCGCCTCTCCCGACCCTCTGGCTCCGGCGGCCCCTAGCCCCACCTAGCCACGACCGATTCCCCCTCCCGCTCCTCCGCCGCACCCCGCACCCGCCTCCGGTCGCTGTACGCACGCCGCGCCTCCCGCGCCAGCGACTGTCGGGCTTCGGCCCTCTTCCAGCGGCCCTCGGCCACCGCCAGCACCTCCGGCCGCTGTCCTGCGTCGTCTCCTTGATACCGCACATGCGGTGCTCCTCCTAATGTCCTTTACGGTGCCTACACCATTTTTTGGGTTCCTTCCTCTTTCTATGAGGCCGACCTAGTTTCTATCTAGGCCGCTCTTTGCTCTCGTGGGGGATCTTGATTTGTATTCTTGCTCACCATGGCCGGGACCGATGACTCCCCTACCGAATCTTCCACCACCAGTACACCACCAACTACAGTGACGTCCAACAGCTTCCCTCGCCCGGAACATGACCACAATACGCCTCAAATCACGACGATTTGTCTGGATGACACCAACTATCTCCCGTGGTCTCGGGCTGTTACTCCTGCTTTGAAGAGCAGGAGGCTGTTTGGATATGTCATGGGCACTACACCCATACCTCGTTCAGATTCCCCAGATTGGTTGCAATGAGAATCAAAGAACTCCCTCGTCATGTCCTGGCTGACTAACTCCATGGTCGAATCCATCGCTCGCAACTATCTCTTTCTGGATATGGCTGCGGACATTTGGCGAAGGGCAAAAACTACCTACTCCTGTCGCGGCAACACGGCCCAGATATTTCAGCTACGACGAAAGATCTTCCTTCTTCGCCAAGGAGATCGCCCTCCGTCTGCCTACTACCTCGAGTTCACCCAGCTATATCAGGAGTATGGTCACTTTGACTCCATCACTTTGGCGTCGCCTGAGGATGAGCTCCTTGTTCGCGCACGGGAAGATCGCAACCGAGTTTTCGAGTTCCTTCATGGTCTACATAGGGATTTTGACCAAATCAGTGTGCAGATACTTGGCCGCTCACCCTTACCCTCTCTTTCAGAGGTTTTCAGTCTCGTTCAACAGGAATTTGATCGGAGGTAAACTTGGACTCCTGAACCTCCTCCAGATGGTTCGGCCTGGACGGCCCCGGTTGGGCTACGAGCAGCCCGTGACTCTCGGCCGAAGTCAACCTACAAGGATCACCTACTCTGTGACTATTGCGGGAAGAACCGTTATACCCGGGAGACTTGCTTTCGGCTTCGTGGGTTCCCTACACCCCGTGGTGGCTCTTCCTCTCGTGGCGGTCGCGGTCCTGGTCGCACTTCGGGTCGCTCTACCCAGCCTCGCTCCGCACACCTATCTGATGTTTTCGAGGAGCCACGACTTTCGGCAACTCCGTCATCCCCCACATTGACTCTGACGCCTGATGAGGTCCTTGCTTTCCGACGCCTGATGCAGGGCCCATCACTAGAGCCACATGTCTCTTCGTCCTCATATGCCCATCAGGGGCCTTCCGATGCTCATGCTGCCTCCACCCGTCCCTCTACTCACTGGATCATTGATTCTGGGGCAACAGACCATTTGACCGGCTCCTCCTCAGGTTTTGTGTCATACCTTCCGTTGTCTGGTCGGGACAAAGTGAGCTTCGCAGATGGTTCCCTCTCTCCCATTGCCGAAAAGGGCTCCATCCCGTGCTCCTCCCTAACTCTTTCCTCTGTTCTTCATGTTCCGAACTTTACCCGAACTCTCATTTCTATTAGTCATATAACCAATTCTATGAACTGCTCAGTAACTTTCTTTCCTTTTTCATGCATTTTTCAGGACCTGAAGACTGGAACGGTGATTGGAACTGGTAGTCTGGTGGACGGGCTCTATGTGTTCGATTCTTCCACCCCGGTCTCTCCTCCCCGAGCTCTCCATGTGGATCAGACAGCTACTTTGGAGTCCTGGCACTGTCGGCTGGGACATCCGTCTATCCATTCTATGAAACACTTATTTCCTAATTTCCCGTCTGTGTTAGTTGATAAATTTCGCTGTGACGCATGTGATCGTGGTAAAAATCATCGTACCTCTTTTAATCATATTTCTTCTCCAAGTACTGCTCCTTTCCATTTGATACATAGTGATGTTTGGGGTCCTTGCCGGGTTGCATCTATTTCGGGTTGTTTTTGGTTTATAACTTTTATCGACTGTTTTTCACGTACCACCTGGTTTTGTCTTATGAAAGCAAAAAATGAAGTCTTTCCCTTGTTCCAGCGATTATACAACATGGTCTCTACAGAGTTTTCGACCCCCATCAAGATTCTCCGCACCGATAATGGCCGTGAATTCATTGATTCCACTTTCGAGCAGTTCCTCGCCAATCGGGGGATTATTCATCAGACATCCTGCGCCTACTCCCCTGCTCAAAATGGGGTGGCTGAGCGTAAGAACCGCCACCTATTGGAAGTTGCTCGGTGTCTCCTCCTCTACATGCAACTCCTTAAATACTACTGGGGGGATGCTGTACTCACCGCAGCGTACCTTATAAACCGTATGCCATCTCGTGTTCTCGGTTTCAAAACTCCCCTCACCACACTTGGGGTGCCACCTACCACTCTCCAACCACGTGTTTTTGGGTGTGTTTGTTTCGTCCATATCCACCGCTGCCCGAAACTTGATGCTCGTGTGCACAAGTGCGTATTCATTGGCTACTCCCCTACTCAGAAGGGATATAAATGTTTTGACCCAGTCAACAAGAAGGTTTACGTTACCATGGACGTTACCTTCCGGGAATCTGAAAGCTACTATGGGTCCACTTCAGGGGGGTCTCTTCCCACAACGGAAGTGCGTACCTTACCTTACTCTGACACCCCTCTACCTATTCCTCCGGTATATCATCCCTCTCAGTCTACACCTCCTACTCCTGGCGCCCTCCTGTCATGGTCCCTGTTACTAAACCTCCGCAGGTTTACTCTCGTCGACCCAAGGGATCGAACACGCGACCCAACATCTGGATATCAGACCGCCCACCTGACCCGTCGTCGAGATCCATCATCCCTACGGAAGGTACCTCCACTCGACATCCATTATCTCAGTTTGTTTCTTACTCATCCCTAACAGCTTCCCATGGAGCATTTGTTTCCTCTTTGTCCTCTGTCTCTATCCCCACTTCATGGCAGGATGCCCTTTTCGACGACAGGTGGAAGTTATCAATGCTCGAAGAAATGAGTGCCCTGGAAAAAAATGGCACATGGGACCTGGTACAACTGCCACCAGGTAAAAAGGCCGTTGGATGCAAATGGGTATTCACCGTCAAACAGAACCCCTCGGGCATTGTAGAAAGATACAAGGCACGACTCGTGGCAAGAGGCTATACTCAGACAGAGGGCATAGACTACCAGGAGACCTTTGCTCCTATTGCAAAAATGAATTCGATCAGAATCCTCATATCTTGTGCTGCCTGTAAGGATTGACAACTCTGCCAATTGGATGTGAAGAATGCTTATCTTCATGGCGACCTGGAAGAAGAGATCTACATGGCTCTCCCTCCGGGCTCAGCCCTAGCGGATCAAAAGGGAAAGTGTGCAGATTACGGAGACCACTCTATGGCCTGAAACAATCAGCCAGGGCATGGTTTGGAAGATTCCACAAAGCCATGAACAAGTTTGGGTACCGTCAGAGCAATGCCAACCACACCCTCTTTATAAGAATCAACAAGGGGAAGTTAACCGTCCTGATTGTCTACGTGGATGATATCATAATCACTGGGGATGACAAGGAGGAGATTCAGACACTGAAGGAGAAGTTAACAAAAGAATTTGAAGTGAAAGATTTGAGAAATCTCAAATACTTTCTCGGCATTGAAGTTGCAAGATCAAAGCATGACATTTTCCTATCACAAAGGAAGTATGTGCTCGACCTCCTTGAAGCCACTGGGATGAGCGGGTGTCGGCCTGCCAACACCCCAATCGAAGCCAATCACAAGCTAGACAGAGAAGATGGCGATGTGATCGAAGACATTCCCAGTTACCAGAGGCTGGTAGGGAAGTTAATCTACTTATCTCACACTCGACCAGATATCTCTTATGCTGTGGGAGTTCTCAGCCAGTTTATGCACTCTCCAAAGGCCCGTCATATTGATGCTGCACATCGTGTCCTCCGATACCTCAAGTCCTCACCAGGGAAGGGCATCCTGTTCTCACCAAATAAAGAGTTGATTATTGAAGTTTACACTGACACAGACTCGGCTGGATCGCCCACCGATAGGCGCTCCACAACCGGATATTGTTCCATGATTGGTGGGAATTTGGTCAGTTGGAGAAGCAAGAAGCAACATGTTGCTAGATCCAGTGCTGAGGCCGAGTTTAGAGCAATCATACATGACATTTGTGAAGGATTATGAGTCTCCACTATCCTGAAGGAACTTGGGCTTAAAGGAAGTGAGCCCATCAGATTGTATTGTGACAACAATGCTGCAATCTCCATTGCCCACAATCCGGTACAACATGATCGTACGAAACACATTGAGATTGACAGATATTTCATCAAGGAAAATATCGACCGATGAACCGTTGTTATCCCATTCATACCATCTGACCAACAGTTGGCCGATGTTCTCACAAAGGGTCTAAGTTCAAGTATGTTCACAAATCTTATTGGCAAGTTCGGCATGGCTGACATCACACGCCCAACTTGAGGAGGGGTGTTTGATATTGCATATAATATTTGTATTGATTACGTTATTTGTATCCTAAATAGATCGATTCCTATTTAGGAATTATGGGAGCACACGGATCAATGACGTGTCATATCGTTGTATTTGTATAAATACTCCCATGTGGATGAATAAACTCAATTAACTTTTCTCCTCCAACACAATATAAGATTTTAGTGAGGGAGAGATAAAGTGATAGTCATGTTTTTTAGTAGGATATCTAGTAAGCCCACTGTGAATATTTGGCCGAAGTATCTCTAGGAGTCACCTCAGTATTGGACGTGATGGAGCGTGAATAAATGGTGAAATATGAGTGCCAACAACCTGATCTGATTTGTTTTTTATGATAAAGTCGAACCTTCCTCCTATTATAGACCAGCATACCAAAAGTTTCAACTTCTTTATCACTTGACTCACTAATCACGTTAGTAGGGAGGATTTTCAAGTGGCTAAAGGAGGCATAATATAATCACTCTTAGTTTCTTTTTTAATTTGAACTTTGTATTGTTTCCTTCTATAGAGTAAAGAGGAATGTGTTCAAAGAATGTGATATCATTTTTTCCATGTTATTATTATCTGTTAGGAACATCAAATAATCTGGACCAATAAAGTTGCATGCTATTTTCAGCAAAAATTGATGATTATGTACTAGATTAGAGTCCATATGTAATGTAAATTAAAATGTCATTATTGATCCGGTTCCCCTTAAATATTGACCATCCTGATTATGTTTTTAGTATTTATCTTTCTTGATTTTTTGACAGGATTTATCACAAATTCCATCGGAATTTGATCGATTGATTTTCATGGTATGTTGCTATATTTAACTAAAAACATAAATTTTCTTTTTTGTGCATAGTTCTACATGTTTTATTGTTTACCCAAGAGATATAATTTCACTTTTTTATGAACCATGTTAAGTCAGGTCATTGATGGTCTGCCTGCTGAGTTTTTGCTAGGAAGAGATGGTTGGCCTCCAGAGAAGTTTTTTGCGGACGCAATGCCATATACTCAATCTTTACTGTCTGAAAGAAGGGCAATGGCATATCATGCTAAAGCTGCGCCACCTACAGTGACAATGCCTCGTTTAAAGGTACTATCTTTCTTGAAAAAGTAGTTTTGGGTGATTTCCAGAGATAAGCAGTTTTCTATGACTTTCAGGCTATGGTCTCAGGGTCAATTGGTGGATATCTCGATGTGGCATTCAATTTTCACACACAGGCATTTTTAGAGGACAATCTTCTTGGTTAGTTACATTATTGCATGGATATTTATTATATTGGATCTTTGGCGACTTAACTCAAAATGCATTATTTTTGTAGATCAATTCCAACTGATAGGTAGGAATATTGTCATGTTTGGTGATGACACATGGATTAAATTGTTTCCTGGTTTGTTTAAAAGATATGATGGAGTGAACAGTTTTTATGTAAGTCGTACTTCTACTTTCTGATTAATATGGAAGAAATGGTGATTCATATATTATTAATGTAGAGTAGGTGCATACACACACACATACAAAAAGTATGAACCAAAAACATTTTAGCTAATGTAGGACTAATCTATGTATAAGAATGAGACTCTAAATGGGCCATCAGGATGAGCCTTCTTCATTGGGCTTCAACACTCCCCCATAAGCATTAGCATAACCATTAATCATGTCTAGCTTGAATGTAAAACATATAAAGGGTTCTTGTGGAAGAGGCTTTGTGAGTGTGTCAACTATCTGTCTTGTAGATAGTACATGTTGAAGGACCATTTTCTTGTATTTCACTTTGTTTTTGATGAAGTGACAATCTATTTCAACATGCTCAGTCTTTTCACGGAACACTGTTTTAGCTATGTGAATTGCTGTCTTATTGTCATAACAAAGATTTTTGTGTGTTGTCTTAATTCCAAGTTCCGTAAGAAGAGAGTTGAGTCATACTAGTTCATAGACGATTTGTGCCATGGCTATATATTTGTCTTTGGCGGAGGAGTGAATGACAAGCTTTTATTTTTTATTGCGCCAGGTTATAATTCTGTTTCCCAAGAATATCTTATAGTCAGTCGTAGATTTCCGATCATCAATCGAGCCAACTAAGTAGGCATCAACGAAGGCTGTGTGCGACAACGTAGAACAAGGTCTGTAGAGAACTCATTGTCCAGGAGTTTCTTTCAAGTAATATAATATCCTATTTATAACATTCATGCGAGTGATTAAAGTACTTTGCATGTATTGGTTCATAGTACTTACTGTAATTTCTATATTGTGTCGTGTAAAAGTGATTAGATGAGTTTCCCAACTAATCTTCTACATTGGTCTGAATTTGATAGAGGTGGTTTAGACGGTGTTTCTAGTCGAGATAACTTAACGCTGGAATCCATTGGGGTATCGGCAAGTTTGCAACCAAGATGACCTATTTCAGATTGTTGGAAAAGCCCACTTAAACTAGGCCCATTTGTATAGCATTTATTGTTTTTCTCTCCTCTCTTTAGTCCCACATTGTGTATAGGACCTTCCTCTCTCTTTCTCTCATCTATATATATGTACTCATTCTTTGTATTTGTACAAAGTGGAACATATATACAAGGTTGGCTTTCTCCATCTCTACATGGTATCAGAGGCAAGTTCCGGTCTCCTGCGGATTCCGAGTTCTATCCGCCCAGCAGCCTGCGGACTCCTGCGGACTCCCATTCCTATCCGCCCAGCGACCTGCGGTTTCCGCGGCCTGCGTGTGTGTGTCCGCGCCTCCTAGTCGCTTTACCCCTGCGGCCTGCCTTGTCCAAACCGCTCCCTCTCATCCCGTGGAACCACTCCTCTTCCCTCCTCTACTGGTCCTTCTTTATAGCCCTCTCTCTGATCCTGTGGGGTCCACTGCTTCCCATCGTCCGCTGCGGCCTCTTCTTGTCCGGCGCGACCTCGGCGAACTCGCTCCCTAGCTCCGCGGTCTCCTTCTGTCCGCTGCGAGCTCGGTATTCGCCTCCTCTTCTTGCTCTCTTTCGTCCGCCGTGAGCACGGCGGCCTCCTGTCCGCACTTCTCTCCTGCCTGCGGCTGCTCTCCTTCCTCTTCTGGCGGCCAAGTTCTGTTCCCTGTCCGCCGCGGGCTCGCCTCTGCGTTTTTTTTCGTCTTGCGGACTGGTCCAGCCCGCTGCGGTCGCCCTCTTGTTCCCGCGACGTGCCGAGCTTCCCCGACTTGCCCTCTCTTCTCGGCCCGCTCCAGTCCGCCGCAGTCTGATCCAGTCCGCCGCGGCCTCCTCCAGTCCGCCGCGGCCTCCTCCAGTCCGCCGCGGCCTCCTCCAGCTCGCCGCGGCCTCCTCCAGCTCGCCGCGGCCTCATCCAGTCCGCTGTCTCTGCCCGCTTCCTCTCCTCCAGGTCGCCCCCATGTCTACATCTGCGGACTCTGTTGGCACGTCAGTTCCTCCTCCTGAACGCCCGACCTCTCTCCAGGAAGTCCGCGACGAACTTCGTATTACTACAATTTCTCTCACTGGCAAGAAGAACTTTGTGGAATGGGCACACTCGGTTCGCCGTGTCTGCAGTCAAAGGGGTTCCTTCATCACTTGACTCAGACCGTTATCGGTAACCCTACTGAGGAATGGTTACGCAATGATGGTCGCGTGCAGACTTGGCTTCTCAACTCTCTTGATGACGAATCTTATCGCCTAACTATGTACCATGAGACGGCCAAAGGCATGTGGGACGAGCTCCACACCCTCTACTCTGGCAAGGATAGTCTCCACCATCTGTATGACATCATCACTGCTCTCCAGGCCCTTGATAGCAGTGGCGCGACCGACCTGGCGTCCTTTGTTGCTCAGGCTCGGTCTCTGGTTGAGGCTTGGATCCACCATCAGCCTCCTACTTTAGATCTTGCTGCT
The DNA here is from genome assembly GCA_039583875.1 of Platanthera guangdongensis. Classification (NCBI taxonomy): domain Eukaryota; kingdom Viridiplantae; phylum Streptophyta; class Magnoliopsida; order Asparagales; family Orchidaceae; genus Platanthera; species Platanthera guangdongensis. Next base: position 6,345,415 of record CM077151.1, on the reverse strand, counting down.
CAACGTACCCAAAAGGAAGCTGTGGGTATCGCCATGATGATGGCCCGGGTACCGCCTCATCTTCACAGTGTCCGAGCTCACATCCTCTCCTCTACCGTTACACCATCTTTTTCCGATGTGTGCTCGTTGCTTCTCAAAGTCTCCCCGCCTCCGGATGTGCCCGAACTTCCTTCTCCGGCCCTTGTTCAACCGGCACCAGCTCCCTTATTGCCTCTCCCCTTTTCTGCCCGTGGAGGCCGCTCTGATTCTCGCGGCCGGGGTCGGGGTGGCCGGTCTAGGCCTAAGTGCTCGTTCTGCGGTAAAGAAGGACATCTCGAAGCCACATGTTATCGCAAACATGGGCGACCTCCTCGTCCGCAGGCATCTGCTGCTACTACTGACTATGCTTCCCCTCGTACTGATCTCGACGAGGTTCGTCTTCAGCTCCAACATCTTCATGGCCTGCTTAGCCGCCCGCCTGCCTCGATTGCCTCTGCTGCCTCCCTCTCCAATGAAGGTATCGCCTGCCTATCCTCTGGCCCGCGCTGGATCCTTGATTCTGGTGCCACTCATCATATCACCTCTGTTAGGCCGCCTCAGTACTTGTCTTCACCTCACCCGAAGTACATTACTATCGCTAATGGGGCATCGGTTCCCGTCTTTGGATGTGCTGATATTTCACTCACCTCTTCTCTTCTTCTGCGCTCGGCTCTATATATTCCGGGCTCTCCTTTCAATTTACTGTCTGTTGGTCGCCTTACTACTGATTCTAATTACTCCGTGACATTTACTTCTTCTTCTTTTCTCATACAGGATCAGCAGACGCGGACTATCATTGTTAGAGGACGACTGCAGAATGAGCTCTATCTTCTTGACGACTCTCCCACTGTCCTCGCATCTATCTCCTCTTCGGACTGGCATCGCCGTCTGGGACATGCTCCTCTTCCAGTCCTCCGGAAGGCTCTTCCTGATGTTACTCTCCCTGCTTTTCGCTGCGACACATGTATTTTGGGCAAACAGCCCCGTTCATCGTTCCCTCCTCATTGTACTCGGAGCTCCGCTCCTTTTATTTTGGTACACTCCGATATATGGGGTCCGTACAAATTTACTAGTATCTTTGGCTATCGGTATTTTCTTACTTTTATTGATGATTACTCTCGCATGACGTGGTTATATCTCCTTCGGGATCGCTCTGAACTTCCCCGCGTCTTCCAGGCTTTCATACTTGAGACTCGCACTCAGTTCTCTGCGCATATTCGTACTATTCGTACTGACAATGCGCGGGAGTACACCAGTCATACCTTCGCCACTCTCTGCTCTGAGTTCGACATTCTTCACCAAACCTCGTGTCCGTACACTCCACAACAGAATGGTGTCGCCGAGCGCAAGAATCGTCACCTTCTTGATGTCGCTCGCTCCCTTATGCTTCAAATGCAGGTTCCCAAACCATACTGGAACTACGCGCTCTCCACGGCTTGCTTTCTCATCAACCGCTTCCCGTCTTCCGTCCTCCAGTATGCTACTCCCTTCAGCCTCCTCTTTCCCACAACTCCGCCTTTTCCCGTTCCTCCACGGATGTTTGGGTGTACCTGCTACGTTCACCACCTTGGTCCCTCCACGGACAAGTTGGCTCCTCGTGCCACCAAGCATATCTTTGTGGGCTACTCGCGCACTCAAAATGGTTATGTATGTTATTCGTCTGCTACCCGCAAGGTTACTGTCTCGGCTGACGTGACTTTTCGTGAAGATATTCCATTCTTCCCTGCTCTCGATGTCGCTATGAGTCCAGATCCCGTCGTTCGTCCTGTCATTCCTGCTCCTCACTCCTCATCCTCTCCGCCTTCCCTACCTCCTGTCCGTCCACCACCACCGGTTATCCGGGTCTATTCTCGTCGCTCTCCTCATCCCGTTGCCCCTCTGCAGTCGGCTTCACCCTTTGGTGCTCTGCTCCCTGCTGCTCCGGCTCCCGCCTCTACCGCTCATCCGCTGGCGAATTACGTCTCTCTCCATTGCCTCTCTCACTATCTTCTTCACTTTGCCACCTCATTATCCTCTGTTTCGGTCCCTAACTCTTTGCAGGAGGCGCTTCACCATCCTGGCTGGCGGGCTGCCATGGACGAAGAAATGACGGCCCTCTGGGCCAACCAGACCTGGGTCTTGGTTCCCTTACCTCCCGGTCATCACCCTGTTGGGTGTAAATGGGTGTTCGTCATCAAGCATGCTCCGGATGGCACTGTTGCCCGACTGAAGGCCCGTCTTGTGGCCCGTGGCTTCACACAACAGGAGGGCCTCGACTATGAGGAAACCTTCTCTCCGGTGGCCAAGCTCAACACTGTCCGCGTCCTTCTCTCCGTCGCGGTGCACCGCCACTGGCCCCTTCACCAGCTCGATATCAAGAACGCCTTTTTGAATGGCGACCTTCAGGAAACCGTCTACATGCGCCAACCGCCCGGGTTTGAGACCACGTGGGAGTCTCGGGTATGTCTTCTCAAAAAGTCCATTTATGGTCTCAAACAGTCCCCTCGGGCGTGGTTTGACAAGTTTAGCAAGGTGGTTCGGGACATGGGGTTCACTCGGAGTTCTGCAGATTTCTCCCTTTTTACCCGACACCGGGCCACTGGCACCGTCCTTCTGTTGGTTTATGTTGATGACATCCTTCTCACTGTGGATGACTCAAAAGGGATTCAAGAGGTCAAAGAACATCTGAGCACTGTTTTTCAGACTAAAGACCTGGGGAAACTTCGCTACTTCCTTGGTCTCGAGATCGCCTGGCGGCCGGACGGGTTGGTGCTCTCCCAACGAAAGTACTGTCTCGATCTTCTCAAAGATGCTGGTCAGTCTGGTTGCAAGCCAGCTTGTACCCCGATGGAGGCAAATCACAAACTGTACGCTCATGCTTCGGATGACGATTTGCTGCTTCCGAACCCGGAATACTATCAACGCCTTGTGAGAAAGTTGATCTATCTAACAGTCACGAGGCCGGATATATCATTTGCAGTTGGGGTTGTCAGTCGGTTCATGCATGCTCCCCGGGCTTCTCATCTCCAGGCGGTTGAACGGATTCTCCGATACCTTAAGGGAGCTCCGGGTCAAGGGCTGGTTTACAAAACCTCCGACTCTGCTCCCGCATTGGTTGCCTATTCTGATGCCGACTATGCGGGTTCCCTGGACGATCGAAGGTCAACAAGTGGGTTCTGTGCTTATTTTGGTGGTCATCTTATTACATGGAAAAGTAAGAAACAAGCTGTGGTAGCCCGTTCCTCTGCAGAAGCTGAATACCGATCGATGGCCTCGGTTGTCTCAGAACTCACATGACTTGAAAGTCTCCTTACTGACCTGGGAGTAAAACTCCCCTCCTCTGCTGTTCTATTTTGTGATAGTCAAGCCGCCATACACATCGCAAAGAATCCGGTGTTTCATGAGCGCACAAAACATATCGAAGTTGACTGTCACTTTGTTCGTGAGAAGGTTCAATTGAAGAAACTTGAATTGAAGCATGTTCTAGGAACTGATCAAGTTGCCGACATCCTCACAAAGGCCTTATCAAGTACCCTGTTCTACCAGTGTTTGTCCAAGCTGGGTGCATATGACCTATACGCTCCAGCTTGCGGGGGAGTGTTGGAAAAACCCACTTAAACTAGGCCCATTTGTACAGCATTTATTGTTTTTCTCTCCTCTCTTTAGTCCCACATTGTGTATAAGACCTTCCTCTCTCTTTCTCTCATCTATATATATGTACTCATTCTTTGTATTTGTACCAAGTGGACATATATACAAGGTTGGCTTTCTCCATCTCTACACAAATAAAAGATCAAATGCGTACTTCCTTTGAGATAATTGTAATTGCTTAAAGTTTAGTACCTAAATCCCTAGGAAATATTGAAGGTGTCCAAGGAGTTTGTATGAAAGTGTGAAGCCAAATGTGTTTTGACCTTGGACATGCTTGCTATATCGTCTCCTGTGATGATAATGTTATCTACATAAATTAGCAAGATAACAATGCCTCGAGTTCTCCAATGAACGAAGAGGATGTGTTTGAGTTATTTTTGATAAAGCCAATTTGTTGTAGTACAACAATGAATTTGTCAGACCATGCATGCGGTGATTGCTTTAGGACTTCTTCAACAGACATACCAGAGACTCTCCCGATTGCTCAAAGCCGGGAGATTACTGCTCATAAGTGGTTTCAAAGAGATCACTATGTATGAAAGTATTTTCCATATCAACTGATGAAGAGACCATCCCCGAGATCCTCTTAGTGACAAGAGAACTCGTCAATGGATAATTTTGCTACATGTGAGAAGGTGTCAGTATAATCAGTTCCAAATTGCTATGTAAATCCTTTGGCTACTGACGAAATTTGAGCCGTTCCACTATGCCATAAATTTTTTTGCTTCACCACGAACACTCATGACCAATCCCTTTCTGTCATGGAGTCAAATGAACCTAAGTCCATGTTTGATTTGTTGTTAGTGCCATCAGTTCCTCTAACATGGTAGCACAACATCCAAGGTTAACAAGAGCATCATCCACCAAGGTTGGAGGGGAGAAGGTAGTAAAAATATAATAAGCTTCTTTACAGATGGTGTAAGACACTAATAAGAGACAAACTGAAATGGTGAGAGGTGCAAGGATGTTTATCTTTTTTTAAGGTAGTATGTAGAGCTGCATACAATAGCCCGATTGGAGGCCTAAATAGTGAGGACGGTTGGATATGAGGATCAACAATTAAGTTATCAATAGGAGTTGAGGATGGTTCAATACAGTTGGAGATATACTTTCGACGTCAAAAGTATTGATGGTAGAAGGAGAAGAGATATGTGGATAATCTAGTGCAGAATGTTGATGAGTTTCAAAGTGTTTGATGACCCGCTCATTGCTCTCCATAAGGGTATGCGCTCCTATACCACTCACCCGCCTTTTCACACTATGTTTCCTTTCACTGTTTATCTCCTCCACTGCACAGGCTTTCTTATTTCTTATCATATGCTTCATTCTTTCTTTTGTACAAGAGGCACTCCAATATCCGGAGTGACAAGTTGCTATGGATGAAGAGCGGCATGCCCTATGAGCCAATGAAACATGTGAGTTAGTGCCATTTCCCCATGGATAGCCTCATGTTAGTTACAAATGAGTTTTCGCTATCAAACATCATCCTGATGGTTCTATTGGACGCTTGAAGGCACGCCTTGTTACCCACGAGTTCAGTCAACATTACAATATTGATTATGAGGAGACCTTCTCTCCAGTGACCAATCTAAATACCTTTCGAGTATTGATTTCTCTGACAATTCATCATCTTTGACAGTTGCATTAGCTTGATATTAAGAATGCATTTCTTAATGACTACTTGATTGAGATGGTATCTACTCAAGTACCTCCTGGATACGCGGCTTCGAGGGAGTCTCTTATGTGCCTCCTACGCAAATCTATTTATGGACTCGAGAAGGATCCCCGTGCTTGGTTCGACAAATTCTGTCAAGTGGTTTAGGCCTTTGGTTTTACTCGTAGCTCGGTTGACTTCTGGTTTTTGCACATTTCCGTTAGACAAATACATTGATTCTTTTGGTGTAGGTTGATGATACCATTATTACGGGTGATGGCCTGACTAGTATGTTTAGATCAAAAAGCACTTGGCCACTCGTCTTCATACCAAAGACTTGGTTTGTCTTTAATATTTCCTAGGTATTAAGATGATTTGTCATGATGGACTCATATTATCCTAATGAAAGTATTTTGCGGATCTACTAGGTGTAAGTCAACTGATATTCCTATGGATGTCAATCTTAAACACTTTGCTCATGAGTATCTCTAATCCCCTTCTACCAAATCAAAGAATTACTGAATTGGTTGGAAAGCTGATCTATTTGATTGTCTCTCGGCCGAACATCTCCTTTGTTGTTGGTATGATTAGATAGTTCATGCATGCTCCTCAAAAGTCCCAAATTCAAGCTGTTGAGGGCATCCTTCGATATTTGAAGAATGTTCCACGTGTCGTGTATAGACCCTCATGTTCTCTTTCATAGATTCTCTACTTTGATGCTATTTAAGAGGTCTCTGTAGATGATAACCACTCTACAAGCTGGTTTTGCACCTTTTAGGGGTAATTTGGTCACATGAAGGTGCAAGAGACAATCTGTCGTGGCCCGGCTATCAACTGCAGTTGAGTATCGTTCGGAGGCATATGCTGTTTTCGAGATTTGTTGAGAATCTTCTCACCGGACTTGGTTTGCCTCTCACCACACATATGGTCTTCTGCTGTGATAATAAAACTGTTATTCATAATATTGGGAACCCTTCCACGAGTGCACCAAATACATTGAAGTTGATTGTTACTTCATTTGTGGAAATGTCAAACTTCATTCGATTGATCTTCAGCATGTTCTCACAACATCTCAAATCGTTGTTCTCACCAAAGCTTTGTTGTTTCCAACCTTGAAGTCTACAATATATAGCTCCTGCTTGTGTGAGAGTATAGAGGATAAGCGGATAAGATTTATTATATATTGATTGTATATATTTTTATTCCCACCTTAGGTAAGAAGAAATATGTGACTCCATATATTTATAAATATTGTATAATATACTAATTTTCAAGGAAATAATATTGGAAAACCTCATCACAAATCTAAGTTAAATGTCCGACGTATCTCTCAAGTCCTCAATTGGACCATTGGTGCAAAAGTAGGAAGGAGATAATATTGGAAAACCTTGTCACAAATATACTTTAAATGTCCAGCGTATCTCTCAGGTCCTCAATTGAACCATTGGTGCAAATGTAGGATATGCAGAAGATAATAATGATAAAGATGAATCATATTTATCTTTCAGAATAACTACAGTTTTTAATTAGACTTTCACAATTCCATTTTCCCTTGTGTATTGTCAGTTCAGTCGGGCTTGTTTATTTTTTATGTTTTCTTTTACATCTTAATATTTACCATCACAACATTTTTGGAATTTGTGACCCATTGAGTAGCAACATTTCACTATCACTTTTAGGTACATCTAAATGATGACTGCATATAAATGTCATCATGCATCTCATAATAGAAACATCAATTCATTTTACTGACACTGAACTGCATTGACTCTTAGAAATTTATCTTTTCATTAAAGACTGGCAACTAAAATTTTAATGCCTTCTGAAAATTAATGGAAAACTCTCTTAAAATTTGTTTGGCTGAATGATTTTATCTTTGTAATAGTTGTTTTCACTCCTTTCCTTTGCCATGGGATGGTAATAACTTCTCTTTCTTGATTTCTTTTAATCTTGATTAGGTGAAAGACACAATTGAGGTTGATTTCAACGTGTCTCGCCATTTGGAAGTTGAGCTTGTGGCTAAAGATTGGAAATTGATGGTAATACTGGATGCTTCTAAATTGGACTTGATAGTTATAAGAAGGATATTTTTCCCATTGCTTGCATTTTCTGGCCAGTTTGATGAATGAGATTATCCTTATACTCATCATAAACGTTTGGATTCTTTATGGATATATATTTTTCATTTCCATTCTGTTGGAGAAAAATGTGAATAGTGATTCAATTACAAAATAGGCTTGTCCCCTCTATATATGGAGGCGGACACACCAATAATACAAGGACAAAAATAAAACACAATACATATTGTAACACTCCCCCTCAAGTTGGGCATGAGATGTTGATCATGCCCAACTTGACAACAATATTTCCAAAGGTACTTCCACTTAGACCTTTCGTGAGGATATCAGCGAGTTGTCTATCTGATGGAACGAAGGGAGTACACACAAGTTGTTTTTCAATGTTTCCCTTTATGAAATGACGATCCACTTCAATATGCTTTGTACGATCATGCTGGACAGGATTGTATGTGATGCTAATAGCAGCCTTGTTGTCACAATACAACTGAATGAGCTCATCTCCAAGGAGTCTCAGGTCATTCAGTAACGAAATTCTGCTTCAACGCTTGATCTTGCCACAACATGTTTTTTACTTCTCCAGGTAACAAAGTTTCCACCAACCAGTGAACAATACCCTGAGGTAAATCGCCGATCGTCGACAGACCCGACCCAATCAACATCAGTGCACACCTCAATGTTTAGGGATGAATTTGAGGACAATAAGACCCCACTCCCAGGTGAGGACTTAAGATACCTGAGAATTCTGTTGGCAGCATCTGCATGACGAGTCTTCGGAGCGTGCATAAACTGGCTGATAACACTCACATCATAAGCTATATCTGGACGGGTATGAGCCAGGTAGATCAGTCTTCCTACAAGCCTCTGAAACTCAGGTATGTCTTTAACCTCCTCTCCATTGTCACGACCCATTCTGTGGTTCGCTTCAATAGGGTATCAGTTGGTCGACAGCCACTCATCCCAGTCTTCTCAAGGAGGTCCAGAGTATACTTCCTCTAAGAGATAAAGATCCCATGTTTGGACCTTGCCACTTCAATGCCCAAAAAATATTTGAGAGCACCCAGGTCCTTTACCTCAAACTCAGTGATCATATTTTTCTTTAGAAGCGTGATTTCTTCCACATCATCGTCTGTGATAACAATATCATCAACATAAATAATGAGAGTTGTAAGTTTACTAGTCCTGTGCTTGATAAACAGAGTATGATCTGAGTTTTCCCGGTGATACCCAAAGGACAACATGACTTTATGAAACCTCCCAAACCAAGCCCTTGAAGACTGCTTCAGTCCATATAGGGCCTTCTTCAACTTGCAGACGTGTCCCACTGAACTCCTAGGAGTAAGGCCTGGTGGAAGAGACATATAAACTTCTTCTTCCGGATTCCCATGGAGAAAGGCGTTTTTTACATCAAGTTGCCAAAGGTCCCACCCTTTACAAGCAGTGCAGGATAAAAGAACTCTGATAGTGTTTATCTTTGCTACAGGTGCAAACATTTTCAGATAGTCAATCCCAGGTGTTTGAGTGTAACCTTGTGCCACCAATCTTGCTCTACACCTTTCAACCACACCCTGTGAATTTTGTTTGACAGAAAACACCCATTTGCATCCAACCGGGTTCTTTCCAGGAGAAAGTGGCACCAAGTCTCATGTGTTGTTCTTTTCAAGCGCAACCATTTTCTCAAACATCGCCTCTCTCCACACAGGAATCTCCAGAGCACTCTGTCAGGATATTGTTATGGATATGGACGCAATAGAAGACACAAAGGCCTTATGAGATGTGGAGAATGAGTCATAAGAAACATAATTAGAAAGAGGATGTTTAGTGCAAGACCGGATACCTTTGCGGAGAGCAATTGGAAGCTCAGAAGGCCCTGAGTTCGGGTCCAATGATCGTTCTGGTAGCAGGTCACGGTTGTCGTTGGGCATCTTTTTCCTCAGAGTGTACACCTGCAAAGGAGGAATAGTAGAATGAATAGTAGGAGGAATAATAGTATGGATATCACTCACTTCCGACGGTAGAAACTCCCCCTGAATGCTGAAGTGAGGGATATAAAGGAGGAACGAGCAGAGATACAGACGGTGAGGGCAAAGATGAAGAGGGCACAGGGGAAGAAGCACCCGGGACAGGATAATAGACCTCAGTTTCACAAAACGTGACAGCCATAGTAACAAAAATCCTCTTTGTAGGAGGATGAAAACATTTGTACTCCTTTTGAGCAGGAGAGTAACCAATAAATACACACTTGATAGCTCAAGAATCTAGCTTGGTGGGAGGAGGGTGATGGATGTTGACAAAGCAAACACAACCAAACACCTTAGAAGCGAGCTGAGAGGACAGGACTCGAAGTGTCCCAAGGGGGTGTTATTCCCCAGAATACGAGATGACATGCGATTGATAAGATATGTTGTCGTAAGGACAACATCCCCCCAATAATACTTGGGAAAATGCTTGGTGGACAAGAGACAGCGAGCAACCTACAGAAGATGACGATTCTTACGCCACACAACCCTATTTTGGGCAGGAGAATAAGCAAAAGAGGTTTGTTGTATAATGCCATGATCAACCAGATATTCTGTAAAACGTGAATCCAAATATTCACGACCATTGTCACTTCGAATGATCTGAATTTTAACATGAAACTGAGTGTAGATCATGTTATGTAACTTTTTAAAGGTGGGAAAAACGTCGCTCTTGTTTCGTAATAAATATAACCAAGTAGTGCGAGAAAAACAGTCAATAAGGGTGACAAACCAAGTACAACTAGAAATAGAAGATACGGGTCCAGGACCCCATACATCAGAGTGAATCACAGAAAAAAGAACAAAACTTGACAACGAAACATGATTAAATAAAGTACGACAATATTTGTTAGCAGTACAAACATCACAAATAAAGGAAGTAAAAACAGCAGCAGACATAGAAGGTAACAATAACTTCATAATAAGGATAGATGAGTGTCCTAAGCGACAATGCCAGGAATATATATCATATGTGTTGGAGTGAAGGGCCTGAGGAGGTGCCACCGGGCAGGAGTCGAGCACGTACAGACCATTGACCAAACTACCAGAGCCAATCACCGTCCCCGTCTTCAGGTCCTAAAACACTCAAAATGAAGGATGAAAAGTTACTGAGTAGTTCATGGAATTAGTCAAATGGCTAATATATAGTAAATTAAGGGTGAAATTTGGAACATGTAGGATCGACGATAAGATGAGAGAGGAACAAGAGATGGAGCCCTTTCCAACAATAGAGAAAAGGGAACCATCAACGATGCTCACGTTATCACGACCAGGGAGAGGAGTACAAGAGAGAAAACTTGAGGCGGAGCCAGTCATATGGTCGCCGGTTGGTGGCTCCAGAGTCAATGATCCAATGAGTGGAAGCAACAAAGTGAGCACCTAGAGTTCCAGTGTGGGCATACGAAGACAATGCTGAAGTCTCCGTAGAGAGGCCTTGCATCATGCGGCGAAGAGCAAAGACTTCATCAGCAGAGAAAGCACTAGGGAGGACAAAAGGATCGACGCCATGCAGAGCAGGAGAAGTATCTACAACATCTGTGAGATGGGCAGGCCGAGGAGGTGCGCGACCAGTGGAGCGTCCAAATCCACGACCACCACGAGAAGGAGCACCACCTCTCGGTGGAGGAAAACCATGGAGCCGAAAACAAGTGTCTGTGGTATGACGGGGCTTTCCACAATAATCACATAGGAGGTGGTCTTTATCAGTACCCTTCATCTTAGAATCACAGATAGGACAAACCCCCAACAATGAAGGGGTACCAGCAGCTAGAGCAGAACTTTCAGGAGCAAGGTCGAGAAGAAGAGACCGACGACGATCAAACTCCTGTTGGACAATGCTATAAACCTCCGGAAGGGACGGTAACAACATACATCCCAAATCTGAACACTAATCTGATCCAAGTCCCGATGGAGGCCATGAAGAAACTCAAAGGTCCGGTTGCGATCCTCCCGTGCACAGACCATAGCCTCATCAATAGGGCTAACAAAGGTGAGGGAATCGAAATGATCGTATTCCTGATATAACTGAGTGAACTTCAAATAATACGCAGAGGGGGGACGATCACCCTGGCGGAGTAAGGATATCTTCCGTCTCAACTGGAAGATCTGGGCAACATTTCCCTTCCGAGAATACGTGGTGTCAGCATGTCGCCAAATATCAACTGCAGTATCCAGAAAGAGGTAGTGGCGAGCGATGGACTCCTGCATCGAATTCGTTGGCCAAGACATGACTAAGGAGTTTTCGGAATCCCATTGAGGCCAATCAGGGGCAGTCTTATCCGGTTCCGTAGTTTGCCCAGTGACATATCCAAAAAGACGACGACTCTTAAGAGCAAGAGTGATAGAGCGCGACCGGGACAAATAATTTGAATCATCTAATCAGATAGTAGTAATCTGCGGAGTATTGTGATCATGACTCCCACACAGAGGACTGGCAGGAGGAGGAATCAGAGAGGGAATCGGTGTTGAGGTTGAATCACCGAGCACCGACATAGTTGCTCCAGAATAGAAATCCGGAGACCACACACCACACAAGGCAACAAAGGCAACCAAGTCCACCAGGCAACAATCAAATTAGGAGATAGGAGGAATAGAAATCAACTACATCCGATAACAGGGCAACAATCCCTAGGAGACGGCGCCGGAAGGAAGGCTGGCCTCATCACATATCTGGCGCCGGAAGAGGAAGGGCAACAAGCGCCATGAAGCCCGATTATGGCTGAGAAGGACACGCTGGAACCGGCGCTAGAAGAGCCGCTGAAGAGACACGAGAAGCGTGGTCTCTGGCTGACGGCGAACTACCAGTGGAAGCCCGACGCCGATCGACGTGCAAAGAGCGGGGTTGGTCAACAACCACGCTTGGGAAGGAATAAAAGACGTCGAGGAGAGGAGGCTGACGGAGGAGACGCGCTGCGGAGGAGATGCGCTGTGGAGGAGTGGCGGCGGTACAACAGATCGGGAAGGAGCGGCTAGGACACCGGTTTTGCTGGCTCTGATACCATGTTGGAGAAAAATGTGAATAGTGATTCAATTATAAAATAGGCTTGCCCCTTTTATATATGGAGGCAGACACACCAATAATATAAGGAAAAAAGAAATAAAACACAATACATATTGTAACACATTCATTCCTTTCCAGCTTTCCTTAAAATCTTAATTTTAATTCATCATGTAACTTTTATTCATGTTTTTTTGGTCTACTCTTGCCTATCATATTTGTTTTATGTACCTACCTTATTTTTGCATTTCCCATGATTATATATTGATGCGAGACGAATCTATAAGTGACCGACACAATGTTCCAACCTCAGATGAGTGTAAACAAGCACGTGAAAGTGCAAATGACACTACTAGCCGATTGAAGTAGATAAGATCCCACAAATCACTAGAATAATCCAAAGCAATGATCACGATACTATAGATCTAAGCATGAAATCACATGATCATAAATTAATAATGAAGAAACTATTTCATACAACAAAAATAATACTCACGAAGTAAGGGGAGGCCATAGCGTGGAGACCGATGATTCAAGGCGAGTGGTGGCTATCCAGAGGTGGAGGTCGCGACCCAGTGGTTGGAATTGACCCGCTGTTGGCAGGGAACTGTTGGAGTTAGGGATGGGAAGAGTAGGTACTGAGATGGGGCTTTCTGGAGGAGTAACTGGGCGGGTAGGCTGTTGGCCATTGATCCAGGGTGGGGAATGTTGGGGATTAGAGGGGCTTTAGTTCGTAGGTTGTTGGAGATGCTTATGAGATTGGAAAAAAGGCACGAGAATAGTCTAGTAACTGGAGATTGGTCTGCTGCGTGGGGCTACCGGGCTTAGGCGGGATTGCTGGGAGGTTGGAGATAGTTTGAAAGGGGATTTTATTAGGGGAAAATAGGGAGCCTTCTTTGGGGGTGTTGTGAGGGTGGTTGGGAGCCTAATTTTTTATATCAGGTGGGGGGGGGGGGGACTTAGGATACAGACAGTAAAACAATAGTTTCCGAAGACTGTACTAGCGGGCTGGGATTCGGTTTAGGGACCAAAAATGATGGTTGTTCGGGGCTGCAACAAGGGGGGTGGGGGAACTGGACTGAGGACGGGGTATCTCGAGAGGGGAAAAGTTACAACTATGGATGAGTGATACAAAAAGGGAGCATGAAAATACTTGGGAGTTGTCACCTAGAGCTTCACAAAGTCGTCACCGTGAGAGGATCGTCAGATTTCGGAAATGCGCTTCTCCAAAATTTCCAATGTGTTTGTGGCTGCCCCATACTTCTATTAATAATAATACAACATTATGGCTGTAACGATCCAAATTTCAGTCCGAAGAGAAAATAAAAGCAGTGACAAGAGTTTCATCAAAATTTTATCTTGCATGACACGCAATTATGTCGATGTGACTAATATATGCGAAGATCGAGTTAATAAAATGAAAATATTAAATAAAAATATTAATGTTCATGTCACGTAATTGTGTATGTGAAATTATTGTGTGCCCCAAGTCATGTATGTACGTCAAAATAAAATAAATAAATAACATATGTCTATATGTAGATTGCTTTACATTTAATTTAAAAAGAAAATTGATGAAATTGGTGTGCTATGCTGATTTTTGTGACGGTGTTAATTCCTATCGGAGAGGATGTTGATAGACTTTGTTGGAAAGGACTTGGATATACTTTGTATTTTATGAGGTGATAAATTATGATTGATTGTTTTTTACTTTCTAAAAAGTTAATCTTGATTTGGGGATTGAAATTGTTCTAAATTAAATGATAACTAAGTTTCTGAATTGGTATATTTATTTGGTTGATATAAGGCTTTTATGTGGGAATTGATTAATGTTATATCTAGAAGGACTTTGGTATTTGTTGATGGGAGGTCTGATATGGAGTGAACTCATGAGGGGTTGGATAACTAAGTTTTTGTTTCAAGTATAAGTAGGTATATTATTTTTGGGCTTTGTCTTTGTCTTACCAGTTAGAGAAATTTTGTTGGAGGATGACTAGAGATATTTTGTTAGTTTATAAATTGTGTTGGCTGTCTTGTTGCCTTAAAATTGTGCTGCTGTTGGCTACCTTTTGAACTATTGTTGATAATTGTTGTGGGCTTTTGAGAATTGTTGTTAGTTGCCCTCTTCTTGTCTCTTAATGGTTGTCTTGGTAGCCAATAGTATCTGAATTTTATGCTTATAAATGGTGGAAGTATGAGTCATCGAGTGGTTGAAACTTGATTTTGATACTTTCTTTGGAGTCACCTAATCTAGTACTCCTTTGGCGGTCTTAGGAGTTTAAATAATTATACCTATGTAAGAAATGCAACCCAATTTTAAAAGTTTAAAATTACAGATATTGCCGCGGATGACATTTCATGATGTTTCTGAAAACAATTCCAAGTAATTAAAGGGCAAGAAGATAACAACGACGAACACTTATCTCTTTAATTATGCGTAGATTAAATATATTTTTAGAATATAAATGGTATAGCCTTTTCTTATCAAAATGCATTTCATACTTGTGCATTGACATGAATTAAATGAAAAAGGAAAGTGAGAAAATCACTAAAAGATGTTGAAAATGATAAAAGATTTCACATTTGTAATATAGAAATACAAGACAAGATGATATAAGAATGTTTGATGTGAGAATTTTATGAAGTTACTGATATGAAAAATAGAATAAGAATGCACGTTTAAACGAAATATGATAGACCGTAACATAATAGGAAAAGATAGAAGATGCTTAAAAATCTCCATATGGGAAATGTTAAGGATTTGATTGAATCCTATGATGTAGGATGATCCCTACTGATGGATTTCCCACATAGGGGGTTTGCCTATATTTTTTCCTTAAGAGGTGGGGCACACATTTGATGCACGTCTTGACATTTCTCGAGCTATGTAATTAAATTAACGTTTGAGTGATATGTTGAATTAATTCAATCTGAATAGAGGAATGGTGGAATGTTTGAATCCATCATTAAATGAGGTTGATTTGAAAATTTGACTGAAAAAGAGAAAAAGTAAAATGAAGAATATATTGAATAACATAAAGAATTGAATACCATAATTTGAAAAGAATAGAATGTTGCAGATATTAAAGTTTTGATTGATTGCTTTTAATATTGCATTTTTTTGAGAAGTTTACAACTATTGGAAAAGCCCATGTAATGGGCCCATTATTGGGCCCACTTTCTTTATTTCTCTCTCCTCTTCTTTTAGTCCCACATCATGTATCTGATTCATTCTTCTCTCCTATTTCCTATATATTTGTATTCTCCCCTTGTATTTTGATACTGAAATACTACATACAAGCTTTCGGGCCATTCTCTACATGGTATCAGAGCCAGGTTCCATCTCCTGCGGATTCAGATTTCTATCCGCCCAGCGGCCTGCGGTCTCCTGCGGATTCAAATTCCTATCCGTCCAGCGGCCTGCGGTTTCCGCGGCCTGAGTTTGTGTGTCCGCGCCTCCTAGTCGCGTAGCCCCTGCGGCCTGCCTTTGTCCAATCCGCTCCCTCTCCTCCCGTGAACCACTTGTTGAAGCCAAAATTGACCTCTGTGAAGTTCGAGGTCCCTAGAAAGGGGTGACCTCACACCTACTACACTCAAGAGAACGTCACAGACCGGAGACTTAGGAGACTATGAACAGACCCTCGGCTCTAGCGCAGAGGTCCCACCTCACACCCGGAAGGCTACCTGAGCACTTCCCCTCCCTAGCCAATGCTCGAGCTAGGGTGCCTTGAAGAGCTCTCTCAACTCTACCTAGAAGAAGCTAAGGGGAGAGAAAACTCAGAAAATGCCCCTCTCCATGGCACCCAAGGGGGTCTATTTATAGTTTTTCCAAGTCCTGGGGGTAAAAATGACCAAAATACCCCTACGGCCAAAAGGCCTCGGGCCAATAGAAAGCAGCCACACCGGGGGGCAGAGAGGTAATCCCCCCCGAGGGCAAGACAATAAAAGCAGGGGGGCAAGGGCGAGAAGGCTAGGCGAGCTGGCGGCCTGCGAGCGGGGGCGGCCTGCGAGCTGCGGCAAGGCGAGCTGCGGCCTGGCGAGCTGGCCTCCTTGGCGAGACGGGGCAAGGCGAGCTGCGGCCCGGCGAGCTGGGGCAAGGCGAGCTGCGGCCTGGCGAGCTGGCCTCCTTGGCGAGACGGCGGCCTGGGCGAGGCGGCGGTCTGGCGAGACGGGGCAAGGCGAGCTGCGGCCTGGCGAGCTGGCCTCCTTGGCGAGACGGCGGCCTGGGCGAGGCGGCGGTCTGGCGAGACGGGGCAAGGCGAGCTGCGGCCCGGCGAGCTGGGGCAAGGCGAGCTGCGGCCTGGCGAGCTGGCCTCCTTGGCGAGACAGCGGCCTGGGCGAGGCGGCGGTCTGGCGAGACGGGGCAAGGCGAGCTGCGGCCTGGCGAGCTGGCCTCCTTGGCGAGACGGCGGCCTGGGCGAGGCGGCGGTCTGGCGAGACGGGGCAAGGCGAGCTGCGGCCTGGCGAGACGGGGCAAGGCGAGCTGCGGCCTAGCGAGACGGGGCAAGGCGAGCTGCGACCTGGCGAGCTGGCCTCCTTGGCGAGACGGCGGCCTGGGCGAGGCGGCGGTCTGGCGAGACGGGGCAAGGCGAGCTGCGGCCTGGCGAGACGGGGCAAGGCGAGCTGCGACCTGGCGAGCTGGCCTCCTTGGCGAGACGGCGACCTGGGCGAGGCGGCGATCTGGCGAGACGGGGCAAGGCGAGCTGCGGCCTGACGAGCTGGCCTCCTTGGCGAGACGACGGCCTGGGCGAGGCGGCGATCTGGCGAGACGGGGCAAGGCGAGCTGCGGCCTGGCGAGTTGGGGCAAGGCGAGCTGCGGCCTGGCGAGCTGGCCTCCTTGGCGAGACGACGGCCTGGGCGAGGCGGCGGTCTGGCCAAGACGGCTTGGGCGGCCTGCGGTTGGGCTGATGCGGCTTAGGCGGCCTGGGGCCGGGCTGAGGCGGCTTAGGCGGCTTGACCGACTTCTCAAGAGTGCCTTGGGGGGAGAAATATTTTCTCCCCCTACTAGTATGTTTCCAAGCCAGGGCCAAAATTGGCCACCGAGAGTGCAAAATCTCCAAAAAGCTTAAAAACGGGTTTGCCTTGTTTTGGGCCCACTCTTCGCGAATACGGGGTTGTACACAATCCCCGCTCTTTTCGAGGTTGGCACAAGCTCGGAAAGAAACATCCAACCCAACGTATTCGCGGAGTGTAACTTCCCCTCGGGGTCAACCTGCCATGCCAGCTATGGGAGCCTGGGTGGCGAGACCTCCTCTGGCTGAAAACACTTAGCCTCCCCGAGGGGTCAACCTGTCAAGCCAACTAATGGGAGCCTTGGTGACGAGACGACCTCGGGGTGCAAACACTTACTCTCCACGAGAGGTACCACCGACCCTGCCAGCTAGTGGGAGCCTGGCGGCGGAATCGTCATCGGAGCAAAGGACTTAGGCTACCACGAGAGATCAACCTACCCAGCCAGCTAGTGGGAGCCTGACGGCGGAATCGTCATCGGAGCAAAGGACTTGAGCTACCACGAGAGATCAACCTACCCAGCCAGCTAGTGGGAGCCTGGCGGCGGAATCGTCATCGGAGCAAAGGACTTGGGCTACCACGAGAGATCAACCTGCCCAGCCAGCTAGTGGGAGCCTGGCGGCGGAATCGTCATCAGAGCAAAGGACTTGGGCTACCACGAGAGATCAACCTGCCCAGCCAGCTAGTGGGAGCCTGGCGGCGGAATCGTCATCGGAGCAAAGGACTTGGGCTACCACGAGAGATCAACCTACCCAGCCAGCTAGTGGGAGCCTGGCGGCGGAATCGTCATCGGAGCAAAGGACTTGGGCTACCACGAGAGATCAACCTGCCCAGCCAGCTAGTGGGAGCCTGGCGGCGGAATCGTCATCGGAGCAAAGGACTTGGGCTACCACGAGAGATCAACCTGCCCAGCCAGCTAGTGGGAGCCTGGCGGCGGAATCGTCATCGGAGCAAAGGACTTGGGCTACCACGAGAGATCAACCTGCCCAGCCAGCTAGTGGGAGCCTGACGGCGGAATCGTCATCGGAGCAAAGGACTTGGGCTACCACGAGAGATCAACCTGCCCAGCCAGCTAGTGGGAGCCTGACGGTGGAATCGTCATCGGAGCAAAGGACTTGAGCTACACAATCAAACTATACCAAATCCTACATCCTCAAACGGGGAAAATAGATGGGTTACATGATCCCCCCGGCTCAGTTGGTCGGGGGTTAGACTCATTACAAGGTAAGATACACACAGGATCCTGCCGGTGCGAGGCTTCCTCAGGGGGTCTTGTCCCGGTGGTCCTCATCCGCTTCCTGCTCGCCGGACACTTCCATCCTGCTCAGGCTCTCCATGATCTTCTCCATCTCCTCCGCCTTGGCCAACCAAGAGATGGTGTTGACGGCCGTGACGTAGCACTGCCTTGCCATCCTGGAGTCTCCCTTGACTCTGACCTGGATCCCTCCTGAGCTGAACTTGAGGCATTGGTGGAATGAAGACGGCACGCAACGGAAGGCGCTGATGAGGGGTCTTCCGAAGATGGCGTTGTAGCTGCTTAGAGCGTCAACAATGACGAACCGGCAGTTCCTCGAGACTCCTCCCAATTTTACTTGGAGCCCCACTCCACCCTCGACCTCCTTTCTCTCCCCTGAGAATCCGAACAGGGGTCCGTCTGAGGCCAACACCCTCCGTGGCTCCACCTTCATCTCGTCAAACGCCTTCTTGAAAACAACGTTGACGGAACTCCCGTTGTCAACCAAGATCCGGGAGACGGTGTAGCCTTCGATGGCTGTCTGGATGACCAGCGCATCACAGAACGGATCCTCATGATCCGGCAGGTCCTTCACCGAGAAGGTGATCTTTTCCTCTGGGGGCGGGGTCTGGGAGGTTGAGGCGACGCTCCTTCGGTACATGACATGGAGGCTTGCCTTCCGAGTGGCCTCAACCCCCACTCCATCGTGGATCACTCCTATACCGCCTCGGGTTCCCACGTCGACCCGGTCCTCGCATATATCATCACCCCCTTCTCCGGGTAGAACCTCTTCTACCCGCACCGGCAGCTGCGGCTGCGCAGGGCCTCTCGCGCCCCTCACTTCCAAGAACTCGGGGCAGGTAGCCGTGGCATGCCCCTCCACCTGGTGGAAGTCACAGTACAGTAATGCTCTTTCTCCCCTCTTTCGGCGGGCTGGGCGCTCTCTCCTGTTACCTCTTCCCCCTCCTATTGTCAAGGCTTGCTGCGGCGGGGGTAAGAGTTGCCTTGGGGCCTGCCTCTGGAAGTTGAACCTCCCTTGACCCCCGTGGAAGTTCCCCCCTCCTTGGATGAGAGCTCTTCCTGGACCTTGGGCAGGTCCTCCCTGCTGCCTCCAGCCTGGTTCCGGACCCTCCTGTCCCTGGAACCCCTGAGCTCTCTGCTCCTCTCTCCTTCTTCCTTCCTGATGCCTTGAGCCACCCTGCTCCTTTGACTCCACCTCCGTCAACTTTTCCAACCTCTTGACAAATGCCGGGTTGGCTGCCTCCATGGCAATCTCCTCTGCCGCCCTTTCCATCAGCTTCTCGAAGGAAAGGGGGGCCTTCCGGGTCAAGCTCATCTTGAAGAAGCCCTCCTTCAGCCCAACGGTGAAGGCCATCTGGAGAGCATACCCTGGCATCTCCTGGACCTCCAAGATCTCCTCTTGGAAACTGTCTACGTAGCGGGCCAGCGACTTCTCGGCTCCCTGCCTTATCAAGAAGATGGACTCAGGACTCCTCTTCCGCTTCTTGGAGGTGGAGAAGCGGAGCTGAAAGCTTCGGCTCAAGTCCTCGAACCCATAGATCGATCTCGGAGGGAGTTGATGGAACCAGTCCCTTGCCTTCTCCTTCAGCGTGATCACAAAGAGGCGACACTTGAAGGCATCCGTCATCGGTCTGATGGAGACGGCATCCTCAAACCACTGCAGATGCTGGACGGAGTCATCCTTCCCCGTATAGTAAGCCATGTCTGGCTCTCTGAACCCCTCGGGAACGGGAGCTGAGATGATCAGCTCGCTGAAGGGTGACCCCCTAAGGGGTGGTCTCGCCGCCTCCACTTGCGCGACCTGCTCGCCTGGGAGGTTGGCACTTGCCGGGCTGGAGAACAGCTCCCGGCCGGTGAGGTCTCGCTCGACCCCATCTCCCATTCTCTCCTTTCCTGGTCTTCTTCCTGGTGCACTTCCTTCTCCCCCTCCTGGGGTCATCTCGCCTAGACCCCTAGGAGTCGACTCGTCGAGGGGGGGAGCTAGCTCTTGGGGGGTCGGGGTGGAGCTGCCACCCTGAGGAGCAATGCTTCGCAGCATCTCCATGATGCCCTGGATGGAGGCCATGAACTCTTGCCTCCCTACAAAGGGTCCTGGGTTGGGGAGCTCGCCGAGATCGTCACTAGCTCCTTGACCTCCCGTCATGACACTCTCTCGAGATCTTCTGTGCAGGTCACTCTCCACGCTCACCGCACCAAAATGTTGAAGCCAAAATTGACCTCTGTGGAGTTCGGGGTCCCTAGAAAGGGGTGAGCTCACACCTACTACACTCAAGAGAACGTCACGGACCGGAGACTTAGGAGACTATGAACAGACCCTCGGCTCTAGCGCAGAGGTCCCACCTCACACCCGGAAGGCTGCCTGAGCACTTCCCCTCCCTAGCCAATGCTCGAGCTAGGGTGCCTTGAAGAGCTCTCTCAACTCTACCTAGAAGAAGCTAAGGGGAGAGAAAACTCAGAAAAGGCCCCTCTCCATGGCACCCAAGGGGGTCTATTTATAGTTTTTCCAAGTCCTGGGGGTAAAAATGACCAAAATACCCCTACGGCCAAAAGGCCTCGGGCCAATAGAAAGCAGCCACGCCGGGGGGCAGAGAGGTAATCCCCCCCGAGGGCAAGACAGTAAAAGCAGGGGGGCAAGGGCGAGAAGGCTAGGCGAGCTGGCGGCCTGCGAGCGGGGGCGGCTTGCGAGCTGCGGCAAGGCGAGCTGCGGCCTGGCGAGCTGGCCTCCTTGGCGAGACGGGGCAACTCGAGCTGCGGCCCGGCGAGCTGGGCAAGACGAGCTGCGGCCTGGCGAGCTGGCCTCCTTGGCGAGACGGCGGCCTGGGTGAGGCGGCGGTCTGGCGAGACGGGGCAAGGCGAGCTGCGGCCTGGCGAGCTGGCCTCCTTGGCGAGACGGCGGCCTGGGCGAGGCAGCTGTCTGGCGAGACGGGGCAAGGCGAGCTGCGGCCCGGCGAGCTGGGGCAAGGCGAGCTGCGGCCTGGCGAGCTGGCCTCCTTGGCGAGACGGCGGACCTGGGCGAGGCGGCGGTCTGGCGAGACGGGGCAAGGCGAGCTGCGGCCTGGCGAGCTGGCCTCCTTGGCGAGACGGCGGCCTGGGCGAGGCGGCGGTCTGGCGAGACGGGGCAAGGCGAGCTGCGGCCTGGCGAGACGGGGCAAGGCGAGCTGCGACCTAGCGAGCTGGCCTCCTTGGCGAGACGGCGGCCTGGGCGAGGCGGCGGTTTGGCGAGACGGGGCAAGGCGAGCTGCGGCCTGGCGAGACGGGGCAAGGCGAGCTGCGACCTGGCGAGCTGGCCTCCTTGGCGAGACGGCGGCCTGGACGAGGCGGCGATCTGGCGAGACGGGGCAAGACGAGCTGCGGCCTGGCGAGCTGGCCTCCTTGGCGAGACGGCGGCCTGGGCGAGGCGGCGATCTGGCGAGACGGGGCAAGGCGAGCTGAGGCCTGGCGAGCTGGGGCAAGGCGAGCTGCGGCCTGGCGAGTTGGCCTCCTTGGCGAGACGGCGGCCTGGGCGAGGCGGCGGTCTGGCCAAGACGGCTTGGGCGGCCTGCGGTTGGGCTGATGCGGCTTAGGCGGACCTGGGGCCGGGCTGAGGCGGCTTAGGCGGCTTGACCGACTTCTCAAGAGTGCCTTGGGGGGAGAAATATTTTCTCCCCCTACTAGTATGTTTCCAAGCCAGGGCCAAAATTGGCCACCAAGAGTGCAAAATCTCCAAAAAGCTTAAAAACGGGTTTGCCTTGTTTTGGGCCCACTCTTCGCGAATACGGGGTTGTACACCACTCCTCTTCACTCCTCTTCTGGTCCTTCTTTATAGCCCTCTCTCTCTGATCTGTGGGGTCCACTGCTTCCCATAGTCCGCTGCGGCCTCTTCCTGTCCGACGCGAACTCGGCGAACTCGCTCCCTAGCTCCGAGGTCTCCTTCTGTCCGCTGCGAGCTCGGCGAATTCGCCTCCTCTTCTTGCTCTCTTTTGTCCGCTGCGAGCTCGGCAGCCTCCTTCTGTCCGCGCTTCTCTCCTGCTTGTGGCTGCTCTCCTTCCTCTTCTGGCGGACAAGTTCTTTTCCCTGTCCGCCGCGGGCTCGCTCCTCTCTGCGATTTCCGTCTTGCGGACTGGTCCAGCCCGCTACGGTCGTCCTCTAGTCGCCGCGACTTGCCGAGCTTCCGCGACTTGCCGAGCTCCCCCCTCTAGTCGCCGCGACTTGCCAAGCTCCCACAACTTGCCGAGCTCCCCCGGCTTGCCCTCTCTTCTCGGCCAGCTGTTGTGCTCTACTCGCCGCGGCCTAATCCAGTCCGCCGCGGCCTCTAATAGCCCTCTCCTTGCCGAGCTTGTCTGTACTCGCCGCGGCCTGCCTTCATCTTTGCATCAGTCCGCTGTTTCTGCCCGCTTCCTCTCCTCCAGGTCGCCATGTCCTCTAGTGACTCCACTACAACTACCCCCACGGCAGACCACGTGGCTCCTCCTCACGAACTCCGCGATGAGCTTCGGATTACTACTCTTTCCCTCTCTGGCAAGTCGAACTTCATCCCATGGGTTCACTCCGTTCGGAGGGTCCTGCAAGCCAAGGGCCTTGCACGTCACCATACCCAGGGACCTCCGACTCCTACTACTGATGAATGACTACGGAATGACGGTCGCGTCCAGACCTAGATCCTGAACTCGGCGGAGGGTGAGCCTTACTAGATGATCATGTATCATGAGATCGCCAAAACAATGTGGGATAAACTCCATTCCTTGTACTCGGGCAAGGACAACCTGCAACACCTTTTTGACATCATCACCAATCTTCAAGCTTTGGATGTTGGCAAAGCTATGGACATGACCTCCTTTGTGGCTCGTGCTAAGACTCTCACGGAGGCCTGGATTCAGCACCAGCCATCCACTACTGATCTCGCTGCTCAACGCGCCCAGAAGGAGGCGGTCTATATTGCTATGATTATGGCTCGCGTCCCGCCACACCTTCACAGTATCCGGGCCCAGGTTCTGGCATCACTTGCGACCCCTTCCTTCTCAGATGTCTGCTCTATGTTACTTCGAGTACCACCTCCCCTGGAGACTTCTGCGCCACCATCGCCGGCCCTTCTTCAACAAGCCCTCCCTCCATTACTTCCCCCACCATCTTTTACTCGGGGTGGACGTATGGGCTCCCGCGGACGGGGCCGTGGTGGTCGAGGTCGGCCCAAGTGGACATACTGCAGCCGGGATGGACACACTGAAGCAGTCTGTCACAAGAAACATGGCTACCCTCCTCGCCCGCCTACTGCTGCTGTTACTGATCGCTCTCCACCCACCGGTACGAACCTTGAGGCTCTTCGCCTTCAGCTGCAACAACTCCAGGGGCTTCTCAACCCTCCGTCTACTTCGGTTGCTTCCACCTCTACTGCAGGTATTGCGTCCACCTACTACAGGTACTGCCTGTCTTTCCTCCAGTTCCCGTTAGATCCTGGACTCGGGAGCCACCCACCACATCACCTCACTGATGCCGCCAAGGTTCTCAGATGCTCCTCATCCCACGTCTATTACTGTGACTAATGGTGCGATTGTTCCGGTCTCCGGATGTGCTGATCTCTTGATACACCCCTCCATCTCTTTTCGCTCCGCTCTTTATGTGCCGGCATTATCATTTAATTTACTATCTGTTGGTCATCTCACTACTGATATGAACTGCTATATCACATTCACCTCTTCTGATTTTTTGATACAGGATCGGCAGACGCAGATTACCATTGATAGGGGTCGACTGCAGAATGGGCTCTACCTCCTCGATGTCTCTTCTACCGCCCTTTCCTCTGTCTCATCCAGTGATTGACATTGCCGTCTTGGGCATTCTCCTCTACCTATCCTCCAGAAGACGCTTCCTGACGTATCCCTTCCTGCTTTTAAATGTGATTCTTGTATTCTTGGCAAACAACCACGTTCTTCTTTTCCCGCCCACTGTACTCGGAGCTCTGCTCCTTTTGATTTAATACATTCTGATATTTGGGGTCCGTACCAGGTTACAAACATCTCTGACTATCGTTACTTTATAACGTTTATTGATGATTACTCTCACACCACATGGTTGTATTTATTTCATGATCGCTCCGAGCTTTCTCGTGTCTTTCGGGCATTTGTGTTAGAAACTCGTACGCAATTCTCTACTACTATCAAAACATTCCGCTCTGATAATGCCCGTGAGTACACTAGCCACGAGTTTGTCAATCTATGCGCAGACTTTGGTATTGTTCATCAGACATCTTGTCCATACACCCCTCAACAAAACGGGGTCGCCGAACGAAAGAACCGCCACTTTCTTGATGTTGCTCGCTCACTCATGCTTCACATGCATGTTCCTAAAGTCTACTGGAACTTTGCGGTCTCCACTGCGTGTTTTCTCATCAACCGTCTCCCATCTTCGGTTCTCCAAAATGCTACCCCATTTAGCTTTCTCTTTCCCTCCGCACCTGCCTTTCCTCTCACACCCAGGGTTTTTGGTTGTACTTGTTTCGTCCATAACCTGGGTCCCACTATGGACAAAATGGATCCCCGAGCAGCGAAACACATGTTCGTCGGCTACTCCCGCACCCAAAAGGACTATGTGTGTTATTCTCCGGCTACCCAGAAGGTCTATGTGTCCGCCGACGTTACCTTCAGGGAGGATCAACCCTTCTTCCCTCCTCCTTTACCACCTCTTCATCCACCAACCACTCTCCCGCCTTCCATTACACGACCGGTTATCCCCGTCAACTCGCCTCCTTCAGCCTTTCCTCCCACTAGTGCTCCTTCGAAGCCGCCCGTTATTCGGGTCTATACTCGTCGCCCTCTTCCCTCCGTTGCCCCTATGCAGTCGGGTTCGACCTCGGCTTCTCCGTGTTCTGCTGCTCCAGTGCCCGCCTCTACAGCTCACCCGATGGCCAACTATATTTATCTACATCGCCTCTCTTCACCTCTTCAGACATTGGCTACTTCACTATCCTCGGTCTCTATTCCTAACACCGTCCAGGAGGCTCTTCAACATCCGGGGTGGCGCGCTGCCATGGAAGAAGAAATGGCTGCTCTTTGGGCAAACCAGACTTGGACCCTGGTGCCCCTTCCTCCCGGACGGAAACCAGTTGGGTGCAAATGGGTCTTTGTCATCAAACATGCCTCTGATGAGACTCTTGACAGACTCAAAGCTCGTCTGGTAGCTCGTGGCTTCACACAACAACAAGGTCTCGACTATGACGAGACTTTCTCTCCGGTCGCTAAGCTCAACACTGTCCGCGTTCTCATCTCGATGGCTATCCATCGCCAGTGGCCCTTACTTCAACTAGACATCAAGAATGCTTTTCTGAATGGCGACCTCCACGAAACGGTTTACATGCAGCAACCTCCCGGGTTTGAGACCACGGGGGAGTCTCGGGTATGTCACCTTCTCAAATCGCTCTATGGTCTCAAACAATCCCCTCGGGCATGGTTCGACAAGTTCAGCAAAGCTCTCCGGGACATTGGCTTCACTCAGAGCTCGGCTGACTTCTCAATGTTTACTCGCCACCAGGCAACGAGTACGGTTCTCCTATTGGTATATGTCGACGACATCATCATTACTGGAGACGACTCGAACGACATACAGGCCGTTAAGCAACATATGAGCTCCGTCTTCCAAACTAAAGATCTGGGACATCTTCGGTACTTCCTAGGTCTGAAGGTTGCTCGACGATCAGATGGTCTGGTTCTCTCTCAGCGAAAATACTGCCTAGATCTTCTTTATGATGCAGGCTACTCTGGCTGCAAACCTGTGAACACTCCCATGGATGTCAATCACAAACTATGTGCTCAAGCCTCGGATTCTGATACTCTTCTACAAAATCCAGAATATTACCGTCGTCTAGTTGGGAAACTAATCTACCTAACGGTAACAAGACCCGATATATCCTTCGCTGTGGGGCTCGTTAGTCGGTATATACACTCTCCTCGAAGCTCTCATCTTCAGGCAGTGGAACGGATTCTCAGATACCTCAAGACAGCTCCTGACCAAGGACTTGTATACAAAACCTCATCTTCAATCCCAACATTAGTGGCATACTCTGATGCCGACTACACTGGCTCTCTTGATGATCGACGATCCACTAGTGGGTTCTGCACATATTTTGGAGGACATCTGATTACTTGACGGAACAAGAAACATGCAGTGGTTGCTCGATCCTCAGCAGAACCAGAATATCGGGCAATGACTTCTGTGGTCTCGGAACTCACATGGATTGAGAGTCTCCTTGGCGACCTTGGTGTAAGGCTATCTTCACAAGCTCTCCTCCTATGTGACAGTCAAGCTGCTATACATATTGCCAAGAACCCGGTCTTTCACGAAAGAACGAAGCACATTGAGCTAGATTGTCATTTCATCCGAGAGAGTCCACATGAAGAAGATCGAGCTCAAGCATGTTCCGGGTACTGAACAGGTCGCGGACGTCCTCACAAAAGCTCTACCAAGTACCCTCTTCTATCAGTGCCTATCCAAGCTTGGCTCATACGACTTGTATGTTCCAGCTTGCGGGGGAGTATTGGAAAAGCCCATGTAAAGGGCCCATTATTGGACTCTCTTTCTTTATTTCTCTCTCCTCTTCTTTTAGTCCCACATCATGCATAAGATTCATTCTTCTCTCCTCTTTCCTATATATTTGTATTCTCCCCTTGTATTTTAATACTGAAATACTACATACAAGCTTTCAGACCATTCTCTACAAAAACGTAAGCATATAGTTATTGAAATCTCTTGGTTGCATGTACAACAGTTAAAGATGTATGTTCCTCACTTAGTCATATTTTTATGACTGAGCTCGTTGTCATTTTGTTTAGCTTGCTGAGGCGAACCTATGTGTGCAAAGAAAAAATTTAGTTGATCAAGGAATAACGATAAAGACTTGCAACTGAACGACCCAAAGTATGAGTTAAATTTTTATTATGTATTTTGTTTTGTACCCACTCTTCTTACTTCACCTTGGGGCAAATATCTTGAAAATGGCTAAAATACAAAATTCTTGTGGGGTCTGAATTGGGGCCTCGCAGGGGCACCCTAACATCAACGACTATGATTGGCCGAGAGTGTTAAATGTCCAATCTGACTAAAAAATAAAGTAATATATGAAAAGATATGTGAACAAAAATTCAGACTCATCCGTGGATTCAGATCGTCGATCCAGAAATGCTAATGTGCTCAATCGTCCCTGAACGGGCCCAAAGCTAGTGCTCTACCGTGGGTTCGCGCCGTCGATCCCCATCATTTTCCCCGAATTGAAAGAATTCGTCTCCTGATGAATGGAGATCAAAATCCTCCCGGCGCCGGAACGAGGAAGATGACAGTGGAGAAGAAAGCACCGCCTGGAGTCGCACCATGCGTCAGAGAAAGCCTGGCGTCGCACCAGAGTAAAGAGACCGACAGTTGCGTTTTTTTTTCGCGCAATCCTTCAATACCGCCCGTGAACCGCTGCCGTCTATTTTATAACCCTAGAAGTGAACCGTTCCATACCCGATCGTGGTTGCAAACACAAACCGCTCGAATCGGATGACTCACACTTGTCCGAACCCGATCGTGGTTAAATACATCTCAAAATAAATAGTACAAAATACGTAAGTGACTAGAAACAATCATCCGGACGCGACTATGAACTCCAATCGTTCGTCTGGGCAGCGGATCACCGCCTCCTGCGGGTGTCCACGCGAGTCGGTCGTGGCGCGTCGTCACTTACATTTGTAAAAACAGTCTTTCATTTCGTGATTTGTGCGTTTACAAACTACACAAAATTGATTGGCTTTGTTACCATAATTTTGATATGACTTATCTTCCAAAGTTTGATTTGATCTCTCTAGATAAGAATTGTTGTACCTTCCTCCGTTGCTTTCTCTTCCTCTTCCTCTGTTATTACCTCTCCAGATTCCTCTTGTAGGTCCTCTTGAACCCCTCTTGATGAATTTGTGGTCAGGTTCAATTCCATTGCTGGAGCTTTATTTTTACTAACTTTGGACTGTAAAGCTTGCTCAGATGAAATATTCAACCTATTCAAGCGCTCTTCATTTGTGTGAAGTGAACTTCTAAGTTCAAGAAGAGAATAAGAACTGAAGTCTTTTCCTTCTTCTATGACCATGACTATTTGATTATACTTTGGTGGTAGATTACGGAGTACCTTCAATACAATTTGTTTATCTTCTATTTTGTCTCCCGAAATTCTAATATTTTTTATTAACATACTTAACCGTAAAAAGAAAGTAGTGATATTTTCACTTTCTTTCATCTGCAGGTAGTCAAATTCTGTCCAGGCTGATTGTAACTTGATGATGATGATCCTATCTGAGTCTTTAAATTCAGTTTGTAAAGATATCCAAGCATCACGAGAGGTTTCTGCTGCGATTATGCGTGGGAATATAGTCCCGCTTACTCCCTATTGAATATAAAGTAGTGCTTCTGCATCTTTCTTTATATTTTCAACATATTCTCTTGCTAATCCAGCCTCCCAGGTGTTTGAAGGATGTGCAACAGTGAGCTTTTCAAACCCATCTGCAACTATACCCACAAACCTTGTGATAAGAACAAAGTTTTCATTTGTACTTGGCACTGATTATAATTTTCACCATCAAAAATAGGTACACCCGTTTGAGTAATTTGAAAAAAGGATAAGGTAGATGAAGAGGTAGACGTCATGTGAGGAAATTACCATTCTGCAAGATATATGCACTGATATTTAAGAACAGATACAGTATTTCTGATGGCAATCCTCTGATACCAATGTTAAAAGTGTGAAGAGGAGAGAAATACTAATTCCAGGCAAATAAAAATTATTATATATTTTTTAGTTATAATTTTACACTGTTCTGCATATTTTAACTATGCCTTCAGCGGCATACCTATGTTATTACAATAATACAGTATAATAAAATTACATAGGTGACCCCACGTGGAGGTATTCCAGTTTCCCAGATATCATTTATCCTCTGCATCTATCTTTACTTCTTGTCTTCATCAGGCGCCGGAGTTCACCCCATCCATAACTTGTGTGTTAATTATTATTGCTACAAAGAATGCTAGCGAAAGGAGAGGTTTGTGCTGTGGAAATAAAGAAATTGGTAGAGAGGAAAAGCTAGAATAAAGTGATGGAAGGTGGTAGCAGTGTAAAGAAATTGCATTACATCAAGCAATAAAAGATACAATTGAGAACGAGTTCTCGCCAAACATTCGGAGGCTGGGTCCTCCTTGACACTCCACTCTCCAAGAGAGCCAAAACCCTAGATTTTCAAAGTTCCCCTCTAAGCATACTACCACTCCGATATATAGGCAAGTGGGGAAAATACAAAGTACAAAAATGGCCCTGACTACTTAAACTAATAATAGCATGAGGCGGCCGCATCGCATCAGAAGGGGTCAAAAAGAGGCGAAAGAATGCATAAGGGGAGGAAGACAAGCTAATAGAACTAGAAAAAGGTACCGAGGTAGAAGGGAACATCATCATCTCAATTTCAATGTTTATCAATCATTAATCATTTCGACAAAGATGGATTCAAAATGTAAAGCCGTCCTATCACAGCTGATGCTCTGCACTGGCTCAAATCCTGAAATATGACATGCGAGTTATAAAAAATGGCAGCACAATTTAAATTTTTGTGATATGACTGGTGGAAAGTAAATTTTTGTGAAAAAATTAGGAACAACCAAACTTTTTTTTAATATTTCCTAAAAATGCAGTAGAATAATTGAACTGTTTAGAAGAATCTGTCGTATGATTGGTAGCCCAAAATCAATGACCCACTCACTAGGAGACTGAGTACTAGGCATAAATGGTGCTGGGTGGAGACATCTTATGCTTCAACCATTTTCTTATAATCTGACATTCTTGAATTTGAAAACCACCGAGCTGTATCCAAAGGAGTACTTCCAAATGACATGGAAGCATCAATAAAATGTGCAACAGAATGGAAGCTTGGAATTTGAAAGCTCACAGTACGACCCTCACGGTTTCAAATCCATCTTCAATGATTGCTACTTGTACTCTAAGGACAAACATGAACCTTGTATACAATTTTTCTTGTGCTTAGGTTTATGGCAGTAGTCATAAACAATATCAACAATTCCTGACGTTAATTGTAGTGTCCATAGTTGCAGTCTGTGGAAAAGAAGACTAGACAATGGAAGTTGTAGAAAGTTTCTTCTTCGAGAGAAGGAACTCAATGATCAGAAGAGGAGAAGTGCAGTTTTAAAAATGTCAACTGCAATCAGCAAATGTCAGCATGAATGAAGCTCTCATCCACTGAAGATGATCTCAGCCATGGAAGAAGCTTCCACGTTTAACTGAAGGGCTAACTTGCATTGAATTACTTGTTGATCACAAAAACAGTCTACGAAGTGTCGTCGGCCACAGAAACTGTTGAAGCAATCAGTGACCCAAAGGCGACATAGACAGCTGAAGTGAAGAGCAGCAGTCAAATGAGGCAATTGACATAGCTCAACGCAGAACGCATACAATCTCAATGGAAGAAAATAACTCAACGTTAGGCGGGCAGAAACTACAAACATAGTGCAGGACAAACATATTACTTAGGAGAAGCTGTTTCTAATACCAAGTGGAAAACAAGCACATGCTGGAATACCAGAGTTGGAAAGCAAGAAGTCCTGAAAGCTCTCATTGTTTGGAGGCCTGCCCATCTCCCTCACTCATGTCTTCTTTTTTGCCCTATTTTCTTGTTCTGATCCATATAACAAATGACTGAACCAGACTGCTGAACCACATACCACTGGACCTGGCTCTCTTGACAATTATTTTTGTGGAGCACTGACACATCACATACTTTCTCTGCAGATGATCGGCTATGCTATAACAGCATTGTTGTGCATCTTTGTCAGATCCTAAAATATCCTTCTGAACTTTGCATGTTGCATGCCATATACTAATTTAAGCATGAATACTTCTCTTGTTTACACCTACCCACCAACATTAGTATGCTGATTTTTTTTTGCTACCTAACCTTTTAATGTAAAATCTACTCTATTTCCGTACTTGGTTTCTCTTCACTTGTGGAAATGTATATTCCATCACATATTGCCATTAAGCTAAGTTGCTCCGCCCTTCGTATAAATTAAATTTCCTTATTGATGTTACTACTTCTATTAGTTAGTTTATTGATATCACTACTTTATAAGTTAGTGAATGCGCTAACGTACTAGGGTTAATCTTATGATTGGTCCTCAATCGACAAGCTGAAACTTATGTTGGTTGATCATTGTTGGTGTTTAAGTTGATATTTGTAGAGGTTGCTTTAGATTTTCATGCATTCCCTTTTTAGTTTGTAGTATAAGGTGAATATGCCCGTGCTACTTTTGTTCCAGTAAATATTGTTATCTAATGAAGTGCTTGCGGGGCTTGTGACAATATCTAGTTATTTAATTGGCCTCAGCCTCAAGTCTTGAGCATTTTGGTTGGTTGTTCACCTGTTTTCAACAAATTTGAAGTAACTGCATAAATGGACTTAGAAATTAGCGTTTACTCACAATAGAAATAAATGGTAAAGAAGCATTCATGAACCTGTTCTCAAATAGATGAAATAACGCTAATATTGCTGGAAAATTTTAACATATGATATCCTCTTACCTTTCAGATTCTTCATTATTTGGGCTTAGATCATGCTGGGCATATTGGCGGCCGTCACAGGTAAATATCTACTACTCTTGAGATTTCAGCCAGGATCAATGTTGACGCGTGCCTAACAATTTCTCTTGAGAACCTCAACCTGAAATTCAGTTCTTTGATGGCTTCTAAGCTGAAGGAGATGGATGACACTATTAGATTGATTCACACACAAAACCCTCTGAAGGGAGATGAATATGGAAGACGCACGCTTTTGGTTTGTATCCAACAACTTGAATATTTTCTTGGCTTATTGAAATGGAGGATTGTACCTTAGCTTTTGGAAGTTGTTACTTTTCTACTAGTACACTGAAACCTTATGAAGTAAGAACTTCTCTCTCTTATCAATATTCAGTTTAATGAAGCCATGAAGGTGAAGGGGAATAACATTTTGTTCTGAAAATACTACCAGAATTAATACTCCAGGTTGTGAATGACTGATGCCGACTGTTTTGGTGTCCTAAATTGCAAAAAAAGTTTATGTTGTAAATTTGCCGTGTTCCAAATTTTTTGGCATATATAGAGATGTTGCCGTGTTACCTTGAGGTCACGAGTTCGAGTCATGGAAGCAGCCTCTTGCAAAAAATGTAGGGAAGGTTTGCCTACATTTCACCCTTGTGGTGGGACCCTTCCCTGGACCCTCGTTGTACGGGGATGCTTTGTTCACCGGGCTGTCCTCTTTTTTATAGCGAAATTATTTACTAACCAGGAAGATGTATAGTTTACCATTTTTGTGTAGCATCAGTGAGCATCACAAGTGCTCAGAATTCCATAAGAACTTTTTGAGAGAAGTTATTGCAGTAAACATAGGAGAATTCTAAATTGATTTTGTGGTCACTTTGTTTGGCATAAAATGGTAAGAAAGTTTATCGATGTATTTCATGTGATTCTTTTACTGGAAATTAATTTGAAGCTTATGTTTTTGACAGACATTATTACAAGTTAAACCACTCCTCTCGCGTAAATACTCCCGAACTCACACAAAATCATTTTGATTTCACATTAACTCTCCCAGTCTCACACGAAAGCTCATGTGATTAGCTACTCCTCAAATGACCTCTCGCAAACTCCTGCTTGCAGTTTCCCTGGTCAATCTAGCAACTCAACAAGCAGAGATCGCGATCCTCCGTTCTCCTGTCGACCAGGGTCAACTACCAAAATAAGCCCCCCATGGGGTATTTATAGGCCAAGCTCCGCTAGGACCTCCCGCACAGATTTCTGGTGTCTACGAACACTCTTGCACGTCCTATCTCCTGCGAACTCAACCAAGTAGCGAACAACACCCACGCCCGCGAAATTTTTTGACGTAGCATCCGCAACCTCTCTTAATAAATCAACGAATTCTCTCTAAGTAATCAACGAATATCCCTTCAGCAACCTCCAGTGACCTCTAGTGACTTCGCGCGATCAACACCTATGAACTCTGCTGACACAGAGCTAGCTCGCCTTTTCATCTCGTCAAACTCCATCGAACTCCAGCACCCATGCGAGAACACCCGTCATGTCTTCCCATGGGATCTCCCAGCACGCTGCACCGTACGACACTTCCCGCGAGTACTGTGCTCGTTGCTACCCTCCCACATGCTCGCCGGCTCCTTTGCCGCACTCGCTGGATCCTCTGCTACACTCGTCGGCTCCTCTGCTACACTCGCCTGCTCCTCTGCTACACACGCCGGCTCCTCTGCTACAATCGCCGACTCCTCTGCTACACTCGTCGGCTCCTCTGGTACACTCACCGACTCTGTTGCATCCAAACCATTCTCATTATCTCTTGCGAACTCGCCAAACCCTTTGCGAGTTCTCCAACAACTCCGAATTTTCCTGCGTGTTTTTGAGAGCTCTCCCCGTTAAGTTGTCGAAGCTTCTGGCATGCTCACCGAACTTACTTGTTTTGAACTACTGCCAATCCACCACTCTCTTCTACTCCCGCCAACATTGTTCCTCCCTCAATTATTTTCAGCGCCTCTAGAAATTTTGGGACGCCGTCAAAATTAATTGGACCAAACTATCCCGATTGGAGTGTCTCCTTCATCTTCTTTTTGGGCTCTCAATGCAAGCGATATCATCTCACTGACACTCCTGACCCCGCTTCTCCCACTTTTGATGATTGAGATGCTAGTGATGCTCCTATTCATACCTGGCTTGCAAACTGCCTTTCTGATGCATGTTTGTCCATCATCCGTCATGAAGACATTATGAAGGCTGCATGAGATCATCTTGTCACTTTTTACTCCACGGGTATCAAAACCTCTTGCGTGTACACCTTGTATTCTAATCTCTTTGCTCGACCAACACTCTCTCCCAATGTTGCGTGTTAGGAAATTCAATCTCTCGATGCAAAAATTCTCCAACATCGATCATTCTTCGCTGATCTTCCCACACAAAAAACACATTTTTAGGAACTCTTGGTGGTTTGCTATCTTCTTCGTCATCTAGATTCTTCTGTGATGATATACGCCAACAAATCTTGGGAGAACCCAATACTCCCACTTAGGATGCAACTGCATCTCGCATCTCTGTTGTTATCAACCTTCTCCAGCGGCCTACGATCCTATCCCCTCTGCCCTCTGACAATATTGCATGCAACCGGTCATGGTGCTCTACGTGGTCGTGGAGGGCGCACTAGGGGTTGGGGGTGGACCTCAACCTCTTTGCTCTCATTGTGGCAAGCTTGGCCATCTTGGTGAGAAATGCTTTTTGAAGCATCCTCATCTCCGTCCTCAGGCCCATATTAGCAGCATTGCGCCCGAGCCTTCTACCTCATTATCAACCGTGCCATCAAAGTTCTGTCATTGGTTCTTTTCCATGGATATTGAGGCTCTCATCAATGCCTCCAAACAAGCTGCCTCCATTGTCACTTCTACAGGTAGCGCGCATGTTGCTAGTTGTTACCAAGGACAAGTGACTCATCGACTCTAGTGTCAACTATCTTATGACTGAGAACTCTTATCTTTTCTCACCCCGAGAAGCTCAAACAATACCATCGATCTTTATGGCTGATGACTCTCGTGCTCCAATTTGTGGATCTGGAGTTGTGACTACCTCCTCTTATCTCCAGTTGGACGACACTCTATTCTTTCCAATTTTTCCTTGTAGTTTGTTGTTTGCTAGTGCTCTTTCACCACAATTACATTTCTGTCTCATTTTCTCCTTCTGCTTGTTATTTTCAGGATCTTCACCTGCAGAGGACAATTGCTACTGGAACTGAATGCGACGGTCTCTACTTCCTCAATGATTTACCCGCTTTCTCTGCATTTTCGTCTCCACTTCTTTGCTCCAAAGGCATCATCTTATTGGTCATTTGCGCTGCGTCTCCTCCACCAACTCTTACCATCTTTAAAGACCGACTCCACTTTAGAATGTGAGGCTTACTAGTATGACAAACATCATTATAATACTTTCCCTGTTAAAATCCATAAAGTTTTGTTCATCTTTTTGACTCTGTTCATCCAGACATCTGTGGTCCTAGTTCCACCAAGTCTGTTGGTGAAGGCAATCCGTAGTTTGTAACTTTTGTTGATGATTTCTCAGGATGTGCATGGTTGTATTTTTTTAAGGATCGGTCTGAACTTTTTTTTTTGTATTCTCCAAATTTTATAATGAAATTTGCACTCTGTTCAGTTTGCCGCTCAAAATTATTTGGACCGATTGAAGGAATACATGAGCAGTCGTTCTTATATTTCTGCATCACTAACAATATTATTCAACAGACTAGTTTTGTGCATATATCCCTATAAAATGGGGTGACAAAGGAAAAATCACCACCTCCTTGATATTACTCGGACACTCTTATTTCAAATGAATATTCCCCGCTCTTATTGGGGTTATGCGGTTCTCATTTCTTGTTTCCTCATTACCTGTCATGCGGTTCTCATTTCTTGTTTCCTCATTACCTGTCATGCGGTTCTCATTTCTTGTTTCCAGTGTCTGGTCGGTAAACTTTATATCTTACCATAACTAGGCCCGACATCTCCTATGTTGTTGGTAGTGTTTGTTAATTCATGCAGGCTCCCGCAGAGTGTCATTTAGTAGTTGCTTTAAAAATATTGGAGTACATCAAAGAGTCTCCAAAAAAAGGATTATTGTTTCAAAGAAACAAACATGTACGCATTGAAATATATTCTGATGCAAGCTATGCAAATGATAAAAGAGATCAAAAATCCACTTCTAGAGCATGCACATATGTTGGAGGAAATTTGGTCATATAAAAAGCAAGAAACAAGTAACAATGCAGGTCAAATGCCGAAGTTGGATACATAAATATGACTCAGTCTGCTTGTGAGTTCAAGTGGTTGAGAACCCTTCTAAAAGATTTACCGATGTTTTGTGATAATAAAACTACTATCTACATATAAAAAAATCCAGCGTTCCATGAATAAACCAAACATATTGAAGCTGGTTATTACTTCATTGTAGAGTAAGTTATCAAAAAGCAAATATGCACTCCGTTTATTTCTTTGGATAAAGAGTTGTCCGACGTTTTCACTAAACTTGTTTCTTTCTCTTTTTCTGATATTTGTGTCAAGCTGAGAATGATCAATATAAATGCTCCAGTTTGAGGAGTGTTAAAGCCCAAGAAAAAAACACATATAGAGACCCTTTGTATTTTCCCTTCTTTTTATATTTAGTCCCCACATCTCTAAAGGTACATTTTCCCCTCATCTACTCTATATAAAGAGAGGTCTCTCATGTAATAATTCAAGATTTTTGGAATAATATTTATTTAATATTTCAAATTCTCATATATACATATATGATTACTCATTCTCGAGAACTTAAATGACGTTACCTTGATCAACTTAGTGTTTTTTCAAAGCTATTTGTAAGGCAAGTTCTTTTTGTCTGTTATGGGCTTCACTTAATGAAAACTGATTTCTGCTTATTTCCTTATATTCAGGTCGTTGTTAGTGATCATGGAATGACAGAGAGAGGAAATCATGGAGGATCCTCATATGAGGAAACAGATTCCCTTGCTCTTTTTGTTGATCTGCGGGCTGAAAGTCCTACCTATGAACCCAGCATGGATACTGAAGTTTTTCAAGTAATATTCAAATTCTGCACAATTTATTCACTTTCATGTAGAACTTATTTTTTTATCAAGGTAATATGTCTGGTTTAGTTTGTGCATTTAATAATACAACCGCCTTCACAATTTGTGGAATTCTTCTAGATGAACTAATTTTAATAAAAAATACACATGTTCACCATTCAAGAGATATTTGTAAAGGAATTAAGATGGTTGAATTGACTTTTTCTATTATATTAGCAAATGTTTACTTTCCTCGATTATGTAGTATCCCAGATATCTTTGTTAATATCTGTATAGGAGTACACAAAGGTCTGAAGCGCCGGGTACATGCGATGTAAGGATACATAATTCGCCATTGGATGGGCTCTGGAGGCATGGGTGTGGTCAATATGTCGTAGAGTGCCATAGGTCAAAGCCGATTGTAGCGGGGCGGCAGAGCTGGGAGGCCGAATAGTATAGACACGAAGAAGAGGAGGCTTGTGGAGAATGGGAGTTAGGTTTGGAAGTTGTGGTGGAGGAGACGTAACCGGGATGACTGGTCTTGGTAAGGATGATGGTGGAAGAGGTGACATTGGGATGAGAAAAACGGTTGGTATTCCAGAAAGGTAACATTCGTCGAAACGGTCATCTTGCGGGTAGTGAGAGAGTAACAAACATACCCTTTCTGAGTACGAGAATAATCAACGAACATCTGTTTGGCTGCCCGAGGATCGAACTTGTCAGTGGAGGGACCAAATAAATGAACATAGAAAGTACAATCTGTTAGAAAAGCCTTATTAAGGGCCCATCTAGGGGCCCATTTTTCTCTTTTCCCCATCTCTTTGTATTAGTCCCACATCTTGGATTGGGATCTCTCTCCTTCCTCTTTTCCTATATAAATGTATTCATACTTGTAATTTATCATTCAAGAAGTATATACAAGGTTTGAGGCCTCTCTTTACTCAACCAAATATTTGAGGTGTGAGAGAGAATGACGATGTAGAAGGGAAGAGGAGACCGAACGGGGTGACATTATTGAGGACAGAGAAGGGGTGACGATTAATGAGATAACATGTTGTCGAAACTGTAAAGTGCCAATAAGCCTTAGGTACCTGCATTTGAATCATGAGGGAGCGAACAACATCAAGAAGATGTTTATTTTTGCTCTCAGCCACACAGTTTTGTTGGGGAATATATGCACACGAAGTCTGATGAATGATCCCAAATTCAGAGCAAAGATTATCGAACTCATGACTAGTGTATTCTCGAGCATTATCCGTCCGGAGTGTTTTAATTTTGTCGGAAAACTGTGTGCGAGTCTCAAGAACGGAATCCCGGAACACACGAGAAAGCTCGGAGCGATCACAAAGTAAGTACAACCATGTCATTCGAGAATAATCATCAATAAAAGTGATAAATAACGATAACCAGACACACTTGTTATTTTGTACTGGCCCCAAACATCAGAATGCACTAAAAGGAGCAGAGCTCCAGGTACAATGAGGAAAAGAGGAACGATGTTGTTTTCCCAAAATACAAGAATCACACGTAAATGCTGGAAGAAGAATATCATGAAGAGCCTTCTTGAGGACCGGAAGAGGTGCATGCCCGAGACGTCGTTGCCGATCAACAGAGGAGACAGAGGAGAGAATGGTGGGAGAGACGTCAAGAAGGTAGAGCCCGTTTTGCAGTCGTCCTTTACCAATGATACTCTGCGTCCGTCAATCCCGCATCAGAAAAAAAGAAGAGATGAATGTGATAAAGCAATTCAAATCGACAGTGAGGCGACCTACAGAAAGTAAATTAAACGGAGAGCCCGAGACATGGGGAGCCGAGCAAAGAGAAATAAAGTGAGTGAGAGGTATATTAGCAGAGCCGAAGACAGGAGCGGTGTGGCCATTGACGACTGTGATAAACTTGGGATGTGGAGAATCCAAGTATTGGGGTGGCTTCGGCAAGGTGATATGTTGAGTAGCACCAAAATCCATTATCCAGCGCGGACTAGTGGAGGGACAAGCGATACCTTCATTAAAGATGGAGGCAACATAGGTAGACGGGCGGTTGAGCAACCCTTGAAGTTGCTAGAGCTGGAGCTGGATTTCATCAAGATCAGCACAAGTGACAGGAAGACTGTGGGTAGCAACAAAAATAGTTGGACGGGGAGGGAGACTATGTTTGTGGTAGCAAGTCGCCTCAAGGTGTCCATCCTTACCACAAAAAGAACACATAGGCCTTGGTCGGCTACCTCGACCCCTCCCCCGGGAGCCTGTAGGTCCTCCACGGGTAGGGGGAAGAGGTAGTAGTGGTGCAGGAGATTGCTGGAGAAGAGCCGGTGATGGAGGGCCAATAACATCAGGAGGCGATGAAACTTTTAACAACATGGAGCACACATCAGAGAATGTGAGAATAGTAGCGGATGAGAGGATCTGAGCTAGAATACTGTGAAGATGAGACAGAACACGAGCCATCATCATGACGATACCAACAACTTCCTTTTGAGCGCACTGGACAACTAGATCCGTAGTCGGAGGCTGATGTTAAATTCAGGTCTCAACCAACGTCTTGAACTGAGCAACAAAGGAGGTTAAGTCAGCAACATTGCCCGAGTCAAGGGACTGAAGATCGGTGATGATGTTGTACAGGTGTTGGAGACTGTACTTGCCGGAGTACGGGGAATGAAGCTCATCCCACATCGCCTTGGCCGTCTCGTGATACATGACCATGCGGTAAGGTTCACCATCAAGGAAGTTGAGGATCCAAGTCTGAACACGACCATCGTCACACAGCCAGTCATTAGTAGGTGCAGAAGGAGTTTTCTTAGTTAAACGATGCAGAAGTCCCTTTGACTGAAGTACCCGACGGACAGAATGCACCCACTCAACAAAGTTCTTCTTCCCAGTAAGAGAGATGGTGATGATTCTCAACTCGTCACGAAGGTCAGGAGCAGGGACCAAGCAAGCCAGAGGAGAAGCAGTAGAGGAATCCATGACCACACGACTAGGTGGCTAGGCGAAGCAGCTAACCGGCAGGCGGGTAAGCGGCTAAGACTAAGCGACAAAGCAAGCACAACGGACTATGCGACAAGAGAGGAAATCACGAATAGGGATTGACCGCCGCGGACAGAGAGAGCGAGAAGAGCGGCTAAGCTGAGAATCCCGCGGAAACCTCAAAAAGAAGAGAGGAGACCACGCTACCAAGAGATGTTAGCGGACTGCGCAAAAGAAGGACAATCAAGCACATCCCGGGCAGCAATAGGAGCGGCAAGTGAGAGCGAGACAAGACCGCGGAGCAGTTCACGCTAAAAGCAGCTGTCCGCGCGAGGAGACCACACAACTAGCAACAAATAGACCGCGCGAGTAGCAATAATAAGCAGACCGCGACGAGAATACGCGAGCAACGGTGGCTAGAGGGGGGCAGCGAAGCCGCGAGTAGAGGCAGACCGCACAATCTCAGCAGTGAAACCGTAGAAGGCCGTAAAAGGAACTGGCGGCCAGCTGAGCACAGAGCAGCGGCCTGGAGCACAAGCCGCGAGCGTGCAAAGGAGCAGCGGTCAACTGACAAGCACAGAGAGCGGAGAGCAGCGGGTTGAGAGAGAAGCGGCATGCGGAGTCCGCGGCGAACAAGAGTATCGGCTGGTCCGGAGATCTCAGCGAGCAGGAGGGGGGGCACTAGGCAGAGGAAAGCTATAAAAACCAGGGGTAGGGAGGAAGAGATGGAGTGAGGTGGAACCACAGAAGAAGGGTTAAGGGTAGGGAAGGGAGACCGCAGAGTTCGAATAGAGGGGAGACTGGCGGTTAGAAGAATCCTATCCGCGAGGTGCGGATAGAGGGGAGACCGGAGGTTAGAAGAATCCTATCCGCGAGGTGCGGATAGAGGGGAGACTGGTGGTTAGAGAAAGCCTATCCACAAATAGCAGAGTGGAACCGGTTAAGGACCATATTAGCTCAGATACTATGTAGAGAACTACAAAGATAATTGGGAAAAAGCTGTAAACTTTGTATATCCTTTTTATGTGTCAAAATACAAGTATGCGTACATATATATAGGGAGAGAAGAGAGAGAAGAGCCCCCTTTTCAAGATGTGGAACTAATACATAAGGAGGAAAAAGTCTATGATGGGCCATTATATGGTATTTTTCTAACAATATCCTAGAAATTCAACCATATAATTACCGCTAAAAATAGGATTGTAGAAGACCTCACTTTTGATGATGTAGACAGACATGAAACAGATGCGTGTGAAATTGTGAATAAATACTAACTTATACACTATTGCATTGTACTTATACTAAGCCACAAATAGTGGTACCCAACATGCTATGAATTGAATGAGTTTCGTACGGAACAACCACATGTGAATGCAATTTGAATGCTCTGGAAAAGTTAGTGCAAAGCTAATAAACTCTGCAAATTTTGTAATTCAGATGTGCGATGCTGCAAACAAATATTTGCTAAAGATACATGTGTTCATACAATATAGGGAGATATGAAATCAAATATAAAAATCAAATATAAACACACATAGTAACCTTCCTCGTAGTGGAAGGGTTGTCGTAGATGGGTTGAGATAATAGTGGTGGAAAAGGGGTAGGTAGTGGATTGCAGTAAGCTAGGTATGATCCAGTTTAGCTCCTTGGGCACCACCAAGTATAATCAATGAATGTGCCTCCTCTACAGTGCATCAAAAATTTGGCGGTATATCTATCCGATTTCGCCATGATCCTATGGTCCATAATAGTTGTA
Source organism: Platanthera guangdongensis (assembly GCA_039583875.1). NCBI lineage: Eukaryota > Viridiplantae > Streptophyta > Magnoliopsida > Asparagales > Orchidaceae > Platanthera > Platanthera guangdongensis. Next base: position 6,303,391 of record CM077151.1, on the reverse strand, counting down.
AAGTACTTGGGAAGTTAGTTTGGTACTGTCAATGTTGAAGCCCTACAGATGGTATAAACCGCATCTGGGAGGGAGGTTGAGGCTGACAATGAGGGTGTTGAGTATGGTGTGTTAGACCGAGGGTCCAAATAACGAGGTGTCTCATAATATAAAATCTAATTTGCTGTATTGAATACATGATGAACACACATATCCCTGTGACTATCAAGTTCATAAACATTTTATTCAACCTTTCTCATATAATGGCCATTCGGCCAACTTTTAGTTTCTTATTAATTCTCTATGAGAACTTCATATATCGAATGCAAACCAAGACTCAATAACCTTCTTTGAATTTCTACTCTCTTGATTATCTTCGTAAGCTTTGAATATTTCATTATTTATTGTAATCTTATGTTGGGTAATATCATTCAAATCATGAAAACGGTGAGCAATTGACTAGACACGATTCAATAACATGTTGAATATTTCTTAGAGAGTGTAAGTCATCAAGAAGCTCATCGGACAAGGTATTAGTTTATTCGCAGAGTGGGCGATGAACATCAAAATGAATTACCGAGACATCAGCTCTATTCAAAATTAAGTGGGCGATAACAATCAAAATGAATCTCAAGAGGTGTTAGTAAGCCAGCTGGAGAGGTCGTCTCGTATTTCTGACGCTGGCATACCTCGCACTGCTGCACGAACTGCTGAATGTCGCATCGTAATCCCGTCCAGAAAACATTAGCTCGTGCTCGCTGAAGGGTACAGAGGATGCCCACATGTCCACCTGATGGCGATGAATGGAACTCGTGCATCATGACCATCTTCCAAGCCGAGTTGGGTGGAATGACCACCCTCCCCCGATAATATAGTCGGTCGTTTTGCAGCTGGTAGCCTGGCGTAGTGATCTTCCTCTATCGAAGAGCCTCCACAATGGCTCGTAGCGCGGGGTCCCGCATGATCTCCTACTGAACATCATCGAACTAGTCGAGAAGGGGCCCGAAAATTTGGGCGGCCGTGCTCTCCGGTAGGCGTGATAAAGCGTCGGCAACCACGTTCTCCTTACCCTGGCGGTAAAGGATCTCATAATCATACCCCAACAGCTTCGTCACCCACCTCTGTTGAAGCGGGGTGGAGACCCGCTGATCCGTGAAGTGCTTCAAGCTTTGATGGTCCGTGCGGATTTTGAAATGTCGTCCCAACAAGTACGGTTGCCACAGGGCCACCGCATGGATGATCGCCAACATCTCCCTCTCATACGTGAAGAGCCTCAGAGTACGAGGCGCTAATGCCCGGCTGTAGAACGCCAAGGGCCGCCCCTCCTGCATCAACACCGCGCCAATGCCTACGCCGGACGCGTCTGTTTCCAGGACGAACTCCTTGGTGAAGTCGGGAAGAGCGAGCACCAGAGTAGTCGTCATGGCCCCTTAAGGGCCTGGAAGGCCCCCTCCGCCTCAGCCGGCCAGTGGAAAGCGTCCTTCTGTACTAGCCGAGTCAACGACCGAACGATCTTGCCATAGTCTTTGACAAAGCGCCTGTAATATCCTTTAAGCCCCAGGAACCCCCGTAGCGCTCAGACCGTGTGTGGGCGTGGCCGTGATAGCATGCTCTCGATTTTCTTAGGGTCTGCCTTGACTCCACTATCGGATACCAAATGTACCCGGTACTCCACCTCCGTCTGCCCGAACAAACACTTGGACTGTTTGACATATAGCTGGTGTTGGCGGAGGAGGATGAAGACCTGCTCAACATGGACCAAATGCTCCTCCTAGCTGGAACTGTAGATGAGGATGTCATTGAAGAATATCAACACTGAACGACAGAGTAACGGACGGAAGATCTCGTTCATCACTGCTTGGAATGTAGACGGTGCGTTGGTGAGCCCGAAGGGCATCACCAAGAATTCATAGTGTCCATCATGAGTACAAAAGGCTGTCTTGTGTATATCCTCCTCGCGCATCCGAATTTGATGGTAGCCCGATCGGAGATCGAGCTTGGTGAAAAGGCGAGCGCCGTGCAGTTCGTCTAGTAGTTCTTCGATCAAGGGAATGAGAAACATAACCAGAATGATGAGAGACGAGAAAGAACTCGAACTGGGTTGAATAATTCCGGAAGTCAACATTTCCCTGACGCTGCGCTCTATCTCGGTCTTCTGTATATACGTGTAACGATAAGGTCGGATATTGGTAGGCTCTGTACCTGTTTTGAGCTGAATCTGATGGTCTCTAAACCGCAGTGGTGGCGGTGTGCGGGGTGCCTGAAAGATATCTGCATACCGCGCCATTAGTACCTGCATCTGAGCTGGTACAATAGGCGCCTCAGTAGGAGCCGGTGTAACCTCCATAATCATTGTCATCGTGTTGCCCTGGTTCTCTAGACGCTCCAAGCTCCGAAGGAATTTTTCCTTCATAGGAGAAGATTTTAGGCCCCCCGGGTAGTGTTGTTTCCCGTACTGCAGGAACTCCATTGTCATCTGGTCCCAGTCAAAGGTCACTCGCCTCAGCTGATGCAGCCCCTGTACCCCAAGCACCATGCCAGACCCTCGGATGGGTAAAAGGTAGACGTTCGTGTGCCCTGTATATCCCTGTATCCGTAGCTCCGCCCCCTTCATCATCCCTTCGCAATGCAGTTTGCTCCCATCAGCCACCATGATCTGAAAAGCGGCCCCCTTATTAATCGCATGCCCCACCCGTTGTGGCACATCAAGATGAATGAAGTTGTGGGTGCTCCCACTATCCACCAGATTTGTCACCTTCTCATGATTGATCTTTCCCCCAATCCGCATAGTAAGGGGAGTGTTGCATCCCTCCATTGCCTGTATGGAAACACTGAACTCGGTCAAGTCCAAGTTGTCACGACCCGTCTCTACGAAAGTCAGAGTGCGCTTCGGGCGGGCCGTGATGCAACAGGCATGGGCGAAACGAAACCATGCCTGCTGAGGCGGATGCAGAGTAAACTAAATATAGTTTTAGAGATAGCCATTTGATTGAACAATTTATGATTTATAAAAAAAATATACGGAAGCGCTTAAAGTTTTGAAACAGTGAGAATTTAATTGCACATGTATTTTTTTAAAAAATTTAATGCTACGCACAGTGATGAAACAAAGATGAATGCAATGAGTAACAGTAGTGAATACATCATAAATAAAAATGATTTAGTACATTAGAAACATCGTAGGAGTTGTCCACAATACAAAAAAAAATGTCTTACAATAACTAGTACATGATAAAACACACTAACAATAAAGGAAGTAAATACATAGAACCTGATGTAAGCAAATATAAAAGAAAGAAAACCTCCAAGCAAGACTGTAGCTGAATGAGAAGTAGCTTAGGGAGCAGGCGGCGCAGTCACGAACCCTAAGACAAATTCAAGACAGAAGGAAAAATGCCTCAGAACTTAAGATTTAAACATGAGCAAGTTAATAAAATGTGAGCAAAAACAAACAGACATACTCGAGTACTGATCTATCTTGTAGAAAGTTACCAAACATACCAAAAAAACCAAGTCAAACAGACATTTCTGAAAGATTAGCCTACTCCGGAGTATAGTCTAAAATTTATTTATGTAATATGTTGTAAGTCGTGATTGATGAAGGGTGTAGGTACTATAGCGGGCGCACGTGACTCATGATCAGATCTATGTGCAAGTCTTGTCGGAAGAGTAATCCTACTTGCCGTGACCATGTCAGCAGAAAGATGCCCAATTAGATGCTACAATTCAAGGATTTGCTTACAACTACGAATTTGTCTTTATGTTTCGTACTTAGGTGATTTTCTATCATGTTATGTTATGACAACATTATTAAAGTTCAGAATTTTACAAAAAAAATCATTTGTAAAAAGAACAGGTAACCAGATTTAAATCCAAAGTTTGCAAGTGAGAGAGGATTCTCTACTTGCCTTTAAGTGATGTCAAAAAATGCTCGTGACAGCTAAGTGGCGCAAGCGAGGTTAAAAATTCTAGCTATACCTGTTCGAGATCAAAAATGCATTCCAAACTGAATTAACAGGGTTCTTATACCAGCACATGTGTTTGATAAACGCTCCACACAAAAGGAGGGGGGGGGGTTAAGTAATTTACCTCCCTCGAGAGTGAGGGGAGAAGAGGCTACCGCGAGGGATCGGGAATTTTGGCGGCGTTTGGATGCGAAAAGCCCTAATTCGGAGAGGTCTTGGAGTGACTCCACCACCTAGACCCGAAGAGCGGCACCAGAAAACAATCAAAACATCGGGATTAGAAGGGTACACGACAACCCTAAGAGAGATTGACGTAAATGCATCAATCAGAGAGCGATAATTATTGTAACAAAATTAGGGCACAATAGAAAACAAGAAATTAATGGAATTCCTTAACCACGGAGACCAGATCGGGGCTCTGAAATCCACGAAGAGGTATTTCGAGCGAAACCCTAGGAGTCCCTCACGAAAACCACCGGTCGGAACGAGGAGGAGCTATAGTTGCCGGGGAAGGATGCTGCCTTTGCCCTCACTGGCCGGAGGAGGGTGGTTGCAGGAATCTGTCGGCCAAGGGAAACACCGGAGACGACGGGGAAGCAAAAGGAAGAGGCGCCGGGCCTAGAGGAAGGTATTTCCGGCCACGGGGAGGAGTCTCGGGGCGGCAGGAGGCGCTGACGGCGAAAACAGGGGTCGTTGGGGGCGCCAAAGGGCGGAGAAGGGAGCGGGATCGGGACCGCGGGGGGGGGGGGGGGGGGGGGGGGTGGGGGGGGGGGGGGGGGGGGGGGGGGTTGCGGCTTGCGTTAAAAGCACCGGCTCGTTTTTTTTAAAGAAGGGGGTAGGTTTAGTTATTGTTTTATATTATTATTATTATTATTATTATTATTATTATTATGAGGTGTTACAAAGTCCTCCGACTCTGCCCCGGGTACGACCTCGTCATCGGCATCCTCATGTAACATAAAAACCTGTATTTTCTAGCATTTGTGCCCGGGTGCAAACTTCTCATCGCAGTTGAAACATAGACCCTTCTTTTTCCTTGCCTGTAGCTCGACCCACGATAGTCGGGTTACAATTGGCTTGTTGGCCGCCAGAGTCTCTCGTCGTACCGCTGCCTGGGTAGTCACGAACTTTCCCGTGGTGCGCGTCCGCTGCCGATTGTAGTGCTCTTCCTGTATGCGGGCCAGGCTGATGACATGATTCAGACTGCGGGGCATATAGGCCCGAACCTCATCACGCAAGTGCTCCTTCAGTCCCGAGACATAACAGCCGAGCAACGTCTTCTCTTCCTAGTGCACCCGATTTGCCAATTTCTCGAATTCGGTCCGGTACTCCGTCACGATTCCCCTCTGTCGCAACTTCTGCAGGAGGACCTCAAAGTCCTCATACTCCAGTGGCCCGAATCGGGCGGTGAACCCTTCCACGAAATCAGTCCAGGACACATAATCCCTGCCCCTCAAAAACCACTGCGTCCACTGAAAGGTGTCGTCCTCCAAGTGAAACGACGCTAGTTGCACTCATTGTCCCTCCGACACCTCTTGATAACTAAACAAAAGCTCGGCCTTCTGTACCCACTCTAGAGCGCCCCCTCCGCTGAACCTTAGAAAATTCATGCGCGTTCGTTTAGACGGCATTTACGCTCGCGGGGCGGCTTGGCCGTGCCAACCTTTCCCTTGCCCGTGCCATGCCGGTCGTCTCGGCTCCATCGGACTCGTGTTGGCGCCCGGGTAGCCCTGAAATGGCTGGCCGCCCCAAGGAGCGCCAGCTCCGTAGCCCCCCGGAGGGCCGACTACACACGATGGAGGCAAGATGCCCCCCCCCTCCCATTGGTCCTCCTGGAGCCCTTTCGGCCCCTCCTGACTCGCTGCTGGGCCGAATCCAGGGCGGATGGCCTGCGCCGTACTCCCCTTGCTCACTGTGGTGTCGCGCCCAAGCCAGAAGCCCCGTGTCGAAGTCCGCCGCCCGGATGGGGGTCGATCCGGCCGTCGGCGCCGCTCCCCGGCTCCCCCACGTCGCTGCCATGCCGCCGAAGCCGCCGACTTCCGATCCGCTCAATTCCGCGCCTGTACGCGCGGGATCCGCCGATCCCGCGATTTCGCCCCCTTTGGGCCCGGATGCCGGGACGCGTATGTTTCAGCAACCTGATTTTGTAATCCGCTGGCCTCTTCGTGCGTCGTCGTCTTTCCTTTCAGATTTTGCGCTAACAACGTCTTGATCTCTTCCATCCGGGTGTCGATTCGTTTTTCCAATCGCTGAGTAGAAGCCCACATTTCCTCCTCGATGGCGGCCATCGAGTTCGTCAAGCCCGACATAGTTTTCTTCTAGGGTTCCAGTCGAGTAATTTCTTCTTGCGTGCTTGTGGTAACCATGGTAGACAAACGAATCCTCTGATACCAAATGTTAGGAGAAGTCTAGAGAAGTGGAGGCTAAGCAGAAAGCTAAGAGAGATTAGGGTTACGAGGGAGGAAGAAGAAATACCTGAAATTACTCTTGCATGCTTCCACACGAAGAGGCCTGAGTATATATATTCTCGGGCCAAGAGGGCCGGCCGACCCCTCGTAAGCGGGGCTGAAACGGGGTGGTTCAGCCTCCCAACCGCCAACTTAGAGAGTGGGGGCGAACCGAGTATATATACAATTCAAGGATTTGCTTACAACTACGAATTGTCTTTATGTTTCGTACTAGTGATTTTCTATCATGTTATGTTATGACAACATTATTAAAGTTCAGAATTTTACAAAAAAAATCATTTGTAAAAAGAACAGGTAACCAGATTTAAATCCAAAGTTTGCAAGTGAGAGAGGATTCTCTACTTGCCTTTAAGTGATGTCAAAAAATGCTCGTGACAGCTAAGTGGCGCAGCGAGGTTAAAAATTCTAGCTATACCTGTTCGAGATCAAAAATGCATTCCAAACTGATTAACAGGGTTCTATATACCAGCACATGTGTTGATAACGCTCCACACAAAAGGAGGGGGGGGGGTGGGTTAAGTAAATTTACCTCTCTCGAGGTGAGGGGAGAGAGGCTACCCGAGGGGGATCGGGAATTTTGGCGGCGTTTTCGATGCGGAAAGCACCCTAATCGGAGAGGTCTTGGAGTGA